>OZ007554.1:217717149-218917149 GCA_963931855.1 Philhelius festivus
TCATTAGTTTTATGTAAGAAATTATGGAACCTAAGCTATTTTTTCATAAAACTAATGAATTTTTTTTCCAATGATTTCTATTCGTGTTAAGAAAAAATAATTATACGTGCACGTCCACCTGAAATACAAAAGCCCCGATGACAAATTATTTTCAAGAAAATGGTATACCTGAAAACTTAAAGAAAAGAAAAGAAAAAATATTTAAAAATAGAACAATTATTATTTATTGAATATATTTTTGAATATCAAATGTTTGCGTACAACATATAAATAAAATATACAGGGTGTCCGACAGTCGAAAAACATTTCGTGAAAAATTATTTCGGGCGAATAACATTCTACCCGGACACCACATTAATTTCACTGCGGCATTATCTATAACAAAAATAAAAATACAAAGTCAATTAATCAAGGATATTAAACGTGGCCGTGGTTTTCTTAAAGTAATCATTAAAACAAAAGCAATTTCGGCAATCAAACATGATAAGTTTAATGTTAACGTTTAATATGTTTTGAAATAAATACATATATATGAACTAAGAAAAATAAAATTACCACTTTGGCATCTGCTTCAACTATTTTTTTCAGCATTGCCCTCATCTTCTTGTCCCTTAAATGTTTTAGTTACAAAAAATTGATTAAGTCGGATGGCTTGATTTGTCCATCTGCTGACAATCCATGCGATTTCCAAACAACAAGCCAAAATCCATTTTTATCTGGAAAAATGAAATAATATTATATAACGAATTTATGAAAAATATTCGCAACCTATAGATTAAATACTTACAAATTTTATAAATCAAGTAGTTGAATAAATTTAACGTCGTCCACAATGCGCAACACTTTCAAAAATTTATACATATTTTTAAAATAAACTTAGAAAAGAAAACTTTTTGGGAACTTTGTAAAATCACGTTTTAGCACTGGGAATATCAAACAAGAAATGAACTCTTGATGTGATATTACAAGTATATTGCATGAAGTAACCGCAAAGTTTATGACATATTTCCTACTATTAAAGAGTCAGTCATACAAAACATGAAAATGTTCCTTTTTTTATGAATAAGTTCTTAAAACACGAGTACAGCCATAGGTGTATAACGGTAATATTTTGCAATTTAAAGAAATATTCCATAAATTGCAAGTAATGAGCTTGCAGTTTATGAAAAAATTCCTACGATTCAGGAATAAATTCTTTCACAATAGTGGGCAAAATCAAACTGTTCCTAAAATTGAAGTGTTAGTCATGCAAAATATGAAATTAATCTTATTTTGTATGAATTAGTTCTTAAAACACCAGATTTCTATAACGGCACTTTCATAGCCGAATTAAATTGGTTTTCTTTTTAAATAAATATATTATGTGTTTATTAAAGTTAATATTTTCTAATACGCATTTAATAGTATTACATTCACAAATGAAGGAAGTGATGTTTATCAGCATGTTTGATGAGTGCGTACGCTAATTCACAATCCGTCGATTATTCATCTAGCCATATTTGTCAAACATTTTCTTGAGAATGTTAGCCCGCCTATTTTTGCATGCATCAAATGAATGGATTCAAGCATTTAAAGCAATTTTTCTTAAAATGTCCGTTACTCATGCATTGAAAAATATGTTGCATGTAACAAATGAAAAGTTACATACATTTTAAGTAATCTTTAATACAGCTTCATATTAAATTTTGTATGAATTGTTCATATTTCAAATGTAAAGTTTCCTGCTTGGAATTCGCAACTAAAAAAAATGTTTATGAATATGGTTTCATGCATTTTATGATATTTTGCATGTAAAAAATGTATAGTTTCAAGAATTCAAAGTAATTTTTCATTGATGAATGTGGTTTCATATAATCAGTTACTTTGTTCCTGCAATATAAGAACAGTTTCAAGCATTTTAAGAAATTTTTCATAAAACTTTAAGATAAAATTTGTATGAATAGTTCATATTTTAAATGTAAAATATCATAATTTGATTTTCCAACAACAATTCTATTGCTTTGGATTTTAGGAATGGTTTTTCATGAAAATCATGACTTGGTCATAAAACAAAAATTAATTTTTATGAATTCGTGCATTATTCATATGAATATTCCTTAAAAATTAATGATTTTGGCTGAATGATCGCCATTCATAAAAAGAATGTAGAAAAATTTTTTCAGTGTATATGTTCAATAAAATGGCGAACTTATTTTAGGTAATCGTTTAGTTTGTGTCAAAACACAAACTTTTTAGTTGCTCGAACCAAGCAGTTTCGCAACTAAAAATTGCTAGTGCTCGGCTAACCTAAGGGTCTTCGGTGATTCCCTAGAGGGAAAATTGAAAATTTTTTAGCTCCAAAACTAACGGTACCCCACATACACCCATAATACCAAATCTTATTTATCTAGAAAACGGCTCTAACGATTTTGATAAAAAAAAATTATGTATGATATTATGGACATGGACTATATTTTGGTAAAAAAATTAGTTGGGGGGAAATGTTATTAGGGGTACCTGTTATAGAACGTTTTATTTTTTGATTTCCAAATTTCTCATCAACGGCTCTAACGATTTTTATCAAAAATTTTATGCAGAAGCTCCTATGCATTTAAAAATATAAAATTTAAAATTTTTTTTCGAAAAAATAGTTTTTGGATTTTTAAAAAAATAATACAATTTTTTTTTTTTAAATTCAATATATTGAAAACTGATAAACGAATAAATTTTAAATTACGTTTTAAAATGTATTTTTTTAAATACTAACAATTTGCATATGAATTTTTCTTATACAAATTTTAAGGAAAATTTAGTACACAAAAAACATGTTTCAGTGTGTCTGTATGTCTGTACCTCTCACTACAGCCTAAACCACTGGACCTATTTCTTTCAATCTCGGTAGTTAAGGGTCTTCGGTGATTCCCTAGAGGGGAAATTGAAATTTTTTTTTTTAGCTACAAAACTAAAGGTATCCCCCATACACCCGTATTGCACAATCTTATTTATCTCGAAAACGGCTCTAACGATTTTGATAAACAAAACTTTGAGTGATATTATGGACATGGACTACATTTTTGTAACAAAATATTTTTGGGGCAAAATGTTATTAATGGTACCTGTCATAGAACGGTTTTTTTTTTTGAATTTCGACTTTTTTATATTAACGGCTCTAAAGATTTTAACCAAAAACTTTCACCAGGAGCCCCCTTAAGTTTAAAATAATATTGTATATAAAAATATTCGAAAAAAAATATTTATTTTGTTTTTTGAAAAAATAAATTCCAATCTTTTTTTTGAAAAATCAATACATATCTTGAAAACGTGTGACCTATTATTTTTTGAAATTATTTCTTAAAATCTATATTACTTAACACCTAAAATTGGCATCCCAAATTTTGTTCTTGAAAAATGTGAAAGAAATTTGTTATATAAAAAATTACTTTAATAAAACGATTTTTAAACTTTCTTTGCGTAAATTCATACTTTTCCGGAAATCAGACGGCAATTCCATGCATTGTATTTATAAAATGTAGGTATCTTAAATCCCAAAGTACTTTTTCATAAGAGCAAGTTTGTGCGATCCAGTCGTGCATTTTATTTTTTTTTTACAAAAACGGAAAATTTGTTTATTTAGCAAACAAAAAAAAAAGAAGATATGAATTTCTGGAAACAAAATTAATAGAAAACTACAAACTTCTAAGCAGTGGCGTAGCGTGCGATCTCGGCGCCCGGGGCGGGAGACCCATTTTGCCGCCCCATTCAATACTTAATTAAAATTTCAAGACATGATTTCACGGGCAATGAGGTATCTTTTATTGAAGGTAAAATAAGATCAGCGGTTTCACAAATGGATTGTACGGGCCTTACGAGAAGCGAAGTCAGAAATAACTTTGTCAAAATCAATATTTGCAGCCAATACTTGTTCAATCGACAATAAAGCCAAGTTTGATAGTCTAGTGGAGCTCATAGTGGATCTGAGATAATTTTTGATAAGCTTCAACTTCGAAAAACTTCTCTCACAACTAGTGACACTAATTGTCAAAGTCAAAGATGATTATATTTCGAACCGAAATCCCCAGATTCAGTTTTATCTTATCTTATATCTTCCTCTGAGTCATAACTGGCGACAAACTGCTGGAGACGCTTCCGCCCCATCTGAAACTTGTCCTTGTCGATGTCTTCTAATACATGCGAAAGATCACACTCGTACTTGCTGTCCAAAAGTTTCGCTGGCGTCAAAAATCCGAACTTGTCCGCTATTTCTTGAACTTGCTGGAATCGAGTTATCAATTCTTTAATGATCTTATCAAATGATGCGAACACCTCTCGACGGAGTTTATGCTCGTGAGTTTTTCGCTGAGAGTTTTAGCAAAGTCGATTGCGGCTTGGACGAAACGGTCTCTGCTCTCCACTAGTAGAGCTTTTAAGTACTTTAATCCAGGCTTGAACTCCATTGTGGACCTCTGACATTGTGGCAGCGTTGTCATAAGCCTGTCCTCTCAAGTTCTGTATGTCCAGTCCTTCTGATGCATTTTTTCCTTTTGGTTCGAAGAAGTCGATGAAAGATTCTACCACGGCGACCTTTTTTCCTTCGATATGTACTTATCGCAGAACCTGGCTCATTTGGTCTTTGTTTGGGAGATGTCTGGTGTACTGTCGAAGATTACGCAATAATATTTAGCTTCTTGAATGCGACGGATGATGGTGGATCGAACTTACTGTCTCAGTATGTTTATCAATTCATTCTGGGTTTCTCGAGATAGAAACGAAACTGGGACTCTTGCTCTCAGCTTTATCTTTGTCAGATGTTCCATTAGAAGAGGGTCATATTTAGGTAGGAGGTGCACTAACTCCAGAAAATTCCCGCGGTTGCAACTATCATCTCCTAGATGTCCTCTGAAGGCCAGATTCTGTTTGGCTAAGAACTGGATAATATTCAACAACGTACAATATATTCCTCCACTTCTTCTCCTCACTTTCAAAAACTTCTTGTTGTTTCTGATCGATCGATGGTTGCTTTACGGCTCAGGCGAACTTCCAACTCCTCCCATTTCAAGAAGCTCTGCTCACGGCCCAGGCTGTTCTCATGGTCTCCGTTTCTTGGATTTAGCTTCCACAATTTGTTGAATCCTTCTTCAGATGCCAAGTTCGAGCCGAAATTGCCAAACAGCTTGCAACAGAAACAATACAAAGATTACTTAAAAGGCGAGTAAGGCCGTAAGAGTGCATTCCGTTTTTGTCGCGCGACTCGCGAAACTAAAACGGAACGTTCCGAAACTCTCGCGAAACTGAAAGGGAGCATTCTGAAACATATGATATGCGAGACCGCTGCGCTGGCGGTTACTTATTTTACCTACTGTACATACTTTATACCTATATATATGTATGTACGTGGTCAAAAGTCTGCCCGTTTGCAGTGCCCCCGCCAGCGGTCTCGCACACATATGTTGAGGAACGCTCCCTTTCAGTTTCGCGAGAGTTTTGGAACGTTCCGTTTTAGTTTCGTAAGTCGCGTGATAATAACGGAATGCACTCTTACGGCCTTACTCACCGTTTACGAATTCACGGAAATCAGCCGAGAGCGTCACCGACGAATCACAGGCAGGCTGGCAAATTTCAAATGTACGTCATTGTTGTTTGTTGACTTGTCAAACGTTGTCATGAAACATAAATGATCTCTACTCTAAACGCTTCACCGGCGAAATTTTGCCGTCCCCGGCCTACTGCCGCCCGGGGCGGGCCGCATCCCTCGTCCCCCTCTACGCTCCGCCACTGCTTCTTAGATGTTGTGGGTTAGAACAACGTTAACACATGAACATATTTACAAATTGAAATTAGGTGAATAAATAATAGGAAAGAAAACGTTACAAAACTTGATTCGTATTTTATAATTTTAATATTTTCATTTTTGTTTTTGTTTTTCGTCAATATTTTTAAATAAATTGTTTTGAAAAAATTTTGTGAATTGTTATTGAAGTTGAGTACGATGCTGTAAATTTAAAACATATATCAAAAAAATTTAAAGCAAAGGTATTTCATTTTCATTCCAATATTATGCCCCTAACATAGTTATACTCACACAAGTTATGGATACAAAAAATAATAAAAAAAAACCTTCCAATCTGAAATAAGTGTTAAATCATAACATCCATCCGCCATTGAGCGGATTAGCCACGTTCACCGCGTGTTTATGTATATGTGATTCTCATTTGAGTATCGTTTTTTTTTTTTTTTTTTTAAATATAGCCGGCTTAAGTTTCCCCCTTATACTTTATGGATTTATTCATAATTCCTTCACTGAATTCATCCACCACTTCTGCAAATGAGTTGTTGTTCTGCTTTGTTGTTATATTCCTCGTTTTACCTTAAGTTAACAATTTTTCATTCTTTATGCCACACATATGTATAGGTACGACATAATATACCCTATAACTTAAAGAAGAATTTTTTTCGCGCTCATCATTTCCTTATACGATTAGTCGCCTTAAGCCATCGTTTTTTTTTTTTTTTTTTTGTAAGATTCAAAAAAATCAGGGCGGAAGGACAAAGTTAATTCCTTTTGTTAAAATGTTTCTCTGGCGATTCGTGTTCTCATTTTTCATTCTTAATGATTTCTTCTTTTTATTCTTAATTCCCAATCGAAATCGTTTTCAGAATCCAGGAAGCACATAAATGAACATACCTACTCCAGATTAGGGGAGGATTTGCCCCTTTCTCTGATTTCCTTTCCAAACGCACAAGCACTCACTTCCTTAATCGATCAATGATCGTTATACAGGCAATCTATGATCGCATAGATGTCTAAAGAGAATTCGAAACAAATTAATCGGGTGCCTTTTGTATCATAAAATCCTCCACTTCGTGTATGTGTGTGTGTGTGTGTGTAATATATGGATTAAAAATACCAAAGTCTGATTTATGATAAAACGTCGTGTTGCTTGTGTCGCAATGTCATCGTCTCTCTGAATTCGAACGATTAGTGTATCGTTTCTTTTATCTTTATGATTCGTTTCTTTTTTACAATTTAATTTTTTTTTTTTCATTCACACAACCATCATCCGCTTTATTCATTTTTGATAGTCTCGTAATAATATCTAAAAGTCTGATTGGGCTTGTGTTTGTGTGTGCCGACGACGAGTATCTATGACCAAGCGCAACCTAATCTTTATCTTAGCATATTCTTTTTTTTTTGTTCATTTGTCATCTACTTATTACTAATATTCATTATGCGATTAAAAATTTCACACTACAAACCACCAGCGATAGACCATAAACTTCACAGATACAAAATAAATCCTATTTGGTTTTGGTTGTTGGATAGCCTCAATCTTCCAACGGACCATCTCTCTATACTGACTGGGCATCATTGATATGCGGGGTCTTCTCCCCGTCTCTGGGTTTCGAGGAACGATTTTTCCCCAAATTTGTTTCGGTTTTGGTTTCTTACTTCACTTGACCACTTTCGTTGGTAAAACACCCACTCAGATACTCTGGTCTCGAAATTCCTCTACTTTGAGATATGTACAAAAAAAAAAAAAAACACACCAAAATTGGTGTTTGACTTAGGAATAAGTATTTTGTAAGCTAACACAGGTAGCTGGTCGTTTAAGATTTGTTTTGATTCAATAAAATGGGTGAAGTCTTAAGCTTGCAATCATTGTTCGCTGGCAGGTGGGGAAAGTGGTAGGAGAGAATATGTCTCTCCATAGGGAGAAACTTGACTGTTACCACGGTGACCATCCGTGCTTTTTTTAAAAGGGCAATTTTTTTTTTAATTTTTTCTTAAGATATTGAATTATATTTATCAATTTTCATTTAATCGGTATTTACTCTTTTACTAACTTACAAAGGATCTCGGGTCTATTACGTCCGTGAGGTTCATTTTGCGGAGCATAGAGACTTCACTATTCCTACTCGCCAAAGTGTGCGGTTTCTGGAGATGTATCACAGTTCTCTCAAACTCTTCCTCACTTGTGCTGATTTCCATTGGGCCGTTCTTTGCCAAGCACTCAGTCGGTCCACTCGTCTGCGTGTCTGTGTCAGCGAGTTCCATTATACACTTGTTACCTGGGAATTGTATGGCTATAATTGGCGCGGTTAGATTGTGACGACCATGTTGTTTTGGTGACATCTGTAAAATCTGTTGTATTCAGTTACTGATGCCGAATCACCATAGCAATTTACACGAATGAACAGCAAGACTCAAAATGAGTATTCCTTATTGAAAACGTTGCGCGTATTGCGTCTATTTTACGGTAGAAATTAAAGGCTTTTTGCAGTCAACTCTTCAAAGATTGGATGCCAAATTTGAGACGACCGATGATCAAAGGAACGCATGATCCGTCGAGAATATCATCGCAGTCAGTTAAAGTCTACAGCTAAAACGAGTCGATTCCTCGCCATGCACATAAGAAATCGGCCTTTCGCAGACTTCAACTTGGCGAATTTTGCGTCGGGAATTGGGCCTATACCCGTTAAAAATCCAACAGACCCAGGAGCTCAAAGTTCATGACCATAGACAACGTCATTTGTTCACTAACTGAGCTTCGGAATGTTTTGAAAAGGACCCTAATTTTTGCTAAAAAACCATCTTTAGCGACGAGGCGCATTTTTGGATGAATATGGTTCCAGCAGGACGGTGCCACACAGTAGACGTCAGGATTGGCATTCTACATGAACAATTTGAATGTAAGGTTATCACTCATATAGACGACGTGAATTGACAATTGTTGACCATGCGATCTTACCCCACTAGACTTTTTTCTTGTGAGGTTTCCTGAATTCGCAGGTCTATGTGAATAAACCACAATCGACTGATGCCCTTTAGGTGCACATAGCACAGATCATCGCTCAAATCCAGCCAGATCTATGCGGAAGACTCATTGAATGTTGTACTACTTGGGTCCGTGCAACCGTTAGAAGTTGAGGTGATCATTTGAACGATGTCATATTTCCGACATAATGGCATATATGGGCTTCTCAAATAAAAAAAAAGAAGTATATTAATAACTCACACATAGCTTGTTTTATTTTATTTCCACATCTACCCCTTTTTAATGGAGCTTTATGAAGATCATCATTTGAAATACGGTTCGGCCAGAAAATCCTCAGAATATTTGGAAGACGCCTATTCACAAACTGTTGTTGCTTTTTTCTGACAGCGGATGTGACTTACCAAGGGCCGCATCCAAATTGAAGCACGGATTCAACAGTTGAGCGAAACAGTCGCAGCTTGTTCTTCAAGTCCTTGTGGAGGTGTTTTTCCATATTTTGGAAAGAATTTCAAACGCAGCTTTTTGCTTTTCCGATTTCGGTAACACCTTCAGTACAGACAATATTCCCAAGATATTCAAGACTTTACACAATATCTATCACTTGTCTAGAAATATCCACTTGGATAGATGAGGAATTTCCAAGACTGATGCTTTAAGATTTCGCCGAATTGATCTTTAGCCCCACGATTTTAGCTTCGCTCTCCATCCATGTTGTCATTCGATGGAGATCCTATGATGAGGGTAAGCATACGGCGGGCGTATCGGGAAACTATTGACTGCTCACAATTTGGTCTGGGCCTCATCGTGGTGGTCCCTAGTAGTGGCCAACTATATGCGTAACCCCTTATAAGTTAAAAGAGTAAAATTACAAGTGCGAAAGGCCTTCTAAGTTACGTTACGGAGGTTAGAATTCCTCGTAACTGAAATCTTTTTGTTGACGAAACTGACAATACCCCTCCGATAAGGATTGATAACTTGTTGACGACTTTTATCTATTATTACCGGACAAAGATTGGTATCCCGATTAAAACAGTAAAAAATTTTGTTTAAGTTAAATGTCTATAGTTTTGGTATGGAGGGAATCATAAGCTTAACGCCTTTTTAAATTACTCCACAAAACAAATTTGTTTATTTTATTATATTTTTGTTTTTTAATTTAATATTTAATAAATAATTAATATTTGGAGTTTGAAAAAGTCGTGAATTCTCTCTTTTTTTGTATTGTTGCTTTCAGGAAAATATGGTCACCCTTATATGAAATACCTTTTTATAAATCGCTTAAGATTTTTTTTGTATTTAAAATTTTGAATGATTTAATATTAATTCGGTTTGAGTTTAGAATGATGAAAAATACAATATATAGAGGCAATTATCAATACCGGTAGCAGCAGGTTCATAAAGGTACATATTTCAACAAAAAAAGAAAAATATATATTTCAAAGCGGTTATTAACTTTTGATTAATTTGATGGATTTAAATTAAACTAAAACTAGTGAAAAAAGACTTATTATGGCGAAAACTGATTAAATAAAAATACAATTTGTTGTATTTATGAACAGAAATCATAGAAAAAGAGTAAACAGAATGATATACCTGTAAGAAGTTTATCAAAGATAAGGGAACATGCGGAAGAAAGCCAATTCTGATAGCCGGAAATTGCATGGAGTATGAGTAATCGGGATTTAAGAGATTGCTACGATTAAGGTAAAGTTTTAAAGAAATAGTGTGCTTACTCAAGTTGTGTACTTTGTGAATCACAATACTGAAAAGTCTTAATTATAAGATCGAACCTAATGTGCACTCTATATTCAAACTTAAGCATGTATAGCTCTTATTTGTTGTATGAGACACGATCAGGTCCATCCATAAACCAGCCGATAGTTCATATTTACAATATAAATTATGTTAATTTGTAAATTGTAAAAAAAAGTGACATCAATTTTTCATTTCAGGTTTAATGTATTACAATTTTTACCAAATTTTTAATATTTAAACTCAGAATTGTTACTTTTAAGCCATGACCAACTACAATAACACACTTTATTTTTATCAAAAGGATTAAAGCAGTTTTTGAGATAAATAAGGTTTTCTAGGTAAATAGGGGAACTGATGCACAAAAGTTTTAATTTTCAGAACATTGAAAAAATTACACAAAATATTCAACATTCGTTTAGTATTGGTAAATAAAGAATCTCTTTCCTGAACAATACGTCCTAGGAAACAGTCCTTCATTTCCTGTGGAAATTTCCTGCTGTAACCAAATTTAGAGCACATTCATTAGGACGTTTTTTGACGACATTGACGAACTTTCGGAAAGGAAGATTAAAGCCTTATTGATCTCTATTTTTAACACGACGAAATGGCTCTCGGACGAACTTCGGTTACTTCTTTAGATACCGAGCTAGCAGACTGAGGGCTTTGACGGAAGTTAACAATGCGAGGGATCAATCGGATTGAGTACTGTTTCAGCACCAGTCAACAAGTTGGAACAGTGTAGATGGTGTCTGATGAGTGTGGTTGTCTGTTTGAATGAGTAATCCAAATTTCGGATGATTGTGCAAAAGCAAACATACAATAGGACACATAAAAACCTACTAAATCCTTCCTTCTTTTTGAAATCAATCTCAACTGGATGACTCCGTGAGAATATCGACAATTTCCCATATGAATTCAATCCACAGGTTTACACCAGCAATTGTATTAAAATGGCGCACTTCAGAGCTTATTAGGCCACAGGGCTATACTGACAGTGATCGTCATTTCTGCCTACCTATTTATTATACTTCAAGCTCAAAAGTGAGCTTATATTGAGTGATAATATGTTCTTAAGTGTGTTTCATGACATTTGAAACTAACTGATGTAATTATATTTTGTATATCCCAATCATCAATCATCGTTGCGATCAACAAAAAATGTGTTGTCGAGACAGAGTACCATTTTCAAAACATGTTTTTCTAATTTGATCGGCCGGATTTTGATTATACCTAGTGTAATACAAAAAAATAAATACAAATTCACTTTGCTCCATATATCTTCTGTCGAAAAATAAGACCTTCTATCAGTATGCACGACATTTGGAAAAATTTCGATAAATCTTCGTCAAAATTCATTTAGTATTCAATAAATGAAATGAAAGGCCATAAGCACATTGCTGTGTCAAAAAGGCAAAATTGTAATACATCGTTGAGAATGATTTTGTTCTAATACTTTGGATAAAGTAAAAATAATGCTGTATGGGAAGTCTAAAGTCCAAAACGATGGACATTTTAATGGATATATTGATGATGCACATTGGTTTTGAATGCCTGTATATTACAATAGCTGGGAAAAATTGAGTCGGGTAAAGCGTTCCACATTCATGAAGTGTAGCTTGAGAAACAATCTCTGAAATTAACAGTTTGTCCGAAGCTGGAACCAAGGGTAAACTGATGAGCATTCTCTGTATCGCGAATATTATGGTAAAATTGTTTAAGGGGAGAAATGCAACTAGTTATTTCACTAGAACACAGTTAGTTAGCAATAGTAGCATTAAAATAAAGGACTTCAAAAATCACTAAAATCATAACTGACTCACTGACGGATCATCAAAATTATGAAGCACTTCCCGACACCGTAGAACCTTGAGTTGGCGCACGATGCTTGGTTTTGTGGTGAATGCAAAATTTGGAACTCTCCATTCAGGGGGCGTGGTATCCACCCACTTTCTCAAAATTTCTTAGATATTATATGGAACACATTCTATTACATATTGTAAAACGTTGAAAATTGGTAGAAGTACAAAACCTTGGATGGTCATATTTCGATAACCAGAAGCCGCAGAGCCTTCTTGTTTGTACAAGGAATACAAACATGAAAAATTGGGATTTTCAGGGGCAAAGGCATCCACCTAATTTCTTAAAATTCTTAACAATCATATGGAGCACTTCTGATTGTTGTTGAATGATGATGAGCGGTGGGACTTGCTACGTAGTTCATTGTCTTTACTATATTCTTCATACAGAAATTCCTTAAAAAATGATCTTGTTATGCCTTTCGAAATGTTCACCTGACAAAATTAAATCCCTGAAAAAGGTGTGAAATCACAACAAGAAATATGAATGTTAAAAAAGAGAGTCAAGTTCTCCTATGTACTCGTACAAAAACCCTAAGTGTTAAAAGTCAGGCGTGAAAACAAGTAAAGTGAGATCACAAATTTTATAACGCCAAGTTCTAAATTAACGAAGTTTAATATCAAATTTCTTTTATATAATTCACACCTGCTCAAGGGTTTATTGTGAGACCCTTATAATGTTCAACATAAACATAGCACGGGCGATTGAGAAATTAGGTGGAGAGGGAGAAAGGAGATGTCGATGAACATTGCTCTTGAATGCAAATTGAAATGGCAAGGGAAAACCGTTCCGGGTAAATTATTCCATAATCGTGCTGTGCGACTAAAAAAACGAATCTCTGTATTTGATGATACGACTAAAATTAGTTCCGAGGGTGAACTCATGAGCATTCCTAGCGTAACGGGTATCACGGGCAAACTGATCGAGGGGAGGAATGCAACTGGCTACTTCGAGTGAACATTGCTTGTGAACAAAGACTTGTCCAAGGAACGACATGAAATATTCCCACGGCGGCATTCAAGAGATGGTCATAATTCCTGGACAAAGATGTGAGTAATACTCGAGTCTTGGAAGAATATCTAAACGTCTTATAAATTGTAGCCAGATCAGAAAAAGTAAACAATTTCTTACACCGATCCTAAACATTTAGCAGCATTTTTGGCGGTCTCGAGAATGTGGTCATTCCAACGAAGATCGCCGTTGACATACATACATACCGAGTACTAAGAGCTTTTTGACTTCTTCGATGCAAGTGCCATTCATGGACAATGGCATAAGGGGTACATTTTGCCTCAACGACAAAAGACAGCACCGAGTTTTTGAAGCATTAAACTCCACACAATTTTGTATACCCCATTAAACAATGCTGTAAAGATCAGAGTTTAATGTTCTTATCATTTCTTAAGTAGAGTAATATCGAAACAAATTCAAATTATGAGGGAAAGTTTAATTAATATTATTACTCACTCAATTCTAGAGGGTTTATCAAATTACAATTTAAAAGATCGCAGATCTTACTGGCATAGTCTAATGCTAACGAAAAAAGAACTTTGATTTAAATAAAATGAAGATTTTTAGAATTTATTTATCCTCCCATATCCAAACTATTCTAGTCAAAGCTAATTATGGTTTGGGTTGTAAACTTAAATAAAAAAGCTATAAAAAAAATAAAAAAACACCTAGTTCAGTATCATCGCAGCTTACGATATTCCAAAATTCTTATCTATATGTTATTAATTTAATGTTTAATGTAAATTTACTAAAGTTCTATGTGTATATGTGTTTTTTTTTTCAAAACAAACATTATAGCAATAAAAATTAAGAACAAGAAAATTTTATCTTAACCTCAATTGAGCTTGTTTTGTTAATTCTTGCAACGTTCTTTAGGGCGGATTATTATACCTAAAAGCGCGTGCTTGTCGGAATTAAGTATTTTTTTATTATTTTCGGTTTTATCTTTAGTCTTACAAAAAAAAAAAGATATAAGCCCCATGTACACTGAAAGCACGCAACAACAATACGACAAGGAGGGCAAACAGAAAAAATAAATTGAAGCTGAGTTAAGGGCATGTTGTCGACTCTGTGGTTATCTCTTAATCCAGTTCCGCATTTTGTTGGTTTATTTTCTCTTAATCTAGGGTCTTAAATTATGAAATGAGTTTGTTTAAATTTTACCATCTTGAGTGCATTATTCCTTTGATATGCGATTAAGCGACTTGTAATGTCAACAGACATTAAGTATACGCTGGAGTGGCTATGCATTTCTTTTATCAGAATTTTTAGTGCTTCTCTGGTCTATATAATTTTTTGTATTCATTCTTTATCAATATGGATTGTAAGTTCTTGGATAGATTAATGTTTCGAAACGAGATGAAGTCAGTTTTTTTATCTTCGAAAATTCACTGGAATTCTTTATTGCAGATTAAAGAACGAACAAAAAACACAAGAATCGGAACTAAGGTTCGGTTCCCTTAAAGCTATAGAGATAAAGGCGTTTATAAGGCCTTTGTTTAATGCTCTGAGTGGTGTTGTTGATGCAAGCACTTGTTACATTATTTCTCTTTTACCTTTAGATACTTGGAGATGCCAAATTATCACAGTCATAATTTAGCACGGGCTTAAGTTCTTGTAAGTAAGTGAAAATATGAAAGTACAACTTGTGCTTAGGTGTGAGCTTCCAATAACTCATGTTGAAAACCGCATAGTTTCTATTCGTTTCATGCTTCATACGAGTCAGTGGCTCATCAAGACCATTATTAGTACGATGTTAGTTAAGGTGGAAAACATCAAAGTTCCGAGAATTTCGCCTAATGAAACCGAAGAATCAATTATTGAACCAACCAGGAGATGCGTTGAAGACATAACATTGCTTACTTATCGGCGTTTTTCCAGATAAGTCATGTTCAGAAGAAAGAGATGACCGCTTATGAAGGTTGGTGATTTGGGTCATTCCAGTTTAAGTGACTTGATGCAAAACGTTCATATTAACGCTGGACAGATTCGCAACGATCAATATGAACAGATTACTGTGGCGGCCATACAGTGCTCGAATACTCTAGGTATAGACGAACAAAAAAGTTGAACTGTACAATGAAACTAGATAACAAATCCATACTCCAACGCTTTATAAAACCAAGCGTTTGGCTAGAATTATTTAATATTTTTTCCAATATGCAGTTTAAAGTCAAGATACGGATGGATTTACGCTGTTGTATCAGAATACTGATTTTTTTTTCTTCTAGAAATGTACACCGATTGAAATTGCGACAAATTCAAAAAGAAATTATTTATAAGAACGACAATCGGAGAAAATATAAAAATCATTTTGGAGAGATACCTATAGTATTACTCTGATCTCTGATTTTTTAATAATTAAATATCATGATTCATGAGCATAGATAAGTACCCTACAGGAATTTACTATTAAAACAACGTCATTAATAGCAAATATAAAGAGTAGTGGATCAAGGTGACTACCTTGAGGTATATCAGAGTCTGCTCATATTCAAAAAGAAGTGATTTAAAAAAAAAAAAATTTGGTAAGGCCTTCCCATTGAATGAAACTTGATTGGAAAACCAAGAGATGAAAGCTTGAATAAAAAGTAGGACTAAGAGACAGCTTTTCGACGGCCTTAATGAAATTAAACATGCAAATTTTGCTACTGGTCTTAAATTAAAAAAAAAAAAAAAACCTAACCGATTGGCCTTTATTGGAAATAATGAATGAATTTTTCCAGATATTAAAAAAGAGCTTTTTTTAAGTGATTCCTGTAATAAAAATCCTTTTAAAATAAGCAGGGATCCCATCAGGATTACTAATACAAGTGTCATTGTCGTAATCTTCAAGGTGTTCCTTAGCGTCCTCTTCTGTCAGGACTTGAGACATAATGTAATTTTTTTAATGTCTTGAAATTTGTAACATTTTTTTTCACAATTTTAACCATACCCGACACAAAAGCTTTGAAAATGTATGGTAGGCACGAGTATCAACTTGACCTTTTCTTTCTATAGATGAACTTTAATTAATAAGGGATGGTTGGTAGAGACGGCAGTGGCTCCAGTATATTTATACCAAAATATTCTCTAAGGAGATCTAGCTAAATATTAAAACGTAAAATGCACGACTGGGTCGCACGTACTTGCTCTTATGTAAAAGGCTAAGAATTTGGAAAACAAATGTTAGAAAAAACTATTCATAAACATACAATTAGTTTTTTAAAGGACTAAAACAACTCCTTTAGTTTTTGGAGCTAGAAACAGGATGCCATGTGATTTAAGCAAATATTAGTTTATGCAAGAACAAAAATTACAAGTCCTTGTATTGGTTTCTTAAAAAAATAAGCATTTATGTACAATATTTTAAAACATTTTTAAGAAAAAAATATGGCACTCCAACTTAAAGTTTTTATTATTGCACAAATAATAATTAAATTTCCAAATAAAATATTTGTCCGTTTTTGAGTTTCTTATTTAAAAAAAATTGTCTTTTTTTTTCAAAATGCAAAAGCAAATTTTTCAGTGTTGAAATGCAATATTTTTTTAAATTTTTAAGAAGCTCTCTTTAAAAAATTTCCTTAAGATCCGTTAAACAAAATGATGTCTAAAATTTGAAAAAAAAAGATTCTATAATAGGTACAGTAATATCTTAATTTCCAATTTTTTATTAAATTATATGTAGATCGTAAGAATTAATCGAAAGAAAAACTATCTTATCAAAATTCTACGATACAATTTTGGAAAACCATTTCTTTTAACATTTGTATGGTGGGTACAGCTATTTTTAGGTAAAATAAATTTTTTTTTCTTACATCTTTTAGATCATATTAAGAAACTTTTATATATCAAGTTTAAAAAAATCGAACATGGGATTTTCGAAATATTGAGTTTTGAAAAAAACAAAATTTAATTTTTTTTTAAAATGCAAAAATGGGTTATGAAAATTAGAATATACAATAATATTTAAACTTTAAAAAAAAAAAAATCAAAAACAAAACAAAAATGGTTCCAAGGAGGGTTCCATTAATAACAATTTTTCAGAAAAAAAATTTCAGCTATTACCTAGCTTTAACTTAATAAAATTTGTTAATTAAAAAAAAATCTGTGGAACACTATTTGGAAAAAAAAAAGTTTTTATGAAATTTCGAAAAAAAAATCAGAAAAAAACGTGTGGGGGAAAAAATTAAAAATACTTTCTGCCAAGTTTAATAAAAGCTATAAAACGAGGAAAGACATGAAACGTTCCGACTGTGTTGAAGATATGGAATTAATAGTTCTGTTTATTATCAGTTTTAAAGCTCTGCTCTGGATTCTATGCAATAAATAGAAATTGTAGCTCATAAATTGTAGCCAGATCAAAGGTGGTGAAAAATTTCTTACACCAATAGGGAGAAACTATCAGTGTTTCTTGCAGTCTCGAGATTGTAAACGTTTCAATGAAGATCGGTCTTTGACAAGTATTACGAATACTGAGAGCTCTCCGGCTTTTCGATGCAAGTGCCATTCAAGGACGATGAGATAGCGGTTCCATTTGCTTCATCGACAATAGATTGAGTATTGAGTTTTCGAGGCATCAAACTTCCACACGATTTTTTATACCCCATTTAACAATTCTGTAATGATCGTAGTTAAATGTGCTTATCATACGATCCCGTTGCTATTCCACTTTGGAAGGAGAATAAATTTGAGATTTAGAATGAAAAGCTGAAGGTAAGGTAGTACCGTCGGCAAAACAATGAAGTAGCTTAGAAGTTTCAGACAAGTTTGATAAGAATGAGGAAGAGAGAGAGAGAGAGACAAAACGATGCCCTGGGGTATACCACCATTTATTTTATGAAGATTAGACTTGAAACCGTTCAATGCAACATATGTATGTATATTGAACGATCTACATAGTAATTTTGAATCCAAATAACAAGGGTTTCATTGAAACCAAACGCACGCATTTTCGATAAGAGAGCTTGACGCCAGACTCTACCAAATGCCTCAAGCGCAATAACCTCAATGTCTCCAAAATAATGTAAAAATAATGCACAGTTTCCAGTGAGACTGACTGGAATGAACCAATGGTAATATAGTCTTAATGACCTTTCGCTTTCGATTGATTGACAGGATTGTTATGTCGAAAAGTCGACAGAAATCATTTCCACCTCCGAAATGTTCATTCCGGAAACACCTCGTTTAACGTTTTAAAAATTCAAACCAAATGTTTCAAACAACTAGCTTGCAATTTAAATAATGTGTATTTTTTAGTCATTTTCCATTTCTGCTGCAATAGTTTCGTGTGGAAAAGGCTCAACACCGTTATGCACACAGTTGTACAAATACTTTTAAATCCTAAAGACAAACTTCGATTTAATATTTCCTTGCAATGGATTAAAATATAAATTCCAGCTCACATCATCAGAAACAAAAACAAAATAAAACCATCGCATCGGGGGAAATAACCTCACAGTGCGACTTAACGATTATTTAATTTTTTTTTTGTATTATTTTTTATCTGAAAAGTGTAACCTCGATTTAAACGGATTAACTCCATTACTCATAATAATAAGCCAATTTCTACAAACACATTCGCGCATGATCTTTAACGCTTTTTACCTGCCCACCACAAAAGTATAGCGCTTCGGTATTTAAAACTATGCAGGTATATGTATGGATATTAATGAGAAGGCAATCGGAATGAGTAGGTATAGCTGCCAAGACCGAAAGATTATACACTCTCACACCAAAAGTATCTGGAGAAAACGGAAAAAAAAAAGAATCTTTGAAATAATCAAGCGAATAATGTAAAATCACTGAGAACCTTCCAACGCGACGCTGATCTGCTTAACTAAATCCGGCTTATGTCTTAGCATCCGCAGCATCAGCAACAACATCTCTCAGTTTCGGTTTGAGTTGAGAGCAACAACAGCAGTTGGTCAACTCTCTATAGACACTATATCCCTTATAACATTTTATACACACAAACAAACAGTCACATGATCAGATTAACCTTTTAACAAAAAGGGTGGGCCCGGTTTTTTTCTTCATTGTTGGATCTTCTTATGGGACAAGGGGGATTCTATCTCCCCATCACTACTGATACTCTGATACAGATACTGATATCTACTGTTTGTTTTTTGAAAAGTATCTCTGATCCTGCCTGTGGGGAGAGATCACTTCCATCCGGTGTCTTGGTTGTAACGCCGCGCCGCCGATTGCCGACGGCCGGCAGCACCATCGCCGTCGGTTGGACTTTTACTTAACCTGGATTAAAAACACACATACCCGTATTCAGAAATGGTGGTTCCAACAAATAGCACAAAGTTAATGTGCGAACTTTTCCACAATTTTAATCCTTTCTCCAACACAGACTGGCACGATCGATTGCGTCGCCATCGCCAGCATATTCGTCCGTCAATGGATCCGCGATCGGATTCTGCTATAAATAAAAACCAAGAGAGTTCATGGGTGGCTTTGGATATAGAGTAACAATTTGTATTTTAACACTTCCGGTCGGTCGGTGATCGTGTGTACATGTATGATGACGAAATCTGAGTTGGATGTAGATGAATGTGAATGGAAAACGATCATTAATTGTTACAACTTTGTTAGTTTTAATCCGATCACCTATTTATCTACATATATATGCGGCTGAAACTTAATGACGAAATTGTGGGTAATTCTATACAATGCAACCAAGTAACTCAAGTCTGCGTTGGGTTTTCTTGAGATCAGTTTTTTTTTACGAATGTTTCGACCAGTTCAATTAACTTCTAATCCAGTTACCAATATCATTTTGGAGAGTTTTTGACTTTTCCCTGGGACTTTTCAATGGTATTAGTTAATTGGTAATGGTTATTGTGCCCTCGAAAGAACGTCCACTGATGGATTAAGTGAGAAATAAACCACTTTAGAGTAGTGTACCTGGTTCCCATGCAAGGTGGGAAACGTATTTCCAAATAGTTTGAGTTGATTTATGTTTTTTTAAATGATCTTCTCACTCAAGACCAAAAATGGAATGAAAGGAAAAAAGTCAATTGTACAGGAAATACAAATTTCATCGTGCTGGAATGAAGAAGTTGATTTTTTCTAAGCCAATAGAAAGCTATTAGAAAAGCATTAGTCAAAGTTTTCGGGACGCCATTTTGAAAAAACTTGATTTTGCTTATGTCTACAAAACTATTGGGTTTCAAAGAGAAAGTTGTCAGGAACAAAGTTGAAGGGAATGAAATAATATTTTATCTGTATTAAAATTTATAGATTTTACATTTGAGATAGAGTCAAGGGGAAGTTTGGATACGAAAAAAAAACCGCACTCAAGATTTCAATAAAACTTGACAATGTTAAAAAGGGCAGTTCTTTCTGTAGGTTTCTCAGCCTAAACAGCTGAAGTTATTTCCTTCAATCTTTGTTATTAAGGAATTTAGGTTTTTTTTTTTTTTTAAAGAACCAGGCCTAGGGACTTCCAACCATTTTTTGAAGCATGTTGTCAACAGAAATTTATGCGACGTACAATTATCTGCCTAGTTCGAACGGCTAAGATGGGTAGCATTTTCCATAATAAGATATGATCTTGTACTCTAAGAAGATTGACACTTTCTCGCAAGAGGTATACTGTCTGATTTTTGTGTTGAGATACCAGTGACTGGGAAGCGAACTCAGACCTTCGAAATGACAATCCAACAAACTAACCATTGAACTAAGTGCTATAAGTAATTTTTTTCCATATTTGGTGAAATAGGTAGTGTGGTTTCACTTTTGTCGAATTCATAAGGTTTAGAATTTCCTCGAATGTAGATATGACCCAACACCTAGGAAAGGTCTGATATGCTGCGCCATTTCCATCTGAGATTAATAATCAGCACTTTAGGGCTTTTATTGGAGACAAATTGTATGAGAAAAAATGCTAATATCTGAAGTAGATATCGTGGTTCATTCAAGCGAAGAAAAGACTTCTTTTTACGCCAAAATGTCTCCGAAGAATGAACTACAATAACTAGAAAGACGAAAAGAGATACTTATCTAAGTACACGTCTTCATTGGTTTCTATCCGTCGGTGTCGAAATTAATTGATTCGTCTTCCAAAAATGTCTCGATCTGGAAGAGATGCTTAGCTTGAAATAGTATACAGTATAGTATAGTAAAATGTAACTTGGAAGAGATCCACATGCAATACCTGACTCAATATTTCGCTCATAATATGATATTCAGACATTCAAAACCAATGTACATCGGTATCTTCTTTTGAATTCTCTCCAACTTTCCTAAAACACTCTCACTATGCTCAAACATTTTAAGGGTAGTCATAATCCCTTTAGTACGCTCTAAATTGTAAAGAAAATAGTAACGTAATGGGCAATCTCAGTATTGATCCAGTCTGAACAAGCTTTTAGACAAATGGCTTAGTTCGTAAACATTGTGAGTACACCGTTTGGTGTCAGATGGAACAAAAGGAAGAAAAGACAAGACAAGTTGTACATTTACTTGTTTTGTCTAGATCAATTGATCAGACTGCCACAACGTCTGCTAGAATTGGTCTAATTACCGAAGCATTTATATCCAAGGATTAATGCGGGGTTGAAGACCTCTTTTATTTCCAAAGGCTTTTTGGCACGAGAAGAGTGCCAAAGTGACTTTTTGTCTCCTTCTTATTTATTAAATTCTGAAATAAGTCCCAAATATTTCGCTTCATCCAAGAATGCTAGTGGTATTCCTTCAATAAAATGGAAAGATAATTTCATATTTCCTGGAGAATAAATTAGTATACTTTTGTCCTGATTCAATAGCAATGTCGTCTACATAAGTAAGTACTCCCTAGCTCTATATTTCCATTTATTTCTTAATTCAAAAGAAGGGGATATAGAATACCGCCTTGTGGCGTACCTTTACTGGTAGTTCTTCTAGCTGAAAAGCCGTTGAGTGTTTGGTAGTTGAATTGAAAATCCTGCTTGTGATCATTTAGTGAATCATCTACCTCTAGAAATGAAAGTGCAGATACGATTGCAGATCCTTGAATTCCATGGATGTAAAAAGCTAATTTCCTACTTAATTGAAAAGAAGAGCAGATAAATCACCACATTGTGGTGTATCTGTACTGCCTGTTCTACCTTTCGTATTTAAATATGGTAATTGTGCTTGCTAGTATTTGATGAATCATCTACTTCTAGAAATTACAGTGCAAACAGGATTGAAGGTGTGTCAAAATTTCCCAAAGCGCCCTCTATATCTCGGAAAGCAACCATATGAACAATGGTGATAATCTAATAAATACATCACTGATCTTTCGAGGGAGTATTACATATGTTCCTTACTTTTTATTGTTTTTTGATGTACGATAAAATAATTAATAAAAAGCTGTTCTTATGATTTTTGTAGGCATAATCGCATATTGTTTCAAAAACTCAGATGGAATTCTATTTTTATTTTATCACTTTTGCGATATTATTTTAGAAAATGCTTTTGTGATTAAAATAATGTGAAATTTTTGACTAATAACATTCATGTAATTGTTACTACAGCTTTTGAAATATTGTGTGCCCTTTTATTTTTAATGCCCGATTAATATTTCCGAGGGTTAAGAAGTTTTGATTTGGATTTTGCTTACCTCTTGTCATGTTTCTCAGTGCCCCAGAACTTAACGTAGATTTTTCCAATTTGCAGTTGATGCGATATTACAGTCCAAAGTATCAGCTCTCAGATTATATTAAAACCTAAAGCTTAGTGTACACGATTGGTAGATACACAATTTATTTTCAGGCCTGCCAATTTTTATCATTGTCTGACGCTTCTGACATTGAAGTTTGCAGCCAAGGTTCAAATAAAACAGCTTCCATTACCAACAAAAACTGACAACTAGTTGTGTGTGTACACTATTTGTATATCTCTTTTATCTAATTGGTAGGTATGTTAGCTGGCTAACTGAAAATAAATTGACAGCCAACTTCTAACAATAAATTGTAAGAGATTGGTAGATTTTCTACCAACCGTGTCCACACTACACACATAACTTAATTTTCAGCTCATTGGTAGATAATTATCAGACATTGTCAGGTCTGACAATATTAGCCGTGTTTTTTTGGAAAAGTTATCCGTAGTAGGATTTTATATCCGCAGTAGGATCACTGCCGATACTCGAATAAACTCAAATCTCTATCTGCAGCAGGATTTCACTTCTCCTTTTATCGGCAGTGATCCTACTGCGGATGTTGTATTTGTTATTCATATAAAATCCTACTGTACTACGGATAACTTTTCCAAAAAAACAGGGCTTTTGTAAGATCTACCAATCGTGTACACTAAGCTCAAGAAATTTTCTCAAAAAACTTTAAATCTCTCTATATATGTATTTTTTGTACGAGAATCTGAAACTCACTTTTATTGCAATTGATTTTATACAGGTTACGAAGTTTAATCAAAATCTTTTGAGTCATTTTCGAGAAAATCAATTCTAGATGAGAACAAATGAATTTGGTAATTTCTTATCTATGGCTTTTTCATGCAAATACGCTGTAAGTCTTATCTTCATAGGTGTTAGTCCAAATTGCTTTTATTATACAAAATCATTACTAACAAATCATGAAGCAAAAAGGAATAGTACCCAACTTCGCTCTACTTTGCTCAAATGACAAATAGCAAAAACTTCAATGCAACTATAAGCAATTATACCTGCTAAGCTGTGATGTCAAGTCTTATTTTTCAGCCCGGCAGTAACTAGAAATGAAAGTGAAACCATACAAAAATCTTAAATCTTACTCATTTTGTTTTTTAAACCTCAAAAGAAAAGGTAGGTTATGTGAGTGAGTAAATGAAGATTTAATGCACGCATAAATTGTTTGCTTGCGCGTTACCTTAAGAAAAAAGGCTATAGCCTATACATACTCGTACCTATCTATGTACATGTTCGCAGAGCTAAAAAAAAATTAAAATAGAATTTTCTTTAGCTTCTTAAAGTTACAAAATACTTTAACTATGAACACGAGTAGTGCTTGGAAATTGTGTAGGTACCTAACCTAACCTACACTACACAGAACTACACTCTCCCTTTTCTTCCACAATTTATCCGAAGTCATGCTCAATGAGTGTGTCAAAATAATTAAATTATGTTTTTTTTTTTAAAGATAGGCGTTTAACAAACTAAAAAACACATCTACAAGATTAAGGGTAAATGGTATAAAAGGCAAGCAAGTGGATAAATTATGTTGATTAGAACAAAAAATTGCTTTAAGAGTTCTTATCCCCTCTGTTTAGACTTGTAGGTTATTTTTCAGAAAAAAAAATGGATGATAAAATACCGACAAAAATAGCAAGAAAGATTACCTAACAAATGTTGAAATGAGAGTTTTAAGTCCGAGGATAGAAAAATCTCCATTTGAATTCGGCCATTCTTTTTCTAAAGAGAAAAAAAAGTTTCAGGAATTCCATACATTTAGATTTTTTTTTTTAATTTTAAAAGGCAAACAAAACTTCAAAATCAAAACAAAACTAGAATTAGACCAATTGTAAAAATTTGCCCTTCAAAAGAAATTAGCAAAACAAACGACAAAATCAAAAATAAATAATCATTTTGGACATTCTGTAAAATAAAAGATCGACCAAAATATTCGGCTTATTAACGCAATCACAGATCAATTAAAAACAAAGAAAAACAACAAACAAAATTAAAAGTAGACAAACAGTTCCGGGCAAATAACATTTCCTTGTGGATATCCATAATATTAGGGTTTTCCATTAAGAGCTTCCTATTTTTAAACGTTAATACTCGTAAAACAAACTGAGAGTAAGGCAGTATTGGATTTTGTCATTTATTAAGAAAATCAATGTATGCCATTACGCAATGTTGAAACCTTCACAGCTATGGTTTCGCTAGGTGGTGCGCATTCGAGTTCTTTCAAGCGTAGGCCCAATTTCTGACTCAAAATTCGCCATTGTGCCCGGTAAAGAACATACTGCCTCTCATTATTCTACACACTTTCACGGACAGCGGCGATATTTTTGGTAGATATTGTGTTTCTGATGGATTGTTGACTGAACTTGTAGGCTCGAATATGTATTCACCACGTTGCGAATAGTGCTCTAGAAAGCATGATTATGGCGGCCCTAAAATGGGCGAAATCAGCGAAAACTTGGTCGAAACAAGACCCACTTTCGTAAAACAATTTAATCATTTGTAAATGTTGTTAAACGCTGTAAGTCTCCATGTTGGTTTGGAAAGATAGACAGAATTCAATGACAGCCGATTTGACAGATGTTGCTGCAACAATATGGCCGCATTCACCTGTCAGCGTTCGGGAATCTCTTTGCGAAAACTTTTTCGTATTAAGTTCATGTCCCTTTCTGTTTCGAAAAATCGTTTCAAAATGTATGATTCGAACCATGATGTCAGAGCTTTTTGGTGACTCTCATTTTATTCTCTAAAATTTTTTCCATAGTGGTTTTGGATATTTTTCGGTAGATGTTCTTATTCAATTTTCTTTCTCGATTCGTAAATGTCTGTGGCCTCTTTCCAAAACATTTTCACACAGAATTCTATAGCCATATAATTTTTCTTTATCTAAAAACCACATCATGAACTACTTTCAAAAATTCAACTCATCTAAAACCGCACACAACTAGAGATCACCTTCTTAGGGTTAATACACGTTTAATATTTTCAGTCTGTCAAATCCAACAAATTATCTTATAAAAATAAAACACGTGCACGTCCTCAAAAATACCAAACAAATAATTAAAATTCTGCAATAAACAGTCATACGTATCTCATAACACCATGATAATAAAATTTATTCAAAAATGTACGCTCATAGGCGATACACGCTTGCCTGGCTGCGTGTGCCTCTGCCTATATGGCTCGCACAAGCTGCTCACTCACGATTGCATTGAGATTTTTTTTCTATACACTCGTATAATTATTTGCCCGATCTCCTCATTGGAATCTGTAATAGAAAAAATATTGTCCGCACTTTACGCACTGGGGCTTACGATGCGCGCTACTGTGACTGTAAACGCATATTGCCGCTGCATGCATTATGCTTGTGTGTGGCATCCACATGGCGTTTAATAGCCCCGTCAACATTTCATGTTTTACTGCGGGAGTTCCTCAGTTTTGTGAGTATTATCTTGTTTTGTGTTACACTTGTGCACCGAAACTTTGTTTTGAGAGACGGATTGGCCTTGATGTGGGCCTTAACCTAGCTTAAGTAATAAACAACGAATAATAAGAAATTGAGGAAAATTCAGATATTCCTGAATTTAGATCAATTTTCTGGAATCCCTAGAATTTCAGCAAACAAAATTTTATTTCACAATTCATTAACCTATAAATTATTTAAATTATGTGAGTAAGACCAATTTATACCAATCGGCGAGTTTTGAAGAAAATACTTATGAAATACCATTCACTAGACCCCGGCGGTTCTGCAACATGTAAAAAGAATCTAATAATTAGGTAAAACAAAACATCTAATAGTTTTTGATGTTTGTGGCTTTGAAGGCCAGTTTTTGTTTATACCAGTAAGGCATACAAAATTTTTAAGTAACAAGAATAAGGAAATATTAATTTGTTCGTGTATACCTATAATATTTAGTAGAAAGAACGCGAAAGCATTAGACATTTTATATGGTATAAAAGATAATTTGTTTGCTTTCCGAACTATGATAACTTAAAAATAGCAATGGAAAACATTTTTCTTATTTGTATTTACTTATATGCCCGGTGATTGAGTTAAACTGGTCTAAAAATTTATTTATTCATTTTTCTTACATAATTGGCTGAAAACCTAAAAATACCAATTGAAAACTGAATTTCACAATTTAAAATCTATCAGTAGGATCAATTTATACCAATCTATAAATAATAAAACGAAAATTTGGAAAATGTTTACGTCTACATAATAATTATGTTCAAATAATTCAATTCAAAATCAGCTGTTTTTATTATACCAATAAGGTGCACAAAAATCCTAAGCAATAAGAGTGAGAAAGTATCTAAAGCGAAAAATGTTCTGCCTTCACGCCAAATAATCAAGGCATTACACTTATTTGCATATACGAGTATAACTGGTATAAACAGTTTTAATATCAAATTATTTTAACTTGCCAAATTATGGTATCTCAAAACATAGAAGACGAAAACATGCAAAGGTGGTGCTCATGTGATGACTGGTATATACTCATCTAATCAAGGAGTATGTCTTTAAATAAGACTAGAAAAAACATTATACTTATGTGTGAATTCACAAATTGGTCTATGCAATTGGTCTAATAGAAAATTTTTTGGTATTTATCCGATGATTGACATCAACTGATCTAATGGCTAACGAATAATTTTGAAGCCCTCAAACTCACATGCATGAATGCAACCGTTGAGTGGTATAAACTGATCTATTAAAGAAGAATTCCCAAAACACCACACTAAACGGGTATGAATTGGTCTAATAGCCAACAGCGACCCATTTTTGACTGTCAAACTATATAAATAATCAATAGAAGTATACTAAAATATTCACCTTGAATCTATTTCATTTTACTGACTGGTATAAATTCAAGTAATTTTTTTGAATCCCTATATTTTGACCATGTTCCAAACTTTTCCACAAAGAATCCTTCTATTTAAACGTATTCCGTAGGTACATATCTGTTGGTTTTGTCAACTCCCTTTAGAAACTGCCTTTTTTTAAGGAAAGCAAATCCACTCCTGCCAAAACTATTTGGTGTGTCATTAAGTGACATAATGCCGCGTGCCATCATCATTGGCTAGTTGTACTATATAGTGACAAATATCAGATTCTTAGACGACAGCAAAACGATCGTAAAATGTCAATTCGAATAGATGAAGTCACCATAGCAAAGTACAAAAAAAAAAAAGAAGAAAATGAAGATGATGATGAAGAAAACCGAAGTTAAGGTGATAGAAAGAGGATGTACAAAGAAATCACGGGATGTTAGCGAAATAGATTTCCTGTCTACTTGCAGTCACCATTAACAAAGTGTGATATAGGTTGTGGGCTCGAATGGGATGGGACTTTCGATTACCCACTCAACAGATACAAATTGTTGAAATGTAAGTATAGATTCTGTATCTGCAATTATTTTTATTATTGTTATTGCAGTTTAGTTGCAATATTTGGACTCACCTTTTCTGTGTATTTGTGTGACATGCGTGTGGGAAACGGAAAGCCATTCTCTTGTGTATCTTTTTCTTATAAATATTTTTTTTTTGTTTTGTAAAAGATACGTTTATCTTTTTTTTTAAATGTAAGGTGCATGCTAGATGTTATGTGCTTGCCCAGTGAATTCACATCTTTTTTATCATAATTATCATCACAGAACAGCGGGTTGTCATCATCACAATCAATGTGTAGATAATGTAATAATTATGACAAAAATGTGTATGGGCTTTTCCGGTTCGGTAAAAGAAATGAAAACTGGACGGGATAGGCGCGATGAAAATATAAAAAGTGAAAATGTGCAATCGGTAGCTGGACTACATTAAGGGGGATAGTCAAAATGTGTGACATAATTTATATTAATGATTCTACTGCTGCTGGTGTTTTTTGTTTATTTTTTTTTTATCCTTCGGATCTTACTTTCGATATACAAAAGAAGAAGAGGTTTTTAAGGGCTTCTAATGGATTTGTTAAAAAAAATTGAAATAGGAATTTAATTTAAGTGTAAATGTTCTAAGGAGGAAAACATATCCCAGGATCAATTAAATTAGGTTTTGATTTTTTCCTTTAAATAAAGGGGACTCTATAAAAAAGGTTTTAATACTTAATAAATGCTTAAAGTTAATTTTAAAACTTAAATTTATGACAATACAGAGTTTTTAATCCACTCCCGAAATTTTGGCTAAGACCAGAGTCTTAAATTTATGTTACCTTTCTTTCTTCGTCGATCTAAAATTTTGCTCTATTCCATGTCTATCGCCGTCACGTTCAGGACCAGTAAGAGGCGTGGTTTGAGGCCTTCTTTGAAAAACGTCAACCTTTTGAAAATATGAAGTTATGTTACCGCATCGTCTACTATATTTGTTAGTTAGTCTTTTGTGTATTTCAGTCAAGTTCATAGACTGCACTTCAATTTTTAATATTTTTTAAAGTTTTATGTGTTTCATAAAATATCTTTTTATTAAGAGCAAGTACATACAACTCATTTGTACACATTTATGTCTTTTTTTTTTTTTTTTATTAAAAAGATCTACCTGTGTTGGAGTCATGTCGCTCCTAAAACTGAATGTCCCTCTCTTCTAAATGATTTTCGGTGAAAAGGTAGTAAAAGGTGATGATTAATAAAGCGGCAAAGTATCTGTACATTATATATCCAATTAGGTGTGCAGCTGGAGTAAGGTTTCCAAAATGTTGTGCATAATAAAGTCTGTATTGTTCAGGCTTAATCCAAATTTATGACTTTTTCGATAACAACTGGAAGTGGGATAATCCTCGGAATAGTGACTTCCGCAGATAATGTTAATGAAATGAACAAATGATTTAGACACTTGGATAGAAAAAAATTATAGATATGTAGGTTCGGTTAACAACAACAAAAAACAAATACTGAATTGAATACAAATAAATATTTTAAAATATATATATATAAATATATATATAAAAATATTTTTAAAATGGAAAATAATATCTTCTATTCCAGTTTTTTTTTTTTTAATAATAAAAGCATAGCAGGCAAATATCTACTCTCCCTACTTACTATTTTCTATTGCATTCCCCCCCCCCCCAATTGAATTTTAAATCCTTTGCAATAAAGAACAATTATTTTATTTTGTGAAATTTTGCAACGTATTGATGAGATTATGACCCATTTTTAAAATTGAAAGTCTCAATGAAAAGTAAGTTTAAGATCGGTTGCAAAATTAAGAGCAAACAGACATACAGAAGAAAATGAGTCAATACACAGACATTTGAATAAAACTGAGATAATTTAGGTAAGTAACCAGAAGTGGAGAAAATTACTGGGGTGTGTTCATTAATATTTCTTATAAGCAAATATCTTCCTTGTTTTTTCTTTATATTCCTGAGACAATTTGTCTGTATTTAAAAATTCTATAAATCTAAATGTAAATCAGAATTTTGACAGTGAAAAACATGGCATCATATTTGTTCGAAAACGATTTACCAAATATCCAATTTTTAACGATGGAATATTTCGAAATTTTCTAAAAAGTGTTACATTTTTCTTTTTGACATCTTGTTTCGTTTTTGAATTAACTTTAAAATTAACTTGTTATATATTTTATTTTTTTTCTTCTTCGTCTTCCTTTTTTTAACATTTAAATTTTCGACAAAATGTAATTTAAGAGCACATTTATTAAATTGTAAGATATTTCACTTTTTAATGTTAGCTTGGTGTTTAAAAAACAATTTATAACTTTTAGAATTTCGATTTTGATGAATAAAACACCTAAGAACAAAATTTATATGTCAAGGTACATATATGTATATGTCAAGTAATTGGCAAAAAATTTTTTTTACTGATCCAAGAGTGATGAGGTGGATAATCAGTCCTTAATAAATTTGGACTATTTCAAATTTCGTTCATTGTTTTCTATAAGTATTTTCAACCTTTGTTAATTTGAAATATTTCATTGTTGATTAAATCAGACAAAATATTGATAAAGACCGAATAACCTTTCTATTACTACTTGATTTTTCAAGAGTATTTGATACCGTCAATCATTCTGTTCTCTGCTGCAAACTCCTAAATAAATTTAATTTCTCACTTACTGCTACCAAACTTCTATTTTCTTATCTTACCGGTCGAGAACAAGCTGCTTTCATAAATAATGTTTTGTCAAATTTTATAGCTGTACCTTCTGGGGTACCTCAAGGTTCCATCTTGGGGCCCATCCTGTTTTCCCTATAAGTATATCAACGAACTGCCATCTGTTACAACCAATTCCTCTATTCAGCTTTATGCAGATGACGCTCAACTACACATAAGTTGTCCTCCAGGACTTATTGAAGATTGTGTAAGCCGAATTAATTCTGATCTTGAGAACATCGCTAACTGGTCCAAGAAAAATTTTCTTTTACTTAACTTGAAAAAGTCTAAGTGTGTTGTTATTTCAAAAAAACCTGTGTCCACTTCTTACTTTCCGCCAGTTATCCTTTATAATGCACGTATCGAATATGTCTCTGCTGCAAAGAATCTTGGAATGACTTTTAATAATACGTTGACTTGGAGTAACCATATCAGCTTAGCCCCAGGAAAAGTTTATGGTGTACTTCGCTCTCTATGGACATCTCAGTACTATACTCCAATAAAAACTCGAATTATTCTTGTTAAATCACTAATTATTCCAATTTAAACCTATACGCATGCGAAGTTTATGGGAAGTGTGATGCCTCCTGTAAAAGAAAACTTAATGTTGCCTTTAACAACGCCATCAGATACGTCTTTGGCCTTCGTAGGTTTGATAGAATATCTCATTTTTTCAAAGATAGTGTGTGATTTAAAATTTGATGAATTGCTTAAATTTCGATCGCTAACCATGCTCTTCAACATACTTAAAACCCAACAACCTCCCAGCCTTTTCAATAGAATTACGTTCTGTGCTTCCACTAGAACAGCGCAGATCCTTCAACCGCGGGCTTCTTGTTTGACATCTGAACGTCAGTTCTTCGTTAACACTATTCGTCTCTGGAACTCTCTGCCACGACATATGAGAGATATTGCAGGTAAGAGGAGATTTCAAAAAGAGCTCAAGGCACATTTATTAAATTAACTTTTTTTCTCTTAAATAAGTATGTGAATAAATGCTTCTTGTTTTATTTTATTTTCTTTTCGTTTGCATACTTAATTCGTTTTTCTTTTCTTATATTGTAACAAAAGCCGTCTACTAGATTGTTTTCATTGGAATAAAAACTAATTATAACTTAGCACTAATTTATAAGATTATTGTATCTTAATGTGTATAAGAATACGAAATAAATAAATAAATCTAAATAAATTATTTTATAACATTCCATTAATTAGTGTTGACAATTTAAATTGTATCAAAAAATTTAGCCACTTTTTTAACGATAAACGCATACGTAAAGGCACTAGATAAATAGATTCGTGAAAAATTGAAATTTCCTTAAAAATCGAGTCCATAGATTATTACAATAAATCTATAAGAAATATTAGCAAAAACTACTTTCTGGTAAGAACATTTAGTTCCGACAAGTACTTCCTATAGGACCATCCCGTTGGTTTTCAATTTTCCTAAAACTTATTTTATTTAAATTTTACTTGCGACCAGACTTGACATTACGATGATAGGGAACATTAAGACAGTGGGTCTCGCAAATCTGTTTGCCTGTCTGTTCGACTACAGCCTAAACAGCTCGTCAATTTTCCTTAAACTTGGTTGATAGCACTTTTAAATCCCCACCCCAAAGACATGTTTTTTTAAAGTCAAAATGCAAATACAGAACAGAGTACCTATCTGCCTAACTAAATTTCGTCCGAAATTTTATAATATTTTTTTCCCAATTTTTTTTTTCAATTAAAAAAAAATCATTAAGTAAAAAGTAGAAAATTATTTAAAAAAAAATCCAAAAATGGTTATATATTATTTGTGCCTCCATTATTATCATATTTATGGTTTTCGATTACCTCAAAAACAGTACATGGGTTTCTGGCAAAATTTGTTTACTTATAAGGTTCTTTCAATTTGTAATAGAAATTTTTGCTCAAATTTTGAAAACAAAATTTTGTGGAATTTAGAAAAAAAAATTTAAATTTTGTTTGAAAACTCAATACATATTTTGAAAATCACATGCTCTTTTTTTTTTTGAAAAGTTGATAATTAATAGGTTTTTATATCTAGAAGACATAGACATTTTTTTAAATTTTATCTAAAAATACAAGTATAAATTATATAAATATTATAAAATTGTTTTTCGAAGTTACATTTCCTTGAAAATAACAATAATTCAATAAAAAATAAATTTATTTTAAGATATTACAGAGAGTATGCCTACTCTATCTTACCATTAAACCATTTTTCGATTTTTGTATAAAGTTTACAAAAATTGCATAATAAAACCTAAAAACAATTTTTTTAGTTAAAAAAAATTCAATTTCGTTTTTTTTTAAATTCCAAAACTAAATGATTTGCCTTTAAAAAAAATCTGTATCGTTATTAAAATAAATAGATGAAAATAAAAAAATGTATTGAGCTTGAAGAAGGAAGACTTATCTTATTTAAATTCTATGCACTATAATGGGAGCTTCAAAAACTGTTTTGTAATACGTTTATATACAAAATTTATTTTAAAGATTTAAGTTTTAAAAAAATGGTTTTATTCTTTTAAGAATTAACCTTGTTCTTCTGAATAGGGCATCCTTTCTAGATTTATTATTTATAAGCAACATTAAAAATAAATATATATTTATTTTTGTATTTAAAATAAATAATATATATTTTATACACGTTTTCGAAACATTGAAAATACTTTTATTTCAAATCAGATTTCAAGTCAGAACTCATACTGTGATAGGTTATTAAAAAAAAATCTAGGGTCTATATTTTGGACTGGGAGAAAAAGAAAACCTACATATTTCCTCTCGTTTAGGAAGAAGGGACAATTTTCTAGAATCTGAATTAAAGTTCAAAATAATTCAAAACAACGGCAACGCCTTATTTTTTTTTTAACTAGAATTCTATTCTTCAGTTTTCTATTTGAATTGAGTAGTTTAAAAAAAAAAATTGTAAAAAGTTGAGCTCAAAAAATTAACCAAAATGACCCTTAAGAGTCAAGAAGATGGGGGTTACCTTCTTTTGAAGATTTTTCACTGGTACCTAACATCCATTATTAAAATTCTAAGTCTCTTAAACATAAGGTTCAGTCCTGCATTTTATTTCATTAAGAATGTATTAGACGATCCAATAGTATTTTAGTAATATTTTCAGAAAAAATATTTTTTGGGTCTAAAAAAAAATATTTTCCGAAACCTTGAGTTTGTTGAGTTGAGTTTGACATTATTTACACACAATCTAACTGATTCTTTAAAAAAATAATAATAAAATAATGGTACCTATCGCATTTTTTTATTGAGAACGGCTTCTTCGATGTTGGTAAAACTTCTTACGTGTTTTCCAAAAAGGGTCGGAAGAATGTTAAAATTAAATGAATCATGTTATTTGAATATTTATTATTTAATATTATATAATATGACATCGTTCAATTGAATGGGCAGCGTCACTGAATGGAAGGCATTCGAGAGCTCCAATTTTCTGTAACTCTGGCGCATAGATCTGACACAATAAAAAGTCTTGTTCATCGTGCCTCTTCGTGATATAACCAACTAACCACGCACTCAAATCACTCGTGCGAAGTATCCATTGGGGCACCAGCTGTATGGAACATACCGCGGTTCTCTTAGAAACACATGCCATTAACATAGGAATCATCTTATCTCGGCCAATAAAACATGGCTTATAATCAACCGGCAGAGCTGTCCGCTTAAACAGGTTTTCTATGTGTTGGAGAAATACGAACGGTTTTGAGATGAGATATCCATGCATACTGGCTTTAAATTCGTGTATATCAAAATGGGACTGAATAACAGATCTAGGTTTAGTATACCACATTCGTGTTGTGCGGCTAAAGAAAGAATCTCTTCCTTATAAATTGGTGAGTACTTCTGAAAACGAGAGTATCACAGTTGAATTATTTTCTAATTAAATTTTGTGGTAATAGAAAATACCATTGTCGAAAAAGTACTGACCGATGATGCCTCCGTTTCAAAATCCACACCAAAGAGTAACTTTTTGCGGATGCATTTTCGGTGAACCTAGTCCCAAATCTGGCAATTTTGAGGCAACCGTTCATCTTAAAATGGAAGTTGATGTTTTTTTCTGGTGATTTATATTTACTGTTTGAAAAATAAAAATAAAAATAAAAATAAAAATAAAAATAAAAATAAAAATAAAAATAAAAATAAAAATAAAAAAAATTAATGACACATGAAACAAAGGGTTTGAAATTGGAAAACTTTTAAGAATTGTTTTGTTTGTATCAAAATACCTCTTAAAAAAAAAAAAACCAATATTAATAACTAAATAAAATAAAAAAATGAAATAAATTGTTTAGTAATATTTATTATTTAACATATTATTATTGTAATAGTTTTAAGACGCAGCTCAACTTTAATTAATTTATAAATTTGTATGTATTTAACATCGGTCACGTATGTATACATTAACTTTCTAGTAGGTTTATTCCATATTGTGATACTTCAGCGATTGCACGGTGGTCGAGAAAAAGTTTATTTCATCATCGGGAGTACTCTGAACTCTCACCATCTTTTTTGTACTATTTTCTCTTAAAATAAAAAAAAAGCTTCTGCAGAAAACGTCACTCGGCAGAGGTTGCTCTCTAGTAAAATTTTGTTGTATTATTTTTAGTTTTTTTTTTGTCAATAAATCTCGCCTTCTAGAACGAAAAAAAAACTATAAAAAAGTAATCTTTCAGGTAACTCCGCTTTGGAATCATAAACCTTATAAAAATGTGTAAGACAAAATGAGAGACAATTCCATTTTCTATAAAAGAGGCTGTAAAATTTGTTTGCAGAATCAGTCGCTGTTGAGATATTTCGTAAAAGGCTTTTATTTAAAAATGGCGACTAAAGCATAACTCTAACAGCCACACCCCATTTGTTTGAATAATCAAATTTAATAATTAATTTCATATCCTAATAATTTCAAATCCTAAATTTCAACCGATCTATTTTTGTATTATGACTGTCCTATACCGGATAAATTCCTTGTAATTTTCACTAAGAACTTTGGAACCTTCGAAATAGTTTATGTACCTATTTGGTAACCCATAAAATTCCATTTTCAATTCTTACTTCATATGCCTTAAAGGCCAAACCGAGTCTTAATTCCCAAGCCCTTCATTCTAACCAATGATTCAATTCAAAAACCCTATATGTATTTTCAAAATTCGAACAAATTAGTCGGCAATCGTCACAGTTCAGTTGGTTTTTTGCCAGTTAAAAGAATATAGCCTTAAGGTTATCCTAGGACTGTGTTTGCTGAACGCATCACTTATTTTCCACTTATACTTTCCACCTTCGTGTGACACAACGAGGGAGTCTTTACTATACAACAAATGAAGCTGCTACAACAGCTCATAATATGAGATAATAATTTCTTCTTCTTTTTTTTCCATAAAAGTAGGTCGCGAGCTTTGATCACATTAACCCTCTCCCCTTATATTCGATCGTTAATTCAAATCGGAAATGGAATTTTTTTAATACATTTTTCCTTCCGTGTCTCTTGAAAAGAGAATCGAAAAAAAAACACATCAAAGAGATAGCCCTAGGTGCTCCTTTATTATATTATATCCCTACAGGTCATAACTACTAGTACTACCACTACTACTCCACCTCCTCCTTCTGTGTTGTCTATTATGTTGGTGCCTTAAAATTGTGTCTCTTTGTCATACATGGATAAATTCACAAATTACTACCTTATTACGATGAGGTCCTCTTTTTTACAATTTGTCCTTTTTTCTCTCCGTTCTTTGTAGGAATTCCTCATGAAAACATATGCATAACATCAACAGAGTTGCATTATAACATTTACCGATAACAACAAAAAACTGTCCCATTGTGTCCTGGTTTTAATGCTTCATGTCCTTCGTGAGAAAACTAAACAAGGGTTGCATGAACCAGGACCTTTGCCGCAAAGGTACAAAAATAAAAATTCACACATAAAATAAAAACGCGGGGGCCTCATGTCACAAAGAAAATTGAGTTAATATTTTTTTAATAGGTTCCGTTTCTAAACAAGGACTTCCCTCTGTATATCCTGATGTGTTTTTTTTTATCAATTTACAATAAAAAATTTACGAGAAAAAAAAAGCGAATACCCTTCTCTCTAGGCTATAAAGGAAATTAAGAGACTCAAAAACCTTAAAATGATGTTACCAAAAGTTAATTTTCAAATGCATCAAAGCCACTCACATGGAACACGGACAACGCAATAAGAAAGGACAGTGTTACACATGATTGTATCAGCATACGAATGTATGTATGTCGCTCTCACCAAGCAGGGCAAACACAATAAAACATAATTTTCGATTAATCTATCATTCTCGAGAATATACCGGGGACCGAAAGGTTCTAGCTGGACATCGATATCGGTAGAAGGTTAATTTTTATTTTTCGTTGTGGTTTTAGCTGATGATGTTGTTGTCTCTACGTATATTTGTGATTCCATTAGCTTTGAAGTTTTTTTGATTCAACTTCCGGAAGGACTCTTGTTTAAGGATATTTGAATTTTTTTTATTTGATATCCTTATGGTTAGGTGATTGGTTTTATTTGGGCTTTTTATTTAAGGTAAAAATTTGTGTGGTTATTTGATAGTCAGTATGCTGTTTTTTAGATAATTAGATTATGAAGATTCTAAAGGGTTGAGATCACGGGCTTTCAGGATCAATTAAGTCCAGAGTAGCAAGTTTTAATTTTGTTAAATTTTGCTAACCTTTGTCTGACGTATTTTATTTTTGGTTATGAAAAAAACTCATTCCCTTTTAAGCAATAGAATAGACGTTTTACATTTGTTCAAGGATTGTACCAGGAATCTTTTCGAAGGAGATGCTTTGAGCGTAGGCCTTGACAACATTTTTAAAACACAGAAACTTGCGTGTTATTGTGCTGTCACCAATTTTGAAGTTTTGACGTACAGCTATTCATATTTTAGGTTTATCGATATACTCACACTTTAGTCACTTAAGGGCTATCCACATGAGAGTGAGCAACGACCGACGGATAAAAGAACAAATGGTATTTAAGACATTTATTAGACTTAATTCTTCACAAAAACTAGACAAAATGGTCGAAAGCTTATTGAAATTAATGGTAAGATATTCAAATTAGCGTTTTACTTTCTAACGTAAGAGAAATTTGAGAAAACAATTTGGTCATCACGAATTGCAATCCGATTGTTACGAAGTGTAGAACTCGATTCTCATTCCACATTCCATCCACTCTGCAACGAATGAATTGTTCGTGCGTCATTCACGATAAATACAAATAAAATCCACGACTGGATCGCACGAACTTGCTCTTCCTCTTATGTAAAAGTACTTTGGAATTTAAGATACATTTTATAAATATAAAAAATTGATTTAATGAGATAATAATGTTCAAATGCATAAAATTGCCGTCTGATTTCTAGAAAAGTATGAATTTATGCAAACAAACTTTTCGTTTTATTATTAAATGCTTTTTTATATAAAAAATGTCTTTCAAATTTTTTAAGAAAAAAATATGGGATGCGAATTTTAAGTATTTAATAATATTGATTTTAGGAAATAATTTCAAAAAATAATCGTCTATAGGTTTTGAAGATATTGATTTAAATTTTTTTTTTTTAAAAAAAAACCCAACAAATATTTTTTCGAATATTTTTATATACAATATTATTTTAAACTTAAGGGGACTCCTGCTGAAAATTTTGGGTTAAAATCCTTAGAGCCGTTAATGAGAAAGTCGAAAATCAAAAAAACGGGTCTATGGCAGGTACCCCTAATCTCAAAATCTCGAGTTCAATTTTTTTTCCAAATGCAGAACTTGCCCTATAGTACCTATATATCGCAAGTAAAAATGCTACGGGAATGAATTGTCAAAATGAACGAATGTTCGTTCATGGTTGATCGTTGGTTGCTTTTTAATTTTTGCTAAATATCTTCGGATTTCTGGACTGTTCCTTAACTTTTTATATCCACTTTGCGAAGTTCAATAAGGAATAACGATTTTTTGTTTTGGACGAAAAATATGTATTCCAAAGGAAGTTAGAAAAACCATTGTTATTTTCCTAGTATTTTTAAAATTTTGTTTTATCGCATCAAGATTGTTTTTTTTTTTAAACTTTGATTTTTTTTGTATCAATATTTTGTGTTGCTAATTTTTGTTTGAAAAACCGCTTCTCTCATCTAAATCAGTTAAAAATAGTTGAAATTGGGATTTTTTTTCTATTTTTGCAATTAAATCAAATGGGTTGCAGAACTTGCTCTTTTATTTAAGATATTTAGAATTTTGAAAATGGATGTTATTAAAGAAAAATATTCGCATTTTTACTTGCGACTTATGGGTACTATAAGGCAAGTTATGCATTCGGGAAAAAATCGAACTCGAGATTTTGATCAAAGTTGACATAACGATGATAGCGAAGACCGAAAAAGTGGGTCTCGCAATTCTGTCTGTCTGTCTGTTCGACTACAGCTAAGCGGCTCGGCCGATTTTCTTAAAACTTGGTGGATATGGGTTTTATTTTTTTCTCCCCGGATGTTTTTTTAAGATCAAAAATAACGGTACCTGCCATACGATTTTTCTCGAAATCTTATAAATAGTTTTTTTTCTCAAAAACTGTCCCACAGATTTAAAAAAAAAAATCAAAAAGCTTCATTTAGTTAAAGCCACTTAATGGTTGAAAAAAATTTTCCAAAAAATTGTTATTTTGGGTACCCCCTTTGGAACCATTTTTTTTTATTTTGATGAAACAGTACAACGGATTTTGATCATTTTTTTTTCTACTAAAGATCTCCAATAGTTTGAATATTATTGTGAATTCAAGTTTTCAAAAAATAATTTTTTGGATTTTTAAAAAAATATTTCAAATTTTTTTTTTTGAAAACTCAATATTTCTTTTTACCATAGAAAGATTTTTTCGAATTTTGAATTTTTCAGTATCCTCATAACGGTTTTTAATGAAATTTTTTATAGACAAGCTTCTAAAGTGTTTAAGAAACATTTTTATTTCAAAACTTAAAAAAAAATATTTTTTTTTTGAATTTTGAAAGAAAAATCTATTTTTTTTTGGAAAATTCGATATCTCAAAATCCGATCAATATTTTTTTTTGTAGATTTAATTTTTATTCGTACTAATAAACGGATTAATAACCACTTTAAATTGGTGTTCTAAAATTTTTTTCTTAAAAATGTTTTAAAAATTTTGTATAAAAGCTGATATTTTTAAGAAACCACTACAACGAATTATAATTTTGTTTTCTTAAGACACATGACATCCTGTGCTTAGCTCCAACTGCCAAAGGAGTTGTTTTAGTTATTTAAAAAATTAATTTTATCCTTAAGAACAGTTTTCTCCAATAACATTCATTTTTGAAATACTTAGTCGTTTACATAGGAGCAAGTTCGTGCGACCCACTCGTGCATTTTATTTTAAAGGCTTAAATAACTGCTTTAGTAGACAAGGCTGACAAGAGGCGTCATTTCTAAGTAAAGCATCAATTTTTTTGCTGCATCTTGTAGATAGTATTAAGAAAATAAACATGTGGTTTTTGAAATATTGAGTTTAAAAAAAAATTGGAAATAAATATTTTGCCAAATAATTCTTGCGACATAAATGTAGATACTATAAATATATGGAAAGTTATGCATTCGTAAAAAATGGAACTCGAGATTTAGATTTTAGATTTCTTTAAACTTGGTGGATAGCATTTTTAGTTTCCCCCACAAATTATTTAAGATCAGAAATAACGGTACCTGCCATACGAATTTTTGCGAATTTTATAGACTATTTTTTCCTCAAAAGTCTGTTCCACAGATTAAAAAAAAATCCAAAAAAATTTATTAAGTTAAAGTCTTGGTAATGCCCAAACAAAATTCCGAAAAATGGTACCCCCCCTAGATTTTTTTTAATTTTATCAAAACCGGTACAACCAATTTTTATATATTTGTTTTTATGCTGAAGCTTCCTAGAAGTTTAGATTTTTCTTGGATTTGTAAAGAAATTTTTTTTTAACTCAATTATGTTTTTCGAAAACACCATTTTTATATGATAAGGCAATTAAAAAGTTTTCAAGACACCTTACAAGATGTTGAAAAAAAAATTGCGTTTTGTCTAAGTACGAGTATAACTGTACCAACCATACAAATGTTAAGAAATGGTGTTCGAGAACCTTATTTTTCTCGAAAACGGCACCTACAATTTTGATAACATTTTTTTTTCTTTCGGTTAATTTTTAGGATCTATAGTTCAATAACAAATATTTCGAAATCAAAATATTACTGACTATACCGACTATAGAAGTATTTTTTCGAATTTTGAATTTCTTATTACCGGCATAACGAATTTTAATGAAATTTTTCAAAATTTTGAAAATCATTGCAGTTCAAAACTAAAAAAAATATTTTTTGAATTTAAAAACAAAAATCAATTTGTTTTGAAAATTTGATATATCTCAAAAACGAGTCAATATTTTTTTTATGAAATTTAATTTTTATTCGTACAGTAAAAAAAAATTTAAAGTGAGCGTTCCAAAAGTTTTTCTTTTAAAAAGTGAATTTTACGGTTATGAAAATGTTCCTCATTTATATCAATTTTTAAAAATTTTAGTCTTTCCAATGTGATACAGTCGTGCATTTTATTTGCTTAAAAAACCATAACTAATAACCTTCTCTTTGATAGCTTAATCGATTTTGACTAAAATTTATCTTAGGCAGACTTCTATATTGGTTTAATAGGTGGTAAACTCTACAATACAATAATTGTCAGAAAAATGTTTTTAAATTTTCAAGCTTCAAATACAAACTATTCAATTTTTTAGCGATATAACTTTGAGCTATAAATCATTTAATATGTACTTAAAAATGGCGGCATAGGTACCAGTTTAGCTTGCTCTGAAGGATAAGTATTGCATGTGACCAAAAATGCCAAACAGTGGTTCTTGTAAGCAAACCCGTCGGCAATTTGTGTTTGCATCTGTGGGTCCAGATATACTTCGCGGTATTGCCTAAATTGCTTCAAATTCTATATAGAGCGTTTCCACAGGGTGCGGTTTTACAGGGTGAGTTTTATGTTCTAGGTCGATGTTGTTTTTTTTCAATAACTTTTAAATTAAATACAAGTTTTATAATTTGTATTTTATTGATTGATTACATGCTCCTATTTTGTATGGAATATGATTTGAGTAAAGTGAGTGCATCTGACCGTGGTGCAAAGACGAGCTGTAGCTTTTTGCATATCAATTTCGCAGAATTCTGTTTAAATTTCAGCAATTCCGTCTAGCTTTCCTTATGCATCGATATTGTAGGTTGGTTTATTGATGTATACATTTTCCCCTTAAAAAGAAATCGGGTGCCGTCAAATCAAGAGATCATGGGGTCTAATCAATATAATCAGTTTTTGGCATTGTTTGGCCTTTACTTAAAAATATGCTCTGACCGCATTCTCAACAAGAAAAGAAACGATGAAATATCAGAAGCTTTTCTAATGTCTTGAGAAGATATTTTGAGGATGGGTATCGCCTAGTTCAGAAAATGCCTTATTTTATTTCAAAGAACCACTATATACGATTTCTGTAATCCCAGGGCAATAACCTAAGCTGGTACTTAAACAGGATTATTTCCCACTTTCAACCAAGGACTTTTAAGGAGTCAAGTAATTTCGTTTAATATGAACACAAGTCCAAAAGTACCTCCAAGTCCAAAAAGTACCTCCTTTACACTACTGAATTCCTGAATACAATTCATCCTTATCCTTGACCTATTTCTCAACGTCATATCAAAACAAAAAAGATCTCCCACACTTGCAGCACACCAAACGCGCAACAACTGCTGTTTTGCTGCAACGCAGATAAACTGCACTCTTGCGGAATCGGAATGCACTTCACAAGTCAAAGTCACAATAAAACATAAAACAACTTATAACGAACACTAAAACTTGGCAGGAGACTGATGCCTCAACAGCAACTATCTAACTAGGTCTATCTCCCTTTTAATTTGTTTTTGTTTTTTTTTTGTTAAAGTCCGTCCGCCTGTTTCTACGCACAAACGGTTGAACCTATCTCAAGGGTTTTTACATCGTCCGCCTGCAACATTGACGAGTGACGACGACGACGTTGTCGGTATATATACTCCTTCGACTTGATGCTATCAAGTGCATCAGATCTCTCCCTGCAATTGCATTCATGGCAGTAGTTGGTGGCAGTGGCACCCCCATGGTCAGAAATTGTATTGTAATTAACCCAAGTACTTACAACAGTGTCGCAGTTAACTACTTGTACACCAGTTTGGCGCTAAACTACCAGAAGTACACACAACATCAAGACTCTTCTTATACATACCTTCGAGGTCTTGCATGAATGGCCGGTCTTATAACAAACAACCGTGGAGTCATGAACGGCCGAACGTACACAGGTATGGGTACGGGGCACCAAAAGACATAGGGAGAGGGAGGCTCTTCGACTGAAAAGATGCAATGTAATTTAGTTGCCCAGACCTATACGTATAGGTAAGCCCCGGCCATATGACATTCCAGCTCTAGGCTTTGTCTGTGAATGCAACGCTGGCCGGCCGCGGCTATGCTGCGTTTGCAGCAGGAACAGGTGTTCACACGCTAGGTGCATCTCGTTCTCGACTCGACCCTTTTCGTCATCATTCTCGACATAGTCGTTGTCGTCGTCGTCGTCGTCGTCGGCGGCGTTTTCGCTGCACTTGAGTGCACGTTAGGAGAGTAGAGAAATTGTTTTCCCTGCGTCCTTTGTAATTTGTCCACACTATTTGAACGAAGTTGTGGTCGTGTATAATCGCCATCATCGCCGCATTCTAGGGCAACCGGCTCCGGCTCCAATAGGAACGTTTATACTTTTCCTTTTGTTTGAGGTAGGTATGTATTATATCGCAGGAGGAAACCCCGAGGAAACATTCGAAAATTCAAAAGACCCAGAGAGATGCGAAATTGAGATACTGCGATAGTCTTTAATTCAGGAAATTACAAGGACCATACCCTATTGTGCCTCTTCGCCGCTCCGCGCCACGCCGCATCCGACCCCTTTCCGAGGTGAGTCAATTTTAAATGCTTGAATGAAGTGCGGCGTTAGATAGCGAGCATCGTATCGTAGACGTAAACGTAGTCGCGCCACAACCATCCCAACGGAATATGGTTCAATGTCAAAGGGTTGATAAGTTGTTTGGTGGCTGAAGCTAAGCAACCCTTTGTGCTGAATTTTCACCCCCTCACTCAATTTAAGGCAATTTCCCACTTGAGTTTATTTATTTTTTCTGCTTTTGATGGTTGTACTTTTTGTGTGTGTGTTGTTATTGCACTTTTCTTTTGTATTGTGTGCCTCGAAAGGATTTGTGCGGGGTGCTTCCTTTATTTTTTTTTTTCGTTTGTATGGAAAGGAAACAGTGAGTTTTTTGAAGTTTTTTTGTGTGCAGATTGACAGGATGAAATTATGCGATAATCTTCGTTTAAGTGTTATAGAGTGTTTCCTAATATGAAAGTGTGAAGAATTTGATATGTGTATTGGATGTACATACGTTTTGATCGGCGACCACACGCATCAAAAGGACAACACAAAATGGTGAAGGAGGTTTAAAGAGGTTTTTAAAAGATACCTATTCGTCGGCAGGCTTGCAGTTCAATCTTTCAGCCGCGCAATTAATCTTGATACAAAATTTCATTTGCCGGGATTTTCTTCAGGGCCAACGACATATTGATCAAAAATAGTGGGTATAGAAACGTCAACGAGCCGTTCAAATCTATCTCTTCGAATGGCTTAGAATGGATATGGAAGGTAAAGGAAGGTTCATTTCGGAATCCTTATGATACGAAGTACCTACTCGCTTTGCGCATTTCTTTTATCAGCAATGCCATCCAAGAGCAAAGCTTCTTCCGGTAGTTAAATCTTAAGCAAGGGTAATGGCAATAATGTTCCACCTAGATATACGAACATTTGGGTTGACAGCTATCAAACAGTATTAAACCCAATAACATAAACAGCTTTTTAGCTAAAACTCAAACTTGTCGAAGAGCTTATTGCTCTTGTTGAGCAGTTCAAATTTTAAGACTTTTCTGCTACGCTAGCCCATTGTGAATCAGGAGACGAATACAACTTTTCTGATTAAGTTGGGACTGCAGTACGGAGTGGACGTGAACTTGAACTTGAACCTTAACTGCAAGCCTCATCAACCAGATTGGTTCCGGTATCCGGTGGTTATGGGTTAATGCTCCTTCTACCATGAATTAAAGCGTATTCTTGGAAGATTAATCTATTTTTTGAATATTTATAGCGACAGATCAGAATCCGTGGAAACGGGTCTTCAGATAAAATATAGGTCTCTCATTTTGTCATTCTGATTATTCTACTTTATTCCAAGCGATGAAAAAAGTCATATCTGGATTTAAAAAAAAATTAGGAGTTCCTCATCTTCTCAGACAACCAAGCTGGTAGTAAAACTCTGAAATCTGTTTCTGAAAACTCTAGAAAAACCCCTTACTCAGGAGCATATCTAATGAAAATGACGCAATAGTTCAATGTTTGGTGCTAGGCCTCAGGGACAATCCAGGTAAATTTAAAAACACGGAACTCGACAAAAGTGGAACACAATTATATATTAAATCAGACATGTGATTCTGAATAGTTGGTTGTCGTCGTTGTTCTATACAACTGTGATTCACAATTCACAGCACACGTAGTGTTGTTGTCATAACAGGTAAGGTGTCATCTCATTAATGGAAGTCATAATTAGAAACTACCTGATATACCAACATGTACCGTTCTGGGTATATTCAAACGATCTTTGAAGAAGTTGTATGGACAAGGAAGAGAAAGAATCAATTCCTCAACTTTTCTAAACACGTTCTGATCTATCCCGAAGATGTTGGCTCCATCTAGGAGATTTCCGCTTCTATAATCTTTATGATCTGGCTAACATAGACAATATGTAATCTCACAGGTTTCTTAAGAAGTTCAAATTATACATTAACGAGTTTGGAAGAAGTCTCCTTAATTATTGTTGTAAAACAATAGAACGTTGTACTCCTTGGTCTAATGGATAGTCCTTTAGACAGTCATACAGAAGGCCTTGGGCTCAATTCTCAGCAGCTGCAAAAATGCAGGAATGTACTGCAAATATCTTTTTTCATAAAAAGTTCTAGTATTTGTCCGTTCGATATCGGAAGAAAATTAAAGCACCCCTCCATTTTTTTCGAACAAGCAAGTTGTAAGCCACAAGTCCTTGTTCTCTACGAACTGTTGCACTACCAAATCTATTTTTATTTAGAAATCAATAGACTAACTCAAGGTCTAAATTTACCAGTTTTCCCCCTGCACCTACTTTCGCCCAAGCTTACTCTACTTCTATCCAGTTTCGTGCACCATCAGGGTTGAGGTGTTCCTCTGCTGCGCATTCCTTTGGATGTAGAATAAAAGATTGTTCCATCCGAAGCATTAGCTCCTAACCTGTTGTCTACATTACCAAATCACTTTAGTAGGCAAACTTTTACTCTTTTGTACAAGACGATGCCGCTGCACAACCCGTAGAATTTGATGTTGTTTTCCTTAGCGACTTTTCAGACGGGCCAAAAGACACCAAGAAAATGTTTGCTCTCCAAACAGCCTTAAACGTATTTATCCAAGCCCAACCTTCAGTATGGGATGATAAATACGCACTTCGGTTGTTCAATAGGACTTCTTCTGCTCAATTACCTTTCAAGCCCTTTTAAGAAGGTTTTCTTCATTTCAACTTTGGAACTAGTGCCTGTGGTAATTGTGAAACGAAGGTAGGAAAAAGTCGTAACTACCTCAAAGTTATGAGTGTTAATGGTGAATTTCCTTAACGAACGTTATCCCTGTAATCGTCAATTCTGACTCAATATGTACAAGAGTAACCTGAGATAGCACTATTTTCTTCCGACTATGTCGATATTACGGGCGTTTTGTACTATTCTTTCACAAATGATGTTACAGAAGTCACATGAAAGGACGTTGCTTTCTCCTAAACAATTTTTTTTACAAAAAAACGTATCAGCGAAGTCTTTGTTCTCCTTGATGAAGCACCGTGCGTTCTCCATCGTCATCTATCAAGCCGATAATTTGGCAGGTTTTCCAAAATTTAGAAACTGCTTTGTTTAATATATGTAGCTCATTTCTTTCATGCTCGGTTTTGAAGTTGATAAAAAGGTGTTGGGTGTCAATTTGTAGTTCCTGGGAATTTTGCGAGATTTGGTGTAATATGTGAATATAAGCATTTGGTCTCTTTTGTGTTTTTCTGATCTAGTTCTAATGAGATACTCATACGGATATGTATGGGCTTGTTGACAAGTGACTTCAGGCGTTTACATAATAAGGTGTCATCTTGAAGACAATGTTATAAAGACTGAACTTTGCTAAAACATCGAACCAACCTCCTGCATGATAGTCCAACCAAACATTATGTTTCTGTTTGTAGCTAAAATCAGATTCTTCTTTCTCTAAGACCGGATTGTTTCCTGTTTATAGCGAAGCGACCATATACTCTTAGCCAACTATTTGCCTGCTGCTTTGAAAAACTTGTCAACAAGCCCCTCAGCTTCAGTAGGTTTTTTTGAACTTTTGCTTAGACATATTAGGCTATCTTCACTTTTCCAAGATCAGTGGACGGAATTGTTGGTCTTCTTCTTTGTCTAGTTATACAGTTTTTAGAACAACATTGTTCATATAGAGCCGTGTCTGAGATTCTTTTATTATGATCACTTTATCCCTCTTTATACACTCCGATTGGGGCCATTTCCAAATTTCCATACCTATGTAATTCGTAATTCATGCTATGACGTCTCCTTATATCCTTGATATTCTCTAGGTTCTTCTTTGAGTCGATCGCTCATTCTGATTGACGGTTGACGTTGAGTGATCAAGAAATCTTCTATTTTCCTTCTAAATATTGAAATTTTGAAACTGAATTATAGGTATTAGCTAACTTGTTGCTAACTTCAACTTTTCAAGAGGTGATGTTGTAGAAGTTGTACTTTCTAACTGCTCCAACTGTACTTCCTTGTAATGTCATATCTAGGTCAATCTTCTTGTATGTCTCTCATCATCTGTCCTGCAAACATGCACTTATTTCAGACTTTTGTTGTCCAATTAAGCCTTGATATCAGTTGCTCATTCACATAATTAAAACTCCAATTTTCTCGCCTTAATAAGCCTCCAATAACATTATAAAGATTTTTCCAAAAGGAATTTATGAGCTTGCCAAACGATTGCGGCCAAATTAATGAAGCTACATCTGTCAAATTGACTGTTATTTCTTAATATTGGAGAATCAACCTGGAGAGCTATAGCGTTCAACAACATGTGGAAATTATAAAATTGTTTTATAAAAGTGGTTCTCCTGTCCGACCAATATTTTACGCATGTCGGGATGAATGGGTTCGTCCAGTAAAGTTGTCGAATGTGGGACGATCACAATTCAAACGAGATCCACAAAATTGCGGTGCTTCCAGAGAAAATCATTGTTTGGTGGGAATTTCGGTCTCCGCTGAAGTTAATCAGGTCATCACCGTCAACGGCGAGCACTATGTGTCGACGATAACCGATTTCTTGTGGCCCGGATTAGATTTTATGGATACGACCAAAATAAGGTTTTATCAGGAATACACGGCGCTAGAACCACACAGCCAGAATGAACATTTTACACTAGCGATTTTTGATAATGGTTATTTTACGCGGAGGCGATGTGAATTGTCCACCGAGATCGTGCGATTTAACCCATTTAGACTTAGGTTTGTATGGTTTTCCTAAGTCACAGGACTATGCCAATAAATCAAAAAACTCCATTGCCCTGAGAGTCTTCATAATCAATGAATCATGTTATATTTCTTACATTATCGCATACAAAATGTAGTGATATCTAACTCACAGACCGTTTTATTCAAATTTAAAGATATAAATTGATTTTTGGAAATCCCCTTACTTCCAGATAAATTCTGCTTTTGCTCCCGGTAATAGTTAATGTACATCTTTCTTGTTTTCCAGCTAATTATAGCCAGTCTGTTGCATTTACTGGAGGATAATGGTTAGGCCTGTCGCTTATTCTTCCTCAGCATATTGGCCATTAAGAGCCCGTTTTTTTTTCAATACTTAAACAGCTCTATGAGTTAAATAAGGTTAAGTAAATTATTTTTTCGACGTACTACACATTTTGGGAATCATCCTTTCACTATCGATATCTAAATGGTGCTTATAATGCTAGTACGAATCTCTCTTTTAGAGTATCACAGGTAGATTTCACTTTGTACTTTAAATCCGATAGATAGGCATTTCTTAGAAATATCAGATCAATTAATCGTGAGTCGAGATAACTGGGCATCTAAATTTTGCCTAAAAAATGTTTGAGGACTCATCTTAGGCTTGACCCCGAACCCGATACATGTATGACTTCGCACTTATAAATTGAGCTTACAAGAACTAGTACATTCGACGTTCATTGCCAATGTTTGTCATCAGTAAATCTATTTAGATCCAAAAAATCTAAGTAACTAGCCCGGTAAGCCAACCGACGTGAAGATAAGACCGCTTAAAATATATATAATTTGCATAAAAAAAAAACAAATCTGCAAAAAACAAAAACTATTCTACACACTCATCTGCTCCTAATTGAAGCCCGCTTTCTTCCTAACATTCAATTAACTTCTTCTTCCACCATCCATAACTGATTTGATCCACTAAGTTTCAGATATAGACTTCATCGGCAAAACTATTATGCATTCCCAATAAACCTACTATATTCTGATGGTGATCATTTTATTACTCTTCACAATTGACTATCAATAACCAACTTGATTTGTTCATTAATATGTTACGTAAGTTCTCATAAACTCTCACAATATTCACTCACACACAGACACATATCTTTAAAGGCTGTCCGTCGTTTGTCTATCATCGAACACAAAACACTCCTAATGTGTTCCATAACAACGACGATAAAAATAAAGTTTTTTCCTGCCAGACAATAACCAATCGATTCCAAATCAAAGTCAATCCTCACTCATTCATTCGAACTACCCTTTCCCCTTTTGACAAATTAACCAAAATACCATATTCAATTGTCCTAAGCAATAATCCCAATGACATACATTTTCAAATCGAAAAAAAAGATTAATAAAAAAAAACCAAAGAACCAATTGATGGGGACACACCATGCCACACCATGCCACACCATGCCACACAAACATCCAACGGGCAACCCACAGATTATTCCTACGTCACTGGAAATCGAAAAATTGACCCTCGTTTGTGACCCCGACACAAAAAAAAGTGCTTACGCTATGCGCGTCCAATACCACCAACCAACCCCAGCCACTAACACACAAAACAACGCCACGCCACGCCATCCAGTGCCCACTCCGAACACATTCTTCAGATTGACACATATTTTTTCGCAGATCATATATCACATCCAATTAGTTTGGTATTCGTGATTCTACTTAACATCGATTGACCCCACAGATTATTCCTAGATCATGGGCTTTATTGAACGACGAGAGTGCGGGACACGGCAGGCCACTCTGTGGCACCCCACATTCATACTCCATTTCCAATACAAACTCCCAAACTGCCACACTTCAAAAATTCATAATTTCTAGTGACGTAAATTGTCAATGAAGGGGCTTTAAAAAACACTACTGTCACGCTCCCTACACTGTGGCTGTCGATCGTCGGTAGTCGGTCGTCGGTAGTCGGCAGTCGGTAGTCTGTCCTGTCGACGACAACGACGCTTGTTAGTGGCTCAATTGACAGCCCAATAACCAGAAACAATGTCGCTTCTGCTCTCCTACACACTCAAATGCTGTCACTCGGTTGAAGTGTGTTCGTGTGGCCAGAAGATGATGATGGAAGATCTTCTCCTCAATACACTTTAATTGGTGCGATTTAATTAGAGAGCCTCTTCGGAGGAGCTGAGCACTTCAATGTGTCTACACGTCTTCGATACTTGGACAGTGCGAAAGAGTGTGACACAAGTGTCGATTAGATTCTAAACTTTTGCGGTCTCGATCTTTTCTGTCTGTCTGTCGGTTTTTATTTTTTTTTCTCCTGTCGAAGCTTGCGAGCCCGAATCGCGATCATAGGAGGTGATCATAATAAACTGAGTTGAAGATTTTTATTGATTTCTAATGTCTGGACTCTAGGGAGAGTGCGGGGGCTTGGGGCATAAAGTCGGACAATTAATCGAGGGAATAGATACCCATGTTCACAACAATAATAAACTACTTGGTGAGAGGTTTTATGATCTTTTTTCTTTTTAATCGATTTTGATTGAATAGAACTTTTCTGAGCGAGTGAAATTGATTTGAACGTAGAGTTGGTATCAAGAGTGTCCAAGAAAGCTTTTGTTAAATTTAAAAAAAAAAAAATAGTTTTACAAGAATTAGTTTCAAGGCTTCGCGGTTTGCTGACGCAAGTTGTGGTTTCTTTAGCATAATAATTTTGAAAGGAAGAAGGGAATCAATGTGACATGGATAGGTGGTGATGCTTCTATTCCATCTACATACAAATGGCAGAAAGAAAGGGAAACATCGAGAAATTTGTTTTATAGGCTTTGAGATTGTTATTTTTGTAACGAAATGTTTGATATATAACGGGTGATTTTTTAAGAGCTTGAGAACTTTTTTTAAAAAAAAAACGCATAAAATTTGCAAAATCTCATCGATTCTTTATTTGAAACGTTAGATTGGTCCATGACATTTACTTTTTGAAGATAATTTCATTTAAATGTTGACCGCGGCTGCGTCTTAGGTGGTCCATTCGGAAAGTCCAATTTTGGGTAACTTTTTCGAGCATTTCGGCCGGAATAGCCCGAATTTCTTCGGAAATGTTGTCTTCCAAAGCTGGAATAGTTGGTGGCTTATTTGTGTAGACTTTAGACTTGACGTAGCCCCACAAAAAATAGTCTAAAGGCGTCAAATCGCATGATCTTGGTGGCCAACTTACCGGTCCATTCCTTGAGATGAATTGTTCTCCGAAGTTTTCCCTCAAAATGGCCATAGAATCGCGAGCTGTGTGGCATGTAGCGCCATCTTGTTGAAACCACATGTCAACCAAGTTCAGTTCTTCCATTTTTGGCAACAAAAAGTTTGTTAGCATTGAACGATAGCGATCGCCATTCACCGTAACGTTGCGTCCAACAGCATCTTTGAAAAAATGCGGTCCAATGATTCCACCAGCGTACAAACCACACCAAACAGTGCATTTTTCGGGATGCATGGGCAGTTCTTGAACGGCTTCTGGTTGCTCTTCACTCCAAATGCGGCAATTTTGCTTATTTACGTAGCCATTCAACCAGAAATGAGCCTCATCGCTGAACAAAATTTGTCGATAAAAAAGCGGATTTTCTGCCAACTTTTCTAGGGCCCATTCACTGAAAATTCGACGTTGTGGCAGATCGTTCGGCTTCAGTTCTTGCACGAGCTGTATTTTATACGGTTTTACACCAAGATCTTTGCGTAAAATCTTCCATGTGGTCGAATAACACAAACCCAATTGCTGCGAACGGCGACGAATCGACATTTCACGGTCTTCAGCAGCACTCTCAGAAACAGACGCAATATTCTCTTCTGTACGCACTGTACGCATTCGTGTGGTTGGTTTAATGTCCAATAAAGTAAACTGAGTGCGAAACTTGGTCACAATCGCATTAATTATTTGCTCACTTGGTCGATTATGTAGACCATAAATCGGACGTAAAGCGCGAAACACATTTCGAACCGAACACTGATTTTGGTAATAAAATTCAATGATTTGCAAGCGTTGCTCGTTAGTAAGTCTATTCATGATGAAATGTCAAAGATACTGAGCATCTTTCTCTTTGACACCATGTCTGAAATCCCGCGTGATCTGTCAAATACTAATGCATGAAAATCCTAACCTCAAAAAAATCACCCTTTACATAGGTTTACAGGGTACATAAGATGCATAGAAAAAGGTCAATCGTTATAAAGTAGATACAAAAATGAAATCGTTTTGGTTTATCTTCTCCCTTTGAGCCGAGAAGGTCAAATTAAAAAAAAAAATGTAATAGAAAATTATTAAAAATCATGTTTTTTTATTTAGTCCTTAAATCTTTTATCTATCGGTTTTAATTTTCACCGAGAAGGCAGAAGCAGTTTTTTTACCTAAAATAACATTTAAACTTATGTAAGTCGGCCAAGACACAAACATATCCTAGACAACTTCTATATTCAATTAGATGACCACCAGAACTGGTTCTCCTGTTTTACCCTGTCTGTCCATACCCGATCGGACATATTCCTACTGAACCGATGGCTCTCTGCTCCACCTTGTGCGAGGATGTCCCAACGATAAAGAAGCCACCTATCTGCAGTTCTATGCCTAACTTGGTATATTAGTGGAATCGCCAATTCATCCTGACTGATATTCCAGCCCTTGACTATCTAAGTAGAGGAATGTATCGGGCGGGATGAACCCGTTTAGACGTAAACTCTCATAATAATTATCATTAGGGTAGTAAGACCAAAAGCTAGGCTGTTATAGTCGAAAACATTGCTCCTACAATGTGACTGTCAATCAGTTTTAACAAAAAATTATCAAATCTGTTTGTGTGGGCTCCATTATACAGACCTTAGTTAGAAAAATAATGGTGTTCTGTGTAATTTGAGGCAACGTCTAAGACACTGCCTCTTAAACATCCGAATCCTTTCCATTTAAGATGGAGCAATGGTCAACCAAACCGGGCACCGATAGACAGTTTTCGGTCGTATAAGGACCATGTAGAAAATCATCTTCACCCTACTATCAAGGCGGCTGCTGTAAAGCAACCTTTTTGTCTTAGCAAAGGCTTCCCTAGCCCCAGCAAGAGCAACATTTATACGTCTGTCGAAATACAATATACTGATCCACCCAGATGCCAAGGTACTTAACTGAACTTTATTAGACAGTGGCCGTCCATCTGATCCTACGAATACTAGCTTTCGCTAGTTCTTTCTCGTATCGCTTGATGACATCGACTTTTGAAGCTGTTCTGTACGTTATTTGATCGTTGGTATACGCAATTTCCAGGGTTACACTACCTGTCAGATAGCTGGGTGTAAATGCTCAATAGAATCGGCGAGTATAACACCATGCTTTATATTGTTTTTTTCTTCAAATGAAGCAGTAATGATTTACACCTTTTGAAAAAGTAAATTCTCAAACCTGCAAAGTTTGACTGTTCTAAATTTTTAACCAAATGTTGAAAACCGGATGGTTGTATGTGAAGGAAATAACCCTCCAAACTGAGAATGAAATAACATCAAAAATTGGGGATTTATTTGATGGGTTTTTTAAGACTTTAAGACTTTAAAATTTAAAATTGTTTCACGAAGTTTTATTTAGGTGATGTTTTCTCAGCGGTATGTTTCCTAAGAAAACTTGGCATAGGTGCCACAAATGAACGGGCAGCATGCCCCCCCTTACATACGTCACTGTTTACACGTCGTAATAAGAAATGGAATTATAAAAAACGGGATTATAAGAGAAGGGATTTTAAAAGCGGGATTTTAAAAAAGCGGGATTATAAGAAACAAGATTATAAAAAACGGTATTATAAAATTGGGATTCTAAAAAACGGGATTATAAAAAGTGGTATATCGTACGCAACCCAAATGAACAACCCTAAGCGGAGCAAGAGAGTTGCGTTCGTGGTACAGAGGGCTAATAAAGGGCGTTAAATTTCTGAGAACCAGTCAAACGGGCCACTAAAAGTACTGCCCAAGTAAATAAGTATCTGGCGTCTAAGCATATCCTAAGTAGAGCAACGGAGCTGCGTGAGACATATATAAGACCGGAAAATGGAATTAAACTCCTTGGAATCCGCGTAACTCTTTCTTTTGGAGACTTATGTATTTTTTTTACATTTTGGGAAAAATATTATTCCCAAAATTTGATTCTAAAGGGCATGGCCGCTGGCCGTCTACCAGAGTCTATAACATTTTTATTTTAGGGGGTTATTTCATTGAAGGATTATTTTCTACAGCCGGAGCATTATTTCAAAAATCTCATTTGATTTTGGTTTTGGTTTAGTCCGTCCCTTAAAGTTTCAGTTCTGAAATACCCAATCGGAACATCCCCTATCCATTTTTCGATTCTTATTTTTTATTAGCAGAAGTGAGGATGGTTGGCGCAGGAGATCCATGGGTATTAACGAGTTTTGGTGGTTCAACAGATCGTAGAGATCCAGTAGCTAGTGATTTACAACTCTCAACATTTTTTTTTTTAGAGAAGACCTATACAATTTTCTATCAAGTCCGAACACTTCTCATGACAAGAGATACCCTTTGAAGATCTGTCATTTCCTCGCAAGAGGCTGTTCACCCTTAAAAATTTTGTCTGTTGCGGCTGAGAATCGAATCCAAGACCCTCTGCTTGACAGTACAACGGACTAACCATTACACCAAAATTGGTATTCATTGCCTTAGTTAAACTGTTGAGATCAAAAACTGAATCAATTTTTTTTTTGAGATACTTGACACCCTTTCAACTTTATGACCTCGAAATTCCAAAATGAACATTTGTTGTCTCTTTTTCCTTCTCCGAACGATTAATATTTTTTTAAATTGCCAAAGAGGGTTATCATTGATATTTAAGATGTTTACGTTTTAGGCTTTTTGGGATAAGAAATTCTGAGTTATTTTTTTTTGATAAAAAAATCAAAAATACTTATTACCTAAAAAACGAAGATTTTATAAAAAAGTTATACAATTTTCATAAAAACTTAAATTCATATAATAATCTGGTTTTCAGCATTTTGTAAATGTTAAAAAACAGTACTAAACAAATTATTATTTTCCAACACGAAAATGAGAACGATAGTTTTTTTTTTAGTTTTAAGCTTAAAAATTTATGAAACTAATAAAACAAAAAATAGATTAGAAAAGATATTGGAAATATTTAAAGTGAATTTTGAATAAGAAAAAGTAAAAAATGTAATTTCAGAAGTCGTTGTCAATTTTGTTGAAAAAATTACTACTCGTGTTGTTATCCACATAATTTCAAAATTAGTGAAATTTTTTTTTACGTTTGCTAACGACTATATTAATCTCGAAAATCTCAACTCACGGCGGAAAGCAGATGACGGATTTGATTTGAGGGTCCAAAAATTCTGCATGACCAGTTACAAGAACATTGGTATTTTCATTCTAACGAGGTAAATAGACCACCCTTACATACGGTTTTGACCCAACCTGCATACTCTAGGGTTTTAGTGCATCATATGCAAAACACCCTGCTAATAAATCCCAATGCTATTATATATGAACCTGTGTAAATATGTATGCGTACATGTTTTTAAGTATGTAATTCCGTTTTTTTAAATCCTGTGTTTATAATCCCGTTTTTTATAATCCCGTTTTTTATAATCCCGCTTTTTAAAATCCCGTCTCTTATAAACCCGTTTTTTTATAATCCCGTTTCTTATTATTACGACGTATCAGCAGTGAGGTATGCAACCCCCCTGCTTGGGCACACTATAGGATTTGGGGTAGGTGTGAATATGGGTGTATTAAAAGTTTCTTTAGCATTTAAAGAATCTGGAAAATAACCAACATAAAATCAATAAGTTTTAGCTACGTATTCTAAATACGGGGTAAGTGGTGTAAGACGGGATTTAAAAAAGCGGCATTATAATAGAACGGGAGTTTGAATAAACGGGATCTTAAAAAGCGGTATTTAAAAAAAAAACGGTATTATATAAAGGACGGTATTTTACAACTTTTTTTGCGGGATTTTTGAAAAACGGGATTATAAAAAGCGGGATTCCGTTACTAATTTATACATCTGTACTTATAGCAACTGTTGTCAAAAAAAGTGCTAAATCAGTCTTGACATTGACAAATTCTATTTTTCATTTATTAAAAAAAAAACAATATTGAATTCAGAAGTAGATTCTTACCAATTCTATGCTCTAAGCCACTTTGGAATGTCGTTTCCATCGTTTATTTTAAATTAGTTCAAACTCATCAACAACCCCTTAAAGTTCACATGAAAACCATTGCAAAACTTCAACTATAACCAAAAGTCCCATTAAACCTGGTGCGACTTCTTCTTCTCCTTGGCTAAGTAGCTAAATGCCATTTTAGAAATATTTCCGTCATATCATATGGTATGTATGTATGTATTGTTATTTTGTACAAAATTCTTTATGGCGTTTTCAAGCGTCTTCTCCATCATCAAACTTCAAAATCCACTTTGAAAGAATGCAACCAAAATACACGTCTTGCATATACACACTCGTAGTTAGGTATAGTCCAAAAAAAGCGTACATTCCATTTAACGCACTAAGTCGCTGGAAAGGATGACCAAAATCATGTCCATCAGCTCCTCTCGTCACATAAAAATCCATCCAGACCACAAAACAAAACAAAAAAAAAAGTCCAGAAAAGATGTGTGGATTAATAAAAAGCATTTATCGTCAAAGATGGATGGTCTTGACAAACAGGTAGCTAACAACATTGAATTTTTGATTAAAAGACATTAAAAATCCGGTAGCCCAAGTGTAGTAGCCAGGGATGGTGGTTGTCGTCGTTACTGTGCCTGTGCGCCCGCCGCCGCCGCCGCCAACAAAATTGCGTTTGGCATCCCGAAAAACATGGCTCAGAGCCGTGGTTCTTTTGGGATCGCGTTGTGCCTTTATTCGGGTCTCATCTCCTAATTTCATATTTCGTCATTGCATTTTTTGAGTGTCTACACCCAAGGTCCGCTGTCCCCTTGGTTGCTGATGATAACACATGCTATGTTATTAAGGGACGACATTGGGCACTGATGATGGGCCCACTCCTGAGGAGGTCAGAGAAATATTTGTCAGCCTTGAACGGTGCGGCGCGAAGACTACCAACGCAATGCAAAGAATCGTGGCCGAACCGATCGATGTGCTGAAGCTGGCAATGGTGATCAAATTATTAGAAATGCAGATTCCCTGATGATGATAGCCCAGTTGTGCGATTAAGTACCCAGAAGCAAATGTTATTGGCAACATCACATCCTGTCTTATCCATCATTCCACAGGACCAGCCATCATCGATCGTCATCGTCATCGTCAACAGGCTTCGTCATAATCAACATCGCGCAGCCGAAATATCCGCACACTTGAGATCGAGAGTGGACAATTCGATGGTCTGTCGTGTCGTCGTCGCATTGCATCACTTCGATCGTTGATCGTCAGTCTTCGGGGATATGATCGATCCGATGGATGTGGAGGGATTCAATCATTCCTGAGGGCTTCCAATTAAAATTTTGATCGAATTTTATCCTCTTGACAAGCCAGCACATTTTTGTTCAGCTTAAAGTTGCATAGTGCCATTTCATGTGTAGCACAGCACAGGGACAGCCAACTGGACTGCGGACAGGGACTTGGAGTGTTTTAAAAGGGTATAGAATTTCGCTTCCCGGTCAATTGGCTTTATTGGTTCCTCTCGATTATTTTGTATTTTTATTTTGGCGTAGAAATTAATTCGATCGCCTTAAGATATCCACATCGTCTCATCCATCCCCAGGAAGGAATAAAGGGAGCCACAAGGAGTTAATTTTCGTTAATCACTGTCTGTGATGTGGATTGAATGTCGTTGGCTTCTGATTTCTTGGTGGGATCTCCTATGGTATACCTCTTTACCTTTTTTATTGGGTTATTGGATTTTTATATGTTCTTGAATTTTAAACACGAAACCTTCGGTAGGAAATTCCATTGTTGATGTGATTTTTTTTTTTTGCTTAAATCTTAACCTGTCCTGGCGAAGGATGGTTATTCCTGGATTAGCATTTTTATTTTATGGCATTTTTAAAGTTCATCAGACGATTTTTTTTACCTATTTGTATATTTTCACTTAAAAGATGTTTTATGGATGGCAAAGAAGTAAAACAGGTGAATATAGCAGGAAGAGAGAACATAGATTAAGGAATCTAATGTATTGGAGAGATTTTTTAGTTCATTTTTGTCATGTGTCTTTCAGAAAAAAGTAGTTGTTTAATTTTTGTTGCACTTTTCTTATAAAATAAAAAAAAATACGTTTCACAGTATTTTACAAAAATAAATTCTACCGACAACAAAAATATTGGTGTAAAATTAACCTATGTCATGCGTAAATTTACCGAAATCCTAAGTGCAGTTTAATATTAGTTGTCTTAAAAGTAAATTGACTTAAATTGTTAACATAAATCCATAAAGACTATTTGGAATCAATATATCTATAAATATATCTGTTTAAAAATTTCTTAGGAAAAAGGTAATTTTACCCAAAACTAGGTCTTTTTGTCCCATGTCTAGGTTGTGTAAATTTATAGAACTATAGTTGCTTAAGCCTCATCGCTATTTTTATTTGACAAGTTGTTGAATTTTTCCTACAATTTTATTAATTTTTGAAAAGAAATCTACTTTAAATTCATTGATGATCAAGAACACATCCACAAGAATTCTTAAGTTGTTAGTTGGAGTAGTAAATTTCAACAAAAACAATTGTTTTTTTACGAATAATATTTGGAGTAGTTAAAGCGTAAGAATGTCATGAATTGTAAAAATAACATGACCCTAGTTTTTAAGTAAAATCACCCTAGACCTGTGTCAGGGGCGAACGCAGAAAATAATTTCGGGGGGGGTTTTCAAAAAAATATGAGATTTTCATAAATATATTATTTTATTACTATATTGTAGGTACCTAGGTACTTGTTAATTACATATTCTTTATTGTAGTTAACATAAATATGTTATAACTAAATAATATTTGCTCTTAGGGATAGGACCTATCTTAACAATTTCATAAAGCTTATCGCAAAAACAAAACATCATAAAGATGTTGCAACGAATACCTATTTTGCAAATTTGAATAATGCTACCAAAAGTTGGAAAATATTCACTACGAGGGCGTTTCTGTTGCTTCCCATTTGGGCATTTTTATTCCGGAATTAATTCTTAGACATAGGATTGTACTGAGGCCATCATTTGGTTCGTAAAATATCATTAATGCAACAACAAGAAAAAGAGTGTAAGTGATTCCATAAGTGTACCTAACAATAGAGTTATAATAAGTTCTAGGTTCGCCTAGTGGTCCAAATCTGCAAAACTAAATCCGGCATATATTAATACGTGAAGTTATAACTTGTTGTACTTTTGCGATCATAGGAAAAAGAGTTATACGAAATCATAAGGACACCAGCAACACTGAATTGGTACCTACGTTAACTATACTACATATAACCAAAACGCTCTCAGAGGGAGATATGTGCTACTCATTCGTAACTTGTTTTCAACACACTTCGACCTTGGAGCCATCAATAACTCAAACTTGCTCCGTTAGTCCGTTTTCTGCCCTATACATAATGTAAATTATCAAAAACGCAATTTCTGTTCGCTTCGTGTCTATTTGTTGCGTTAAAATACGAAGACACATAAAATAAAATACACGACTGGATAGCACGAATTTGCTCTTATGTAAAATACTAAGAATTTCAAAAATTAATGATATTAGAGAAAAAGCATAAAATTCATTTTTTAAATGACTAAAACTCCTTTAGTAGTTGGAACTAAACACAGGATGCCATGTGTTTTGAGCAAATATTAGTTTATGCAAGAACAACATTGTTATTCGTTTTTATGGTTTCTTAAAAAAATAAGCTTTTGTATACAAAATTTTTAAAACATATTTAAGAAAAAATTTTGGTGCGCATATTTAAACTTTTTATTATTGTTCGAATAAAAATTTAATTTACAAAAAAAAAAAAATATTGAGCAGTTTTTGAGGAATCGAATTTTCAAAAAAAAAAATAATTTTTTTCTTTCAAAAATTCAAAAAAAAATTTTTTTAAGTCTTAAAATGCAAAGTTTTTTTAAACTTTTTAGAAGCTTCTCTAAAAGTAAAGATTAATTGAAACAAAAAAAACTATCAAAATTCTCGGAGCCATTTTTGAGAAAAATACGATTTTCGAAAACCATTTTTTAACATTTTTATTGTTTGTACCTTTATTTTTAGGTAAAACAAATTTTTTTCCTCAGATCTTGTAGATTATATTAAGAAACTTTTGTTTATCAAGTTTAAAAAAAAAATTGAGCATGGGGTTTTCGATATACATATTGAGTTTCCAGAAAAAAATTTTCAAATTTTATTTTCAAAAAAATAAAACTTAAAATTTGTATACCTACGCAATAATATTTAAACCTTGGAGGGGATTCATAATGATTAAAATCGTTTGTACTGTTTTCGAGAAAATCAAAAACCAAAAAAATTGTTCCAAGGGGGTTTCCAAGAATAACCATTTCGTGGAAAATTTTTTTCAACCATTACCTAAAATGAGGAAATGAAATCTTATGAATTTTTTTTTTTCAAAATTCTGTGGGACAGTTTTTGAGAAAAAAATATTTATAAGATATCGAAATAAAATCGTATGGCAGGTACCGTTATTTTTTTTTCTTAAAAAGAAAAGGAAAAAAAATGGGGAAAAAAATTCAAAACGATATCTACCAAGTTTATCGAAAATCGGCCCAGCATTTTAGGCCGTAATCGAACAGACCGACAGACAGAATTTTGGGACTCACATTTTTCGTCTTCGCTATTATAGTAATAGGCGCGTTTTATTGGTAATCTATATCTAGCGCAGTAATACAAGTACCAAAAAAACGCTTTATTCACTCTTTAACTCACTCTTCCTTGTTCCTCCTACTTGTGGAATTAAGAATTAACTTACTCGGACTCGGATGTGTTCGAAAGATCTGTATCTCGTTTTAAAGCTGGAGTTGAAATATTCATGAAAATGCAGATTGAGTTGAAATATTCATGAAAATGCAAATCGAGTTGATTTAGAGTTCTTCTCACTGTTATGCGCGAAACAGATTAAACCAGCAACAGCACCAGCATCATCAACAGCAAACAGCAAACAGCACGCTGACCAGCAAACATTTCTCAAACACATTGCCACCAGCAACGTCATTTCATCTGCTTGACATTTCATATAGAAAAAAAGTTTTTCATTGTAGTGCCACTGAATATTGCAGTGGGAAAGTTGACAACACCGCACCAGCAACAGCAAATTTAGGACTTTGGCCTAACGACGCTGTTGGCGTTGCTGTTGCTGTTCTTATGTGTGTTGAACAATTGAAATACATTGGCTCTAAATTAATGGCGGCCGCTGTTGCTGTTGACGGTGCTGTTGCTGGTTCAATCTGTTCCGCGCTTTAGGCTAGTCGCGCACTGGCAACTGTGATCGAAATCAAATAGTTTAATCACCAGTTGAAAGAGAACCGCGCACTGACAACTCTTTACTCACGCTCACACTCTTTTCTCTCTTGCGCTTATAGAAAACAGCTCAACTGTTGCGAAGGCAATCGTTTAGTTTGTGTCAAAACACAATATTTTTAGTTTCGAGAATCGAGTTGCTCTAAGTGTGCGGTGTCCCATATAAGCCCATATGTTTCATTTTAGGAACCAAACAGTTGCGAAACTAAAAATTGAATGTGCGCGCCTAGCCTTAAATTTGATTTAAAACTTACAAAAGTGCGAAAATATATCGCATATATATACTGAGTATTGGAGAAAAAAAACATAGTACTCAATAAAATGACATTGGCGCAAAATTTTAAACAGCCTCTTATTAAGGTAGTAGTATTATACTTCTTATATATTTCCTAACTTTAAAGTAGTTTGAATGTCCGCGCAGGTGCATATAATTATATGTTACACAAAATAGCGAAATCATTTTAGGCAATCGTTTAGTTTGTGTCAAAACACAAACTTTTTAGTTTCTTAAACCAAACAGTTGCAAAACAGCCTAGCCTAAGGCAATTTCTTTTAATAAATTGATTCTGAGCAACCTTAAAACAATAGTAGTTCGTGCAAAGAACTAAGTAAACAGACCTCTTTTGACGTTTTTTAATGTTAAAGAGTCATATGAAGTTATAACGATACTAAAAAAATAAAATAAAAAATAAATAAAATAGGTGTTCTGAGAGTTTAGCTTTAATTTTTTCAGTTGTTATATAAATTCAGCATAATGCCGCAGTTATACGACATTTTTGAACAAATGCCAGTGAACTGATAAAACATATCAATCGAATTCAATATTTCAATGTTCAATATTTTATGACAAAATTAGTGGCAGTAGTGTAAAGCCGGAATTATGGTATGAATTAAAGTTTTGTATTTGAAAAAATATTTGTTCTATAAATTGGATTATCAAAGGCAAAGTATAACAAAATAAATACCAACGAACACACCCTCAAGTATGCCACATATATTTTTTCGGACACCACCTAAACACCTCCTACATTTCAACATCCGAAACTCCATCTTCACTAAATTATCCATTTCAATTACTAGCTTATTTTTATTCACTAATCGTTTGTTGTTGTTTTCCATGTTAAATTTTGCGATGTAGTATATTCACTAACCAATAAAACACGGCTAATATTAACTTTGATAAAAATCTTGAGTTCGATTTTTTTACGAATGCATTACTTGCCTTATAGTACCTATAAGTCGTAAGAAAAAACAACACTAGCAGAAGAATTTATGGCACGAAATTAATTTATTAACGAAATGAACCTTTATTTTTTTGGTCGTTTCGGGGGGGGTTTGAACCCCTAAAACCCCTACCTGCGTTCGCCCCTGACCTGTGTTAATATAACACAGCCAATGATGATTGTAGGGAAAATCACAATGCTTAGGCCTAGGTGAATGCTTAAGGTGTAACACTGTCCCATTGCCTTAGACTTAAGGAACCTAAATTATTTCTAAAGTAAATTAACCTTATTTTCGGTGCTTTAATAATACAATTTTACACAGTTATTTCCTCTAAATAAAGTACACTCACCATTCGCGATATGATTAATCCAGGGTGCGGCATAAGTAATGTTATCAATTTTATGATGAATACAATTTGACATTTATTAAAATTAAGATTATGGTTTTGAAATATTATCTCTCAAATGATGTGTCAATTGTTTGCTTCGACCTGATGTGTTCCTTCCAAGGAATTTTTTATTACTTTTCTTAGAATTTCAGGTCCCAGTGCCCTCACATCTTCTCCGATATTTGCCTTAAACTGATGCACTGTTCTTGGGTTATTGGTAAACACCTAAAAAAATCTGAAGCCGTTAAATCGGGCGAATGTTAAACTCAGAAAGCGCGATATTATCCGATCACCAAAACTTCCATAGTTGGAAGAGCTGTAGCTTCATCTTGTTGGAACCACAACACTGAATCGTTCTTTATACCGCTGGCCTTGAAAATTGTTCAATCATTGTCCGGTATTGAAAGCCATCCAAATTAACCTTTTTGACATTATTTTACACCAAACTACGGATTTTGAATTTTCAATGCCCCACATTTTGCAATTTTGAGTATTCACCTTACCGTTGAGGTGAAAATATGCCTCATCACACATTATGAGTTTGTGAATAACCTCGTTGTTCTCTCTGAACAATTCATGAAAACGCCGAGCATATTGAATGCTTTCAACTCGTGAACCAATTGAATCTTATATGGGAAAAGATGTAATTGTCATAAAATTCTTTGCAAAGTACGCCTAGACATCTTCAACTGCTGGGAATGTTCGCCTAGTGGAAGCTTCGGGGTTTTACTCAAAACTTGCTTGCACCCGAACAACCAGGACCTAAAATGACTTACAGCTCTTAACCTTTCCGTTTGCGTATTACCAAGAATGCTATACTCTGTTCAACAAAAATTGTCAGTACAGGCCTTATGGGAGAGCTTTTTCCAAAGCAGTGGCGCCTGACGCACCCTCAATACACTACGTTGGGAAATATGCCACTTAAAAAAGAGCAAGCCACTGACTTTCCTTAAAGAATTGTTGTTGTAATTCTTCGCAAAAAGGTGTACACCCCAAAACGACCATTGAATCCCACTGCTGAAGGGAAGGGATACTGTCAAGTCAATACGATCGGGCGCTTGTTATATACATCAAAACAGAGTTACCATCATCATTCTAAATTACAAGCAAGGAGCTTATTTAGTGGATTTTATTAAGGAGCTTTTGGGATTTGAAGCTTTTGAGAACAAGTTTTATGAAGTTGAGCATGTTGAGTCTTGAGTGTGGCGATTTATAATGTAAACTAGGGAAACCCTATGAGAGCTTTAAAAGGTGACACACTTATGCAAGACAAATGAAAGCAGAGTGAAAGGCAAATGTCCTATCTTCCCTGTACTGACAACTTTTGTTGAACAGAGTATAGCGCTTTTCATGAGAAAAGATACCCTTGAAAGGTTTGTCAAATCCTTCCAAGATTCAGTGTACTCCTGAAAAATGTGTTTGCATTGGCTGAGAATCAAACCCGAGACCATGACAGTCTAACACACTAAACATTAGCTTATAATAGTTCATATTCATCAAAGGCCTTAATTTTAGTGCGAAATCATACAAGCTTTAGAGTTAGACTTAACTCGAGCCACCAAATTTTGGTGATTGAACTCTGAAGTTGCGATGAGCTCGCACAAAAAAAAAAAAATTGCCTCCAATTGGTATAAAATAAGAAAAGTAATTAATTTTGTTTAATCTTTTTAAATAGTGAGGCAATCTTCATGTCTTGATTCTATTTGCGATATCACTAATTGAAAATCTTAGATAAATTTTCTAAAAAATATGGACTTACCCAAAAATTCATATCAAAACAACTAAACAGGATTATCATTTCTACCAAAATCCAAGAAGGCTGCCCTGTAAAACTTCTGATCTAAAAGGTTTTCCAAAAAGCACGGGTATATTTTGACAGTTCATGGCGGCCATGTCGTTTTATGTGTTGTAAAATTTGTTATTTATTTACGTGACCTTTTTCAATGGTTTTGATTGGATCTATTTAAAGCAATCACTAGGCCCACCAAGTTGTAATATTTGTATCTGCAGAAATTTGGTGCAGACTCCTGTATTGTCATCAGTCATCGCCATCAATGGATGAATCATCAACATCCTATTTCTTTTGCCCCGAATTGGATGATATTGACGTACGCAAAATGTGATTCTAACAAGATGGCGCTATGTGCCACACAGCTGATGCCACAATGCGCATAAGTCAGGAGATATTTAAGGTCATGATTATCTCACGCAGAGGTGATATGAACTGGCAACTTAGATCGTGGGATATGACCACTAACTATAGGGCTTACTATCGTTGCCCTAAAATTTTATTGTTAGAAATATTGTATTCACTATAAAAATCTATAAGAATCTCTATTTGACAATTTACAAAATGGTTTTCAAGCTTTTCAGTGCTAGTTGTGATGCTCCACAAGGGAATCATCTGGGACCATTTCTATTTATTATTTATAAAATTGATATTGTTTCATTTGAGATTCTTATATTTTTTGATGCAATAAATAATTTTGATGATTAAACTTACTTAAGGCCAATATTGGCAGATTTAATGTGTGATGTGTTGAAAACGGACTTTGTTTAAATCCTGGTAAATGACAGAATTAGTTTCTGAAGGAAACTACAGGGTCTTCGAATATGGATTTCAAAACATCTACCAACAACATCTATCAAGTTGACTGTCATTTATTAAGTCTGTTTTGCCAAATCAACTTGGATAGTCATAGCGTTCAAAACATATACCAATGATTAAACTGTTATATGAAAGTGGTTATTCTGTTCGAGCAACATTTGGCGAGCTTCTACCGAAAAATCATATTCAGCTTATTCAGCTAATTTCTGGATGAAATCAAAATTGTCGAATTTGGGACGATCACAATCCACACGAGATCCACAAAATTGTAATGCATCTAGAGAAAGTCACGGTTTGGTGTAGATAATGGGCTGGTGGCATCATCAGTCATCTTTGAGAACGACGACGTGTACCAGGCCATCACCGTCAACGATGAGCTCTATTGGTCGATGATAACCAAATAATCTTGGCCCGAATTGGATGATACCAACTGAAGACATGTGATTTCAACAGGATGGCGCTGCATGCCACACTAGATATTTTGCACGAGCGATTTTCGAACATGGTTATCACATGCGGAAACGATGTGAATTGGTCAGCGAGATCGTTTGTTTTGACACCGTTAGACTTCTTCTTGTGATTTATTTAGAACCCAGAAGCTGCAAGAGAGTACCGTCTACCAACCGTATAAAGATACATATGGCGTTTTTCTTTTTTATTTCAAAGCACAGAGCCTGCGTTGTCAAAAAAATTGAGTTTCATTTTTAGTTCATAGCTTCGAATTTTGGTGTATTCTTTTGTTCTACTCGTATACATGCTCAGAGCGTGCTTTAAGAGCTTGGAATAAATTGGTTGTTTAAACGGAGCGAAATGCTGAGCAAAACAAAATGGCATCAAAGAACTTAAAACATTGAAATTACGAAATATGAAACAGCTTCTTTAATATTCACTTGGTGATAGCTTAGTAATCTTAGCTTAGTAAGCTTAGTATGAAGGACGTTCACATCGTGAACTCTGAACGAAAAAAGAAAAATACCTTTAGACTAAGCACCATCACTTACATAAAGGCATCTGATGTCCGGGTTGCCTCCTCTCATTAAATATAATTTCAACTCCCTGACTTTTGTATGTGAGCTTTAACTTCCTTCAGCACCCATAACAAATTCAATGAATTTTTTTTTAAATTCTAATTAAAAAGACAAGGCCTCCTCAAAGTCTTATCTCTCCAATTCCGTCTTTAAAAGAATTTTTCAATAATAACAAAAATCTGATTCCATAACGACGGACGAAAAAAAAAACCAAGCCGCCTTGATGGAATTTCCCCTTCATTTTCACATTCCCCACATTCATCTGTCCTCTTCACTACTGGCAAACTTTTAGTGATCCTTTTCAATATCTGCAACACCACATTGCACCATCAGCCATGCATCGTCATCGTCGGTTGTTGTCGTTGATGTGGCCCGTCAGGATATCATCACATGATTGAGTGTTACGATGCAAAGATGATCGTGTTATTTAATTTTGATTTTATTCTTCCGCTCTGCTACCTCACTTTCATCATTCAATATTATGTAGGTAATGGATGTTCTTCTTCAGCTTGGAATTCTTTACATACACTCGTATATTGGCAGCTTCTACGTGAATCCTTCCATAATTATGGGGATAGTGCGAAAAGTCACCAATAATATATTGAAAAAACCAAACGCACCCAAAGATGAAAACCGAAATCCCGAAAAGAATAACACGTTTTTGAAATATTTACGGCCCTTTCTTTCTTCGTCTTTATATAATTGCATATTTGGCAAAGAATCCGAATTAAAAAAAAAAAAAAGAAAAAAAAAAAAAAAAAAAATCGTACCTTTAATGCAGGTAACTAATAATTGTAATCATAAATTTGACAGTTGCTATAAATTGTTCGCCTTGCATGTAATATTCCATGTAAGCTAAGACTTCATCGACGATTGTGATCAAGGAGTTAAGTGAGAGACAATTAACTGCCACGGCTTGAAGTTGATACTGATCAAAGGGGATTCCACTTTAGATTACTGTTTTAATGTGCTTTAAAATGGAAAGGCACAGTTTGTTCTTCTTTCTGTGCTACTATTTTTGACTTGTAAAGAGGTTCAATAAGCCTGAAATTATACATTAAAGTAATCTAGTTGGTTTGCATTGGGCGCCATTTTAGAAAATTAGTTTTTATCAAATAACTCGCTTGTTTTTCTCGTCATATCATAAATATAAAAAACAAGTTGTTGTAAATTTTATTTTCTACAACTTTCATTATAACAAATTTTTTCATGCGGTCCATATATGTATTTGGCTTAGTTAAAGAAATACAATTTTTTTTTTTCGTTGTCGTATTACCTTGTTTATCTTGAATTTAGCTCATTCAAGAACTACTCAATGGATTTAATTGAAACTTCCACGGTTATCTCTGATAAGTTTCAGAAAGTTTAACAGTGATTTAAGTTAAATCCGCCTACTTCAACGCCCATTTTTGTTAAATTTTACTTTAATGCCTATGCAAAGCGCCTTAGGAAGCTGCAATTTTTTATTTTAATCTTTCAAAACAAAGCCATAGCAATGTAGACTTTCCCACCCACTCACACGCCTTTTTTTTAACTTAAATGTTATCCTTATGAGCCTTCCATAGAAACTATATTATTGTATAATTAAGCTTTATTGAACAAAAAGTGAATTATTTTGAAACTTCTTCAAGTGTCATACACTCTTTTCTCACATTCGACTTTTATTCGTATTTAATGTCTCAGAAATAAAATTTGCATTTTTTAGCTCTGGTAACTTTTGAAAAATTGAAATTTTCTGAGGCCTAAAAACCAAAAATGTAATGCCCGAAATATGTACTCGTATAATATCCACTTCATTAGTTCCACAATAAAAATATAAGAAAAGTGGGCGTGGCAATGAGCTTTTGTTATTTTTTTTTCACAATATACTGCTGCCTCAAATATGAAGTGAAATAGATGAAAAATTCATTGAAATTGGTTCAACAGTTTTTGAATGAGCTTAACTTCAAAATAAACAAGATAATATGACAATGATAATAATCTAGTTGTTTTTTTTTTTAATTTATTTTAAAACTGACAATCATATATAAAAAATTAATATAATAAAAGTTGCAGGGATTTAAATTTAGAACAACTTTTGTCTCAAAAATTTTAAGTCCTTAGTTGAAAATGAGCGCGTTATTTAATAAAATCGAATTTTTCAATAATTAAAAGTGGCGCCCAACGCTAATGAGTTGGAATTTCAAAAGATATTATTTACATATGCCTTGTGATGTTTTTATATTTGAAGAGATCGACTTTTCAATAGTACAATATATTTAATAAAAATTATATAACACGGTTTTTCATATATTACGGTATGTCATATACATACATATATTAGCGTACAGTGCCCGCCGTATGGCGAAACTAAGGCAAAACTAAATTGCGATAGAATCTTCAGGCCTCGCCGAAAGATTGACATTATTAAAGTCGGGATAGGGTCCCTGACTTAAAGTAAAATATTACTGCGAAGGAGTCACCAGTCCTAGTCGTGACAGATTTACAAATACAAATGGGATAGAGTTGCTTGAATTTTTCGGAACTTAGCCATAAATACGGTTGAAATTGTGTCCTTTGTTCTGGTCGAAACTAAAGCACACATAAGTTTGACGCTAGTCTTAACTAAGCCAGATGATTGATGATCCGACAACAAGCACACAGGAATGCTTGGGAGCCTTAAGCCACAAACCCCAATTTATTTCAATTTAGTTCGCTGTACAAAGTCGGTTTTTCCTGATGGCTCCAAGCAATATACATTCCCACCCTTGATCGCCAGGCCCTTTTCTTTTAAATTTAGTAGTGGAATCCGACAAAGACCTCCTTCTAACCTCTGATTAACCACTTAAGTGTCTTCTCATTGGCTTAAACGTATGTACAGCTTTGAATATATTTTATTTGTCGTAGCTTGAGCTTTTCTCTCAAAAGCACCATCAAGCGAGCTTTCGATCACACGGAAGAAATAAGATGCTCCAATCTATCTGCACTATAAGAGAAATGAGTGTTCCCTAGGGCAGCACCTTCATATTTCCTTTTTTCCTATAAGGGTAGTTTTGGAAGTTACAGAACTTTTACAATAGACCCTAAGGCTTTGATTAAAGGGTTTTGTTTTCTTTTCAACCAAGAGCCAAGAAGCTCTAGATAGTATTCCAGAAGAACGTCTGTAATAACACCTTTCCAAATACCAGCCAAGACTTCTCAATTGCAGTAGCTGGTGTACCTAGTTCATCATGACTTTAGCTCATTCTTAGCATTCCTTGCTTCCACATCAGGAGCAACTCATGCTCAATATGATATCATCCGAATCAGCGTCAACATCATGAATAATTTCATCTTTGATGCCTCCTGTCGCTGGATGGTGATCTTTCGTTGACATAGAATTTATATCTTCTGTCTTATCCATCATCATCAGCATGATCGTCATCATCATCATCAGAATCATCATCTTGGTCGTCATTCCTCTTCCTTACGTCCATCTTCATCTTCTTTACTGTCATAGGGGTTCCTCGGCACGTCGATCATATTAAGTGCGTCGTCGCAATAATTGAAGCACTTCATGCTGCGTGAACGCCCAACTGACTAACCAATCCATTGCAGCAGATTGTGGTGTCCTTTCGGGAAATATACAAAACTTCACAGAGCCTTCCTTAAAATCCTCCTATCCACATAAACATGCATAACAAAATCGCGAATACAAGTTACAAAAAAAAAAAAAAACAGAAAATAAGCGTAAAAAACAACCAAGAAATGAGCGAAAATTTAATTTCATCCGTCAATAGCCAGTAGCTGCTGGCCTCCAGCGAGTCGCTAGACGTCAATAAATTTCAGCCTGCGACGAGGCCGGGGAGTATTATAAGAGCCTCCCCGTATTCGGTGCATTGGAATTGCTTATTTTTTGTGAGTTTGCTGGTGGCGGACGCAGAGTGGGGTAGGGAGATTTCGGGTAATCGCGCAAAGCAAGTGGTTGCGACAAAAATTCATTAAGGCGCGCATTCGAAATATGACGCGAAGGCAACGACGTTGATGATGAAGATGATGATATCCCGCGAGCTTAGCTTTAGCCAACCTCCTCAGCTCAAACCTCAAAAAATTATCTACTCGAGGCTTCCTCGATCACGATGATCATCATGCAAGTCTTGCTTCCTATGAGGCTTTCATTCTGCTTCTGGTTCTTATTCTGCCCGGGGGGATACAGGAGTTGCGATTAATTTTTGGCAAACAGCATTCTGCGAATTCCAGTTGGGACATCTTAGCATGGCTTCTATATGCCTTGCGCTGCTGCCTTAAGTGCTGATCTTGTGCTACTGTTTTGTCGATGGGTTTTCGGCTTTGCCCGCACGCTTCTCCACTCCGAAAGACGGACAGGCTCTTGTTGGTGAAGATGAACCTTCTAAGGTATGCGCGCACGTTGATTGCATTTGTCGTCGTTGTCGTCTCTCTTCAAGAGGTGATCCTGCGATCGACAATGGAGATGCTGGCTGATGATCTTGTTTCAAGCTCCATACTGATCACGTTGGTGGTGGGGTCTGTGATGTGATGGTTTTGTTTGTCTTTTTTAATTCTCTTAGTTTTTTGCAGTTCACGCGCATGCCATTTCATTTTTGCAAATGACATGATCCCTTTGCCATTTTGCAAACCACATTGATGGATATTTACGAATGCCTTTGCCACCAAAAACGGGCTGATCGAAGAAGATTTTACATGGCCTTAAATGTATCTTGTCACAAAGTGTCAGTGGCGATCTTTATCGGAAAATTGGGTTCTCGCTTGCTGGCTGTAGGAAGAATGGACGGGCAGACTTGTAGAGAAGACTGACAGTCAGACCGGACACAGGCAGCAGCATAGCGACTATCTTGAGTATTGTGTCCTATATGTCATTGCATTGGATTGTCGTCAGGTATTTCACAGCCCATGAGACATGGCTGATGTTGGCGTTGGGCTACCTTATTTTTGGTTTTTGTTTTCATTAATATTATTTTGAGATCATTCATTGGGCATGTCAGTATTGGGCGACGACGAGGGGAATAGTGCCTGGTTTTGGAGTTTTGGGATTTTTTTTTTTATTATTCGTTTTTGCCACTGAGGTGGAGCTTATGAGTGCCTTATTTGGGAAAAGCGTCTGCCGGCGGGTAGAGTGAATTTGTTTAAGGGAATCATTTTTTTTTGTGGGAGTTCTTGAGTTATTTGTGGATTTTGTTGTAGAAGATGGTTTTTGAAAGATTGAATTCATTTAACGAATAAGTAAGTGGGTTAAAGGATATTTTCTTGTATGGCGTGTTTTGTTTTCTAGATTGAAAGGGACATACTGAAAGTGGTAAGGAAATTGTTGTTATATTGGCGCAGAAACTGTAAGCGGGAATTCCTTAGGGCCTACTCGAGGGAATTATTGCTATTTATTTAAGGCTTTTGAATATTTAAATATAAATGACGCACGTGTCTCAGCCGATGTATTTCCAGCTTTCCAAGTAGGTCGACGTCACTGTGTAGCTTCTAAAGCAAATTGTTGGATCTTCCCCTACTGAGGTAAGATTTGTGAGGCATATAAATTCATCTGACCAAATTTTGCAGATAAGTTGGTGTATTTTCCTTATCAAGTCTTTTCTGCTAATAAGGTACCTTCACCAGCAACCTTGTACCCTTATTGCTTCGATGGCGCTGACGGCCGAAAATTCCAAGCATCATCCTCAAAATTGAATGGAGTGTTCTGGCTAATAGTGGAATATCGGCTTTTTCCGCCTAGAAAATTTTATTTCCAGATCTTCAGAACCGACTGTTTATCTACTTATCTCAGTCGGCAGTCGTTCATGGGCTTGTAGCCTTTGGTGTGGAAATGAGCAAGACAAATTTCATTGCAAATTTTCTGCCTTGGCTCAATTATTTGGAAAAATATTTTGTACTTACAATTTAAGAAACGTCCAAAATTGAAGCACGAAATGACTTAAACTTTTTCCCCAACCTGACGAAATCTCCTCATAAGCATACTTCTTTATCGTATTTACTCGCATATTTCCAGGATTTCGGGTATTGGAGAGTGCACGTATTACTGCTACAAGAAGTCCGGAAACCCTTAACTACCCATCATCTCCTACCGAGATACCCTAGCATTTTAATATTAACTTTTGATAAGTGCAGTGCCAAAGGGATATTCTAGAAAATTTTAAAACTGAGGAACTCACCAACAGTGGAGGAATGCTAACTATTTGATCAGATAGAGGAAATATAAGTATTCCCATCGTTACGTACAAACTAATGCTGAAGCAATATACAGAAAACAAACCTTAGGTGGAACAACATTAGGACTTGTCGGGCGACAAAACGGATTTGAGGAGCACAAAGCCCAAAGCTGATCCCAAATTTCTGCAGAAGACGAGAAATTGATTTTCCACTTCCTTGTATCTACCCTGCTCTATCCTAAAGACGTGGATTCTATTTGGGATATTTCTTCTACAATGATCGAAACAACCTGGAGAATGTAAATAAATGTAGGTAGTCTTCCACGTTTCATTAGGAGATGGAACTGTTTAACGATAAGGAATCCATGTAGGATCAAAATGGACGAACTTATGGTCCAATTGTGTCAGCCTTCATGCTGGCAACTACGTCAACCGAACATATTCTAACCTGCTCTAGAACATGAATGATGTATGAACTACCAGCTGACCAATCATCCGATGATATGAAGTCCAGTACATTGTTTTTGATCTCATTTTAAGTAGCGTTTACCTTTCGTACTATAGCAGGATGCTTTTTGAATTTCCACTGCTTGTTGGCGATCATTGATTGGTGGAGACAGAATACAATTTGGTATTTGATATTTTTGATGACTTTCAAACACTTCTTCGTACACATTTGAACAATTTTTTTGTACTCATTTCTGACAAAATTAGAAGTGGGTAAATGTCATCACAGCTTACTCAAATTTGAACAATTCCCTTCGGAATAAGATTTCACTCTTATCTTCAAGTCCGAGTGTAAACTCGATTATTCAGTTCCTATGAATATGTTTTGAATTTGAAGATTTCGAGCCAGTGAACAAAATCTCTCTTTTATTTTTTATAATTCACAAGTTCTGAAGGTTTATTGTGGGCCCCTTATAATGTTAAACATAGCTCGAGCGATGGAGAAATTAGGGAGAGAGAAAGGAGGAGTAAGAGAAAATTGGTCTTGAATTTTGCAAATTGATATGGCAAGGGAAACCATAATCGTATTTTGCGATTGAAAAACGAATCTCTGTATTTGATGTTACGTCCAAAATAAGGTTCCAAAGTGAACTGATGAGCATTCCTAGCGGAACGGGTATCTCGGTGAAATGATTGTGGAGTAGAATTCAGCTGGCTACTTTGAGTGAGCATTGCTTGCGAAAGAAGCGATAAAACAAGAAAAGACATAAAACATTCCGACGGTATTTAATGAATGAAGAGAAGTTTGGGTTACAGCTGCTCAAAGATGTGAGTCTTACTCGAGTTTTAGACGTATAAATGCTTTATAAATTGCATCCAGATCAGAAGGGGTGAAATATTTCTTACACTGACAGAGAAATTCTAAGCATTTAGCAGTGTTTTTGGCGGTATTTCAAGAGTTTTTCGGCTTTTTCGATGCAACGACAAAAGACAGCATTGAGTTTTCGAACTTCCCCACGATTTTGTACACCCCATTTTTTAATGCTGTTAAAATCAGAATTTTATGAGCTTATCATATGTACCGTCGCCATTTCACTTCTGAATGAGATGGACGTGAATTTGAGAGAGTGTATAAAAAGTTGAGGGTAGCGTCATCAGCAAAACAATAATGTTGATTAGAAGTTTCAACCCCCTTTTAGACGATCAGTTGTTCCTTCAGTTACCAGTTCAGTTAAAAAAGGCAGTGTATTTAGACATCAGTCCAGTTTTCGGTTAAGCTTTCATTTTACTTGTGAGCAGTCGAAAATTAGAGGAAATACATTGCGTAATGGAAGATGAAAACCTTATTGCAATAGCTATAGTTTTCTCGCTTAATAAATCACTGCAAACTAAAATTGAAATGACGACTGAACTGACAACTGAACTGAAAAGTATTTACACATCAGTTTAACTGATAACTGAACTGAAAACTTAAGGGAATTTCATCAGTTTCAGTCGCAGTTAAACGCTTCAGTTATTGTATTTAGACATCAGTTTAATTGAAAGCTTAACTGATAGCTCAACTGAAACTGAAATGATCGTCTAAAAGGGGCTTCAGAAAAGAGATCATTTATAAAAATCAAGAAGAGTTTCTATGATAAAACGGAGCCCTGTGGAACATCAGCATTTATTTTGTGAATATTATACTTGAACCCCTCTAAAATAACATGTATTGAAAGATGCAGAAGGTTATTTCTTATCCAAAGAATAAATGCCAAACTCTATCAAATACCTTAGAAGTTTGAGCAGTCTTCGGATACTGACTTAGGTTACGTTAGTTTAGGTTGGTGGGCTGACAGTTGAACTTGTTACCGTCACACTTAGATCAATGTAGATCCGTTGCGATACCCTAGGGTTTTTGACCACTTGCATTGAAACCTATGATAATCCTTGATCAAGCCTGTTAAGGGTGTAGATGGGTTACACCAAGCTATAGCCTGAAATGTCGGAGGGTATTTCTAAGGTATTGAAATTTCTATCGTCACATAATAACCTGGCTAGGGAGATGTATATGCCTTCTCAGGGGTTGTTTCTTTCCTTTACCTCCACTTGAGCAATCATCCGTCCCACCAGGCCCGTAGGAGCATGTGGCTCCTTGCAACGTCTGGTACATGAGTTTGATATGTCAGTGTTTGGTGTATTATGTTCGTTTGTTTGGTCGTTAGTTAAGGCGAAGAGGCTGTTTCCATACCAAAGAAGATTTTACCAATCTGAGGTAGAGGTGGCTCCATCAACCCGCTGATGCTCGTGTTCAACGTAGGAGTGGCAATCGCAGGTGTACGGAACACGTGCGTCGATAAGTCGTTTTCGTTCGTACTACACTATCGCGGTTTTCAGAGCTTAAGAATTCTCAAGCTATTTGGTATCGTTAACGAATTTTAACAAAATTTTGCTTGGAATGTCAGAGATCTACTCCAAGTCGCTGAAGAAGTGTCTCTCTAGATTTCTGTTTCTTAGATGATATAGCGCAGGGCAGTGACACAGGCAGTGAGGTGTGCCTCATGCATCTCGTCGTATGTAAGTCGTCCATACTGAGTTTCATCTTTTTCTTGTGGTAACCGAGTTGGTTGTGACCTGTGATGATGCTCACGAGAAGAGAAAGAGACTTTTTATTCAATTAGATGATAACATCGGGCTTTTGTTTACTGAAACTAGGCCATCATTTTCTGGTTGTAAGACAGGAATCGAGAGAGTTCCATCTCTTGTTTGTTAAGGCTAGAATTTATCTTGATTACCTGTTTAAGATTACAGGGTGGGACTTGAACTGTTGTGTCTGCTTGATTAGGATCAAGTGTAGATCCTATTCTTGCCAGCTCGTCAGCGCTTTCATTTCCTGGGACACAACTGTGATCAGGAACCCATTATAGCCTAATATTGTGCTGTGTACCAAGAACCCTAAGCTCTTCGCGACAGCAATGGCAGAAATCGCTCTTATTGCCGCTTGGCTATCAATGAAAAAGGTGATATCAGGTTATGGTATTGCCATCATTGAGACTTGTCTAGCAGCTTTCGTCACTGCCAGAACCTCAGCTTGAAAGACACTGCTGTAATCAGGAAGTCTGAATGAGCTGGATAGTTCAAGGGTTTCTCAAAAGAATCCTGCACCAACACCAGTTTCCATCTTGGAACCGTCGGTATATATAGATATCATCGATTCCCAGATAGATGGCACGTTGATTTGCGAGTCCTCTCTGCTAGGAAAGGCGGTCTTGAACGGCTTGTAAAAGTCTAAGCGGAGTGTTATGTAGTCAGTACATACACTATTTCCCGTGTATTTTTGTAGAATCGGATACTGACTTTGCAAGGCTTTGAATTTTTGCTTACATTACCTATAGCTTCAATAACACCTTGAATTAGTGTGAAAAGTTTCACTGGTATATGCCCTGAGTCCCAAATCTCTTATGATTATATTGAATAATGGAGAAATATTTACTTATGGCGATAGGATTTCTATTTTTTCAGCGGTTTTCGTCCAATTCTACCTTCCACGGATTTGATCGACTTCGGAGTTCTAAAAGTGCTTGGAGGTCTTTATCTTTGATGGTCAAGTGGTTCACATTCTCCCTAGAACAACTTTAACGTACGAAACAATAAATTTCGAGTGATTGTAAGGTGTCAGAAGTATCGAAATATATCAATACTTTCCATGCTAAGCTTGTGAAGCACAATCACAACACTACGATTGAATTATTGCTAGCACTTAGGTCCAATTCGATAACTATCTATTTCTTTTTATAATATGAGAAGGTTAATATCTATAAACTCAACTTGACAAGCGATATAAATAGTTGTTGCACTTTTTCGTCCGAAGAAGTATAGCGGTGTAGGAAGATATTGAATTCAATGCTATTAAAGTTCGTGGAGTTGCAAATTTTTAAAATCTTTACATAATGATCTTAAGAGTAAGGTGTTGAAATATCGGTTACAACTTCTTCACAGATTTATATTATATTTAACTCAATCCAAGCTTAAGCTTGTTCACTCTAATACCTTTAATCAAAAACACTGTACTGAATGACGAACAAAAAAACAAAAATTATCGAAATCTGGTTGTCAAAACTATAATCCTCAAATCCCCGTCAAAAAATAAAAAAAAAATAGTTTAATTTTGCATTTCAGTCGACAAACTCCACGAAGTGATCAATTTAAAAAAAAAACTCAATCCTACCTATTGCAGAATTCCCAATACAACTCTCAAGACGTTTATTAATACAAATTGAACCTCAACGCTTCGAGATCAACAAAATTATACGAAAAAAGCAAAGCCCACTTGCTGCCGCATTGGCCTACAATCCGTAAATAAAAGCGTGCAATCATTTAAATGTCCTCGCTTACAACATTGGAGGTCAGCAAAAAATCAAGCTGAGTATAGCAGAGTATCATAGTAGCTTCTTTCCTCGTATATGTAAATGCATTTAATCGAATGAGCAGCTATTTTGCTTAATTAATTTCACATATTGGTCTCCTTGTTCATATACATACAAAAAAGTACGCATCATATAGAAGACTATATGGTGACATACACATCAAATACTAAAATAAAACATCTTGGAAGAAATCTGGGTTGGAATTCAATTGGAGGCAATATAGCATCTGCGAATCTGTGGGTGGTTCTATGTGGACTTTTTTATTAGCTCTGACGCAAATGCAAAATGCGCATTTTTTTTGTTAAATATTAATTGCATTTCTAATTCTAATAAACATTTTTTTCTTTTACAGACACAAGCACTTGCCTTAACCCGCTCAAAGTCCCCATCATCGTCGGAAATTAGTGTGAAGAAGGAGCTTTCGTTATCACCACCGCACCATCAACAGTTCCAACAGCATCAACCGCCGCAACAATTGCAGCAGCCGCAACTTCAAATCGCTCGTGACACACAATCAGCGTCATCGACATCGCTGTCGTCGGTTGGCGGTGGAGGCGCTGATGGTGGTGGTGGCGGCGGTAGTGGCGGCGGCGGCAGTGGACAACCAACGGAGAAAAATCAATCTAATATGTTCTCAATGAAACACCATTTAAACCAAATTGCACAGCAGAATCACCAAAATCAGACTCAAGCCTTGGATCATCATGAGTCGCCGAGTCCAAATTATGCCAGGAGATCAGCGGAGGCCTCACCTGTGCCGCCAATAAACCATGATCATGGAGCAGCAGCGGTGGCGGCAGCAGCAGCAGCAGCGATGGCATCAAGTCACAGTGGAGGATTCCGACCAATGGCTATGTCAGTGCCAAAAATTGAAACTCCGACGCCTTCGCTGAGTGAAAACGGTGCCAGTGGAGCGTCCAAAAGTGGCGGCTCAGTCGGCGGAGGAGTAATGGCTGGATCCGGTGTTGCAGGGAACATGAAAATGAAAAGATCACCGTCGATTGAGCCCCGTGAATACGATGTTGCCAAGGGTGAGTACGCCTTTTATTATTTTTTGTGCATGCGACGAAATAGCATATATCCTCCCTTGGTTTCAAAAATATCCTTTCTTCTCATATCCTTTTCAGTTAGTGTGCATTAAAAAAATAAAATATTTAATCCTTCGATATCTTTTATTACATCATTACGCAAGAAAAGAAAAACTGCTTTACGCAAAAATTTACCCACGAATCCAAGTTTTAATCCACAGTAACATGAACCTCTATACATTTGTACATATTTTACATGATTATATTAATTCCAGTGAGTCCTTCCGAATTCAATTAAACGCAACACACAATTTTCCTTCTTATAAATTATCATGCCGAGCCGCTACGGCCACTGATTCCTGTTAAACAAAATTTAAGCAAAAATTTTGGATATCCTTGGAATACAACACATTTTACACTTTCCATCACGTTATTCCTATAATCCATACGAACACACACACAGTTATACCAACCAAAAAAAAAAAGGATTATATTCTATGACGTCAGAATAAAACTGGATAACTCGTTGTGTGTTTGTTCTGTCCTTCCCCTTTCTCGTCTTATTAATTTCTCTTGCTGCTGTGCGATTTTATCAGTGGTAATCCCATAATCCGAAAGCTGGAAAATGTTCGTTTATTTTAATTCAAGAATGTGGGGTCATATTGTAAAGATACACAAACACATCTAGTTGTATGTATGTGTACGTTAAAGGAAAGAAGTAGCAGGCTCTGGCATTAAAGTAGGGTTTGGAACAAAGAGTCTGGAAGGTATTGTTGGTATTTGATAAGTGATCGGTGGGTAAATCAATTTTTACTTTATTTTCTTCAATGTTTTAGAACACATGTCCTGTTTAATGATGTGACGAAATTCCACAATCTTCTATTGCCCTATCTGAGCAGGTATATTAAATTCACAAATCAGTGCAATAATTTTCAGAATGATCTGAACACACTCTCAACGTCAGAGCGCTCTCACTTATTTTGAGAATCCGTCAGTTCTTATGTGACAGCTGTCAGTTCCTCATCTCTATTTTTTCTGCATTTTTTTTTATTTTTCTTCAAATGTTGTTTAGAGTGTTGTGATTTATGTATGTAACACACCTGAGTAGATACTTATGAAATAGTCAAGTCCAGTCTATCTCAATTAGTGTGACGTTTAACGTGTCCAATTTTTATCCAGACTTCCCAGAAACATTTTGGGAAGATCGTAGATTGTGCTTTGAACAATTTCCGTTAATTTTCAGAACGAAAAAAGGAACAACAAGTCGAATTTCTGAGCACTCTGAGCTATAAAAGAAAACCAAACTTTTGTTTGACAGCTCAGGATTTGCTCCGACTGTCATAATGTGTTCTCTGAATTTTCGTTTTACGAGGAAAACTGTCAAAATAATACACAGAAAATATTCGCTAAGACACTAAATCTATTACGTTTAAAAGTCAAATAATGACACACTGACACTACTGACAGAAGAAGCAATGTTTTCGAAAACATCGGGCACATTTGATTTTTTTGTAATTTTTAATTTATAATTTCTAAGATGGTGTCGCGATTACAGTACGCAATCGAAAAGTTAGACACTTTCCTATCACAATTTTAAAATGTTAAAACGTTTGTGAATAAGAGATCATAAATATCAATTAATGGAAATCCGACATAACTCTAGTCACAGCTAGAGTATTGAATATAATGGAAAATATGAGGCGAAGAAAAGGAACAATTATTTGTATTAGTTATTAATACTTCATAATATGTTTGCATGGGATGTAGGACCTAAACATGCTCAAACCAAAAAATGCTACTAAATTCACCCGTGCTTTTCTGATAGAGGTGATGATTTATCAGTCACTTTTTAATAATTTAATTCTAAAATTTTTTTGTAGAAAATAAAATAAATTAATTTAAAAAAAAATCATATATAGCAGGAAAATTAAATAAATAAAATGCACGACTGGGTCGCACGAACTTGCTCCTATGTAATAGACTAGGAATTTTAAAAACGAATGTTATGAGAGAAAAACTGTTCATAAGCATAAAATGAATTTTTAAATTCTTTTAGTAGTAAGAGACAAAAACATAATGCTATCCAAATATGAATTTATGCAAGAACAAAAATTATAAGTCGTTGTAGTGGTTTTTCAAAAAAAAAGCTTTTATGTACAAACTTTTTCAAAGCTTTTTAAGAAAAAATTTTGGTACGCCAATTTAAAGTTTTTATTATTGTTCGAATAAAAATAAAATTTTCAAAACAAAAATATTGAGCCGTTTCTGAGATATCGAATTTTCAAAAAAAAAATAAAAAATAGATTTTTTTTTTCAAAAATTCAAAAATTCTTTTTTTTAAAGTTTTGAAATGCAATGTTTTTAAGACTTTTTAGAAGCTTCTCTATAAAAATTTTCATTAACATCCGTTATGTGGATAATGAGAAGTTCAAAATTCGAAAAAATGGTTCTATGGTAGGTACAAGCTGTAATATCTTAATTTCAATTTTTTTTTAATTAAATTTAAGGTCGTAAAAATTAATTGAAAGAAAAAAAATTTTATCAAAATTCTCGGAACCGTTTTCGAGAAAAAAACGATTTTTGAAAAACATTTTTTTTAATTTTTTAGCATTTGTATGGTAGGTACCTTTATTTTTAGGTTAAATAAAAAATTTTTTCTCACATCTTGTAGATTATATTGAGAAACTTTTTTTTATCAAGATTAAAAAAAATCTAGCGAGGGGTTTTCGAAATATTGAGTTTTGAAAAAAAAGTTTCGAAGTTTTTTTTAAAACTCCAAAAAAATTTTTTTTGAAAATTTGAGTAAACAATTCTATTCAGGTTTTTGGGGAGCCTTAGCAAAAAAAAAATTATCAAAATTGGTTTTACCGTTTTTGCGAAAATCAAAAACAAAAAAAATGCTTCCATGGGGGGTACCCTCAATAACCATTTTTCTGAAAATTTTTTTCAACAAATACCTAGCATTGATTAAATGAAATTTTTTTGTGTTTTTATTTTTAAAATCTGTCGAACAGTTTTTGAGAAAAAAAAATGTTTATAAAATTTCGAAAAAAATTCGTATGGCAGGTACCGTTATTTTTGGTCTTAAAAAATCAAATCAAAAAACATCCGGGGGGAAAAAATTAAAACCCATATCTACCAAGTTTGAAGAAAATAGGCCGAGCCGTTTAGCTGCAATCGAACGGACAGACAGACAGACAGACAGAATTGCGAGACCCACTTTTTTAGTCTTCGCTATCATCGTAATGTCAACTTTGATCAAAATCTCGAGTTCGATTTTCTTTCCGAATGCATAACTTGCCTTATAGTACCTATAAGTCGCAAGTAAAAAGAAATGAAAAAACTGAAAAATAATTTTTTTTAATTAAATTTCTAAAACAATAATATTTGTTTTTTTGAGAGAAAAAAGTAAGGACTCAAGTCGATAACAGTTGAAAATATAAAATTTGAAATAGTCTTTCTTTTAATGTTTTGATGTTTGAAATTGAAAAAAATAGTTTCTTATATTAAAAATTAAATACAAATAATATCAGTCTCTTCTAAAATGCTTAATATATGTATAAATTTAAAAAAAATTAAATGTTTTCCTATGCAAGAAAATATTTCATGGAAAATTCTATCACTCAATATTACCAAGGTAATTTAAGAGTTGCGAATGAGAAAGTTACAAGCAAAAAAAAAGGTTTATGGCCAAAATCTGCAAAACAGACAAAAATAGTTAATTTTGAATTTTATACATATCTACGTCACTTTTTACCAAAAAAAATCATCATATCCTTAGCCCCCCATTTAGGTGGGAGTGGAAACTTTCTAAAACAATAATGGAAAATAAAACAAACAACGGCAACAGTTACAATATCATGCTATAGTTCTTACTTGTACTTATATAGGTACTACTATAGGGTAAGTTTTGTGAGTTGTAAGATGACATTGCGATGATAGAGACCACGAAAAAATTGGGTCCCGCAATTCCATCTGTCTGTTTGTACCTCAACCTACAGCCTAGGCCATTGAAACGATTAATTTTTGAAATTATTTACTATATCACTATTTACTATTATCATCCTAAAATTTATTTTTGAAAAAATTTAAACAATTTTCTTATATACAAAATTAATTTAATAATACAAATTTTTTTCATATTTTCTTAGCATAAATTCAAACTTTTCGAGAAAACAATTTTTAATTTCCGAAATATTTTTACATAACAGTCGTGCAGTTTATTTTTTTCTTAAATCCATTTTTTTAAATAAAATCGGAATTTAAAATTTTTAGTTTGAAAATTATTTTTTCAAAAACTATCAATTGAAACTATTCGATTAAAAAAGAAAGTAAGAGAGTAGATTTATTTGTTATTAAAGCTATAGCATGATATTGTACTAAGTCTTGCCTTTGTTTTAAATATTTTATTTTAACATAATTTTTATAAAATTACTCCTCCCGAGCCCCCTATCATACGATTTTTTTTTGCATTTAATTTTGCATTTCAAAATTAAAAAAAAATGTTAATTGTTTTTTGGTATTCCATATTGATAATTTTTTTGAATTTATTTTACATTTTTTATAAATTCTAGTCCTCTTTAACCTTCCTATACTAATTCTTTGTTTTCTTGAAAAATATAATCCTTGCCCCCCTGAAGTTTTCAGAAGCTTCCTAAATATGTGTTCTCCATCGTTTAGCTGGGCGCAAGCGCATACCTATGCCGAGTAGACGTGTTCTTTTTTTGTGAGTTTTCGGTCCCTCAGACCGACACGAGTATAAGTCCAGATTGCTTCGATTTACAAAAATATGAAGATTGAATCTTTTTTTATACTTTTTTATAATAACTATTATATTTCTTTTTATATAATTATTATGTTTTTTTTTGTTAAAGAAAAAATTTTTTTTATTATTTAAGTTAAGGTCCAAAAAAATTGAACTTTTTGAGAGGTTAGTTTGAACGGTTATTGCTTCCAAATAAAGTAATGATTCCTATATTTTTTTATTTGTTTTATTCAACAATATTATTTTCTTAAAAATAAATGGCAAAACTTCTTATAGAGAAAAGATATTCAAGAAAAAAACAGACGAAATAAAGTCTCGGTCTGAGAGACCGTGCGCGAGTATATGTATGTGTGTTGTCAAAACGCGCGAGTATAGGAAGGTTAACATAAAAACAAACACATGTGACCCAGTCATTGATTTTATTTGTTTTTTCTTAGATTTTCCTTCATGAATTTTCTCATTAATTTTTTTAAATCATCCATTTCGATAGGAAACTTAATTTTAAACAAAAAGTTTGAAGAGTTAAATTGACAAACTCAGCTTGGTCTTTGAGTCCAAGTTTTATAGCAATGACGAATTTTTTTTAGCATTTTATGGTCAAAATTTGTCGACGGTACTTCGTCAAAATACTTGGTTCAATTTTTAGATGTTTAATCTAAGGTAAGAATGTCAACGAAAGTTTTTCATAATAAACCTAATTATTTTCAACATTCTATCCCCAGACTATAAAGGATTTCTTTATAAACCTACATATAGATAGGATTTGGGATTTTTTTTTTTTGTGTGTTCTGCTTAGCTGTTTTGCCTTTTGAAGAAGGAGAAAAGGGTGACGGATTTGGGTTTAACAACATTTGTTGCTTGCTGCGAGAACTGCGGTGTCTAATCCCTAAGGATTGAGGGGGGAGTGGGGATGAATGTTTTTAGTGGAGATATCCATCCTCGTTGTTGTCATCTTATCCCAATCATACAGGCTCTCTTATAGGTATATCCTTGGCGAACATTTGTACATGTATACTATACACGAGATTAATATAAAAGAGAGATTCTCTGTTTTTTGCCCAACTTAATCCATCCGCCCTGAGAGTTTAATCCAAGCAGCAGCATGGGTTAGGATGTTTCTCCATTTTGGATAAGACACCAGTGTTAAATTTCAATCCGTAAAAGTTTTTTTTATTTTTTTCTTGTTTTACTATGTTGAGAAGGGAAATGGTATTAAATATCAAAAAAGGAAGAGACTAACATAAGAAGGAAGAGAAGAGACATGCGGATATTTTTAGAGTTCAAGGACATCCATGCTTATGAGAGTTTTTTTTTTTTTTTGGGTTTTGTTGGGGGTATTTTTGCAAGCACGTTATTATGAATTATGGTCTTGAGCTTAGATATAGAGGTATACCTATCTGATGTATGAAATTCTTGTTTGGATTAACTCTGGATAAGGAATTCAGAATTTAAGGAGGTTTATTCAAGTGGCAGAGTAATACATACATACATATTGAATAAATGTACACGACACTTTGTTCTTTTTTTGTTTGATTTCTTTATTTCGCTTCTCTTTATTTGTTTGTTTAAAAAATATATAATTTAATTTTGAATTTGTCCTTTATAATTTGTCTTTAGTTTATAAGTTTTAAAAATTTTACTTTGAAATATAAAGATAATTTAGAAGTTACCGCGATTATAAAATACAACTCGACTGTTCTGATAGCTAGATGATGATTGAATGAACGAATGAAAAACATACACGATGCAAGGCGGGGTGGACGAACATGAAAAAACCGGTGTACCAACGTGAGAATAATTAAGTACGACATGAAAAACCCGGTGTACCAACGTGAGAATAATTAAACCATAGAATTGTAAGGGTTAGTGTTAAGTTAGTGTAAGTCGACCTAAGTGTTTACACGGGCAATATTTGTGATCTTAACACATATATATTATGATCCAAGGCAATTTTTCTTCAAATTTATTCTTATTTGTCTCCATGGTCCGCTGTAAGTCTACATACGTTTTAAAACGAAGAACCAATAGTTTTAACCATTTCAAATAGTACTCGATATGTTTGTCTGCAGAATAATAGCTTTCAAAGTTGATGTTCTCCTGATTCGAGAAAATTCTGAGTCCTCCGAGTGCACCTAAAGGAATCCACAAAAGTAACTCGGAGCTAGAACTGGTGATTAAAGATGGTTTTTCAATCCCAATTCGTTAATTTTTGCTATTCCTTCCTTATAACAAATTAAACGTAATATTCGTGCTTCTAGAAATGCCCAATGCCCATCTATTTACTCTTACCTTGTCTCAGACGTATTGTCAAGTATAGAGGTGGTATCTCTTTAACCGCACTACACGAATGGAATGCTTTACGTAGTTTTATTCCCTCTGTATAATTCAGAAATTCAAAACTTATGTGCCTAAATCGGCATCTACTATTTCTAAATTGTGTTATAGTCTTCTTAAGGGTTAAGGGTAACCCTTTTTCAAGTAAAAATACTGATACATATTTTACAATAAATCTGCGCATAGAGAGAAACTGGTTCTTTGGACATATTCACAGCCTCTGGTGTCTCTCTCACTTTAATTTGACCATTGTCTAGTTCTATTTGGTGAACTTGAGCGATATCAGTGATCGCAGTTCGTAGACATCCCGAACATTCATTGCTTCTCTGCCTGTTCTGGTACGTCTACGTTTAAATTTAGCTATCGAAAATTTGACGCCATAAATGATGGTGAAGGCCCCTTAGAAAAAGACGGGTTACTTCCCTAGAATGCATGCAGCACGTACAAAATAAATACTGTTCTTGTACAACTTTATTTGGTACCCTTTATAAACAAATCCAACGATAATTAAATAAAACAATCCAAATCCGCTAATTTTTGCATTAAACCCTCCGATCACCACAGGTGGATCATTAAGTGTGATGTGTGAAGCAGACAAGTCTGAGAGTTCTGATCACTTCGAGATCAAGTGCTGACAAATGACAAAGAAGAAGAAACGAAAAAATTGATAATATTTAAGTCCAAAAAGTGACAATTTTAGTTGAATTATTTCTGTTTATAGCTTTTTTTCCAAGTGGGCGTGTCACTTTCGTTTCATATCATACTAAATTTCATGAAAATTTGCTTAGTGACTTAGTTTTATATATTTAAGACCGCAAATTTATAGTGTTTTTTTAATTAGCTCTGGGAGATTTTTGGCGGCCATGTTGTTTTGGTGACATCTGTCAAATTTAATTTTTATTATCTAGTTACTGATATTTAATCACCATGGTAAGTTAGACAGTTGAACAGCACGTCTTTCATATCAATGTGCGTGTTCGTAAATGCAAATGTTTTAAGGTAGACGTGGTGCCCCTTCACATTCGACTCGTCAACGTTTCCAAATTTGAGACTTCCGGTTTTGTAAGCAATCAGCAAACATTCGTAGGTACATCAAAGAAACACAAGATCGACCGAGCACATTGCAACGTTCTATAAAAGCCTACATACAAATCTGAGGCAATCGATTCCTTGCAGCGCACAAGACTTCAAATTGGCGAGTCTTGCATCGGGACTTGAACCTACACCTGTTCAAAATCCAACTGACCCAGAAGCTTCAAGTTCATGACCATAGACATTCCGATTGTTCGCTGACTGGGCTTTGAAACGTTTTGGAAGAGGATCCCAATTTTGGACGATCCAGACTAGTTTCACCAGGTGACAATGAATCTTCAAAAATTTACCGTTTGGAGTGGATTTTGGGCCGGGCGGTGGCGTCATTGGTGATTGGTTCGCACTTTTTCGAAAAAGACGTTGGTTAGGCGATCACCGTCAATAGCGAGCGCTACAAAACGATGATAACCAATTTCTTATAGCTCAACTTGAATCATTAGGACCAAGACTACAGGACGATATTCTGATATTCTGCATGAACGATAAGGGTAAGGCTGACTCTCGCAAATATGACACGAGTTGTTCACCAAGTTCATGCGATTTGACCCCGCCAGATTTCTTTTGTTGAGTTTCCTGAAGTCGTAGGTCTAGGCGAATAAACCAAAATCGAATCGGCCAATGCCTTTAAGTTGAACATAACAGAGACCATCGCTCAATTTCAGACGGAAAAGTCATGAAAATTTTACCATTCTGATCCATTCCACCGAGAGAAGCCGAGAGGGCATTTTTGAACGTTGTCATATTTTATACAACTGCATTGCGAAACCTGTAAACTGTAACGTTTTTATGCCTCTAGTATTTTGTGGACTCACCAATACTTGGGCTTCAATTGAACAAGTACAAATAATTTAAGGAAATTAAGTCTGAAAATATAGTTTTTAAATTTTATCATTATTTAAGATTGACACCTTGAATCTCTCTCAAATATTTGTTCCTTCCAAAGTGGATTCATTTAAAAATTGTCATTCTTCGGTTCTAAAGGTTTTTTTTGTTAACTTTCCCATTAGGTACCTTACCTACGAAATTGCATTAGATGTTCTTAGAACAATTGTTTTTCCAGAACCTCATATCCTTTAAAAACACTCTCATATGCCTAGACATATAGATAGATAGTCTTATTACATTGGCACCACACACATGCTGAAATTTCATCATCATCCGGGAATACCGTGTGTCTGTCTGTCTGTCGGTTTGTCTGTCAAACTGCAAATCTATACAAAAGCACACATCAGATCACCCTCGGTGCAAAATCGCACGGGTGAAGAGTTTTGTATTGAAATCCAACGGATTAAGGATTTGCCGCATTCGACCTACTCCCACTCCTATAGCACTCGCACTCACAAGAGGATATGCCATACGAGTACTATACCACACTCAGAGATCAGGAATATGCCGGGGTGGTATAGTATAGCAAAAGTATAGTGAGATGCTTTTATCACATCCTCGAACTCATAACAAAACACACACTGGCCTGGCGGGCGCCCCCTTTCCAAAATCCAGAATTATACCGAACTCGAACGTCAAACCCGAACTCATGGATACGAATGCGGATTTTGAAACACACGTTGACATACATTCAATGGGTTTGCTTGCATTTGTTTGTAGATTAAGCTTATGCCAGAAGAATTGCTGCACTCACTACTTCGACCTATACCCCCGCTCCTACATATTTGTATCTTTTAACAAAAAAAAAACACAGAGAAAGAACTTTAAACTCCCAAGTCCCAATCTCTCTAACTGTATTGAATCCAGCGTTGAAATCCAGCAGCGCCAATGTGTGTGCAGAATTATATGGCAAAGTTTGTCCTAAACGAACACTCTAGATGCTCAAGCTATGATGTGGCCGAAAAAATATAGAAGTAGGTACCCCCATTGAGGACCCTTCACCTCAATCTGGGTGACATAGCCAAACCCTATATGTTAACGGAAAAGTATCCATCAGGAGGCAGTTTTCGGTATAATCGCCACCCAATTTCAAGCCTCCCAGTCATGGATTCGTTATGATTTTGAATAGCTTCGACCGAGATTCAGAATTCTACTCCTGGTACTTTTCATTTTTACTCGATAATCCGGCGGGGCAGGGGCAGTTATTGCAATCGGAAAAATATTAAATTGCCAATGGTTCCAATTTTCGTCTTTGCATCCAGAAGGTCTCAAGATTGTCCAATACCGAAGCTGGAGGTGTCTCAGAAAGAGTACCAAGACGTCTTAAAAGTTGAATGTTCGTTGTGAAAAAATTTGAACTGGTTTGTATTCCGTTGTCAATTTGGGTCCATGATCGAACCTCGAGCCCCCAGAACTTTTAAGTCTCAGATATCGGGTGTGTCAGCTCAATGGTTAATAGGGAAGTTTCGAAAGCAATTACTTCGCAAATAATGACTGCAAGCTGACTTGGCTCATTTCCCCAAAACCCTTCAAGGAAGACGCTTAAACTTTCCAACCGACGACCTCAAATTAAGCAACACCATACGACCGATTGGAACATTTTTCGAATCATCTAACCATAGCCTAGCGTCAGAGAATCCGAGAGAAGCCCCCTCTTAGTTATCCCTGAATATGTATTGAATGACTGAAAGATGTGTTTGCCATTCGCATGTAATAGGTCTCAACTAATCCAGGATAGATGTATCTATTGCTGTACGAAGGACTATTCAAGCTGATGCTCTGATGGTACTGTGGGTCTGTGCTCAAAATGTACAAATGCAAATGCAGTATCCATTGATATTTTTGAAGGTTAGAAACGATTTTCGAAAATTAACACAAGAGACACATGTGAAGGAATGGTTTGGGGGCGGAGGGTGTTTTGTTGGATTGAAGGTAGGTATAGACCGTTATCAGGATGAATACTTTTTATTTGCTGTTAGTGTGTGCGATGGAAGAGTCTTAAGCGTTAAGCGCCATTCAAAACCCATATTGCGAGATGATAAAGAGACACAAGGAGCATGAGTTCGAAAACCTGTAGCCTGCTGTTGCTCTGAACTTCACATTTATAGACAAAGAGTGTCAGAGAGACTGCAAGAGAGAGAGAGAGAGAGAGAGGATTTGTTCCATAATATAGGTGATTCAGTGTTTTTAGGTTAGAAAACCCTGCACTACTAGTCTATAGAAACTACACGACAGAGTGAGCTTCACACAGTAAAATAAGGCAAGGTATTGAAAGTTATAGATATACACAGAGTTTACACCGAAACTCTTCTATACCGATACCGGGGAAGGGTTTCAGGGATTTGTTGAATGCTTTGCATATAAACGTGCGTATTATAAACGGATTAAATTTCTAGGAGCATCGAAGGCACTCACGTGGCAACTGTGCTCGATTATTATTACTTCAATCCAGTGCCAGGATTTTCTTCTGTCTCCTGATGGTCCTTGTACTACCTACTTCTATACCGGATGAAAGGGGTTAAATGCGTATGTTTTGTGAATGAATGTGTATGCGTTTATCTTTTGTATGACCCCCAAACATAAATGCAAGAGTACAACTTAAACGTACCTATGATGATGGGGTTTCGTATAGTTATATTTATTTGGAGAGATTTTTCATGGTGCCGGTCGGTCGTCGTCGCACTGGAATCCCAGATTCAATGGGGGATTTACTTTTTGGATATGTCAATGTGATAATGAAAGGGGGTTCCAGTTCGGTTGGCCATATGGTTTGAGCCCTGTTTTTGGAAAGTAGGTAGGAACGGTTCGCATTCGGTTTTGGATGAATGCAAACGAAAATCTGTTCGTTTCTATGTTCGCCTTACCTAGGTCGTTGCAGAGGCTAAAGTTTAAGTAAGTCGCTTTCTCTATCTATCTACATACATATGTACAGTAGATATGTACGTTTATATATGTATGATGAGAGTTGGGAAGGATGAAAAGAAGAGAATATGAGGATTTCGTTTATTACACACACAGAATAGGACAATGAAACAAATTGAGTTCTTGGCACTGCGTAGGTATTATGTATGAGTTTTTGCATTCAACTGGTTGCAGCTTTATAAGGAGCTGTGGATGTTTTCGTAGTTGTTGTTGTATTAGCTGAAATCCTTTCTCTGGCCATATAGTGGCAACTGGTTATAGTCACTAAGGTGTTTATGGGTTTTTTGTTTACTCTTTTTTTTTTTTGTTATTTTGCGAAAAGGAATTAAATGTTCATGAGAGGAAGGATGTGAGGATTTTGAGACTTTTAGGATTTTTTGTTGTCATTTTGGGAATCAGTTTTAAGCAATATTTTAAGCCTTGAGTAGGTACCACCTATACCATTTTTGACATTCGAAGATTGAAGTGTCAAGTGTTTATTTTATTTTGTATGCTTTTAAGGAACGGAGCACTCCTGAAGCTAATCATGAGGCCAGCTACTGTAAGGTTTTTCGTTTTCAAAATGTTAGTAGGTAATCTCAAAATTGCATGTGGGGGGCAAGCTTGGGAACTAATTCGCTTTTACGCGTATTAAAGGGACCTTAACGTCTTAAGAAAGTGACAGTTAAATATTAAATCCAAAAGTAGGTACGTATCTACTCTAGACAGTATCAAGGAAGCTTTGTGTCGAAGTTCGTTGTTTTAACTTAAGCTGTTTCTGATATTTTTTAATATCGTCGTCTTAATGGATGCCCTTGGTAGCGCCCTTGACACTTGAATGAAACAAAACTAGAACCCGCAGTTCGCTAGATCTGCGAGTTCAGGTGACTCTACACCAGCGAGGTCAAATCGCATGATTTTGGTGGCCAATTCACGTCACCTATGTGACAGATAATCGTTGATACAGAATGCTACTTGTGGCATCCGCTAGGTGGCACGAAGCCCTGTAAAACGGGCTTACCGTTTTTACTAACGAACACTCATAAAGTTTAATCCTTTGAACGTGTTGTTCAATCGTGTTACATGGCATGCGGATTTCGCATCAGTAACTGAATAATAAGCAATAGATTTGACAGATGTCAACAAAACAACATGGCCGCCAATTGTTGCGATCGATAATGGTCCATGAAAAGTCTGCGAACCTAGTATTTCTTAGTTTTACAGACAAATTTTAGATATACAAATATATTTAGTATGCGAGTTTTGAGTGCTTATTAATACCTTCAAAAAAAAAAAAGTAATAGTAAACTCTACATCCATTTGTAAATTTTGTAAATTCAGTCGGTTTATCTGTGGAGAATTTGGTTTGGAAGAAAAATTTGCTAGGGAACGTTAAATAGCCATCTGGAAAGAAGACTTGCGGCCCGTGAAAGAAATAAGTCAATGGTGGGAAGCCCCTTTCCAGATATGACGATCTAACGCACTAGCCATCATGACAAGGGGTGCAGTCAGGCAATAAATGGCCTCTTGATTTAAATCAATAAAAATCCAGCCCTGGACCTACATTAATTTTGTGAACTTTATTGCATTTTGAATAGAATTGGATGGCAACCTTTTGTAATCACTGCAAATATGCCATACTGTGATTTTCTTTTATAACTTAATTAAGCTTTGGACCTAGTTAGTATATGGGCTAGTCAAAGAGTTGCTGCCAGTAGATAACGTGCTAGAAATTTAAAATATGTTCAATAATGCTTGAGTATATTGTAATGTTATAATGTAATAATGTTGTTATTACAAAAAGTACTAAGATAGTACTAAAAGTGGAATCTTATGTGATTAATATTTTTGTCATAAAGAGATATTGATTAAAACTTGATTTTTAAATAATTTGAACTACTTAGAACTACTACAAGTACGGGTTGCAAAATTGGAATAAAATGGGTGAAATACTTGAAAACAAGACTGCCTATGTATTTTCTTATAAAATCTGCATTACAATACTATTATAATAAGCTGTTTGCATTATAAGTGTGAAGGCAATTCAGAATCGTTGGAACCATTTGCGAGAAAATTTGCAAAAAATCGAATGGATTTCCGTTCTGTTTCAACTAAAACAAATTTCCGTAAAACTACTTCTTGTCGAAATTACACAAAATTACTTTGGAAAAATATGTTTACTTGTAACATAGTAACTATATATGGGTACTATATATATGTATATGTACATATGAATATGGCAAATTTTTAGGATTCCTAATCAAAAATCAAACTAGAGATTTTGATCAGACTTGACATTGCGATTATTAGAAAGACGAAAATTGTTAGTCTGGCAATTCTGTTTGTCTGTTCGACTACAGCTTAAACGGCTCGGCCAATTTTCTTTAAACTTGGTACACAGCATTTTGAAATTTTTTCTCCTACACAATTTAATTCTTAAGCTCAAAAATAACAGTAGCTACCTGCCATACATTTTTTTTCTGAGAAATTTTAGAAAATATTTATTAATGGTACGCCCATGAATCATTTTCTGTATTCAATTTTTCAAAAACAGTATTCTTTAAATAAATCGAGCTCGAGATTTTGATCAAAGTTGACATTACCGCAGCTTAAGCGGTTCTGCCGATTTTCGTAAACCTTTGTAGATTTTCCCCCCAAACGTTTTTTTCTTTTTTTTAAGACCAAAAATAACGGTACCTGCCATTCGAGTTTTTTTTTTTTTGGAAAGTAAAACAAAAATTTCAAAATTGTTCTATAAATTAAAAAAAAATTTACAAAATTTCATTTAGCTAGTTAATGGTTGAAAATTTTTTTCGAAAAATGGAACCATTTTTTATTTTTTGTTTTCTAAAAAACGATTCAACCGATTTTGATAATTTTTTGTATATTAAAGCTCTCCAAAAATTTGAATATAAAAACTATATATTGAAATTTTCAAAAATTTTATTTTTAAGTTTTTAAGAAAAATTTCAAAACTCAATATGTATTTCGAAAACGCCTAGCTCGATTTTTTTTAAACTTGATAAGTATTACTTAATACAGTCTAGAAGATTCGAGATAACAAATTGTATTTAACCTAAAAATAACGGTACCCACCGTACAAATGTAAAAAAATGGTTTTCGAAAATCGTATTGTTCTGGAAAACTGCGCCTAATTTTAATTTTTTTTTTCTTTCAATTAATTCCTACGATCTATAATTTAAAAAAAATAAAATGCACGACTGGGTCGCACGAACTTGCTCCTATGCAATAGACTGGGAATTTTAAAAACGAATGTTATTAGAGAAAACTGTTCATAAGGATACAATTATTTTTTTTAGTTCTTTTATATGAATTTATGAACGAACAAAATTTATAAGTTCTTGTAGTGATGGTTTCTTAAAAAAAAAGCTTTTATACACAAAATTTTTAAAAGAGTTTTAAGAAAAAACGTTGGTATGCTACCTTTAAGTTTTTATTACTGTACGAATGAAAATTAAATTTTCAAAAAATATATTGAGGTGTTTTTGAAATATCAAATTTTCCAAAAAAAATGATTTTTTTTTCAAAAATTCAAAAAATTTTTGTTTTTAAAGTTTTGAAATGCAATGGTTTCTAGACGTTTTAGAGGCATCTATTCAAAAAATTTCAATAAAATCCGATATGTCGATAATGAGTAATTCGAAATTTAAAAAAGTGGTTATGTGGTAGGTACAAGCTGTAATATCTTACTTTCAGATTTTTTTTTATTAAATTAAAGATCTTTAAAATTAATTGAAAGAAAAAAAATTTATCAAAATTCTAGGCACCGTTTTCGAGAAAAATACGATTTTTGAAAGTCATTTTTTAACATAATTGTATGGTGGTACCTTTATTTTTGGGTAAAATAAACTTTTTTTCATACATCTTAGAGATTATGTTGAGAAACTTTTATTTATCCAGCTTGAGAAAAAAATCTAGTAAAAGCTTTTCGAAATACTAGCCGACCCAGCTCTCGAAATTCGAGTGCCAATTTATTTATTATTTATTATTTATATTATTGGCAGTGTTTTCAAGCAAATTTATTAAATTAAATTTTATTTTATGTAATATGCAAAGTGTTCGACAGTGCAAAAACAAAAATGACCCACAGTGTGTAAATGCGTGTCTCAAGTATATTCTGCACATCTCCGTAACTGTGGCTTTCCAACCATATAAAATTTATCGAAATCGGTTAAATACTTTTGGAGAAAAGTGTACCACAAAAAACATGTTTGCCGTTTTATTTCGAAATATTGAGTTTTGAAAAAAAAATTTGAAATTTTTTTTTTAAATTTGAATACACAATTCGATTTAAATTTTTGGGAAGCTTAAGCAAAAAACAAATGATCAAAATCCGTTGTACCGTTTTTGAGAAAATCAAAAACTAAAGAAATGGTTCCTTGGGGGGTACCCTCAATAACCATTTTTCGAAAAAAATTTTTCAACCAGTACCTAGCCTTAACTAAATACAATTTTTTTGTGTCTTTGTTTTTTAAATCTGTCGAGCAGTTTTTGAGAAAAAAATATATTTATAAAATTTCGAAAAAAAATTGTAGAGCAGGTACCGTTATTTTTGGTCTTAAAAAAAAAAGAAAAAAACGTGTAGGGGGAAAAAATTAAAAATGATATCTACCAAGTTTGAAGAAAATCCGCCGAGCCATTTAGGCTGTAGTCGAACCGACAGACAGGCCGACAGACAGACCGGCAGACAGACAGACAGAATTGCGAGACCCACTTTTTTAGTCTTCGCTATCATCGTAGATAATGTCAACTTTGATCAAAATCTCGAGTTCGATTTTTTTTTTACGAATGCATAACTTGCGTTATACATAGTACCTATAAGTCGCTAGTAAATATTGAAAGTAAGATATTAGAGAACTTAACTGCCATAGAACCATTTTTTAAAAATTTGAATTTCTCATTATCGACATAACAGATTTTAATGAAATTTTTTATAGAGAAGCTTCTAAAATGTTTGGAACAAGATTGGATTTCAAAACTTAAAAAAAAATATTGTTTTAATTTTTGAAAAAAAAAAAAATCAATTTTCTTCATCTGTTAATATATTTGCCTAAGAAATCACATGGGATTCTGTTCTTAGGTCCAACTACTTAACAAGTTGTTTTAGCCATTTAAAAAATTAATTTTTTTTTTGCGATTATTTTGCTCTAATAAAATTAATTTTTAAAATTCACCTGAAATTAATTATTAGCCAAGTTAGAAGCTTTAAAACTATTTATTTGGACTTTATTGATCCAAAATAGCTTTGTACCAAATTTGAAGCTAATCTGCTAATCTGTTGATCCGTTGAGGTCTTAGGTGGACGTACATGTAGACGCCTAAGTTTACAGAAAATCACTCTAATCACGCCGAGACGCCGCCTTTGAAAAAAATCTTCGGACGCTTTTTAGCATAGTTATGCCGAAAAAAAATATTAGTTTTAGATATAGGCAGTTTATAAGATCATATGCTTGAATATTTTCATTGACCGGGTAATACCCTTTAAAAGCTGCAGCTGTCACACTTTGACAGATATGTAACCTTGTTGATTGTCTCTCAAGATTGACGAAGCAGAATTTAAAGTTGCGGTAACAAAATCTCCGTTGACCTACATGTCAATCTTTTTCTTTAATCAATCGACATCGTAACCATCCTTCACATAAATTTGACAATTCAAAGCTTAAAAGATTAGCTACAAACTAGATTTTGACATGTATCGAATATTTCGTTCCAAATGTCACCAAAATGCCCTAAAAATGTTCTGGTGCCAAAAAATAAAATTCAAAAAATTTCTGATGTTTTTGGAAAAAATTGTCAACAATTCATGCGTTGACACAGACGCAACCTTTGGTGACGTCATCGAGTCAACTCGATGACCATTTACATTGGCTGTCTAATCATATCGATGCAGTTCGTTTTTAATCGAAACACAAGTCTTAAGTTTTGTCTTTCTCTTTCTCTAACAAAGCTGACTAATCCACACTCATTACTCATTTACCATCGTCCAAAAACCAATTTCCTCATCCTCATTCAAAGTGCTTGAATCCAAATCCATTGAAGACCTAAGCCCCTGTCAGTCGATCTAAGCGTATTTAATCAAATAACTGTATTATTTTCACTACACACTCAAACACACTCACACACATAAACAGTAAACTAAATGGATTAAAATCGTAATAAGGACATGCATTATAATGAGATATTCATCCTTTCGACTCATCCATTTGAAGAAGAAAACCAAAGCGTACTACTTCACGTAACCCAAGTGCCAACAACCACCAAACAAAAGAACTCCCCCCCGCACGCAGCATAAATAAAAAATAAAAACAAACCATCACCAGACAACAATTTTTATACCCAACAAACAAACAACAACAATTTAAGAACAAGGTAGGCATTTATCCTTACTTGTGTCCTTGTCGAAAAAAAATAAAAAAAAAAAAAAATCAGACAAGGTTAATGGAAATGGGATATTCCAGAGCAACTGAAGGATTTTGGATCAGAGGCAGATTTAATAAACATATAATAATAATTCATTTATCCTTTTCGCCCTGGATGTAGTGGTACATCCTCGATATATCCAATCCAACATCATGCATATAGTATATTTGTGTACAATGCGTCATGCTGTCAGAAGGATTTTCCCAAATCGAACTCGGAGTAAAGCTATGGACCGATTATACTCCGGCGAAGGACATTGACACAGACGGAGGGATGGGAGGATAAAGATGAACGAACGAACGCAGGCATTATAATGATCACATTAATAATCTGCCCATAATAATGAATAAATGAAATAAAGTTCAAATTTAATCCGAAAATCGATACGAAACGGCAATCCGTGAGATACAAAAACCCAGAGTGGGAGAGAGATATGGGTATCTGTTAGGTATGATGAAGGGGATTGGAGATGGTGGTGGTGGTGGTGGTGGTGGATTTGGGATTGGGATTTGGAAATATCAGACCAGGGATATGTGTATTATAATGCCCAGGATTAAGTTTGGTCGTATTTTATCTCTCTATATAGGTATGTATATACGAGAAATATTGGGAAGGTATAGGATTAAGCCCTTGGCCTATAGATTTACCACAGAAAAACCCAACAATTCTGACCAAACTTCGTGCGAAAAACTAAAGTTCATGCAAACATTATGAAACACAAATAGAGATTATGGAATCGATAGAAAAGGATATTCCAAAAAAAAAATTAAGCCTCGTACGATGGTCGATCCTATGATGAGCTTATAAATGGCGAATTAATTTTTTTAATTTTGATAATTTTCATTAACACATCACTCTCACTTCGCATCCAACCTCATGTAGCACAGCTCGCACAAAACCCGCCCATTCAAACAGAATTCAATCAGGAAGCAGATGTGGCGCTCATCACTCATAGCATCGCACGCTAATCCTTGAGAATTATACATACCTCTACAATTCTACATAGAACACATAATGTTCGAGTATTGTTATGCCATTATCGATAATCCTTTATAACAGAGTTCAACAAACCGCTTATAACTTTGTCTGAACGAATTTCAAGCCCCCTTGAATTCCTTTATCCTTAATCTCTACATGGAATCGAGTTCTATACGAGTATCTCTACAAACCAATTATTATCTAACGCAGGATAATGTCTCATCTTTGTTGTACCTATACGAACGAGTACCTATAGGTAGAAGGTAGGACCTACTTATCCTTAATTCGAGTAGTCCTCTGGTTTGTCAAATCCGTTTACGGAAGTTGTTCTAGTTTTTTGTTGATGAACTACCTACACACATCTAAAGATGTGCGTTTGGGTAGAATTTATTTTCCATACAAATTTACAACTGCAACTGTAGAGTTGTCCGATTGTAGTTTTTTCCAAGGAAATTTGCTACCTACCATTTACTCGTTTTATATATGTTCGGATGGTTATCCTTCTTGGCTCCTTATTCTTTCATGATATCCACATATGCAAAAGGATTAACCTATAGCAGGTTTGAAATTCAAAAGATAGAAATCCATCAAACAAAGTTTCTTTATTTTCAACTATTTTGTCAGCCACCACATCCTTTTCAACCCATCCAGTTGTCCTTACACTTATTCGTAGAGCTTTACAAATAGATTTTTAGTCCGTAAGGAATATCTCAAACGTAGATATAAATTGTATAGATTCAATTTACCTCTTCAAAGGATATATCGTCAGTTTAAACCGTTTATTGGCCTCAACCTTCATTCTTTGGCCCATGCCATGCCACTTGTATGAGTTTTATTTTGTAAACTCTTTTTTGTTTGTATGTTTTTACACACACTTATTTATATCGGGTTGAGTTCATTTTTATGGATATTTTTGAGCATACACATATACATACGTTAAGCCAGCGTGTATTTTGCACTCAAACAGTCAAACTGGCAATAGTTTAACTCGGAAAAACAGCTGAGAATATAAAAATACGGCGGGCGCCTAATATACTAGAGAATGGAAACGGAAACACGTGGGAACTTGGATGAATTGCCAAATTGGCAATGGTAATACATAGTAGAGTCCTCGTGTTGTTTGTATGCGAAGGGAAAGTGTTTGTTTGGATTCCTCTTTGAGTGAAAAAATGGAAAAAAGACTTAGTTGTCGTGGATGGGAAAAAGTACTTTATAGTACTTTACTGATACGTTATGAAACTTTTAAAAAACTTGTATGAAATTTATAGAAATAAATAGTACCTAAATTATTTAAGTATAGAAAATCAGTAAGAAAATGACAAATTCTTTAAAAATTTTATTATATGAATTAATAGAATATTTTAGGCTAATCAATATGATGAGGTTTGTATTGGGTCATTCATTTTTTGGTCCCGAAATTTAATTTAAAAAAAAAATTACTACATATTTAGAATTCGATGAAACTTTTATTTCGTAAGTTAATTGAATCCTGCCAATACGAATTGAATATAGGAGTTACGTAGACTTGATTCTGACAAGGTAATTTTCGATGAATTCCCCACACTAAAGAAAGTTTTTCTGATAATATATTCAAAACGGGTTCTCCTGTGTGAGGTGTATCACCCTATTGTTAAAACCACACCATGTGTCCAACATTAATATCTTTAATTTCAGAGCACAACAATTCGGTTAATATCTTGCTATAGCTATGAGAATTTACGTTGACAGTTAAACCTTCCACATTTCCAGAGAAATATGAATCAATCATGTGGCCAGTTTAAAATCCACATCAGACATGTAGATTCTTGTGAATGCATTGACACTTGGTGGAACTAGGGTGGATTATCAGGATCACCTTCGCAAATTCGGCAATTTCGCTTCTTTTGTCCAATAATTTCCAAAATCAACGAAGAAATAAAAAACGGAAATCAACAACATGGCCGCTATAAACTTTCAAAATCTATCCGGCCATATTGGAAAATCCCTAAGTTACTTTTACAAATATGTATATGAAAAAAATTAAATAAAAAGGTGAATTTATTTAAAAAGAAATTATCAAAATAAGATTTTTCGAATTTTGAAATTTCTTTACGGCTTACCCTAGGATACACGAAAATTAAAGACAAAAATTTATATTTTAACCGACAAATTGAAGTGATAGTCTAAAATAGCTAAAAAATATCACTGAAAAAATTAATCAAATAATTTATAAAATTATTCAATATTAAATAACAAAATAAAAAAAAATAATAAATAACTTTATAAAATAAAAAAGGCTTTAAGAGTCTTTTTGCAGGATTTAATTTATCCATCGTATCATCGTTTGTTTTGATTCTTCTTTGAACATTGGCTAGCACTTGAAGTTAATGCTTTGAAGGAAGAAGAACATACTTATGTTTATACCATTGTTATAAATTTTCTCACACTGACCGATAAACCGAATTCAATTCGAATCTTGTTTTGAGTTTTAATATTGCGATACGAATCGCGAACAGTTAAAATGGTTTATTTAATTTAGTTAACTAAGAAAAACGAAATCAAAGTTAACACGATGTCGGTATGCCGCGAAGGAAAATCAACTGTCAAATCAGCTGGAGAAAATTCACAACTTCAGCACTAGGTGCTGACAATCGGTAGCTCAGTCTAGGGGGTGGGTTCACACAATAGTTTTTATATCGAAAAAAAAAATAAATTTACCTATAAAATGAAAACAATCCAATCAAGTGGGAAAAGTATCAACGATTAAATTAATTGAACTTTTATCAAAATCCAAGGGCGTACTTACGCTATGTAAAAATGGGCGCCAGGAAACTTTTCTATGGTAGTTTGCCTTACCAGTTAAAATAAAATAATCTGAAAATCTTCAATAGATGAAATGAAAGAAAATAATATTAAGTAATTCCTTCAAGGAATTTCAGGAATTTATTAAGGTTGAATGTAGTGCCCGAGAAACCGTGGCAGAAGCCTGGATAAAAACTCGGGATCTTTTCGAGAGGAATAACAATGAGAGATTTTTAACTTGGCAGAAGGCCAATTGCAAAATATAAAAAAATGAAAATAGAGAACAATGGTGTGTCACAAAGGACACAAAGAAGGGTCACCTTGAAAATTGTACCGGGCAAGTCACCGGTCGCGAGTCCGTTAATTTTCTTAACAAGGAAAATTACGGAACAATGAACGGTCAACAAAAGTCACGCTACTATTATCGAAAATCGATTTTTGTCGCTGCCAATTCCCAGCCAAAAAAAAGGATTTTCGAGTTTGAAAACAAGACAAGAAAGAATAATAAAATTGGTACTTAGCTTTTCTCTGTGTCTTCGCTCCACCTGTGTCGACAACTTCAACCGCCCTCGAGTTGCTCCTATCGCTTTTCCCCACTAGGAAATCTCACGGATAACACAAGACGAGATTTTATTTTCTTTCTGAACCAAAGAAAATAAAATCGTTATTTTTCAAAAAAAATTACAAATGGTTTCAAAGATTTGGAAACTATCAAAAATGGGCTATCGCCAAAGCTGTTCGCACAATTTTTTTTTTCAACTTTCTTCTTTCGCAAGAAATCAAAGATTGAAGTTTTGAGAAGGCTAAACTTACATCCCCCCTACGACCACCATTGGCCATCCATTTTGATCCATGGTGAAGTGTTCTGTCTCAGTCATTCTGCAACATTCCGCCGTTTGGCTGGAATGTGCGACTGAGAAGACCAGAACTCAACCAACACCCCCGATCTTGACGATTGGTGAAAATTTCACCAGTAGGCTAATGGATGTGTTCAGCGATCTAACCTCAACTTTGCGATCAAAATTTGAGCGAAAAACTAGAACGCGTTAAATCAAAATCCCCAAGCCCAAACCGACCCAGACTACAAAGATAGTGTGAAGGACAACAACTTCGAGCGGGGTTGTTATTTAAAGCAGAGTAATCAATCAAAAACAATATTAAAAATGTAGATATTTGTAGTTGACCTTTGTTTGTTTTGTTTATAATCATGAAGGAAAAATCGAGTTCAAGGTGAACTTCCTTTGATGTCGGACACTTATGGTGGGCACTCAGCCATACTAAGTTTACGTTGGTGTGAATATGATTCACACATAGTTGGACATGGGTAGTTTCTTCATGCCGTTTTTTTTTCCGTGTGGACCACCTGTCGCAAACCCGTTGGTTGTGTGGACCGCCTGTCGCACAATATCAGATGTTTTGGGTTTTGTGTTTTGTGTTACTTTTCCAAAGATGCAAAAAGAGCAGGACTCTGGCTGATGGACCAGGTTTCATCTGACTCTTTTGGCGGTTTGGAGCCGCAACGGAATATTGTTCGGGAAAAAGGTATTAGGGAAAAGGAAAGAAGGGAAGCGAAACTTGTTGTGGTAAAATTTACCGCAACACCATTTGATATATTATGTAAATATGAACATCGAAAAGCAATTTCTGTGGACCGACTCGAGAAATGTTATTTGTTGGCTAAATATATAGCAATATAGCAATAATAAGCAGTTTGTAATGTTTCGTATTTCTGACATTTTACAAAGGACTCGAATCGAAGAATGGAGATGGACTCCAATGAAGTATAATGTAGCTGATGAAGGTACCAAGTGGATGAGAGATCCTTCTTTTGATAAAGAAGCTCGGTGGCTCCGAAGTCCGGATTTCTTGTACAAACCAAAAGAGAAATTGCCAACAATTCCTGCATCAGTTATAAAACAGAAGGAAGAAATACGTCCAAAATATATTTTGGTGAAAAGCTCCTTGGCTCAAAGTTTCTTGATCGATTTTGAGCGATTTTCTGCTTGGACCCGACTGAAACGAACAATGGCGTGGGTATTAAGATATGTCAACAACTTAAGAGGAAAAGCACGTCAAGAATCAACATGTTGTCGATTGCTGTTATCAACCGAAGAACTTCAAAGCGCTGAGCAACTACTTCAAACGGCACAGAACCATAGCTACCCTGAGGAGATAGTGTTATTAACATCTGGTAAAATGATGCTCAAAACAAGCCAGTTGTATAAGCTATCACCATACCTTGACGAAGTTGGAGTTTTGTGATTAAGAGGAAGAATCGACAATGCATGGTATGTTGAAGAAGATACAAAGCGACCAATAAATACTTCCAAGAGAACATTATTTGATGTTTTTGCTTGTAAAGCGCTATCACGAAGTATTCAAACATTAATGTCAGGAAACTATAGTTAACTAAGTTAAGCAAAGATTTTGGATACCTAAGCTCCGTCCTTTGGTAAAGTCTGTTATAAAAAAAGTGCACCGGGTGTGATCAGAGGCAAACTAAACCAATGGTTCCGAAAATGGCCCCACTACCAGATGCAAGGATGGCAGCATAAACACTCCGTTTTTGTATGTTGGTTTTGACTATTTTGGGCCAATCATCATAAAAGTCGGAAGGCGAACAGAAAAAAGATGGGGAGTGTTTTTTACATGCCTCACCGTGAGAGCTGTTCATTTGGAAGTGGCTCATAGTTTGTCAGCAGATTCATGCATCATGTGCCTCAGGACTTCCAAAGGAAATTTATTCAGACAACGGGAATCTAAGAGGCGCACAGAAAGAGCTACGGAAAGCGTTTTCTGATCTACTAGAGTTTCTCAAAATACAAGAAAGGTTTACGACTTCAGAAACGAAATGGCTTCTCAACCCTCCAGCTGATCCACGTATGGGTGGTGCATGGGAGCGACTTGTTGGATCGGCAAAACATGTGCAGCAAGTAATGAAAAATCAACGACTGACCGATGAGTCATTGCTGTCAATGTTAATGGAGGTCGAAATGATAATTACCCAACCACTTACGTATGTGCCAGTTGAATCTCATGACGACCGAACCACTTTCTACTTGGTTCATCGAGCGGATACAAACCTGCAGGACGATTTTGCGATAGTGACCTTTTACTTCATAAACAGTGGCGAACGATGTCAACGGGTAGCAGATTTGTTTTGGAAACTGTGGGTACGTGACTATCTGCCAACGCTAACACGAAGGACTAAATGGTCTGAAAAGGCTAAATATATTGAAGATGGAGACTTCGTCATTATTTTTTGATGAAAATCTACCACGGGGATCTTCCCAAAAGGAATCGTTACAAGAACAATCAAATCAGTGGATGGTGTTGTTCGAAAAGCAACTGTGAGGATTGTATGATAGACCAGTTGCAAAGTTGGCGGTTTTAGATGTCAGACAAATTAAAAATGATGGTGACTCAACAGCAGGAAGGTGTGTTACAAAATATTAAATATAAAAAAAAAAGAGTTGTAAACTTCTTTAAAGTTAGCAAATTTTTAAGAGGTATCATAACTACAAAAGGTATTAATTTAAATTATTTTATATCCAGGAAATACTATTGATCTTCTGTTAAGGTAATCAAAACAGCACGGTTTAGCGAAAAATTTTTAGTAAGACTTCCGAAAATCTCAAGATGTAGTATTGAAGAGAATTTCTTTTTCATAATTTTATAAATTTTCATAATGGCTTGAATTTTGGGTGTAAAGAACTCAATTTGTTGTCCTTCTTAATGATATTAATTTTTTTAGAAAGTTCATTTCTTGAATTCCATTCAGCTCCCGGTATCGTTGCTAGTTTTTTCTTGCCAAATATCGCTTTTTCATAAAAAATAATATATTAAGTGGTAGAAATAAAGCTTTCTATTGATGCTTTCTGAAGTAATCTTTTCGAATCAATCTACTCCAGCGTCAATATCCATTACCGCTCGTAAAGACTCTAATCCCAGAGACTTACAACAGAAATAGAGGAGACTTAGAATTTTCTACCGATTCCAAAAGATAATGAACGGCACTTGAAAGATCTCAATTTATCTCAAGAGACAGTAAACCACCGAGGCGATATCTGCTTGCCATAAATATTTCAAAATCTCCAAAAAAGAGTTGTGACAAAAAGGTGCGTGACATAAAAGCGTGTAGGTTGGGCTTAAACATGAAAAATAAAATGCACGACTGGGTCGCACGAACTTGCTCCTATGTAATAGACTAGGAATTTTAAAAATTTAAATGTTATTAGAGAAAACTGTTCATAAGGATAAAATTATTTTTTTAAATTCTTTTAGTAGTAAGAGACAAAACACAATGCTATGCAAATATTAATTTATGCAAGAACAAAAATTATAAGTCGTTGTAGTGGTTTCTTAAAAAAAAGGTTTTAATATACAAACTTTTTAAAAGGTTTTCAAGAAAAAATTTTGGTACGCCAATTTAAAGTTTTTATTATTGTTCGAATAAAAATTAAATTTACGAAAAAAAATATTGACCCGTTTCGGAGATATCGAATTTTCAAAAAAAGAAAAAATATATTTTTTTTCAAAAAATTCAAAAAATATTTATTGTAAAGTTTTTAAATGCAATGAGTTTTAGACTTTTTAAAAGCTGTTCTATGAAAAATTTCATTAAAATCCGTTATGTGGATAATGAGAAATTCAAAATTCGAAGAAATGGCTCTATGGTAGGTACAAGCTGTAATATCCTAATTTCAATTTTTTTTATTAAATTAAAGATCGTAAAAATTAATTGAATGAAAAAAGATTTTATAAAAATTCTAGGCGCCGTTTTGGAGCAAAATGCGATTTTTGAAAACCATTTTTTTAACTTTTTAGCATTTGTATGGTAGGTACCTTTATTTTTGGGTAAAATAATTCTTTTTCCTCACATCATATTGAGAACTTTTATTTATTTATTTAGCAATTTAAAAAAAAAATCCAGCATGGGGTTTTCGAAATATTGAGTTTTGAAAAAAGTTTGAAACTTTATTTAAAAATCCAAAAATTTTTTTTTGGAAAATTTGAGTATACAATTCTATTTATGTTTTTGGGGAGCTTTCACAAAAAAAAATGATCAAAATCGGTTGTACCGTTTTTGAGAAAACCAAAAACAAAAAACAAAAAAATGATTCCATGGGGCGTACCCTCAATAATGAAATTTTTTTGAATTTTTTATTTTTAAAATCTGTCGAACAGTTTTTGAGAAAAAAAAATATTTTTAAAATTTCAAAAAAAATTCGTATGGCAGGTACCGTTATTTTTGGTCTTACAAAAAAAAAGAAAAAAACTTGTGGGGGAAAAAAATTAAAAGTGATATCTACCAAGTTTAAAGAAAATCGGCCGAGCTGCTTAGGCTGTAGTCGAACAAGCAGACAGACAGACAGAATTGCAAGACCCACTTTTTTAGTCTTCGCTATCATCGTAATGTCAACTTTGGTCAAAATCTCGAGTTCGATTTTTCTGACGAATGCATAACTTGCCTTATAGTAGATAGGTACCTATAAGTCGCAAGTAAAAACCGTATGGGGGATATTCTCCCCTTTTAAGTCGAGAGGGGCACATTTATTAAAAAAAATTATTGAAAACAGAAAACAAATATTCAAGAAACAACGAAAGTATTCTTTTTTAAACACAACCTACACGCTCTAGTTTTTTGTCACACCTTATCCGAATCACCCTGTAAATGTAGAGAATTTGAACAGTTAAACAAGAACTTATTTATAGATATTTAATACCTATCATTTTATTTTGAATTGTATTTCTTAGTGATAGAAAATTTTGAATTTATCAACTGTTAGGTATATTAACTTTGTTTGTAGTAAACTCGCTTAAATCTTTTATTAATAACCTACTGTTTGACTTATGTACATTATGCATTTATTATTTAAAGTAATCGCATTACTCGAGTCCTCTCTCCTTCACTACTTCACACCCAAATTATTCGCAATCAAATTTCGATACCAAACACCACAGCAACACTTCCTTTCGTTTGTAAACAGAAAAAAATTCTCCAAAACAAACTCAAATAAAAATCCTATCTCACAAATACACACACACACACAACCAATTCGCCTGCAAGGATGAATAGGTTAGGTATGCTCGCTCATCGCTCATACCTGGTATAATGATTTCATGAGCGCGACAATCTCTCTTCCAATGGAGTAGCGAATGAGCATAAAAATGCCATAAACAACAAAAACAGCTTCAACCCTCCAGATTATTTGAACAAAAAAAAAAAAAAGTTGAAACACAAATCCTACTTCCTACCCATAAGTGAGTTTGGGTGGTGATAAGGTTGGAATTCCCGTTTGAGTAGAGGAGGCATGGGACGACGCACACGAGTAAACAACGAACAAAAAAGTAGAAATAGAATCCTTTATCCCTTTATCTGGATTTACTTTAATCTCATCAGGCCTTGGGTTCCCTCCTGCCAGGGATAAACGGATTTATCCAAAAAGGGACTTCTCTGGCTCATTCCACCCATGCGAATGTCCTTCGAATGAAAAACAGAAAAACCATCTATGTTGACGGGTGGTAGGGTATGATAAGGGGGTCGGAAGGATGCGGAATAGAAGGAAGCAAAAAACTCAGATTCTTAACCCTCTTTATCTGAGTGGATTTCTATTAGACAAATGGATAAGGGTTGGCTCGGCTGATGCTTGTGCTTGCGAGCCTGCATTTAAATACATAGATACAAACACAGCCAGGAAGATAGCGGTAGGTATTGTTATTTTTTAAATTTAATAAAGCGTTTAAATTTATTGACCGCGGAACTCAAACCGGCTGATGTTTCCCTTTTAAAGCTATGTGGAGAGAATGGAGGTTTGATCGGTCGGGTCGACCAACAGACACCAAACCACATCTCTGCGAAAACGTCTTAATCGAGAAATCTAATCCTAGCTTTGTGACACTCCGGCTTACCAGACTATAGCAGATGTCACTCCGAATCGGGCGGAACCTGATAAACATTTCTAATTAGCCGTAAACTGTTGTTGCGGTCAACCGAAGAATTGCTTGTCGGTTCACGGTTGTCTATCTATAACGCGACTATAGCTCGCAATTATTTAAACCCTCTCTTTCACCGGATTTGGCGATATAGGCAGTCAGTCGGGTGGCGGGTGAATAAATCGACTTGGTAGCTGTGGTTCTGGTTAGGCGTATAAGTATCACCACGGGTGGTTTTTCCGCTTGTTGCACTAACTCGGTGTGCGTTGCGTTTCGTTGTTTATCCAAAGGCGCGATACGATTGCGTGATTGCGGTAATCTCTGCTAAACAAAGCATTTTTCTTCTTTTGCACTAATACACTTTTTCTTTTTTTTTTTTTGCACGGCGCACTAGTTCGTTCAAGTCGGACGTCTGTGTGTGAGCTTGGCAGCAGCGATGGTGCTGGCTGGGTGCTGAGAAATCTTAATACTCTTTGGGATTTAAAGATACAGCAAGGGGATAAAGAACAAAGACGACCTAGATCAGGGTATAAGGAACAGTAGGATAAAATATAGAGAAAATGAGAAAAATGCCTAAGTATGTGTCAATACGTTAAATACAAATCGCCACGCAAAACCACTACACTGTGATGAAAAGTATTACATTCAGAGAAAAATATCTCTCTATTCAACAAGGGTATTGCTAAATTAACAAGGTGTACTTTCACTCATAAAGTTGCAGAAAACTCTGAAGCAAACACGATTCCAATAACATTTTAGTCATGGTTAATTTAACATGGTACTATTTTTGATAATATTACAATTGACTTAAAAAGATGGAGAGTTGTTTAAATGTAAAGTAAATACAAAGAAAAAATAAGCAATATTTTGACATGAGTTCACTGTTCATTTTAACCAAGTTTAAGTTCAATTTTACTACATAGCCGTTTGACTCAATGATTTATATAGTTGTTTTTACAATTTATTTGCCTGATGAACTTAATCTGCTCGTGAGTTAAACTAGATGCAATTTTGGAATTTTAACACGACGACGCACAGTGCGTCGACTAGTGGACACAAATAAAAATAAAAATGCAGATTCTATGTTTATGCTCTAAACCTGTATTAGAACATCTTGAACTACTTAAATTTGATTTTGGTTTGTTTTTGTTTTTTTTTTCTTCCTGGATTAGTGGGACTTTTGTGAGCAATTGAGATACTTTAAGCTGCAATGTAATTGAAAGTTGTAAATTTGTGAGAATTAGTTTAGCTCGCGTAAGAAAGATATTTTGTCTATATACTTTTTTTGTTTGACTATTAATAAAGGATACTTTTATTGCAGGCATGAGTTGTTGTTTCGAATTTTTCTTATAAATTTGAATTTTTGTGATTTTTTGAAAAATACTCTTTTTTTGAGGCTTACAAATTGCATAAAGTTAAGCTTTTAAAAAATCTTAGCAAACTGTAGCAAAATATTTTATGCCATTATGTTTTGTCGTTATTGTGCTTTGAGAAAGCGTTTACTTTTCTTGCTTGTTTTTGAATTTATATTGAATGATTTAAAAAATAAAGGTTGTCCGGTTACAACTAGGAATGATTTTGGTGGAAAAAGTGCGACTTTTATTTTCAAAAATCTTGAACGTAGGTGGAAAGCTTGTATACACGAAACAGCGCTCTTTTTACGGAGTCTGGTTGAGAACTTCTTTCATTCTTCGAAATATTATTCATCAAAATTCATTATCTTGTAAAGTAAATTAGATCTCATTGTTGACAAGCCCGAGCTAGGATTTGAGTCAACAAATGATGGAAACACGGCAAGAAGTTTTTTTCAGAATTCGACAATAACTGCAGAAATAATAAGACTTGATTAAGAAGTCATATTTTATCTTTTGAAATAAGTACCTATAAGACAGCTCTCTGAAGAAGCACTAGTCATAAAGGATTCCGGAAAAATCACCTCTCTGACACAAGAAAATCATCCCAGATTAATATAAACGAGACCTCTTGACAACATAACTTATAAAGTCTGACCCTTTCATTTTGAATTTAAGAAAAACAGATTCATAAGGCTTTCAAAAGCTATCCAAAGCGATATCGGGCCTTGATAATGGATGAACATTTTACAAATTCATCATCTTCATCACTTACTCTTGTAGATAGTGATCTTTCATCGTAATTGCTTATTTTTCAGTTTTTCCTTTTGTTATTACTTTTCTTATGAATACTTATTTTTGTCAACTGTAAAAACATTCATTATATTTTGCACAATTTTGTATGCTGATATATTCTGTTTTTTTTTTTTTTTTGCTTTGAGAAAATGTATACATTCCTAATAACCTTCAAAATATTACAATTTTTGTATAACGTCAAAATCATAAAATTTTTGAAATGTTTGGCTTCGAACTAATAATAATACAATTGTGGGTGTGGCAGTAAGTGGATTTCGATTCAAATTAATTTTTTTATTACACACATCAATTCTGGATAATTTTTTACAATATCGTACGATAAATTTAAGTTTAACGTAAAAGAAGTTGATAGCAAAATTGGTCAGGGCAGTGGGCGTACTTTGCGCTATTTTTAATTTATATAGTTTCTTAACTGACTAGAATATTAATACTTTAAATTAATATCGCACGGGGGTTTACGTGAAACCAATTTTTTTTTCCAGCAGTGGGCGTGGCGAGGGGTGTGAAAACTCCTCTAATTAAGTAAAATCCCTTATTTATTTCATTTACCAACCAATTTTCTTGCACAGTTACCTTACTTTTTGAAAATAGATTTTTGTCCACTGAAAATAGTGTTGATTTTAAAGGATGTCTTGTCATTTCAAGACAAATAAATATTTATATATTTTATCTTGACAATTATGTAATATAATGAATTGTGATTGAAAAAAAATAACCTGATAAATGGTTAATTTCTGGTTACTCTTACATGATATTTGTTATGGGAGTAAAAAAATTGGTTTTTCTTATGTTGATGTTGGTAATATGATGTAACACTTTAACGTTTGTTGGAAATTATTTATTCCGAGTGTTTGGATCCTCCGCGAATCGTATATCTGATCTTTCGGGGATCAAATAAAAATCTATACAAAATTCAATAAATGGATTTACATGGATTTACTTATTCTACGCTTAAATGACTTAATTGTGATTATCTGGATATATCCTTATAAAACTCATTAAAATTTGAATTTTCTAGACGGTGGCAACTCTGAAATATTATTTTTTTCCAAAAACTATATTACTAAAATTATTGGATCTAAAAACAAAACTTTTAATAACTAGTGGTTTTCGGATGAACTCTCCAATGTCTTGTGCTTCCAATTTGTCTTTACTTTGAGTTCATTCAGACCCACTGTGACAGCGTCATGCATGTTTGTGAAGATATTAGCATTATTTCGCATATTATTGATCGAGGGATTATCTCTGGGGTGCTTCTATTTTCGAATTCCAAAAGTATACGCAGCAGTTTGAGGCAGAGGTTCTCTTATTAAATCGCATGTGATGTTATAGAGTATTTGTCTATAGAATCTCAGTGCCCTCTGTTTTGTCGCCCCTTTACATGCATGCTACGAGTATATCGGCGTCGGAGTTTGTGTGTGCATGTAGTATGCCTGCCGCGGGGATTTGAATGGAAAGTGAACCTCATATCGAGGATGGGGTTTATTGGAAGATTATCAGTTTGTATATAAAACCCCAAAAGAGATTTTCACAATCGCATGCTGATATTTTGTGTGGGTGTACTCGTATGTGCGTGTGTGTTGATGGCGGTGCCGTTGTACCGACTATTTGCATTCATCTACCTATCTTCCACGTACATACGTCTATATTTTATGCAAGTGGAGAATCTCTCCTCCAATCTATGTATGTGTACATTTACCTATAATATTATATAAAAGTGTGTATCTTATGCATGTCATGGTGTAGATATACATTTATAATCCCCCCGACAATATTTTCCAATACGTAGATCCATTAATCCCTATCGAATGTTTGTGTTCGTTAATCCTTAAACCAACCACCCCACACACACTTGGCATTTGTGTGTAAGCTTATGATCAGAGAGAACCCCAAAAATAACCCGACCGAGTCGACTATTCCTACTGATGGCTGTGACGACTTCGATGTATATAAATTACAGTCGAAGTCAATACATTTAAAACATATCTCCGATAACATTTTTGTGATTTTATGTTTAGCTGTTTTTTTTTTGTTCAGGAATGAAAATAGTTATGACTCGTCTGCTGATAGGAAACTTAAATATTTTAAGTCAACTCAACCTCTTACGTGCTAGTTTTATTTAGTGCAAAATGAACTTTAACTGAAGACAATATTCGCGTGGAGATTCTAAAATAAATTTTTCTTAATTTTTTTCAAATATTTTCTACAAATTCAACTGTCAAATCATGAAACACATAAAAAGTTATACGGGGTAAAATTAAAATGTCGAAAATATTTGTTTTTCTCAATAACTTTTCAATGCTCAATGTTATCGAAAACAATTTGAAATAAAAATTGTGGACTCTCCGATTTTCTGCAAAAAATTTAAAGAAACTATTTTTCTCCTGGTTTAAAGTTAAGACGATATCATCATTTAGAAAACATAAGGTAATACAAATGTCAGTTTGTTTGGTATTAGTACTAAATGGAGAATTGTTATCCAAATGATCCTCTAGTGTAATTCATTATAGCGATCATTTACAGACTATGATCAATTGAAACAAATTTGATCAATATTTTAAGACCGCTTTCGAAAACGTCTATTCAATGTCAATTTAATCGAGAAAGAATCGTAATTTTTTGAGGTAAATATTGTTATAGTCAAATATGTTATCAACATGTTTGCGCAAAACCTGTTTGATCAACGTCACACACTGGGGCCAAGATAAGGAAAGCTATGCGCAAAACTTAGTTAATAAGGTTTTGTTTATAAATGAAGTTGAAAATGCGTGTATTGTTCTTTTTTTTAATAATATTTTGTAAATTTAATTTTTTTTTTAGTTTTTATTCTGTTTTTAGTTTTAGTTTTTTTTTTAATTTTGTATATTTTTTCAATTTAAATGTCTTCTTCTAACATCATAACAACATCAATATCAAACATCTTTTTATCGAACACTGGTAATTTACGCGAAAGACTTAACAAAGGATCAGATGAAATAAATAACCTGTTCATAATATCGGTGATATTGTCAACTCTGGAAGTTTTCCTGGCAAAAAATTCTCTGTAATATTTGAAATCTTTATTTCTTGACTCTTGAGCCTCTTCACTTAACATTCCGATCGGTAATAAAGCCTCACGTACTATAATAGAGCCGTGTATTAAAATTTTATGGAGGGTAGGAGTCATAGGCATCCAAGGATATAATCCAACATACAAGGAAGCCGTTTCCAAACAATATTTTTGAAATTTGTCTGGATTTATTCGAATCCCACTGGATATTGCTTGCAAAATAATGTAAATTCTTCGAATTAGTTCTGTATCAATTTTGGTAATGTTTGCAGAAGTATTGTAGTTTTGGAAGAATTTTCGAGCTACATTACCATCATTTGAATTGCCAAAACCCGGTTTAGGCTTGTCAACGATAAGTCCAAGTTCTGTTTTAAATTGCACTTGGATAGTTTTTTTCGTTTGTTCTACCAAAAGTTTATTTTCAGTCGACAAGCGCCAGGTAAGTGTTGGTAGCTTATAACTCAAGTGCAGCAATGATTCGAATGATCGTATCCACGCATGTAGAACGGAGATTCCAAACGACACATATTGGGTATTTATGGGCCTTTGGCAAACGTTTTCAAGATCGTTAAAGTCTTTTGAAGTGGCATTACATAAATAGCATTTTAATGAAGATTTAGTGCCAGAAAGTGAGTTACAAATTTTACCATCTACCATTGTGAACATTAGTTGGTGAGTAACGAAAATTGTGTTGCCATCTATTAAAACTTTTGTAGGAGTAAGCAGTTCAATTTGACGGTCAATATTCTCTTTTTTTGAAATAGCAAGTTCTGTTGTTTCTTTTTTATACATAAGGCTTATTGGTCTACAGAATCTGGGCGAAGATGGCTTAGGATTTCGCCATAAAACTGAAGACTTACCGTTTTTTTCGCTACTTAAATGTAGTGGGACAAGGCAAGTCAAAAATATATATTTGTCATCAGACGCATCAGATAAAAATTTCTGTTTGAATTGTGTGTGGCTCGAGCTGCCATCAAATCCCCATTTGGAAAACAGAATTATTTTTTCAAAATTTTCAAAACCTTTTGACTTGATTACAGGACTTTGACTTTGTAACAAACGAGTAGCTGTATGGTCTAGTAGTGATTGTAAAGGTACTTCAGCTTCAGATTCGGAAACTTTCATATCATCAGGATAAGTTCTTTTTTTCTCTTCCTGTACTAATTTGTATGATGGAAATATATCTTTCACATAGTCTCTTATGACGTTATATTGTGTTCTACTAAGCTTAGCTTCAATGAGAATTGAAAGCGCTTCTCGAGGCGTAAGTTTTTTGATTTTTAAATGATTATTTAAGTCTATGCAATCTTTAGCGTATGTTGGCACCGTTGAAACTTTTTTAATCACATCCGCTTCCATAGTTTTACCTTCAGCTCTCAAACTCATCTGTGCGGCATAAGTCAACAGATCTGAAGTATGTTCAGCACGGATATCAGCTGTTTTCCTTCGCTTAGAGCTCTCGCTACTTTCGCCAAAGGAAAGACTCGGTCTACCACCTTTTTTGGAAGTGTAGAGAGTAAACTCGTAACATCCACTTAACCAAATCATTTCATTCTTTTTAAATTTAGTTGCATATCTACCACTCTTTGCCCATTTTGCTTTTAATTGACTTTTAAAATTTCGAAGCTTATTGGACAAGTTTGATTTTTCTTCAACGGGACAATTTGTTTTGACAGCTACATATTCAATAATTTCGTCAAATTTGTCATCAAAAACCTTTTTAGCACTATTATTGAATATGTCAAAAAATGTTTCCCGTTTAATAATTATTTTTGGTTCTGTTCCTAAAAGAAAATGGAAACATAGGGTAATACTGTGTAAGGAAAATACTATTACAAGGTAAGAAAAAAAATTATTAAAAAAAAAGGGGCAACTCGCTTTTACTTTTGACTTCAGTTTCACATTAAAGATACTCTACTGTATTGAAGAGGCTAATAATTTTTAAAAGTAATCTGCTCTTACAAAAAATAAACCGTTTATATTGATCGAAACACAAAACCTACTTTAACTCATAGTATTTCCCAAAATTTTGCAAGCTTTCCCTAAAAAATATTTTTTTTCAATTAAGCTTACCTTGGTCCATAGCTGATTATGTTTGATCAATTTTTTAAAAAAAGTAAAGACCATTAAATAAATTGATACAAAAATTATGAAATTCGGGTAATGCACTTGACACTCTTGGTTTCACAACTTTATAGCTTTAACCTACGCAACACTTTAGCATTATGAGCATAAACAAATCATAAGAAAAAGCCTGAGAGCATAACTTAACATAATAATAAAGAGAAAATAGTAACGGTTATAATTTGAAAATTGAGTTTTGGTTATCTCTCCCATACAGTGAGTCCCACTGTGCGTCAGTCAATTTGCCAAACATAAATATGCTGTCTGGTTTGTCAATACTTTTGTCGTTAACTCGATTTTTTGATAACGCGATGGCTTTCAAATGATATTAGCGAACATAAATGGCTTTAATAAAGTGCATTATCTTTTAAAAAAATCTTGCAAACGCATTTTTGGCACATACGACATTTCTTTGCATATTTGTAAGGCAAAAGCTGCCATGTTGTTAAATTAATATCTGTAAAATTTTTTTAGAATTCTTCAGGAGTGTCAAATGATCAATAAGTATAGCGTTGAATAAAGACACAAAACATATTATTTTATTTTCAAAATCTGCTTTTTGTTCGAGTAACGTTCCGCACATTACCCAAGCAAAAAAAAGTCGTTTACGATGAGTTCCACTTGAATACGCAAAATTGGCCAAAATCCATCCATAAAATGCCGCTGTGTTGTGCGAATTCAGGTTTGTCGTAGTTAAAGTTCCGTCCTTCTTTCAAAACAGAACTGACGTTCCCACAACTGTCAACGGTGATTGGTACAGATCAAAGTTTTTCGACTTCTTGAGGCCTACACTGAGCTATAAGGTTACCAAAGATATTTGGTTCCAACAGAAGGAGAGTATCACATAACACAATGGAGAAAATTGAAGAGCGATCATGGCACTCGGCGAAATAAATTTAAATCATGCGATCTTGCGTCTTAAGATTTTTGCCTGTGGAGCTATTTTAAATTGGATGCGTCATTGCAAAAAAAAAAACATTTGATATACTTGTGATCTTATGGTAATTCTCGCAGAACAATGACACAAATCTTTCCATAGTTTAGAGAGAGTAAGATTATTGCACTTGATATTTCAAAAGCAAAACTCTATTAAGAGTTTGGCATCAAGCTCTCTTATCGAAAATGTGTGCATTTGGTATCGATGAATCTCTTATTCGCAAGACCGCTCAATACAAGTTGCATTCTGATGGTCGTAAAATAAATACTGGTGGTCCATAGGGCTCCGTATTGTCTCCGACTCTCTTTTTCATTTTCAACAACGTTCTTCTGTCTGCAACTTTTTGTCTATTCAATTGTGTTGTTGATGATATTACTCTCAACTTTTCATATTCGTTTCTAAGTTCACATACTTGTCCTTCGAATGTGAAACTAGAACGGCATCTCTTTAAATTCTGATCTCGATAGCATTGTGAAATTATGAACTATAAACCACGAAGAATTTTTTGCTTCAAAAACTCAATGTCGTCTTCTGTCATCAAAGTGGGACCCACCTCTTATGCCGCTATTCATGAGTGGTACTTGCTTTAAGGAAACGAACAGCTTCTGCATCACAGTCTAAATTGTGTTGAACGACCACATATTCGACGTTTATTTAAAACGCTGCTTAGTGATAAGGTTTTCTTCATCGATCCAAAAAATATGTCCTTCTTTCTGATCTGGCTGTAAGCAATAATCCCTATATTCGTCCAAAGCTCCAATTGAGTATCTTAGAATAAAAAAAAGCTTTAAAAATAAAAGGTAAAAGAAAAATACCAGAAAATTTGCATACTTCGAGCACTTCGCTACAATATTTCTTGTCTAGTGTTCTAGTGAAATAGGCAATTTCATTATTACTCTAAAATAATTTAACCTCTATACTCGCGCTTTAGGGGCTTACACTCGACCCCAAGTTCAAAACGTACTGTTAACTACAGATATTCTTTCTTTAGCCACACAACACGAATGTTCAGCTCTGTTTTTCCCGCCCATTCCGATAACCAAAATATGCATCGGTGTATCCTCTTAAGTCCGTCCTTATTTTCCTAACGCCCGCACTGTGTTTAACATATGAAGGGTAATAAAAAAAGCAAAAGAAAATTCAGGAAAACCTATATGTGACAAAGCCATCGGCAATTTTACTCCCGAATACGTGCAACTAAGCAAAGTTATGACAAAAAAAAATGAATGAATATTTCACGCAACATGTTTTTATTAAAACTTATTTTTATATTTTGAATATCGAGCGTCTTCATTGAAAGTCCCTTTAGCATAACGGCTGCGCTATCTTTTATTTTTCGATGAAGACATTGAATAACTTTCACATTTATTCACCGATTGGCTTAAAAGAACATGCTTTGGAACGTTAATTCGCCTGGAAAAAGTGACATTGTACATTAAAAATCGTCGTGAGCACGGGACAGAGGAAGATCGTCAACATGCTGTTCGTCAAAGCCCAAGAGATTCCAACGAACTGGTTGAAGCGGCAAGAAAGAATGCTGTCAATAACCCATTTGTATTGTATAGTCACAGCGCTCAATATTTTGTCGTTAAGCCGAAAACGGATATTCGATTTTATTTAAGCTTGCCACTTAGTTTTTCACTAGGTTTTTCAACGTTCTTCAAAGGCTTCTAAAAATCACTGTTGAAAACCCATTTCGAATTATTTTCTTCTCCTCGAAAACTACTCCGAAAATTTTAGTAGAATTTTCACTACGTGCCTTAATGTTAAAACAATATTTAACAAAAACTCGTTATTAACAGCACCTCCCCGTAGGTTTGAGTTTTTTCTGATTTTCTGTGGATATCAAAATTTTGAAAAAAATATAGTTACATAAAGCTACATATTTTGATTTTCTTTTTTGAAAAATATTTATTTCAAAAACAGGCTTTTGGTTTATTTAAATTCAATTCTAGAAAAATAAATAATGACTTAGAATCGGCCTTAAAGTTTATTTAGAAATATTTTTTTAAATTGTGTACATACAATATTAAAAAACCCACTCAAACGACTTTTAGGTTTTGTTTGATTATACCTATTCATACTTTTTCAACAATTCGGAGAATATTGTTATTTTTTTTTAACTGCAACTATTAACGAAATTGTTTTAGCAATTTTTAGAATAAATAAATAAGAGAAAGTTTGTGGAACGCAGTCCCACGACTCGAGAAGAGAAATTGATCCTATGAAAATTTCACTTCGACTGTATCATGTGTATAAACTAGTATTTACAATAAATTAAATATTTTGAAAAAGGCTCAGTAGGAGAAAGTTTCTTAAAACTATTTTTAAATAATTACAAAATTATATTTATTATAAAATAAATGTAAAGGCACACAATTTGTCGGGCCACACTGTTACTCCATTTAGATTTATCGAAGCACAAAATACAAAACATTATTATCCCCGCGCAGTTGTGCGAATGACAAACCATTTCCTGAATTAATCCTTAATTCTGAATCTTTCTTTACCCGCATAAGACTAATCCTTCTAACAATACACGTGCGTATCATTAATGGCTCTGGCACAACGAAGCCCACAAAACAAACAAACACAATCAAAATACAACAACATAAGATTGTATTTTGTTCTAAAAGAGCTAAACCACCATTTAGCTTAGATAGCTATATATACGAGTATGTATAAATATGTATGTAGTTAGAATTCAGAAACTCCCAATCTTAATCCCAAAACAAAGTGATACGAAAGATAGGTATTGTATCTTTTATGAAGATTGAGTACTTTTCACTCTGTTTTTCGGTGGTTGTTTTAGAGAGTGGAGAGTTGAGATACTTTAAGTTTGGAGGTCGGGTGGATGGATATGCATACCTTATGGCGTCACTTGTTGATTCTGGCACATATAGGTTTGACACTCTAACTAAATTTAATCTATAGCAACCTGCAGAGAGATTTATTATTTTAAATCAATATAAGTCTTTCCCTCCTCCAATAATTGTCATCATCGAATTAATTTTGTTTTTTTTCTCTTTGCATAGAAAATAAATTCAAATTTTAAACCTCGCTATAGACAGAGATACAAATGTATCTGGTTTATGAAAAAGTGAATATTAAAGCAAATATCCCATCATAACGCTTTTTATAATACCATCAAAGGGCGCATATCTGCTAATATACACAACGGGATTTTTTAATCCTCCTGAGTCTATAATAATAATCCGCTGGCTGTGGGGAACCCCGTTCTCTTTTCTCTTTACAGACCTGTTTTATCTTTCTTTAGCTACCTCCCACAGTTAGACAGTATATAGATAAACGGGTGTATATTGTCAGTGGGATCTATAAGTCTGGGTGTTTTTGCATTTGAATTTGCGGTTTCGTTTCATGAGCATAGACCATGCCTTCGGATATCCAATTTCCTCGTTTCTTTGACATACCTAACAAGTTAACTCGGGGGACAGTGCCCAAGTCGATATTTATGAGTGTCTCCAGTAAGTCCATCACGACAACGTCACCGAATTTGATTGGTCTTTCTGTTTCTTATGATGTCGTGTTCCATCAATGTTGGCTCACACCTTATACATTGTAAAATATCTATCGTGTGTCCTCGTGATATTTTTTTTTGTACTTCTTTAAGCTTACCACTGTTGAAAGCTCTTAAATCTCTTGCTTTCGTGTCGGCTAATCCTGAAATTCGTTCTTATTCGTTCGTTGGAAGTTGGTTGCTATATCTACAGTGTCCTCTAGCTGGACATTGGGACAACATAAATCTGGCGTAGAAAGTGTCTAGGCAACTCGGTGAGGGTTGGGTATTGCAGTGGATACATAGGCCATGTAACAGGGTGTTCTATTTACATTGTTACTTTGTTGAGTTTTTGAGTCATGAAAATGAAAACGATATTAAGTTTAAGTACAGTCAAGCAGTTGCTTAGAGATAAGCCAAATATTTGAACCTAGTAGTTTGTATGTACTTCCAAAAAATTCACCTTTCGGCAGCCATCTTGAAATTTAGTTTAAATTAAATATCTCGATTTCTGTGTGTCCTAAAAAAATTTAGTCACATCAAAAGTGTGGGAAATTAAATTTCCTATTTTTTGTTTTAAGAACAATTTTTTGATATTGTTAAAATTAAAAAAGATATCAAGTCGACAAAGTTAAAAAAATTTATTTTAAACTATTTTTAATTAAAATAAATTCTTAATATTTTCTAAGGTTATTTCTGGAACACCCTTGATTCGTTACACATTCCGTTGTAAAGAAAACATTCAACAAGGAAGAATTTCACTTGACTCACACGATTTCTCTGTCATTCTGCTCAGCTGAATGGGGCTCTGTGCTCTGAGTGTGTATTTTGGGGTTTGCACTGGATTAGTCTCTACAACTCGTATAGCTTTGCGTGAATATGTCGGTTAGATACATATATCTAGATATGCGGGGGTTATTGAGGAAAGAAGAGGGTGACAAATTAGCAGTTAATCCCTTTAAATTGAATATCACCCAACTTAACTGATGTTTTTAGTTGGCGAAGCATGTAGATACAAAAAAAAAAGAAAACAAAAAGCAATCGGGCGAAACGGAAAAAGGCTGTTTATTGAGTGATAATGATTTTGAACGGAACTAGATTTTTGGGACTACATATGATGAACATTTTGGATTGTTGTGATATATGAAGTGTAAATCACTATTATAACGCTCACTTGTACCATAATATGTATTCAAAATTTTCTGAAGAATTTTAAATAACCGTTTTGGTGTTATGTTTTAAAAACCAAGCGTTTTCGAAATATGTTTTGAGTTTTCAAAAACAAAAATTATAAAAATATCAATTCCAAAATCTGTTTCTGAAAATTTGAATACAAAACACAGGGTGCGTTTCATTTTCTAGGTGGAATTATTTTTTTAATAACTTTTAAATATAATACATTTTTATAATTTATATTTTAGTGATTGATTTTTAAAATTATGTATAGAAAATGTTGTCGCTTAATTAGGTGGCTATGATTATATAAATATTGTATAACAATTTTTTGAAAAGTATTTCCGTCATAAGCTGGCCTTTACTTAGACAGTTTTTTTATTTTTTTTTTTTTTAATTCTGTGAAACAGTTTTTGATCCAGAAAATATTTTTCCAAAATTTCGAAAATGCAATTTTATGGAAAATTATGGTATTTTCGTTTAAAAAAATTTCGGTGAATAATAAAAAACACCATCTACAATAGGGTAGTATGCTCCAAAAATTAGGCTGTTTGTCGAGGACATCACTCTTACAATCTGAGCTCGAATCAGCTTCTACAAAAATTATCAATTCTGTTTATGTTGGCTCCTTTGTACAGAATTTAGTAAGAATAACAACATTTGTACTCTGCTGTTCTGTGTAATTCAATACCAGTTCCGAGACACTGCTCTTAAACACCCCAAAATGTTCCCGTTAAGGTGCAGCAACATAGAACCGCACCTGGCACCCATAGGCAATCAGCGGTCGGATGAGGACCATGAAGCAAATACCTTAACCCTGCTAAAAAGCCGGCTACTGTAAGACAACCGTTTCGTCAGAGCAAGGGCTTGCCTGGCTCGGGTTAGAACAGAATTTATATGTCTATCTTGCGCATATTCTTTCACCTATCACTTGAGGCTCAATGCAATGGAGTCCAAAACAGAATAGTTTCAAATTTCTGAAAGTTGATTTTCAATTTACAGTCATGACAATATCGCTGAATCTTATCGAAGTCACGCAGCAAAAGAATTCTGATGACTTCGACTTATGGAGATTTCTGTATGCAATTACATACATAGATCGTCGGCATACGCAATTGCCTGAGGAAGACTATACCTATCAAATCGCTGGTGTAAATGCTCCACAGAATTGGCGGTCTGACAGCTCCCAGCTGAAGACCAGTTTTGACAACAAACAAAATACCATCGAGTATATGCTACGATTTTTTTTTCTTTTGCAGGAATGCTCTACGCACCATAACGAGGTGTCCATACCTCCCCGTGTGTTGGACTCTCCAAGGGTCTTAAAACCTTGGCATACCAGCTAAACCTCCAAAAGTGGCTCGATGATCTCCTCCTCGCGACTACTTTCGCATTACTTCGAGGGGGGGCGGTCTTTGTCTAGGCAGGTTCTGTCGTTCCTTGAACTGGCTCCTCTCGTTTCTTAGTGCTCAGGATTTTGGCCAAATGTGAGCTTATTCGCATCCATTGTTCCTCATTCTCAGGCATCTTCTGGATGATATTATCTTGGTTGGTTTCGCCAATAGTTTGATTCAACTCAAGGCTGAGGGATTCCCATCTGTTGCACTCGAAGAATGTGTGGTATACGTCATCTGAGTTCGAATCTCCATACTGGCAAGAGGGGCTTCTTGTTTTACCCATCTTATGCAGGTAGGAGTTGAAGACAGGCCGTGTTCCTCCATCCAGGTATTTATTCTTCGCATGACATGGTTAAGTTTTCTCTGGGTACTTTCGGTGTCTCTTGTTTTTATCACCGCGACAACGTCATCTGCGTATCCAACTAAAAAGGAATCCTCAGGCATTTCCATGCAAAGGATATCATCGTATGAGATATTCCATAGGTCTGGCCCGAGGATAGATCCCTGGGTTGCTCCTGCCGTAATGACTTTTCTTCTCGGTCCTTCTGTTGTTTGATAGATGAGTTCGCGGTCTCTGAGATAATCTCTCACCATCTGCAAAAGATTATCCGGGATTTGGAACTTTCTTTCCAGCGCGGCCAGTATATCTGTCCACCTAACAGAGTTGAAGGCGTTACGGACGTCTAGTGTTGCCAGTATGACTATTTTCCTCGAGAAGTGATTTCCCCGCTGGGCGGTTTCAGCAGCTCTAACTACTTCTTCTATAGCCCCTATTGTGGAGCGACGTTTTCTGAAGTCAAATTGTCGTTTAGATAAGTCTCCCCTTCTTTGTATCGCTGCTATAAGGCGTGGTTTGAGCAATTTCTCTAACAACTTTCCTGCTGTGTCCAGCATGCATAGAGGCCTGTATGCAGAGTACAAGTAAAGTAAATATACATAGTGGTCAGTTTTGATAGAGATCCTCTAGCCATGCGGTGTCAAATGCCTCTTCCAAATCAACGAGCACCAGTACAGTGCCTTTTAGTTTTGTTACATTGCATATCAGCAATGGATATCAGAGACTAGCTCAGACATGTCCCGCTTTAAAACCAAACTAAGAATCCGGTATGATATTGTTGGCCTCCGCTTATTTGAACAGACAGATCCTTATTAATAACTTCTTCGAATGTCTCTTACGATACCTGCCATAGAACCATTAACTTCATAATCACTAACTTCATATCACTATTTGACACTTACAAAAGTTCAAAAAGAACCGTTTCCCTAGTTTTTTGCACGAATTGTCATTTTTTAGGTGTGTTCAGAACCAATTTAATAAAAAAATAAAATGCACGACTTGGTCGCACGAACTTGCTCCTATGTATCTAATAGACTAGGAATTTTAAAAACAAATATTATTAGAGAAAACTGTTCATAAGGATAAAATTAGTTTTTTTTTAAATTCTTTTAGTAGAAAGAGATAAAAACAGAATGCTATGCAAATATGAATTTGTGCATGAACAAAAAAAAAACATAAAAAAAATAATATACAAAATTTTTAAAACATTTTTAAGAAAAAAATTTGGTACGCCAACTTTAAGGTTTTATTACTGTACGAATGAAAATTAAATTTCGATATCGAATTTTCAAAAAAAAAAAAAAATGAAATGAAATGAAATTGAAATGCAATGTTTTTTTAAACTTTTTAGAAGCATCTCTATAAAATATTTCATTAAAATCCGTTATTTCGATATTGAGAAATTCAAAATTCGAAAAAATCCTTCTAACATACCAAGGACAAGCTGTAATATCTTAATTTCAAAATTTTTTGTATTGAATTAAGGATCATAAAAATTAATTGAAATAAAAATAAAATGCACGACTGGATCGCACGAACTTGCTCTTATGTAAAAGTACTTTGGAGTTTAAGATACATTTTATAAATATAAAACATGGATTTAATGAGATAATAATGTTCAAATGCATAAAATTTCCCTCTGGTTTCCGGAAAAGTATGAATTTATGCAAATAAGCTTAAAAAATCGTTTTATTACTAAATAAATATTTTATATAAGAAATTTCTCTAAGCTTTTTCAAGAAAAAATGTGGGATGCGAATTTTAAGTATTAAAAAATATTGATTTTAGGAAATAATTTCAAAAAATAATCGTTCATAGGTCTTGAAGATATTGATTTAAAAAAATTTTTTTTTTAAAAACCGCAACAAATATTTTTATATACAAAATTATTTTAAACTTAAGGGGACTCCTGCTGAAAATTTAAAATCCTTAGAGCCGTTAAGTAGAAAGTCGAAAATCAAAAAAACGGGTCTATGGCAGGTACCCCTAATAACATTTTGCCCCAAAATTTTTTTGACCAAAATGTAGCCTATGTTCATAATATCACACTTAATTTTTTTATCAAAATCGTTAGAGACGTTTTGGAGATAAATAAGATTTTGCATTACGGGTGTATGGGAGGTACCGCTAGTTTTGGAGCTAAAAAAAAATTTCAATTTCTCCTCTAGGGAATCACCGAAGACCTTTAACTACCAAGATTGAAAGAAATAGGTCCAGTGGCTTAGGCTGTAGTTCGAGGTACAGACATACAGACATACAGACAGACAGACGGAATTGTCGGACCCACTTTTTCCGTCTTCGCTATCATCGTAATGTCAACTTTGATCAAAATCTCGAGTTCGATTTTTTTTCCAAATGCAGAACTTGCCCTCTAGTACCTATGTATATCGCAAGTAAAAATTATGAAAATTCTCGGAACCGTTTCCGATAAAAATACGATTTCTTGAAAACCTTTTTTTAACAGTGGTATGGCGGGTACCTTTGTTTTAAGGTAAAATACATTTTTTTCTCACATTTTATAGATTATATTGAGAAATTTTTATATATGTATCAAGATTTAAAAAAATCTTACATGGGGTTTTCGAAATATTGAGTTTTGAAAAACTTTTGTTTTGAAAATTTGAATACACAATTCTATTAAAATTTCTGGGGAGCCTTAGCAGAAAAAAATAGAATATACCGTTTATGAGAAAATCAAAAGCAAAAAAAAATGGTTCCATGGGGGGTACCATTAATAAACATTTTTAGGAACATTTATTTCAACCATTATCTGGCTTTAACTAAATGAAAGTTGTTTGTATCTTTAAAAAAAAAAAAAAAAATCGAACATTTTTTGAGAAAAAAATATTGATAAAGTTTCGAAGAAAATTCGTATGGCAGGTACCGTCACTTTTGGTTAAAAAAAAAAGAAACAAGAGCTTGAGGTGAAAAAATTAAAAATACTATCTACCAAGTTTAAAGAAAATCGGCTGAGCCGTTTAGTCTGTAGTCAAAAAGACAGACAGAATTGCGAGACCCAATTTTTTTGGTCTTCGCTATCATCGTAATGTCAGCTTTGATCAAAATCTCGAGTTCGATTTTTTTTACGAATGCATAACTTGCCTATAAGTCGCAAGTAAAAATGGCCTTAGTACGATAATATAGTTACAAAATTGTTAAGTAGTAAAATAATACCTTTACCTAAAGCTGCTTAAAATTAGGCGACATTGTATATAATATTTTTTTTTGAAAAATTTGAATTTTAGTGAAAAAATATGATAAATATTTTTTTTTGTATAAAAATCGATTTTGACAAACAAAAATTCTGTTCTATTGTAAGCATGGTCCAGTCATAGAACCTAATTTTTGATTTTCGACTTTCTCATTAACGGCTCTACCGATTTCGAACAAAATATTATTAATACTAGAACTTCGTCGAGTACAAAATAATTGTATATAATTTTTTTATCAAAATATTGATGCTGTATTTTTTTTTTCAGAAATTAGACGACAAATTTAATAATGAATTGAATGCATTTGAAAATTTTCTCTAAAATATTCCTTGTTTTTCTATCTATTTTTAAATTCCAAAGTACTAACTTGTAAGAGCAGATACGTGCAATTCAGGCCTGAATTTAATTTAATCTCCCAAAGCTTACGGCTGAAAATGCCTGAATTATCCTTTGAATGAATTGCTTCAAATTATTCCAATGTGTTGCTCTTGTCTTGTTATCACTTTGAAACTGCTACAAGTCTTTATTCAATTTCTTCCATTTTGTATAACTCGCTCTTAAGTTAAATAGGTAGTTCTCTTTCTCTTCTTTACTAAATTAGCCGTAATCTTTTCACTTAACATTTAACTTTTCCATTCAATACACTTTAACCCATACTACACGAATGTTGAATGGTTTACCAAGCTCAATTCATGATTCCTATTGTATTTGTTTTAATTTAACACTTTTAAGCATGTTTACACATAACTTGCTGATAAATCCATGTTTCAGTCGCCCAAGACCCAACATCTTTAAAACGATTCTTTGTTAGCCTTTAGTCTACAAAATTTAATCATCTTTTCAATTGAAGCAAAACTTCAAGTTGTATTTTTTTTGTCCTTTATAAAAACAAGATGTCTACGCCCAAACCCAAAATGTAACCTCATTAAAGTCAAACAATGCAAAAATATTAAACATGTAAGATGTAACCAAAGAGCATTAGAGACAGAAGAGAAACTTCAAGCAAGATTATTTTAACCACTATTAAGGATGTGGCAAATCGTTATTGTAGATTCCTTCAAACGAGCTTATCCTATTTTAATTAGAGGAATAAGGAGACTATTTCCAGCTACAGTAGAGAGCAAAACACAATCAGAGAAACATCCTAAGCATTATTAGGAGGCTGGGTTGAGTTGAAACATTAGATCTGGAATGTCTTTTCCTGTGTCGATGCCAATGTCGATGTCTTCTTGCTAAAGGGATTAGATGATGTTATTTCAAATCTCTATCATATAAATAAATAAACATACCCCCAACACACATATCGACACATATCGGTCGGTTGGTTGGTAAAACCAGAAAAGTCCAATTGTGTGTCACTTGGAAAAATGGCAAGTTCCATTTAGAAACTAACTAATAACTATTTGGCCTTGTCAATTTGTAGGAGTTTTGACATTTTAGACGTGTATAAGTTAACTAAGAAAAAGATTCAGTTTTAATTCTTGTGATTTAAAAAAAAAAACGGAGTTTAACTTTTTTTCTTAAATGCATTATTATTAAATATAGAAAATTTAGAATAATTAATTTATCTGTACGACGTTTGGAAATAGTATACCACAATGTTGTGGTGCAGTCAGAAAGAGCATCCCTAAGATGTGTAAATATAAGGTGACTGAAAAGAGGAGTAGTGGGGTTTGAAGGTTATCAATTTGGTTATAATCTTAGATGTGAAATTAGTCTACTGGGACAGAAGAAGCCATACTGGTCTGTGATTTGCTTTATTCCATGTTTTTGTCCTATCCCTTTCAAACAAACTAACCAGTTTAAAACCAAACGCTTAGCTTTGAATCGGTTTTGTTTTTTTTTAATCTCAATTTATGTAAATAGGTTTTATAGGTTATATTATCTTTGAATACCTTTATGAGAAGAAAGTTTGATGTCAACTGTTGAATCACAGAAAGCTAGCAAAGGTTGACTTATGTACGAGGATGTGCAGAAAGCAAGTTTCAGAAAAGATTAATTTGGTATGGATTAATTTGTTCTATTCACAAAAAACACAACAAAAATTCATTCATTGGACTTAAGGGATGTTTTGGTCAAACTTATAACCCGCTCAGCAATTTGAAAGTAAATAAAATGATTTGAAAATTAGTACCACATTTCACATTTTTCTCTCTAAAATTGAATTAAGCGCCATCTAAACTCTCAAACTTTCAACAATTTGAATACATTCTATTTAGCACTAATACACTAATTTTTTGCAATGTTCACTCTGACTTATGACCTTGTTTTCACTTTAAGTTTTTACTTGCAATACACATACATACATATATTATGTCCTATAGGGCAAGTTTCACATTTGAAAGAAAATTTAACTCTAGATTTTGATCTTCCAATGACAGAGAACAAGAAAAAATGAGTAGTAAGATTCCGTCTGTCTGTATGTCTGTAACTTAATATACAGCCTAATGCCTGTGACACACGTCTAGTATAGACACCATAGTATACGAATGAACCACATGTCTGTCAGGGTATACTACGGTAATACCTGCCGAGCAAAATAGTATGAGCGTGGTATCTATACTAGGGTTTTATGCGTAGTATAGTCTTCTCCTTAGTGAAAACAGCTCCATTTTTTTCAAGTGAATAATAGATTTACTAAAACTCAGTATCATATTCATGTTTATTATGATTTTCTAATATTTTCTAATTTGTAATTTCAAAATGGAAACGAATTTCATAAACGGAAAGTCCTTGACAGTGACCAAATCGCCCAGAATTTCAATATTTGGAGGGAAAATATCGACGGTTTAAGCGGAAATTTATTATTATTTAAAGTGATTAAGCTGAAAAGATCCATAAAAATTTTAAATACAGTCAAAATCGGTTATAACGACTTTCAAGGGACTGACGAATTTAGTCGTTATAAGCGATAGGCCGCTGTAACCGATATCAAGTAAATTAATTTCTTTTCAAGTAGAGACCTTTTTTTTATAATTTATAATTCTTATTTATTGTTGAGGCACGTTGAGGTTTGTTTCTGACTCATTTTCCAACAATAGATACTTTATGCGAACCGAATAAAATAAAACTTCTATGACAATTCGTCACGCAGACAAATTTGCACTAAGTAATTTTCCCACCTACTTGAACAAACTCAAAACAAATAATAACGTAAAACAAAAAGAATAACATATCAACAAACGGTAAGCTTTAACATACATATGTATCCGAAATTCTTCATACAACACATCTAATCAGATTACCATTAAGAAAAATATGCAGTCGCTTCAACAGCTGCGTCGGTTTTAGTCGTTATAACCAATATTTTAATTAAAATAAAATGAACGACTGGGTCGCAAGAACTTGTTCTTATGTAACAGACTAGGAATTTTAAAATCGAATGTTATTAGAGAAAACTGTTCATAAGGATCAAATTATTTTTTAAATTCTTTTAGTAGTAAGAGACAAAAACATAATGCTATCCAAATATGAATTTATGCAAGAACAAAAATTATAAGTCGTTGTAGTGGTTTCTTAAAAAAATCTTTTATGTTCGAATAAAAATAAAATTTACAAAAAAAAAATATTGAGCCGTTTCTGAGATATCGAGTTTTCAAAAAAAACAAGAAAAAATAGATTTTTTTTCAAAAATTCAAAAAATATTTATTTTAAAGTTTTGAAATGCAATGTGTCTTAGACTTTTTAGAAGCTTCTCTATAAAATTTTTCATTAAGATCCGTTATGTGGATAATGGGAAGTTCAAAATTCGAAAAAATGGTTCTATGGTAGGTACAAACTGTAATATCTTAATTTCAAATTTTTTTTATTAAATTAAAGATCGTAAAAATTAATTGAAAGAAAAAAAAAATTATCAAAATTCTAGGCGCCGTTTTCGAGAAAAATACGATTTTTGAAAATCATTTTTTTTAATTTTTTAGCATTTGTATGGAAGGTACCTTTATTTTTAGGTAAAATAAATTTTTTTTCTCACATCTTGTAGATTATATTGAGAAACTTTTATTTATCAAGTTTGAAAAAATCTAGCAAAGGTTTTCGAAATATTGAGTTTTGAAAAAAAAAATTGAAGTTCTTTTTTTTAAATCCAAAAAAAAATTAAATTTTTTGAAAATTTGAGTACACAATTCTATTCAGGTTTTTGGAGAGCCTTAGCAAAAAAAAGATCAAAATGGGCTGTACGGTTTTTGAGAAAATCAAAAACGAAAAAAATGGTTCCATGGGGGGTACCCTCAATAACCATTTTTCTGAAAACTTTTTTCAACGAATACCTAGCTTTAATTAAATGAAATTTTTTTGTGTTTTTATCTTTAAAATCTGTCGAACAGTTTTTGAGAAAAAAAAAATGTTTATAAAATTTCGAAAAAAAAATCGTATGGCAGGTACCGTTATTCTTGGTCTTAAAAAATCAAATCAAAAAACATCCGGGGGAAAAAAAATTAAAACTCATATCTACCAAGTTTGAAGAAAATCGGCCGAGCCGTTTAGCTGCAATCGAACGGACAGACAGACAGACAGAATTGCCAGACCCAATTTTGACTGTATGTATCTTCATTTGAAAGATTGAAAATTTGTGTTTGCCAGAATATGACTGGCTGTCAAACTATACTACGTTCTGTAGTGTGTCACGTAGCATGGTATTGAGAGTACTATGGTATTCATACCATGGTATCTATACTAGATGTGTGTCAGGGGCATAACGGTAGCTGATGCCATAGAGCGGCTTAAGAAAACCATTTTTGGGGGTGGCCGTGGCGCGATGGTTGTGTGCTCGCCTGTCAACCTCAGTATCAGAGGTTAGATCCCTGCCGTCGTCTATGTCGTCTTTAATTCCATTAAAAACCTTCTAAAAATTGTCATCAATGGGTTGCTGGTTTACTCATTACATGTTGTTTAGGCATAACACTAACAACATGTGATTGAGTTAAACTAGTATGCCCAACAAGGATGAAAAACGAATAAAATAATGCGAATTATAAGGGACATAGAAATAAGACACGGCAATTCTCCGCTTTAGTTCAGCCGGTATCCCTGGAGATAAAAAGTCTGAAACAACCACCTTCAGTCTCAAAACATCGTGCCACACATCTTTCCTATCCTTCTTTCTCTTCCGTAACTTCACGCCCACGCTGTGTTAAAACATTTAAAGGGTAATCAAATTGCGTTGAGCGTGAGTTAATTATAAAAAAAAAAAATATTTATCTCGAAAACGGATCTGACAGTTTCGATAAAAAAATGCGTGTACTATTGTAGGCGTGGTCATATAATTTCTTTATATAATCAAGTGAAATAGTATCCATGGCACTTTTAATGTGTATGTGGGTTTAGTTTTGAAATCAGGTCAGTAAGGACAGGTTTTGAAAATCAATCCAAGGCTTAAAGAGGTTATTGGTATCGAAAGTGGTATTATCCAGCTGTAACTTCCATTCCAAGGGCCCACACATATGCTGTGAGATTCATATGATGAGTAATAAATCGCAATTCAATGCTGTCATCGTATACGTAATAACTTCTTATATCATGACACCACCAGCAGGGCATGGCGGTCGATCTAAGGCATGCTCGTCCTTTCGAAGATCACGAAAGTAGCAAACATAGCCATCGGGACTCTCTAAATTAACTTTTTTTTCTCTACTTCTTCTACTTCCGTGAGGTTCTCCTTACGGAGCATAGCGCCTTCACCCCACCGTGTGCGGTTTCTGAGATGTATCACAGTTCTCTCCGACTATCCCACAGTATTTCTTTTTCGACCAACTCGGCTGTGTGGGCGGGTTTCATTGCTTCGCTTAACTCGCAATGCACTCGTCATATTTTTGAAGCATACCTATGGGCAATCTTCTGCAAATTATATCTACGTTTGTATAGTCAAAGGGTTCCTTACCCTTTCTCACGTGAGCTTCATCATTGGAGCTACGGTTGCTTCACAGACATCTATTCTCGAATGAATGTAGCTTTCTTGTGACAGATGATGTGTTTTTCTCAGTACTGCATATCCATAGAAAGAGTTTTTCAATTGGCGCGGGTAGATTTTGGCAGCCATGTTGTTTTGGTGACAAATGATAAAAATGTATTGTCGAAATGAGTGCAAATGGTTCGCCCATTTTACGGTAGACGAGAACATAGTTACGGTCCCTAAAAGTGTACAGCAGAATTCGAAGCATTTCTCGCCGTACATAAGAAGTCGGAATTTCACAAGCTTCAACTTGGCGAATTTTGGGTTGGGACTTACACTTGTACAAGCGTTTGGAAGAGCACTCTAATTTCAGCCTAAAAAATCATTCTGAGTGACGAGATGCAGTTTTGGATGAAAGAAAACTGACGTTTATGGAGCGATACCACGTTCTTTGGGTGACAATGCATCCTCAAAACGTTAAAGTTTGGTGTGGATTTTGGGCCGGTGGTGGTTTAATTGGTCCGTACTGTTTCGAAAACGACGTTGATGAGGCGGTCACTGATGAACGACGAGAGCTACAAAACGATGATAATCAATTTCTTGTGACACAAATCGAATCACATAGAACTAGACGAAATGTTGTTCTAGCAGGATGGTGCTATGTGCCACACACCGCACGCTACGATTGACATTCTGCATGAACGATTTTAGGGTAAGGTTATCTCTCGCGGAGATGACGTGAATTGGCCACCAAGGTCATGTGATTTTTCTTTTGGATTTTCCTGAAGTCACAGGTCTATGCGAATAAACTTTAATCGACCTGTGCCTTTAAGATGAACATAACACAGACCATTGCTCAAATTCAGTCGGATATATGTGGAAGAGTCATTGAAAATTGCACCAATCGGGTCTGTGCCACCATAAGAAGCTGAAGCAGTAATTTAAACGATATCATATTCCAAACATATAAGCATATATGGGTCGTTCAAAAAAAACCGTTTAATACCTTATACATAGCTTGTATTGAAAATCCCCTTAGAAGCACGGAATCAACATTTCAGCGAAACAATCTCGGCTAAGTCTTTAAGGTTACCGAGTTGTTTCTTCCGAACCCAGCCATTGTTTTCCCGGTTCGACTGCTTACATCTTATTCGATTCCATCGGCGTTAAAGACAATACTGCAGCAAGATATTGAACATTTTCTATCGTCTCAACCAGTTGTTCAGAAATATCCTCATGGATACATGAGGAAGTTTCCAGACTGGACGATTTTGTGATTAACTGATTGATCTTTAGACCCGCGATTTTCGGTTTCCTCTCTCCACCCTTATTACCATTTGATGGAGATCCAATATCCTACGAAAGAGTGAGCATATAAGTCGTCGGCGAGGTCCAAATGTGTGTGGCATGATTAGAGAGTCCACAGAATTCGTCCATTTCCAGTGCGTGCTTATCATTTTGGAAAAACTTGTAATTTCAAAATCGCGAGTGGCAAACTGTTTTTTTTAAATTTATTTACTAAATTGAATTTAAATCTTTTGAAAGCTTAGAAATTTGTGCTGAATGCAATATCAAAGTCCAAACTCCGCAATCGATAACTGACAGCCAAGAGAACTACTTGCTGCAGACATAAATTCCAATTCGAAATCCTGAAAGTTTAAATTTTCGTAAAATCGTAAATTGGAAAATTTGAATTCCATTTGATATCGTCATCCGAAGTTAAATATTTTGAAAAAAAAAATCCACCTCACCCCATTCCATAAGCAAATTCGTAATCGTAACAATTTTTATACGATTAGACACAATATGACTTCATCACCTATTTATTCGAGTGCCACTCACTCATTCATTGCACCTCACAAGAGGGTAATAAAAAAATTAATTCTATTAAATTTTGATTTACAAAATATACGAGTATTTACATAGCCATTAAAATCCCTCAAGCACTCAAGGAGTTATAAAAAAAATCGAAATAAGCATACCAAGCTGTAAAACCTAATACCTGAATCGTATGGAAAAAAAAAACCTTATATCTGGACTTGGGGTTTTATCTGCGATTTGTAAGCCACTTGAAGCTTAATACTCTCGAAAAAAAAAGAATTCTATATTTAGTTGTATCTGATTAAAAAGTTCGAATAGTTTCAAGGATTTTTGATGCGCGCAATAAATATTATTATATCGGTGGATAAGCAAAGCGCATTGTTCAAGTTGCCCCTGCAAGTCGCTGCAACTTCAACCATTGCCTTCTTAAGAGCTTATTATAGATAGATAGTGTTGACATCAAGCCTGAAAAGTATTTTTGAAGAGCAGCGGGGATAAGCAAGTAAACCGAAAGTTGTGCAATGTAAATAATGTTTTTGCAAATTGAAAATAGATATAAATAATGCGATAAGCGCTATTCGAATAGTTAAGTAAGCCTTGTAGCTAATACCGCGAGTGGGTTATGTTAAAGTTATCTCATTTAAGGAGTCTTAATATGTTTGTTTGTTTATACTTAAAATAAATAAAATAACCTTTAGTTTAGTTACACAAATGAATTTCTTCTTCAAAAGTTTTAATGAATTCCGATTGAAATTATCTTATAGATAAAAATTGGCTTTGTAGAATTTTTATACTTAAGACAATATTATGAATCTTTAAGTTTATAGGAATTCGAAATTTACTAATGAAGAATGTATGGTACTTGTAACAAGCAAATTAAGAGGCCTCAGTTACAAAAAGTTGAACACTTTTGAATCTTTCGAAGCTATAGGATTAGAAGTTTTTCAGGGGTGTACTGCCTCTTGCGTGGGTATCTCTAAGCCGTTTTCAATAATTTTTTTCATTTGTTCTGACGACATTATATGAATTAATGATATTTTCCTAAATTTTACGCGGATTGCTCCAGAAACTGAGTAAATTACTGATAGTGTTTCACGAACAAAATTAGTTAAGGTTAATGCTTCTACAAAACAGTTTTTTTTTAAGCGAGACGAGATGAGTCCTTATACTAAATATTTTATTGGGTCAGCACACTTGCTGTAATTAATAGATACATATTTGTATTTATGTAGTCATCAATATTTCACTGTAGCTGGTAAAGAATTTTGTTAATATATTTATTGAGTAAGAATATGTGCATGTGCTTAATCTAACGAGACACATTTTCTATATACTGACTAAATAAATAATGAATCAGTTAGTACTCGTTGATGGTGACTTGCAATCGGTACCTTCATCAAGTTAAATGTAACCCGTTTAGTACGTCAACTGTTCTAGTCGTGTCAATAATACGTCAGCATTTTAAAGACTTATAAAACGTTTTATTTTTTGAAGTCTGGCTCTGATTTTAATGTTTTTTGTTTTGTAAAATGTTTGCTTTTATACATACATATATTAGGTACTAGCTGGTAACCATGGCGTTCCTAAGCACAAGAACTAAACTCGTGAAAGAAGTGCAATATTTTAAAATTCGAGCTGGCTCAACTCCGTGATGGTTATTCTAATCTTGTACCAATCTGATTAAAAAAAATATTTTTTATTCAGAAAGAGCATTAAAATAGAACTAAATCTCGTTTGGTGAGCAGAACGATATAAAAACTTGCTTGGCAACTTTTAGAGTTGTCAAGAAAACCTGTGTAAATTTCAAAGAACTAAACCTGTTTTGGGATTTCGCTGTTCAGGACTATCTGAGGGAAAACTTTATTACTATTTACCTGCGTTTTATTATCTACGGATCTATGTGGATACGGATCTGAATTAATTATTAACACGTATTACAAAAACAATTTTGGATCCTGTTCTCTATCTGGATCTATTTTAAAAAGATCCAGAAATTAGTTATGGTAAGGTAGTATAAACTACAGTGTAAAGAAAAAAGACAAGACACATTTGAAAATCAACAATCATAAGCAAGAGGGAGATGAGCATACAACACAACTGTCACTATGATCCGTATTGTTTTATTTTCAAAGGTTAATCTATTATGGATCATTGGTGATAATAAAACGCGGCTGTTAAGTGCACTTCTCATAAAATTATATTGTATTCAGATCAATCGTGTTTTTAAATTCTCAGTTTTAAGCTAATTTTGATATTTTTGCATTAAGTGCCACCTATTGCAAAACTTGAAAACGTTTGATTGATCGGCGCTACTCACTTTATGGTAGGTATATAATATTGTTTAAGTTTCAACTTTATCGGATGTTTAGTTAGTTGGATGGATAATCAAAATGCTTATTTTTGTATATTTACATATATTTAAATTCAGAAAAATTCTGGAAGCGGATCGCCTCTACTTTTATATTGAAACAAAGATTTTTATAAAAAAAAATAATTTTGTTCGCAACAAACTTTTGCATATGATGCTTAAAGGTTGAGTTCAAACAAGACAAGCAAAATGCATGAGATCGAAAGTTTTTCTATACTTTTAAAATTTGGGCCAATTTTCTATCATATATTTAAAAAAAAAATACAAGGAACACGATAAAATACTACATTCTTTTTTTAAAGCAAATTATCAACTATTTTTTCTTGCGGTTTATATGACGTAATATAAGGCAAGTTATACATTCGTAAAAAAACGAACTGGATATTTCGATCAAAGTTGACATTAGGATGGTAGAGAATACGAAAAAGTGGGTATCGCAATTCTGTCTGTCTGTCCATCTTTTCGACTACAGCCTAAACGGCTTGGCCGATTTTCATTAAACTTGATACATATCGTTTTTGAATTAACCCCCCCCCCCACACGTTTTTTTCTTCGTTTTTTTTAACCATCAAAAATAACGATTTTTTTTTCGAAATTTTGTAAATATTTTTTTTCTCAAAAACTGGTTCACAGATTTTCATAAAAAAACCAAAAAATTTCATTTACTTATGGAAGAAAATTTTCCGAAAAATGGTTATTAATGGTACCCCACATTTGAGTCATTTTTTGTGTTTTTGATTTTCTCAAAACGGTACAACAAATTTGGATGTTTTTTAAATACTAAAACTGCCCAAAATTCTGAGTATTATTGTAGATTCAAATTTTCAAAAAATAGTTTTTTAGATCTAAAAAAAAATCAAAATTTTTCGAAAACTCCATGCCCAATTTTCTAAAATTGAAAAGTAAAATTTCTTCATACAATCTACAAGATGTAAGAAAAAAAAATTATTTTACCTAAAAACAACGGTACCCACCATATAAATCTTAAAAAATGTTTTTCGAAAATCGTATTTTTCCCGAAAACGGCGCATAGAATAATAATTTTTTTTTCTTACGATCTATGATTTAATAAAAAAAATTTTGAAACTAAGAGATTACTGACTGTACCAGTACCTACCATGGAACCATTTTTTCGAATTTTGAATTTCTCATTATAGGCAGAACGAATTTTAATGAAATTTTGTATAGAAGCTTCTAAAAATCATTGCATTTCGAGACTTTAAGAAAAAGATATTTTTTGAATTTTTGAAAAATTTTTTTTTTGAAAATTTGATATCTCAAAAACGGATAAGTATTTATTTTTGGAAATTTGATTTTTATTCGTACAGTAATAAAAACTGAAAGTTGGCGTACCATAATTTTTTCTTAAAAATGTTTTAAGAATTTTATATATAAGGGCTTATATTTTCTTGCATAAGCTAATTTTTGCTTGAATCGCATGGCATTCTGTTTTTAGCTTCAACTACCAAAGGAGTTGTTTTAGTCATTGAAAAAATTAAGAAATCCCATCTTCTTATTAGAGATATCAGCTTTCAAAAATGTGAGCTTAAAAAATTTAAAATTAATTTTTCAAATTTTGTCTGACTTTACGCCCTGTTATACTTATTAGCAGTTTTAATGTCTTTGAAAGAATTTTATCCTTACTCCCCACTCTCCAAAATTTAACGTTTTTGAGTTTCATTCTAAACAGTACGAAAACAGACCTTTTATTAATTTCTCATTCTCTATAGGTTCTTGTATTCCTTCAGAATTATTGTTCCTTCAGATGAAACGTAAGGAAACAGTAAACTCTCGACAACGTGAACAATTAAAAACCAAATCAGTTCAAGTTTGTGATTGTGAAATTTTCCAATTAATTCATAAAAATCACAGTGACAGTGACAGGTAACAATTTTAAAACTTCTCAGTAACAATTTAAAAAATATTCACTTCAGTCTATTAAATTTCTTATCATTTCCTTCGCATTACGATATTTAGATATTCAAACCAATGTGCATCAATATCTAATTTAAAATCCTCTTCATCTTTTCTAAATGCTCGCACTATGCTCAGACATTTTTAGGGTTGTCATAATTCCTTCAGTGGGTACAAAATTTAAACAAAAATCTTTTTTAGTAAATCTTTTGTCAATTTGTACTATTTTTCCTAATTATAAATGGAAATGGAAAGCTCGAATTTAAATTGTTAAATGCATCTTTAAGCATCACTATCTATAAGATTGTACTTATTAATGTGAATGCCTTCAAATAAATAAATAAATATTAGTTAACGTCGAACTTAATCCAAAACAAAACTGTTTTAAAAGTGAACAATATTTCTACAGAATAAAAGAAAAGCGTTAACAATTCCCGGTGTTAACCTTCCCCCAGTGTTCACTCTGTCGCGATTGTACTGTATAAATTAAACTTACATACAAAAATAGATGTTCATTTTCTCAAAGAAACGTCTTCAAAATAATTATTTTTGCAAAATCTAATTCTTCAAAACATATCCTTCTCTTGAAATCCCATCTTCTCTATCCCTTTATACGAGCACACACACTCACACACACACTACATGAACTACACATTCATTACAAAACAAAAATAAAAAACAAACAATCCTTTGCTTAATATTTCATATTTTCTGTAATTATTTTCTTGCATAATCCTTTATCAAAACCCCCCCAGGAAAGGCTTAAGATATGAGTGACGAAATATCCTAGAAAATCTGAAGTGGCCAATCCGGGAGAAAAATTAAATCAGATTCCCATTGATAAGGGTCACTTTCTTACATCCTTACTTCCTGCCATCTTTATGGTCTTATGTGAAGAATAACAACGAAAAGCCCTAAGTAGCTGGCTGCCTTAACACATGTACACAAAGTAATTTTTGAGCAACCTCACTATTTTAATCATCATGTTTCTTGTGGATTTTCAAGAGCACAACCATACACACCAATAGTAAGGAGCGTGTGTTCGGAAAGGCTCCCAAGAAAACTATCCGTCTTCCGGTCAAAGAAGTTATTCTCCTAAGCTTCAGTTCCTCTTTTTCCCAGTTACCCGTCCTCCTAAACGAACTTCTTCCAACCCCATTTCAGTTAGAACCTTTGCCCAAGAATCCTTGCTCTATAGTGTCCTGTGTGTCTGTGATTGCACAACATGAATTGGGTAATGGGTATACGAGTATGTTATTATTTATAAGGTCCACCAGGTGAACCAAAAACTGGACTTAATTCCACACTTGAGATTTTCTTAACTTGCTTAAGCTCTCTTGCATTCCTTCCGATTTAGTCGGAACTCTCCTTAAAGAATCTCTGATGCGGATGGTGTTTTCATGTTTCTCACAGTGTATCCTGTCTTGTGTGTGTGTATATTTAAGGGTATTACCAGTGTTTGGAATTTCCTCTACTGTGCGTAACTACGTGTAGGTATGTATGTACTCCTTGAAAAACAAATTCTTAGCAAAGCTTAGGAAACACTTGCCAACAAAGACGTATAGACAGGGAAGAAGCAAGGACGAAATATCCTTTCTCATCCCTCCGGAAGATGGCCGAAAAATCTTCATCTTGTTCTTTCCTTCTTATACGAGAAACTAAACCGAAGAAGGATTTCGTGTAGGTACGAGTACATGGAGAGATATAGTCAAGCCCTAGATGAGGGTCATCTTTTCGGGTCTACTATGTTGGCTGGTGTTCCAGTTAAATCCTTCTTAATAGATAATTCTCATTGGAATATTATGGAAAATTAATGATTGCCCAGCTCGAGTGGTGTGTTGTAGATTTTTAAGCATTATACCCATAGTGATTAGCATGATTGTTTTCTCAATCAGAATCATCATTTACAACCCCCGGAGACTGCACTCACACTATCAATACAACATATCAATCTTCAGCCATTCTATAATAGTGAGGGGGAGAGGGGACTTAAACCCTTTTTGGGTTAGGCTTCGCTGGCCATCTATTGAATTGGACTAAGAAAGATAAGTTGCTACTTAGTTATTCGTAAAATGATAATTATTTTGGAGAAGGGTATTACCAGTTTGCATGTATGTATATCTCTCTGGGTACTTCTGTTACTTATAATGAGAAGAATTTTCTTCTAATCGCACATCGGTCAACTGACCATTTTTGATAAAACATAGACGATCTATAGAAGCTTTAGGTTGTGTGTGGATGATTTAATCCGGAAATGAGAAGCTATCGCATGTGCTAGTTGTGCAATGAAGTTTCATAAGTGGTATTATCAATTATGTGTCTTATTAGGGTCAGGAAGTGTTTTCCGTCCTCCCAGTGAAAATATCTTAAGGAAGATGAATTTTCTTAATTGTTACATTGAGTGAAAGGATTAAAAAAAAAAAAAAACAATTTCTAATACTACGAGGATGTTCTCACAGAAAACGAAACAAGAAATTTTTGCTGAAAACTTTTGATATTTCAAATTGATGCAATTGAGATTTTTCACGAAATATCAATGAAAACTCTGGATTTCAACGAAATATCAATGAAATCTTGCTAGGTACACTAATTTGAAATCTCATTTTTCAGCTGAATTGTCAGATTTCGGGGTATTGGCAATATACGAATAGTAAAAGACTCTTTTAAAACAAGTGATTTTCTGAAGAAGAAGATTAGTGGAAATCTATAGAATTAATATTTTAGCGTTTCGACAGCACAGATAAGCATTTTTTGGGAACAAGTAAGTTCATATTAACAAAGTCTTCGTATTATAAAAATAATTTTTTCCTTCCCTGTCGCTTAGAGAAAAGTGTGAGGTAAAAATTTTACAACACTCTAGTTAAATTAAAAATATAAATCTCTGAAGCTAAGACGATTTCAATAACATAATATTCATTGTTAAATTAATATTTGATGATATTCAATAGTTGAATCTATTCGACGGCATGTTAAATCAACAACAAATACTTTTACATTATGCCAAGCATTAGTGTAATTTTGTTCAAATTCAGTTGTTTCAACATTGTTCCTTGTCAAGTTCAGTTTAAATACATAATTTCTTCAGTTAGGATTTTATATAAAGTTTTCCTTGCGATAAAGGTACTATAGGGCAAGTTTTCCATTTGGAAAAAACTCGAGATATTGGTTAAACTTGACATTAGGATAATAGGTAAGCTTAGCTTAGGTTAGGTGGGGTTATAGTGCGGCAAGCGGTATCATCTCTTTGGATCTCAATAGATCCATTGTGCTTCCCGGAGTGTGGGTAATGTCTAAGAATGATTAAGTGGAAGTCTTAGGTATGAGGTACGTTACTGAACCATCGTGATTTCGACATGAGGTAAAGACTGCTTTTTAGAAGCAAGAAATGAGACGTCGCCCAGTTCGTCAAAAAAGTACTCTACGAAGACATCTTTTCTAGTTATTGCTAAAATGGGACATTTACAAAGGTTGAAATGCATTTTTTCCACCTCTGCGTCCTGACCCGAACATAAGTTAGATGTGCTAAATCGCATTCTGCTCATTTAGGTTCCAATTGAGTTGTGACTCATAAGGATTCTTACAAAAAAGGACAATTGAGGTTTGCTAAGCTCTGTTTTGTCTTTGAAATATCTGTCCAGAGATTCCTTGAATCCCCACAAGTGTCAATGATTGACCATCTGTTATGAGCGGTCTTTAGGAAACTTTAATGACTTAATATTAAGATAAACATCGATTCGCATATTATGTGGGTGATTCTACAAACGATGGAATTTTCGGCGGCCCCAGAAATATTTTGAAATCCGTTCAATTATTTAATCTGATTTTTTTTATAAAATTAAATCTGACTGATATCTACCTGGCCTAACAATATTATTAGGGTGACCTTATTTTATATTGCTCAAAAAATTCTTCAAAGTGTCCGATTCTCAGTCCCCTGACGTGTCCCCAGTGCGTTTTCGCAAAGAAAAATTATTACCGTTCTCTTATTTCAGGTCTCATACTAAAATGAATCCCACCGAAGTTACGCCAAATAATACATCTTTGCTACAAAATAGAGAAATATTTTTTAGTAATTGATTTTATTACAAAAAAAACTTAATTAAACTTTGTCCCCCGCTTTTTGTATCAGTACCCTGGCATATTGAAACAGTCGAAAATATCAATAACTAGGATGTGGATCAGATTTCCAGCACTGGCAATTTGAAGTACCAAGTCTCCTTACAATAAAATCGTGGTGCAACTCGATTCTGTTTCTTATGTTAGTATTGTGAAAAAGACATTTGTGCATGAAGTCGTGGATTGTCCTTTTAGTTTATCAGTCCTCTGGTGAGTTTTTACGAAACAAATTTGTATGTAAGTAGGCATCTTTTTTAGCAGTATAGTATAGGTTTGATAAAACCGTAATATTATATATATTTTTTTAATTTTTTAAGTAAAACCTTAATATCGTTTTTGCGCAAAAACCATGAAAAACCTCAGTCCCCTGGTCTCAGTCCCCTGGCTAATAAATAAATAAATGATATTTTATTCAGAAACCTGAGAATTTTTAAGTTATGTTGAACTTCGAACTTCATTTTAAAATATGTATTTTTAAAATTTTTAAAAAGAATATAATTTATTTTAAATTGATTCTAAGCAGAAAAAAAAATTGTTATAATATATTATTTTTTTTTAATAAAATGCTAAGTTATTATGTATTAACCATGAATTTGTATATTTATGAAGGCTAATTAAATTTAATTTCTATATTTCAGCGTGTACCCAAGAGAAAATACAAAAAAACTAAAGATTTATTCAGTCCCCTTAAAAAAAACTCAGTCCCCTGAACATCCTTTTTCAAAAAATGCCCTTAAAATCGTCATTTTTAATTTTTTTTACTGGCCGCTTTCAACAACGCAAATATAGGTTCTAAGGATCAACTAGAACAATTCTTACGACTTTTGGCTTCCAAAAATGTCGTGCCGAAATTTGTATCATTTTATTCCATTGTTTGTAGAATCACCCATGTACACTTATAAGTAAAGTTACAAACATTCAACTTCAACCCAATGTTCAATTTTGAAATGATTTGAAAAATAACGGGGTTCAATTTTAATGATTTGAAACATTAGTTAATTTGAAAAATATTTCGTTAAGTTACTCTGAAAATGTTTCAGATTATCTATTCTCCTTAGTTGACGTGGCAACGAATTCCAAAGACGAACTGCACTAACGAAAAACAGTCCCTCAGAAGACTGACAAGTAAAGCGTGGAAAAGAGATTTGGTTAGTTCTGTCAGAAGATAGAAAACTTATATGGTTATAGAGGTCCGGTGGATGCTTCGTACGGACAATTTTAAATAACATGGTAAGCGTTCTAAATGGTAATAAGTTCGCAGAGCTAAATCCATACAGACTTTTCGTAAAATTCAAAATGTGGTCAAATCTTTGGAGTCGAAAAACATAACGAGCTGCATTATTAAAAACAACGTTCAATTTTCTGCGAAATAGCATCTAAGCTACAAAAAATTTCAAACCCGTACGAACTACCAAAGTTTTGACCAGCATTTTCGTAGTTTCTACTGGTGTGAACTTCTTCATATCAGATAGTGCTCTCAGCACACCATAAGCCTTTCCTACCACAGCGTATACATGATTTCTCCATGTTAGATTACGATTAAAGTATATACCTAATTTTTTTTTAACGTACTCCACTGGAGTGTTGTTTAGGAATATGGTCGGAAAATAGCTTAAGTCTAAAGTATTATTCGAAATGACGAGACACTTAGTCTTAAACGGATTAAGAACAACACCATTGGCGTTAGACCATTCAGATAAGGCCTTCAGATCTGTATTAATATTATAAACGCAATTTTCGATTACACCCAATGCTGTACTTCCGAGATATTGTACATCATCAGCAAACATTCGCGTTTCACCATGCCTCAAGAAAGATACTTGGTAAGTTATTCACATAAGAAGAGAATAATAGTTGACCCAGAATAGATCCTTGTGGTACACCTCGCGATAAAGAAATGAACTCAGATGTTTTCGTTCCTGAGACCACAGCTTGACTCTTTCTATAGATAAATATGAAAAAAATGCTCAAAATCGAAATGAAAATCCAAAGTCAGTTGGCAGTTTTTGGCACATAATGTTGTGATCAATAGTATCAAAGGCCTTAGAGTAGTCAAGAAGAACCAAGAATGAGACTTTGTCTTCATTCAAGGCCTTCCTTACTTGCTCAATGACATTCAATAGAGCAGTGGTGCTGCTATGTTGAGACCGAAAATCAGACTGTTTTGATGAGAGGAGACTTTTCAAAGTAAAATATCGAGTAATCTGCTTATGCATTAATTTTTCAACTATTTTTCAAAAAAATGGTAAAATTGATATAGGGCGATATTCTGTTTTTTGTTTGTTTTTTTAGAATTGGAATGATTTTTGAAAGTTTCTATTGAGAAGGAAAAATATTGTAGTAAATATTTTATTTATAATAATGAGTAACAAATGGTATAATATGTGGTAATATTGCTTTAAAGAATGTTGGATGCACTTTATCAAAACCTATGGCATTTGACTTAAGTGAAATCAAGCTTTCTACAACATCTTCTGGGATTACTCCTGAAAAGTCGAATACATCTTCCAGTCTCGATGACGAGTCCTATGGTTGCAAAGCAATTGGTCTACTCGAGACTTGGGGAGCTGACGTGATGAAAAATTTATTCAATTCAGAACATTTAATAGGTTTGCGCCCATTCTGAGACCGATTCAAACGATTTGTATACCATTTGGTTTTCTCTGTATTTATAAGGCTGACACATTTGCATATGCTGGTATTGTTGGCGATCTTCAGCTATCCTAAATCGTTTCCATTTATTGTATATGCGATTTCTCGAGTGTAAACCAAGGGTTATCACCATGCTTAATCGTTCTAGTTTTCAATGGAACATGGATGTCAAATAACCTATTGACATTACATTGATTAAATTCAACTTGTTCGTCTGGAGATCTCATGCAATAAACATTCTGCCAATAGACTGATCTGATGTCAGATTCAAGGGATACAACATTTAGGTTTTTGAAATCTCGATACTGAAAAATAATTGTTGGTCTAACAGGAGAAAAATCAAAGGATAGGTGACGTGAGAAACCTGATAACGTTATGCATTTTATATTTATTTATTTATTATAGGCTTAATACAAGTATTACTTAAAACTAGACATAATATTCTTAAATCTAAACTTAAACATAATAAAGTAAGTAAAATTTATTATAATTTATTTTATTTGGCTAGATACAGAATTGAGGTTAACGTCGAAAGAATTAGCGTTTTATTAATTATCATATAATTAAGACTTAATAATAGCTTAAAACTAAAATGGGAAGAAGGATTAGTGGGGGGTTTGGGACAGAATTCTTCTAAGGGATGCAGAATTGAGGGAAAAATCAAAAATATCTTGAACAGAGTTGGCTGAACGTAACAATCTGGAGATTGGGTTGAAGTGTCCGTAGTTGGTGCGGTGTGTAGGGAGGTGAAAAAGGGGGACGGAACGTAAATCACGCGGATTTGTATTGAACATTATTAATTCAAGCAAGGCCGGAGAGTCAATGATACCAGTGATAAGTTGGTGGACGAAAACTATATCGGCGATATGACGACGTTGAGGAAGGGTATGTAGGTTGATCAATTGTAGACGGTCTTCATACGGGGGTAAGATAAAGGGATCGGACCAATGCAAATTGCGCAAAGCAAAACGAAGAAATCTTCGTTGTACTGCTTCAATTCTATGTGAGTGAGTGATGAGGAAGGGTGACCAAATCTGACTAGCATATTCAAGGATGGGTCTGACAAATGTGACGTATAAAGATCTAGTAACAAACGGATCGTTAAATTCCTTAGACCAACGCTTGATAAGGCCAAGAGAAGAATTAGCTTTCGCAAGTATATGATCGATATGAGAGCGAAAATTTAGCTCTTTATCACATATTACCCCAAGGTCTGTAATTGAGGAAACAATAGGGACAGGTACATTACGGAAATGATAGGTTCGAGGAATTGAAGGTAAGCGTTTACGAGAGAAAGTCATAAACTGGCATTTTTTTATATTGAGTTCAAGAAAGTTTTTATTGCACCAAGTAAAAAAAGTGTTTAGGTCATGTTGGAGAAGCGAAGAGTCTTGAGAAGATGCGATTGTTTTGATTATTTTAATGTCGTCGGCATAGATGGAGATATCAGAGAAGGAAATGATGTTACTCACGTCATTGATGGCAAGAACAAATAGGATTGGGCCGAGATGGCTGCCTTGAGGAACCCCTGAGGATGCGAAGATTGGATCAGACACCGCGTTTCTAAAAACAACTCTATATGTTCGGTTTACTAAGTATGATTTAGTCCACTCAATAAACCATGTTGGAAAACCAAGAGCTTTCAGTTTTAAATAGATAATTTGGTGACTGATTTTGTCAAAGGCTTTACTAAAATCAGTAGTTATAACATCCACTTCGAGACTTTTTTCTAAAGATATTAGTGTTTTGGAGACAAATTGGATAAGGTTAGTTGTGGTGGACCTACCCTTTAAGAATCCGTGTTGAAATGGGGAAACAATAGATTTACAATGGAAGTAAAGAGAATCGTAAATGATACTTTCAAAGAGCTTGGGTAACGCAGGAAGTTTAGCGATCGGTCGGTAATTAGAGATATCATTCTTACAACCCTTTTTGAAAACGGGAAAGATGAAAGACTCTTTCCAAAGAGAGGGGAACACAGCTTGTGAGAGTGATAATTGGAAGAGTTTGGTAAGGGGTTCACAAAGTACATTAGCACATTTTTTAAGAAAAATTGCAGGGATTCCATCAGGGCCAGGAGAAAAATCATCTTTCAATGAGTTCAACTTATCATAGACGGAGGGGGAAGTAATTGTTATTGAGACAAGAGACGTTTGAGGGAAATTGGATAGAAATCTGTGATATTCCAGATCAGGTTCATTAGAAGTATTGTTATAGGATTGGCTGAAAAAGGTAGCAAAGAGATTTACTATGATTTTGGGATCAGATGAAGATGTGCCAAGAAAGTTGAGCGTTGAGGGAAGGCCGTCGGATTTTCTCTTGACGTTAATGAATTGGTAAAAGCGCTTAGGTTCAGTGATGAGAGAAGTCTGCATTTGATTAAGATACGACTGGTAAAGGGATTGGCATAAAGTTGAAAAGGAAGAAGATGCTTGTTGGTAGTAAAGATAGTTTAGAGGCGTCTGAAATTTGAGATAAATTTTCCATAACCTATTTCTGACATTACGGATACTACGCAGCTCTCTTGTGTACCAGGGGGGAGATGAAACACAGTTCTTTCGTAGTGTTAAAGGAACGCATTGGACAAGACAAGTGAATATTGAGGTGTAAAAAAGGAAAGAGCTATGTCGATAGGAGTAGAAGGGTAAATAAAGTGGTGAAAGTCAATGCTAATGTCATTATATAGCAGGTAACTTTATTTTTAAGCCATTAGACGCCATGACGGTTCATAGAGTGCCTCAGCCGAGCGACTTACAACTCTCAACCATTTCTGTGAGCGTGTTTGGAGAAATGAATAGGACCCGATTTTGAACGGCTAATGAGCAGCACTTTTCATTACAAGAGATACTCTTGGAGGATTTGTCAATTCCTCGCAAGCTGTAGTACACCCCTGAAAGACTTTTCTTTTGCAGCGGCTAAGATAGAACTCAAGATCCTCTGCATCACAGTCCAACCATTTTGCCAAGGGGTTAAAAAAAAGTACCATACGTGTGAGGGGGAAGCAGGGGTTAACAAAAGTTTAATAAAAAAAATCGACCAAGATGTTTTTAGACTTCGCTTTCATATCAGATCAAATCTTTATTATTAATAACTTAAGATACAGTATCTTAAAAAGTGCAAGCTTGAATAAAAACTCTAATTAACATTATTTGATATAAGCATTACGAACAGTTGCAAATCAAAAAAAAAAATTCAAATATTCGTTAAAAAAAAATAAAAATAATAACAAATTAAAATATATACATATCTTAATACAAAAGCATTATTGAAGAGACAAAAAGAATTAAAATAAGAAAGAAAAAAAATAACCATGTATAATCCAAAACAACCAACCATTAACATCATCACCGTAGAAATAGCTTGACATTCGCCCTAAACAATGTTCCGCAGCTGATGAACCTTATTGAGTGAGGTAGGGAATTCCACAGCCGAATTGCAAAGTGAAAGAATTGTCGTTTAAAAATAAAGAAATTATATCGAATTGAAACTAGATCAAGAGTTCTAACAGAACGCGTAAAACAGATCTTATTGTACAGGTAAGTTGGTTGACGCATTTGAAGCACATTATAAAGTAGGCTCGATGCTTTCAGCTCAAAAAGATCATCAAGACTAATACCATATATTCTAAGTCCAAAAATATATCTTGCGATGCTGTTGGAAGCCACATTAAGTTTGCGTTTGTGCTCATAGTCACATTTACTAAAAATCTCACACCCAAACATCGTAATTGGAATAAGTAAAGTCTTAGCCAGAATTAATCTTGTTTTTAGTAGTGTGACTTTTTGCATTGCCCATAACATGCGAAGATTTTCATGTATCCTACCCAGTGTCAACTGTCAATCTGAAATGGTTATTCCAAGTAAATGCTTTGTTAAATGTTATACCTACCTTTTTTGCGGAATCAACAAATTCTTTAATTTTATCATCAAGATATACCTTAGGAAAGAATGAAGTATCAACCTCTTTTCGGGAAATAACCAAACATTTTGACTTAGAAGAGTTTAAAGTGACTCATTCACTCGAGATCAAAATCAAATCCTTTCCAATATACAGTTGAGTAGGTCATTTATATACAAAGAAAAGAATAATGGTCCAAGTATCGACCCTTGTGGCACACCTAAACTAAGTGGAAGAACATCTGAAACAGAGTCTTTAACTGCAACTGCCTGAAATCTACGAAGTAAATAAAGAAGCTACCAATTTTGTAAACGACAAAGAAAATTTAAATTTATTTCGAAGTTTAGTGCAGGGAACTTTGTGGTTTACCGTTTCAAAAGCCTTAGAAAAATCAAGCAACAAGATAAGGAGAGTTAATTTATCTTTGTAGACCGCTTGCCTAATGTCTTTTGTAACGTTAATTAACGAAGTGGTACAACTATATTTTGAATGCAAACCCGACTGAGTTATTATCATGAAGGAATCTGCGTATTTGTTTACTCGTTACCCTTTCAAGAACCTTGGAGAGAAAGTGTAAAATAGCAATTGGTCTAAATACACTTTGGTTTTTGGAAACCTGTATTAGTTTGGCCCTTTTCCAAGTGAAGGGAAAAACTCCGGTCATAAAAATTGTATTAAATAAGTGGGCTATTTATTTTAAGACAAATGGAAGAATAACTTTAACGAACTGAGGGCTTATCTCATCAAATCCGACAGAGTTGGATTTAATGGATAGACATCTGTATCAATACTTAATACTTAAAAAGTTTTTGTAAAACAAGTATAATTGGAGTATAGAAATGAAAATAAAATCTAACTCGAAAGTTTTTTGAACATTTTTGAATGGTAAAAGAAAATCGTATGGTCTTCCACTTAATATGAGATTAAGCGATAAAATTTCATGCGATGAAATTGAAATTTGTGACATGTTTGCTGATTTTTTTCAAATTTTGTATTGGAAAATTCATGTTCAAATTTTAACATTAACCACCAACCAATGACATGTTTATGTCAAATAGTATTGACTGAAGAAGAGATTTTAGAAGAACTCTCGTCCTTAGGTGATAATAAAAAACCTGACAGTAATGAAATAGCTCCTTTATTTTTTAAAAATGTGTAAGAATAGTTTATCGAAACATTTTTTAAAATTGTTCAATTTATCCCTCAGTTTGGGTCAGTTTTTAAATACTTGGAAAACATCAATTATTATACCAATTCATAAAACAGGTTCCAAATAGGACGTCCTTAATTACCGACCGATTTCTAAGCTTCGGACAATTCCAAAAGTTTTTGAACCAATTGTCAAAAAAAGATTTTATGAAAATGTGAAACAGGGGATTTCAGATGAACAACACGGGTTTGTGAGTCAACGATCAACTACATCAAACTTGTCTCTTTTTTCAAACTTTTGTACAAAAGGAATTGAACGTGGAAGCCAAGTTGATGTCATATACAGTTCTTGAGAAAGTTTCAGTTTTTAAAGATTTAGGTGTATTTTTCGATACAAAATTGACTTTTAATGATTTAATGACTTTTGATAATTTCTAAGGCCAATAAAATACTCGGATTTTAAATAAGAAATTCAAAGAAATTTACTGATCCACATACTTTGAAAGTTTTATATTACTCATTAGTGAGATCTTCGTTGGAATACGCCTGCTGCATTTGGTGCCCAATATGCAGTAAGCACCAATAGGATAGAGGCTGTTCAACGAAGATTTACTAAATAATATGCTCTTCGGAAATTGAACTGGGTAGACAATGGTTATACAATCCTTTAATCAGAAATGCCTACTTCTAGGTACAAAAACACTCGAATTACGAAGAAAACATAGTCTTACTAGCCAGAGATGTTTTATGTAACCATGTTGATTGATCCATGCTTCTCGCATCACCTTACCCAATTTATGCTCCTCCAAGACCTCTTAGAGAAAGAAATATCTTTTTTTTGTCCTGCACCATTACACTAATTATGAAAAAAGTGATCCCATATCACGATCTTGTTCTTTATTTAACTCTGTATGTGATGTAATGAATGTTAGTCTATAAGAGATTGATATTACTCGATAGATTGAAATAAATAAATAAATAAATAAATATCAATAGATTGAAAGCAAAAACAAGATGATTACGAAAAAATATCAGGAATATTCTCGATTGAATTCCCTTTTAAAATGTTAAGGGAGTCAACATTGTCATAGCTGTCAACATTTGGGCAAAAAGGCTTATTCAACTCATTACAATTGTTTGCCCACTCCAATTTCCCTCAGATGTTTCCACAATTTTTGTTAAACCAGCGAAGGATCAAGCCTAGCAGCATATTGTAATGCCAAGTCTGATCAAAATGTCAAGTTTGATTGTTTTTTTACGAATGCATAACTTTTCAGAGTTCCTACATATTCTTATTGAATTTTAAGACGTCTGACTTTATGGAGTTCAATATACGCTTCCAGTTCAGTATTTTTTGCGTAAAAGTCAGTCAAAACAGATCCCTGTCATTTTAGCTACGATGAGTAGTTGCTTATTCTATGTCGTTTGGTGTACGCTTGGTCACAACATAGTTCTGAAGCCTTAAAACCTGTAAATAAACTAGTGATTTCCCCTTGGTCACATCCTTTAAAATAATAAGAACCCTTTCCATTATTCAACCATCCAATCCATATACCTTCTTTAGGCCACCGCTTCCGTCCTTCGTACCTCATATAAAGCGCTTAAAATTTATAGATGAATATAAGACACCCTCAAATCTAAGCCCTATCTACTAATCACTTGCCAGCAAATTGAACGAAGATGTGGATTTTTCAATTTTGATTAGCTTCGTCTCTCGAACCAGCAAAGCAACCAACCTCTTAGAGTTACCACGCCACCATCATTAATAAAACCGCTCCATCGAAATCTTATAAATTATCATCATTCAAAAACTTCGGATATCTGTACCGCATACGCCCCCCTCTTCCACGTTCGACCTGTCGAACATCAGCGCCGCTGCCGGATTTAAGACGGAAATAATGAGATATGTGCCACGAAGTAACGGAATACAATTTCTGCTCCGCCATCTTATCTGGGCTTAAGGTTCGCGATCTCATGGATTTCTCTCTGCTGATTCTCGCAGTCACATCCTTCCGCCACCCTACTTTATTATTATTATTATTTATCATATCCCGTTTGTTCGAACTTCGCAGAAGATGAAAGAAGAGAAGGCGGCACAAACAGAATGAATATTGAATTAAAGAAAAGCGCACAAATTGAGTTGAGAACAAAATCTGAAAAAAAAAAAAAATAGATTTGAAAATGAAAATGAATATTTTTATATCGAGAATTAATAAGGTCCTTAGACGAGAGATTACCTTTCTTCGTATAATTCTTATCGTTTTCGAGCTATGACGGCAATGACAGAAAGACTCTCAGCGAACCATTTGATACAGGGATGGAAGCAGCGGATTTATAGAATCGCGATTATTTGTAACATTAAGCTAATGATTATGATGGCATATAGAATTAGTATCTATAGACAGACATAGGTATGCTAATACTCTTCTTCGCAAGGAACTTAGCAAAGGTGGTTCTTAGAGGCGGGTGGGTTATGGTGGGCGGGTGGAGTTTGACTTAAGCGATTTTAATCATAAAAAATAAATTGACGACAAATCCGGTTATTATAGGAGGAATATCACTTGATGCTGTGACTTGAGATAGTGAATTCCAGTTTTTTTTTTTCATCAGTTCTTCAACTTCATAGACTTTGAAGTTTGATGAGCAAATACCTGCATTAACCAACGAATTTATTATTTTTTTTAAGATTCGAAGGAATCTATGAGTATAAAGTAACTTAACCACTGCTAGCCAAAATTAGAGGAACGACGTTTATTTTTTACTTTAACTAATGGAAACGCAATTAAAAAAAGTTAAGTTGCATCCATTTTGTCCGTTAAATGCATAATAAGTGTTTTAAGCTTTTTTCGGCTTGTTTTCCGATTGTTTTATCCAAATTTAATTCTAGAATATTGGTATTCATAAAAGTGATTAATTTAGAGAAAAATTTCAGATTTAAGAGATGTAGATAAAGGTAACCGGAGCGGTATGTTTGATCGAAAATGGACACTTGTACCAAGAAGTTGCGTTAATGATAAGTGTCAAAATCCATTATTTTTCGAAACTTAAAACGCAACAGAAAAAGCGGTTCTTTAAAAAGAATACGTCGACGAAACAGGAAAAAGCCGACGATGCAAAGAGACGACAGATATCTGAGGACATATGTCCTCAGAAACAGATCCGCCACATCAGTTGAGGCTAGGAACAGACTTTTGGAAGTGTTCGAAATGTTCGAGTTTCCTCCAAAACCTTGAGAAGATAAGGATTCGGAATTGGGACCACACACGGAGTTACATGTGGTTGAAAGTGAGTCGTTGACAGCAAAGGGCTTGGCAAATCCAAGTCCATCAACTTTGGAGGAGTTAAAAACTGCTTTACTCGCGGCATCGGACCAAATAGGCACCCCAAGAGAACATCGACAATGTCATCAAAAAATATTCCAAGAAGACTTATCTCTGTCATCAGCGAAAGGTGGGGGAATACCAACTGAGAACTAAGTCATCCTCACTTTTACTGAGCCTTAAAGGTTTATTTGGATTTTTATAAATCAATAAAAATCATGTTTCTAAGCAACATAGCCCTTTTTTAGATTTTTGCCCTTTTTACTTGTGACTTATAGATACTTTGTATAAGGCAAGTTATGCATTCGTAAAAAAAATCGAACTCGAGATTTTGATCAAAGTTGACATTACGATTATAACGAAGATGAAAAAGTGGGTCTCCAAGTTCTGTCTGTCTGTCTGTTTATATGTCTGCTTGTCTGTTCGACTACAGCCTAAACGGCTCGGCCGATTTTCTTTAAACTTGGTAGATATCATTTTTAATTTTTTTCCCCACACGTTTTTTTCTTTTTTTTTTTAACTAAAAATAACGATACCTGCCATATTATTTTTTTCGAAATTTTATAAATCTTTTTTTCTCAAAAACTGTTCAATAGATTTAAAAAATTAAAAAAAAAAAAAAAGCTAGGTAATTGTTGGGAAAAAAAAATTCCGAAAAATGGGTATTGAGGGTACCCCCAATGGAACCATTTCATTTTTTTTTTGTTTTTTTTTTTGTCCCAAAAACGGTACCACCGATTTTGATCATTTTGTTTTTGCTGAAGCTCCCCAAAAACTTAAATAGAATTGTGTATTCAAATTTTGAAAAAAAAAACTTGTTTTTGGATTTTTTCAAATTTTTTTTTTTTCAAAACCCAATATTTCAAAAACTACATGCTAGATTTTTTTTTTGAGCTTGATAAATAAAAGTTTTTCAATATAGTTTACAAGATGTGAGAAAAAAAATTATTTTACCTAAAAATAAAGGTACGCACCATACAAATGTAAAAAAATGGTTTTCAAAAATCGTATTTTTCTCCTAGAATTTTGATTAAATTTTTTTTTTTCAATTCAATTTTACGATTTTAATTAGTAAAAAAAATTGAAATTAGGATAAGATATAATTAAGATATTACAGCTAGTACCTACCATAGAACCATTTTTTCAAATCTTGAAGTTTTTTTTTTTTAGATTAAGAATTTTTATTTTTCAATTTGTTTTATATACAATTTGACTTAAAACTAACTTATTACTTAATTAAATCATGTTGGCTCAACAATAGGGGCCCAACGTTCTTCATTTGGCTTTACATAATGCTATTTGCTTACAATATCATATTAATGTTGTCTTAATCTAATTCATGATTTTTTTAATATTAACTAAATAATAATTTTTGATGAGACAAATCTTGAAGTATTCATTATCGACATAATGGATTTTAAAGAAATTTTTTATTTCTAAAAAGTTTACAAAACATTGCATTTCAAAACTTTAAAAAAAATAATTTTTGAATTTTTGAAAATACATAAAATTATATTTTTGGAAAATTTAAAATCTATAAAACGGCTCAATATTTTTTTGGAAATTTAATTTTCATTCGTACAATAATAAAAACCTAAAGCTGGCGGATCAAATTTTTTTGTTAAAAATGTTTTAAAAATTTTGTATATAAAAGCTTATTTTATTTTATGCTTAGATTTGCATAGCATTCTGTTTTTGTCTCTTACTACTAAAAGAATTTAAATAAAATGCACGACTGGATCTCACGAACTTGCTCTTATGTATGTAAATGTACTTTTGAATTTTAATTAAATTTTATAAATGTAAAACATGGATTTAATGAGATAAAAATGTTAAAATGCATGGAATTGCCTGATTTCCGGAAAAGTTTAAAAATCGTTTTATTAAAGTAATTTTTTATATAACAAATTTCTTTAAAATTTTTCTACAACAAAATTTGGGATGCCAATTTTAAGTGCTTAGTAATATAGATTTTAGGAAATAATTTCAAAAAATAATCTTTTACACATTTTCAAGATATGTATTGATTTTTCAAAAAATAAATTTGATTTTTTTTTCAAAAAAAAACAAAAAAAGTATTTTTTCAAATATTTTTATATACAATATTATTTTAAACTTAAGGGAGCTCCTGCTGAAAAATTTTAGTTAAAATCGTTAGAGCCGTTGATAAGAAATTCGAAAATAAATAAAAAACGGTTCTATGACAGGGATCGTTAATAACATTTTGCCCCAAATTTTTTTTTACAAAAATGTAGTCCATGTCCATAATATCACACTCAATTTTGTTTATCAAAATCGTTAGAGCCGTTTTCGAGATAAATAAGATTTTGCATTACGGGTGCATGGGGGGTACCGTTAGTTTTAGAGCTAAAAAAAAATTTCAATTTCTCCTCTAGGGAATCACCGAAGACCCTTAACTACCTGGATTGAAGAACATAGGTCCAGTCGCTTAGGCTCTAGATCGAAGTACAGACATACAGACAGACAGACGGAGTTGTCGGACCCACTTTATTCGTCTTCGCTATCATCGTAATGTCAACTTTGATCAAAATCTCGAGTTCGATTTTTTTCCCAAATTCAGAACGAACAGTTTTCTTTAATAACATTCAACAACAAGATGAAATGAAAATAAACCAAAAATTTTAACATTTGGCCAGTAGTATAGAGGGCGTAATTTGTAAATCCGAATATCTCTCATAAAGCTTTGTATTAAAAGTCTTCACGAGCCCTTAATATTTTAAAAATTAGGTACCAAAGATTAATTCAAATTTACCAGATCAAGTCTTGAATTGATTTAAGACCTTTGGTTAGTGATTCGGGAGTAAAAGTCTTAAAAAAATTTATTTTAACAACGAAAAGTTGTCTAACTTGATATAAGTTTCTGGTTAAATATTAAAAAAAGAAATTAATTCTTTTGTATGTACCTCAATCATTTTCACATTCAAAATCATATAATCTAATAATGTGGAAATTCAATTTTACCCTGTACTCATACGTACTTGCTATTATTACGCCCATAAAATGAATTTCAATACACTAGGTAGTTATTTCATGAACGTGTTATCATTGTGTGTGGTATTTGGTTTACATTATTCAGAAAGAGAGTAAAATATCAGACAGAAGGGGGTTGAATATTTTAAGCCAAACATGGTTAAATGCCTTACGCTGAGGATATAAGCACCTTTCAAAGAAACCCCTCATTAACACTTTACACGTCTGAATTAAGGAAAGCCTCTTTAAATTTTTTTACAACATTTTTTTTTGCTGTTGTAGTTGTTTTTATTTTAAAGTCGATTTTCATAATAAATCATATTTGTTTTTCTTTATTGATTCATTAGATAAAAAATAAATAAATACAAAAGGAACATTCTTGTTAAAAATTGCAACAATGTTGTGTTGCTAACTATATGCAAAAATGTCATAAGCATCTAAAGAAACAAATTATTTCTTCACTAATTTGTACTTGTGATATATGTAGGTACTGTGGGGCAAGTTTTGTATTTAGAAAAAAAATACCGAACTCGAGGTTTTGGTCAAACTTGCCCCAAAAAAGTGGATCCCATAGTTTAGTCAGTCTGTATTTCTTTACATCATCATACTGTCTAAGCCACTGGAACGATTTGATTTTCCTCTAACTTGGTTCTTAGGGATCTTCGGTGATTCCCCGAAGGAGAAATAGAAATTTTTTTAGCTCTAAGACGGCTCTCACTAAGACGGTAACTGGATGTTAAGCGTTCTAGATTGTAGCTGCAAAGAAGCAGCATAACCTGCCTCAGGCTTGGGAGTTCTGTCCTCTTCTGTTTTTATTCTATTTTCAATCACGTTGTCTATTATTTCACAATAAGGCTCAGACCTCGTTAGGGTAGTCCTTGCTTAAGAGTTTGCCTCTTCATTTTCAATGACACCTACTTGTTCCGGTATTATATGAAGTGAGACATTATTATTCTTGCCGATGTCAAATACTCCTCTACGACTTTAGGAGGGAGTTTTGGCCATATGTACGGGGGCCAGATGGTTTACAATCTTAAACTTGAGACATTCTCAATTCATCAGTATTTTATTGGATGAAATAGTACACTGTTTCGTCTGAACACTCTTTTCTGCTCCTTAACTCAGTTTTGAAGTATTTCTCAAAGTTATTCTTTTAAATAATGCCATCTCTTGGGATGCCAAGAAGTAAACATGATACAAAATTCCTGGAAATAGAGTCTTTTTCTATGCATTAACCAATCCCTTAGCTTTACTTCCTGCTGTTTTGTTTTCACTGTTCCAGATATGCATACTGCATGTGAGAGTCTGCACTTTTTCTAATCATTTCCTATAGCTGTTGATAGTTTGGTTCTTTTGTGCTACGTAATGCTCTCGTGCTCTTCTAAGAATTAAATATTGATCGATGTTTACCGACTCGTAGTACCAATATGGGTGCCTAAGAAAAGGGTACGACAGAATAGAATAAAGAATAAAGCGTGCACTGAGCGCTCTGAGATGTTTTTGAAACGCATCTGAACACTCCGCTGTTTATTTCCACCTGTCAAATGCTTGTGTTAAGAATTTAGTCTGCTCAGTTATCTTATTCTGAGCTCATAGAAAGCGCACTCTGAACACACTCAGAATAAAATAAAATGCACGACTGGGTCGCACGAACTTGCTCCTATGTAATAGACTACTTAGGAATTTTAAAAACGAATGTTATTAGTGAAAACTGTTCATAAGGATAAAATGATTTTTTTAAATTCTTTTAGTAGTAAGAGATAAAACCAGCATGCTATGCAAACATGAATTTATGCAGGAACAAAAATTATAAGTCGTTGTAGTGGTTCCTTAAAAAAATAAGCTTTTATGTACAAAATTTTTAAAACATTTTTGAGAAAAAATTTTGGTACGCCAACCTTAAGTTTTTATTATTGTACGAATAAAAGTCTAATTTCCAAAAAAAATATTAAGCCGTTCTTGAGATATCGAATTTTCTTCTTTATAAAAAATTTCATTAAAATCCGTTATGTCGATAATGAGAAATTCAAAATTCGAAAATATCGTTCTATGGTAGGTACAGTCAGTAATATCTAGATTTCAATTTTTTTTTTATTAAATTATAGATCGTAAAGATTAATCGAAAGAAAAAGAAATTTTAGCAAAATTCTCGGAACCGTTTTCGAGAAAAATACGATTTTCGAAAACCATTTTTTAAAATTTGTATGGAAGGTACCGTTAGTTTTCGATAAAACAAATTTTTTTTTCTCAAATCTTGAAGATTATGGTAAGAAAATTTTATTTGTCAAGTTTGAAAAAAATCGAGCATGGGGTTTTCGAAATATTGAGTTTCCAAAAAAAAAATTTGATTTTTTTTTTAAAAATCCAAAAACTTAAAAATTGAAAATTTGAATATGTAATAATATTCAAACTTTGGAGGCGCTTTGGCGTAAAAAAATGATTTGAATTGGCTGTACCGTTTTCGAGAAAATCAAAAACAAAAAAAAATGGACCCAGGGCGGCTACCAAAAATAACAATTTTTTGTAAATTTTGTTTCAACCATTAGCTAGTTTTAACCAAATGAAATTTTTCAAATTTTTTTTAAAAAATTCTGTGGGACAGTTTTTGAAAAAAAAAATATTTATGAAATTTCGAAAAAAAAATCGTATGGCAGGTACCGTTATTTTTGGTCTTAAAAAAAACAGAAAAAAACGTCCGGGGGGAAAAAATTAAAGCCCATATCTACCAAGTTGGAAGAAAATCGGCCGAGCCGGTTAGGCTGTAGTCGAACCGACAGACAGACAGACAGAATTGCGAGACCCACTTTTTTAGTCTTCGCTATCATCGTAATGTCAACTTTGATCAAAATCTCGAGTTCGATTTTTTTTACGAATGCATAACTTGCCTTATAGTACCTATAAGTCGCAAGTAAAAAGAAAAATATTCGAAGCACTGAACACTCTGTGAAACATAATAATAACATAATTTATTTTTTAACAACTCAACTCTGCTCTGAACTTAAAATGAAAAACTCCTATTAAAACCTCGGTCAAACTTGATAATAATATGATAATATGAAAAAGAAAAAAAATTTTTCTGGAATTCTGTTCATCTGTCCTATTCGGCTACGACCTACACGGAATGGTCAATTTTATACGTAGTACTTTTTCAATAATTCCCTTCGACCAGTGGCGTATTGAGGGGGGGGCCCAGGGGGCCCGGCCCTCCCCCCCAAGCCTCAAAGATCAATTATTATTAAGGTAATTTCATCATAATGTACATGATTAACTGAAACTTTTTCGTAAATCTTAGAGATTTAGAGGGAGCTCAGATTCTCGAGCTTCCCAAGTTCTGAAACGGTTGTTTGTGTTTGTTTGAATTAGATCCCTAGCTGACGTTAAGATTTTTGAGTCAAACCACATAATTCGATAAATCGTTCGGAATTCTTTAGATTAATATTATGCATTCAAAATAACAATTATTGTTAATAAAGCGTCTTAAGAAAATAAGCACAAAACTTATACAATACGTGATTTTAACTAAAAAATAACATAGCATAACAAAGATACAAAAACATTGATCATTTTAAATATTCAACAAAAAACAGAAAAAGTTATTCGCAGTTAATAATATTTGTCAGTAAAACACTGACCAAACATTTCGTTTGAATAAATCATAACTTTCTATAAAATATTAAATGTTGACTAAGTACTTTCAATTTGAATTTACTAACAACCAGAAATTTATCTTCCATTTTAGTTTGAATTATTGCAACAAGAATTGCAATATTAAAAACATTCATATTTAAAAATCTTGCTTCAATATTTACATTAAATTTAAAAACGAAATAAATTTTTTTTTAGGTTGACTTTACACCTTGCTGTTTGTGTAAAATGTTTAGGATACAAGAACATTGAAAAAATAGTTTTTCGAATGTGAAACGATTAGACGGTAGTACGAAATTGCCGAGAGCAGTAAAATGATACTATAGTACTTTCAACAGAACCGCAGCAAGCAGCACTGCGCTTCACTCTCGATCAAAGAGGAGAGAGAGAAAAATGTTTCGTACTTTTCCCTCCAAAACCTGTTTAAATTATTATTTCTTGTCTTTATTATAAAAAAAAAAAAAAACAAATTAATAAAAAAAATTCGAAAAAAGTTTAATTTTACTGATTACGCAAGTTAAGGTTTCTTAGGGTACACAAAAATGCTAGATTTAATTATTTTACTAACTTAAAAGCACTGCAAAAAAATAAAAAGTAAAATAAAATTATTGAAAAATTATTATTATATATTAATACTAGCGGCCCGGACGTGCTTCGCTACGTATAAAGTGAAATAATAAAACAATTTAATTGTAACATCAAATTATTCATTTATTCAAACAAAAAAATATTTTATTAATTGCTAGCTATTTTAAAACTTAATCCAAAACATTTGGATAAACAATATTTTTGGTTTTTTCATATCAGTTGGAATCGTAGGGATACGCGGTATCAAACAAACTTCTCCTGTTGATTTAGCAGTTAGGATCGTAGCTTCAATCAAATTTGGCAACAACTTTTTCACTGCCAATTACACAGTTTTGGTGGATTAATATTTCGCAACAATATAATCAAAGAACCAACTTTCAGATTCAAGCAATGCGGTGGTATACCGGCCGGTTCCAATGAAGTTAAAAATTCAATTGGATAATTCATCTTGATACATGACACTGTCAGTTGGCAACTGGCAGTTTCGCTTGAATTTGAAAATTATTGGCATTGATATGAATGTTCTTGGGTGCTAAAATGGGACGTTTTCTCAACAAATCATAATTTCTGTAATTCTGAAGAATATTCGGAAAAACACATTCAATCAATTCATCTATCGATTGCGCAATTGTACAAAAATTGTTTGGTACTGTCGATTTATATTTTGCCATCATCAATTTCTAACAATTGTTTTGAAAATTCATGGGCAGCTAGATCATTTTGTAGGTGAATACGCATATTAATGTTCAGTGTCAATTTTTGTACATACTCGTACATATCTCCAAAGAATTGATGACTTCAAACAGGCATTTATTTCATCAGCAGGAGTTGATCGAGGAATGACAGGCAATATTTGATGAAAATCCCCTGACAGTATTATCAAAGCACCACCAAAAAGCTGTTGATTACCACGTAAATCTTGTATTGTTCGATTAAATGCTTCTAGTGATTTTTTATTCGCCATTGTACACTCATCCCATAAAATAATTGACGTTAATCGCAGAACTTTTGCTATAGCAGAATTTCTCGAAATATTGCAAGTTGTAGTTTCAATCACCTGTGCATTCAATGGCAATTTTAATGTAGAGTGTGCAAAAATTGATTATCAGCGTCGGGGTATGGCAATAACGAACCAGCTTGATGATAAATCTGGCCCTGAATCTGTAACATGTAAGTATGCAATTTTAGGTAGATGTTGGATCAGAATTTTTAAAACTATCGAATACTTTATGATTCAGATTGATATAAAGATGGGACAGTCCTGTTGAAGTATTTACCTTAAACGTCGGCATAAAATTATCTCTAATAATTTTAGTAGCTCCAAAAGAAGTCATTTGAAATGCCGAATTGTATAGTTCAATATGACTCAAAAAGGGATTCAACGTTTGAAATGTCCCAAAAATAAGTGAATGCAATGCTTCGGGTGGAGTTTCTAATGCTGGCAATCTCACTTTGCCATTAGCACAACACATGCCGGGCAGGGTTCGAACCTAAATCTACTCCTACGCTCCGATTTTTCGAGATTCACTCCACTTTTTCCACACAGACAAATTGTCTTATTTATATACAAATATGACATTGTTGAAAAAAACCATTAAACCTTTGTTAAAAATTCTTTCTGAATTTGTAATTTGTTTATTTTTACAAAACAATTTTTGAAAATAATACTAAGTTTTCCAATGAAACCTGTGATTTATTTTTCTTTTTTGCTAATACTATTTTTTTATGTTCATACATACATATATATATTTTAATTTTCCTGAAAAGTAAGGATTTTCTTTTTGTTTCAAATCTACTCCGAAAATCTTGCATTTGCTCGACTTTTTTTTCAAATTTGCTCCGACGTTTTATGATTCAGGTTCGAACCCTGATGCCGGGCGTTTCACCTGGAAAGTTAGCCGCATCACAATGTGGACATTATTGCGTCCATCATTCCAATGTATCCGTACATACTATAATTAATTTGACTGTTGTAATTAAAAGCAGCACGCATCATTTCAGCCAAAGGAGCACGACGTATTCGTGATCGCCGTGCAAGATTCAGTACAGGTACAGGGTCAACAGATCTATTTCGTGCATTACGTTCACGCTGCGATGCATTAGCATATGCGCGTTCATCTGCAGTCTGTGATCGTCTTAGTAATGCCACATCATTTGCATTACGCGTTCGCCGACCTATATTTGCTCGCCCGGCTCGTGGCATTATTCCTTCATATAAAAAGAGGCTGGGTGCGACCCACACTGATAACTTCCCATTTGTGGTCTTGAAAACTTTATATTTAGTTTTTTTTCAAATAACCAAATTTTCAGCGAAACAAACTTTAGCTGTAAAATTCAAACAAATATTATTTTAAGATTGAAAAGCATTTTAATTATTTAAAGAGATTTGAAATTGAGATTGTTGATGTTGATCGTGAGCAAAAAAAATTTGTTAGATGTCACTTAGTTTAACCAAAATTGTCTCTTAGTACACTATGATTTTTCCTTTTTTTCGTTTCCTGAACAATCTTAGAAATGTAGCTTAGTATACATTCTTACGGGAAGGTATCGATGTATAAAACAGCATACTTTAGAAGGCACTATCGGTGTTCATTCCCAAGAAATTCGACTTGAAATACAATTTTAACTAGTTTTCACTAGAATTTTTAATAGTTTTTTTATTTAAAAAAAAAACTATTATTTCAATATTTGTCAACATTTTACCAATTGTACAAAATTATACTATGTATAAAATAAACTAAATTAGAAGTCAATATCACTACTAGTTCTCGAGAAATTTGAGTCGAAAAACAATTTTTACCAATTTTCAATAGAATTTTATATAGTTTTTTATTTTTTGTAAAAAAACTGTAAATTGATTTTTTTTGAAATTTTCACCAGTTGTCAAACACATTATTTTTCGTAAAATAAAATTATTTTGAGTTTCAAATTGTTTTCCGTTCTTAGAATATCTGGGTTATGAAAATTTTTTTTTCAGTTTTTTTAATTTAATAAAATAACGGTAAGTTCTTTTTTTTCCATATTCATACTAAATTTGTATGACCTTATAATGACTACATTAAATTTTATTTGAAGTCAATAGCATTATTTTTTCGTGAGATATTTGAAACTAACCAAAATTTTTACTTTTTTCTTAAACCGTTATAGTGAAAAAACTACTCACTGAATTTTAATAAACGCCCTTTCAGCCTCTTTCGAAGTTATTATCTATTAAACAAAATTTATTTGAAGTTGATATCTTTACTCGTTCTTGAGATATCGACGACGAAAAATGGTACAAGAACGTACGGACGTACGAACGTACGAACGTACGAACGTACGAACGTACGAACGTACGTACACACACACACACAGACATCTCTCTAAAAATGATTGATATAGCCTCTAGGGACCTTGAAACGTCGAGAAATGTCAAAAATTCCAATTTGACAAATCGGACCGATTACAATAACTCCCTATGGGAAGTTAAAAAAGAATAAATCAAATTAAAAACAAATTGCTACATTAATAGTGGTGTATCAATATCGCAAAAAAACTGAGAAAAGTACACGCACACATATACATAGTACATTTGAACGATTCAATTTGACAGCACAATCCATATATGAAAAAAGTTTCAATTTGACAGCAAAATCTCCACTAACAAAATGATCCGACGTTTATTGAATTCATTTGTTACAAAAAATGTGATAAATGAAGAACCGCTCGACCGATTTTGTGCAAACTTCACATAAACCATCTACTACATAGTCCGAACAAAGCCTAAACATTTGGCTCGGATAGGTGAGCCCGTTCTTGAGTTATAAAAACACAACGAAAAGTGGCATTGATTTTTATATATATAGATTATGGCCCCCCCCAAAATTTTTTCTGGATACGCCACTGCCTTCGTCCCTTTAATATTAGCTTTCTTATGCTGTATTTACAAAAAAGTCGATCCCATGCCTTGTAAGAACTAATGTGGCATATCTCTTCTAAACGTTCCATATAATATTATATCCAAGGTGGTGTATGAGCTTCTTAAACCCGTTTTGCTACATTATAGCCGCCAAGTGCCAATCTACCAATATCTTTACATTGAGGCAAATCCTGGAAAAGAGCAACGCATTTCAAGTTGAGACCCCCAACTTTTTATCGTCTTCAAAGGCGCATATATGATTGGTTAATCGTCAGGAGGTTTATATATGGCGATGACCGATCTCAGAAATTGATCTAAATGTCCGGTGGGATATTGTAAAATTCGAAATAAATGTGCAACAAGGGAATATATTATTAAAGGATATTGAATGTTTTGACACTGTTTTCTGAATTATATTAAAAAATTTCATATCATCGCCTTAGAATATTACTTCTTTACAGGAATAAATGCATCGGTGATAACATCTTTAAAGAGTAGTGAACCTCAGTTACTTCCTTGATGTACTTTGATGTATTTTGTTTGGTTTATGATTAGTATTGTAAAGTTTATAAGTAAATTTGGACTTGAAATAGATAAAATGGTCTCAAAACAACTGAACCAACCTGAAAAATTGGCTTTTAGCATATAGTTGGAATAAGACATATCCCAACGATTTTCGTTTATTTATTCTAAGGTAAATGCCGGCTCCCAATTCATGAGGGGTGTCTATCTGAGACACAGCAGCTTTCAAACCTCTAGGGCCCTGAGCACGCTATTTCAGTTATTCGGTTTTCCTTGCCGTCAGGAACCTGGTGGCTGGGACTCGAAGACTCTCTTAGCTGGAGCATTGTTATCCATTCGCCAATGTAGTCGACGTGTTTTGGCTTTTTGGACTGCATCCAAATCTTGGAATGGATGATAGAGTTCACGGTTATATCTTCTCCTCCATTCACCCTCCTGGCAAACAGACCAAATATCCGTCGAAGAATTTTCCGTTCGAAAGAGCCCAGTATCATTTCTCCCTTTCCTGCTTATGAATCCAGCACTTGACGCCGCGCGCCGTACAGCAGGACTGGTAGTATTAATGACATTTATTTATAAACTGGCGAAAAATTTTTTGGGCTAGAAAAATTTCAATTGTTGAAAATGTCAAAACTTGAATTTAAAAAAAAATAAATTTTGGAGCCAACCAAAGTTTTTTCCCTTTATCAACTATGTACATATATTGAAAAAATTTGTTTTATTGTGTAAATATTCAGTCGTTTATTTTTAACAAATTTTCTTATTGAAATACCAATTTTTGTGAACATTTTAAGTACAACAAAAAATGACAGATTTGTTTTAGAATCTATCTCAAATCATTAAACGACTTTTTATAGGGTTCTTAAATTTAATTTAAAATCTTTATTTTATAGGTCTCAAGAAAAGATTTAACTATTACCCGAATTAATGTTTTACCTTCTTCTCCGAAATCATTTTTGGAATTACATGTGCAGGTTTTTAATCTTGCACATATGGGAATCAACTAAGGCAGCATTTCGAATAACCGCAAAAGAAGACATGAATGTTTTTTTTTTAAGAAAAAAGTATGTGCTGATGCAACATAGCCTATGTAACAAAATTATTATTTTGTTAAATTTTAAAGGAACTTTAATTTTTCCGAATGAGTAAAATGTGTATCAAAAAATTCGCTCTGTTTGGAAACAAAAAAAAAATTTTTTTGTAGCTTATTTTCACCTGACTTAATGGTAACACATAAATATAAAATTAAAATTGTTTCCGAGGGACCGCCTTATGAAAATATGTAACCGTTTAGCCAGCCAAAAAGGGGCTGAAAGAATTCATGTTCACGTACAAATACAGCTTCGTAATTTTCAAAACGGACAATCTGTCCGTTTCTTCCAAGAAAGTTTGAAGGTTTGTCAAAGTCGGAATGAATCTGGAAATATACCGAGAAAATGTCCACATTTTTTTAGTTATTGGTTTGAAGATCCTGGGTAAAATAATTGTTTACAAAAAATTATTAAGATGTTACTAGAAAGTCGAAGAAAAAATAAAAACCCTTATTACTATTGTCAATTATCAACCAGTTGACCATTGCTAAAATTTACCAATCAATTGATATTTCGGTATTGTGAATGGACTGATGTGGATTGGGCTCAATTTTTTTTTGACGTTTTCAGTATTTTTTTATTAAAATAAATTATTAAAAGTGATTATTTTATTTATAAAAATAAAAACAAAGAAGTTGTACTTAATTATACCCTCAGTGGAGTAATGGTTTGACGAAGATGATGATGACGATATGCAAGAAGAAGAAAGGAGCTCAGAGATACTTCAAACCCTCTAGAATTGGAAGAACAAATGTGGGCTTGCCTGTCCAGAAATTAATTTTTTTTTGTTATACAAATATCTATTCTATTTTAGCTTTATACAAAACTTCCGTTTTCAAAGGCAGCTTTCTCTCACATCTTTTCTGAAATGGTCCTTAAACTTAGAGTATCCAAAAGATGCCCATCAGTTCCTTATATCATACAATTGTGTACGTTTATTTTTGAAGGTTGAAGGGTTTAAGGGTTGGCCGTGGCACGATGGTTGTGTGCTCGCCTGTCAACCTCATCATCACAGGTTCGATCCCTGCCGTCGTCTATGTCGTTTTAATTCCATTAAAACCTTCTAAAATTGTCATCCATGGGTTGCTGGTTTACTCATTACATGCTGTTCAGGCATAACACTAACAACATGTAATTGAGTTAAACTAGTATGCCCAACAAGGATGAACATGAATAAAAAAATAATGTGAATTATAAACGACATAGAAATAAGACACGGCATTTCTCCGCTTTAGCAAAGCCGCCATCCCTGGAGATAAAAATATCTGAGACAACCACCAACAGTTTTAGAACATCGTGCCACACATCTTTCCTATCCTTCTTTCTCTTCATTAACTTCACGCCCACGCTGTGTTGAAACATTTAAAGGGTAATCATAATCCCTTGAGCGCGGGTAGATTATAAAAAAAAAAAAAAAAAAAAAAAAAAAGGGGCGTACCAACACCTTAGAAACAATTTTTCAATTGGGCTTGCACAGCCTTTCGTCACTTATTTTGAAAGAAAATGTGAATGCGTTTGAAGAATGTGTTTGCCCGAAATGGGAAAAACGTCGTTCAGAAATGTAGTTTTTTGAAAGGATTGAATTCCCTGGGATAAAAGGTTGTGCGGATAGAACACGCATCAAAATTGAAACAGTTGTGACTTCAATATTTGGAACAGTTCTGACATCCTTTAAATGTCTTCAGAGCCAAACCTGGTGGATTGACGCATGTTTCTATTTCAAAAATCATAATAACAAATTCCTTCATTTTGTTGAGGTTGTGAAGTCTGTTTGATCTTGCATTTTATATCTATCCATACCTAAAAGTTATGAGAATGAGAAAAAAACAAATTTGTGAAAAAGGTTAAATAAAATTTACTGCCAAGTGTAGGAGGTCCTAAAATATTTAGCTCCATAGCAAATTCATACCATTTTTTCTGTGACAAGGCTTTTGAACGAATTCCTTTTGCAACATCTCATTCATTTGCTCAAACAATTGGGCCAATTACTTTTTGTTACTTACAACCTCTGTTCTGTGTGATTGTTGAAAACTTTCATTCAAAAATGTTCGCAATAAACCTTCCATTTTTTTTGTCCCGCACCAATTTAATCTTTGTCGACTAACTTTTTTCAGTTGACAGAAAACTTGGCATATATCAATAAAGGCGATGACAATTGACACTGAAAGTACCGATTTTTTCATTCACAATAAAGAATTGATACAAATTAACAATTTAACAACTGTTCATCGATGGTTGTCAAACATTATGCCAATTGAAGAAATTGCTTGATTATATCAACTTTCAATTGATTATTGACAATCGCAATAAGAGTAATTTTCATTTTTGAGACCCCAGTAGTTTATAATTGTGTCCCTTAAATTCTTTGGTAATAAGTTAGCAAATCCACACTTTATCAGCTCATGTATATAGTACGGGGAGACAAATTCCAGGAAACCATTTTTATTTGTATTTGGTCTTCGTTAGACACCAGAGCCTTGGCAAATTCCTTGAATAATTTCAAAAAAATTCAAACATCTAACCGACAGATACGAATACAGTAAAATAACTTGTAATGTAGGTAAAGCCTATATCTCCCTCAAACCTACACCCCTTAAGCCTAAAAAAAGCACCTTCGAAATCAAAGTTTCTAGATTTGTTATATTTTTGCTTTGTTTACCTAAGACTAACCCCATTTTCAATCGGATGACAAGCTGGCTTGAAGAAAGTACACCTTCCTTTCATTCCGCCGAAGCCGCCACGACACTGATGTTGCACTAACGATTAATATTTTCATTCTTTCATTTTTATTCTTAGAACAACAAAAAAAAAAAACATTATTATTGGATTAGAAATGCAGAAATATCCGTTATTAGTTTCGACTTAAGACGAGCCATATCTGTGCCTTGTCTATTACACATTCACATTTATTATGATGTGGGTGTTAGTGTCCGTCTTAAAGAATGCGCAAAATATTAAGAACACACCATATAAACTTGGGGTTGGTCGGGGTGCAATGGAAAGGGTTGTTGATGGTGAATTTTTATTCCTCGACGCCTTTTCAAGAATCCATCACTCAGAAAGTATTCTTATATTATGCATTCCAACGACTTAAAGTGTAGAGGCTTTAGACAAATATAATGTGAAATCTTTTACAAGGAAAAGACTAAGAAGGGATTTAGGTTACCTCTCTGCAAGCAAGTTGGTAAGCTAATAGCTAGAGTGGGTGATGGGTGGTGAAAATGGACAAGCGGAGGTAGGTTTACTGGGGTAAAAACGTATGATTGGAATTTGTGCCACAAAAAGATTGGTATGCTAAATTTGAATGACACCAAATATACATATACTGTTGTGCTATTCTGGGTCCATAGACATTACGCTGTTGGCTTAAATAGGAAAAACTTAGAGGCTGAGAAGTTATTTTGTCAAGGAAGTGTTTCGCTTGAGCTGATATGTAATGCAAGAGGTTAAAGACGATTGGATTAAGTGTTTTCTGTGTGTGGAGGAATATTTCTTTAAATTGATTACTAGTTCTTTTTGACTCGAGAACTATGACAGTTAAGGAAAATGTCCATTTCATACATTATTCAACTAGCCTTACTCGTATTTGGAAATTAATATATTTTAATCCGAATACTGAAAATTTGAAATCCCATAATGAGGCTCAAATAAGAAAAATTAAACAACGTATTTCTATGCAGCAACCTGCCAAATTTGCACTATGCCTAGCCCACCTGCGACCAATCTACCAATTGTTAGTCATTAGAAACCGCAAATCCCACTATTATGAGAACCTCCCAATCGAATCGAAACCTTTTAATATTTCCACATCCAGTCGTGTATCGAATGAGATTAACGGCCATTCGAATATTATGGTTCCTGTTCGTGGAAATCAAAAGTTTTTGTGTCTCTTATACAAATTTTGCGTTTTAAATATGAAAATAATCCGTCAGCAAAGTACATACTTGGCTAGATGGTATATTATGGACAAACTATACTATAAGTAGGCATAGTAAAAGGTGGAAGTAATATAATTTATGATAAAAGGAACAAATCGGCTTTTGTTTTAGAGTTTTAACCTCAAATTGGTCGGAATGATGGATAGGATTCGTCATCATCATCATCATCGCATCAATTAGCAATATCACACCGAAGTCCAAACCACCATAATATACCCATACAACCGGTCAGTAGCGGTTGGAGGTATACCTACGCATAATACTATTGTTCAAGGATTCACACAAATCCCCGAAAGGGTTCAGATTTACCTGCTGCTATGGTTGTTCAGCTTGCATCTCCTGGAAACCATATTTCAATAACCCACCTGATATTTTCACTCTATATCAAGCTTTACAATTTGGGTAATTAATCATGAAAATAAAATTGATAATGCGTCGGCGATGGTGTAGTGCTGTTGGCAGTGCTAGATTATCTATAAGACAAAAGTAGACATTTTCTAGGGGGCTCCATGGCTCGTTAGGCTTATTTTTGTTTTAATAACATTTTTAATTTTTTCTAATTTTTAACTAGGTTATGTTCATCAGGTAAAAAATTGTTAAATTAAATATATGAAACTTTAAATTAACAGAATATGTAGTTAAATTGAAGTTGACATACATCCATGAAAAATAATTAGTAAAAAATAACACTCCAGTCTTGTCAAAATCTTGCCAATATTTTTTTTAATTAAAAAAATGTATGTTGAAATAACATGGCATCTGCTTAAATCAGCTACAAATTTATCAGAAAATCATGTTGATTTAACCATGAATCTTATTGAAGTCGTGACAGGTTTTGAGTTATCTACAGCTTTAAATGAAAATGGGACTTGTAAATTTAACAAAAACTAAGTTTACATTAGACGGTGCATCGACCGCAACCTATAGCTAACCAAGTGACCAAAAAATGCCATGTAAATAAATTGCCTAAAGTCTTCACTCAGGTGGCAATCTCTTTATTGTATCGAAAATCTTTTTTTTTTTTCTTTGAAAATACTAAAAAAAATTTCGGCAGATATTTTGTGGGATGATGGAAATACGATTGCGAATAGTCTTTTCTAGTAGTGGTGGGCGCATTCGAATGAAATAATCGATTATAATCGATTCAGGCAACATCTCGAGATATCTCGATTCTTCACACAAATCATTCGAATACTCAAATCATTCGAATGATTTTTTCTTATCTACTTTCTCAAAGCGAAATGAGGACTCGAGTGTCTATTCGAGACCGAGAAGCGAATATTGAACGAAAATACAGAAAAGAAAACACACAAAATCGAGAACTCGAGAAGTTGGTTATTTGTATATATCGTGTGTATGTATTCAATGACTCAGTTTATATTTACATAATATTCATTTTGTAAAGGAAAGACGAGAAGCGAGAACCATTATGTTATGATTTTCTTGTTTTGTTTTTGCTTTTTTTTCCTTGAAATGGAGTGTTTGTTTCCTACTTTTTTTACTATGATATTCCTTCGAAAATCATTCGAATGATCATTCGATTCTTTAAATCATTCGATTATGCCCAACACTATTTTCTAGTCAGTTGACTAGTGAAGGCCAGAGCAAATTAATCAATGTTTATCAAGAACTTTAAATGTTTCTTTTTTTTTTTTTGATAAAAATCCACTGTGAACTTTATCCAACAAGATTAAAATTGTGAATCATTAAACTTAAAAGATTTTACCATGGTTAGTCATTAGCCGTGTTTTTTGAAAGAGTGAATAGCCAAGTTAGCAAAATTTTACATGCAAAACAATAAAAACATAAAAAGTGAATATAATTTGGTTAGTAATCAGAGTGAATATAGAATGAATAAAAATTGTTGATATATTGAGATGTAGATGGCGCTTAAATCAAGTGTAGAAAAACATTTGCTTGGTACTTTAATGTGCTCTGGAATGCATCTTTTTTTCTCAGAGAGAAGTCAGCCAAGTAGAAGAATAAGCTATTTTTGTGGGCTAAAGACCATTAGAAGCTATTTTCTTTAAGCTCGATAGGGGCAATTTCTGTGGCTGTTAAACGAAGATAAAATATTATTCTGATTGAGTAAGAAAAGGATTTATTTCTAGTCAATGAAGGCCTTAGTTCTATCACCCGATATAGAAGATTTAGGTTTAACTATTGAAAAATTTAAAATAACTAGTCCAACGGTCGAAATGACTAATTAATTTAGCTTTCTAACCACGGAAGTTATGTGTTCGAACTGTGCAAGCATACCAATCATCAACCAAGTATCGGTGAAATTGAACAAACTAGAATACCTGCTTCGTATGTCCTAAGTAAACCTATATGTAGAAAGAATTACAATAATATTTCCAACATATGTGCATGTGTAACTGAGTTAAGTCCTGGAAGTAAAACATATTTCAAGTCCAGACTTACCATGATTTCACCAAGCTTAAAGGCGTAGTACCCCTTGGTATAATGGTTAGTGCATTGGGCTGTCATGCAAAAGGTCTTGGGTTCGATTCTCAGTTGCTGCGAACAAGTTTTTGAGGGGTGTAGGTACTGCCTCTTACGAGGAAGTGACAAACCCTTCAAGGATATATCTTATCATGAAAAGTGCTGCTCATTAGCCGTTCGGAATCGGCAGAAAATTTTAGGTTCCCTCAATTCCTGGCAACGAGCACACAGAAATTGATGAGAATTGTAAGTCACTAGGTCCTGGTTCTTTTCGTTATTGATTGGTGTCAAGTTCAGAAGCTATAAGTCCTCAAGTTAAGTCGCATAATATTAGAAATCCCTCGTTCAAAATTTGCACAGGTTTTCGATAAAAACTGAAGCATTATCTCAATCTCATTATGGGACAGAAGTAAGTAAAGAGTCAAGTCTTAACAGGCCAGGCACTTCGGTAGATCTGTTTATCTTAACTATTTCAAACTTACACTGGGTCTCGACAGAAAAAAATAATACTTCTTCAAACTCGTTATGGGGCAGCAGTAAATACAAAGAAGAGTCCTACCACAAAAGGCAAACACAGAAGAATGAACGGTTAAAAACAATGAACAAATTTTGCAAAATCAAAAAAGTGAGACTGCTAATATATCACTTCCAAATTTATCCGGTAAATATTACACAAATCAACTTGGTTAATTAATAAAATAAATTTAAGTGACGATTCTAACTTAATTGATGTGAAATTTTAATAATGTTCAGTCAGTTAAACTATGAAATTTGACGTGTTATCTTACCATCACCATTCGGTTAAATCAAACAAGAACGTTATTTAGTTTTAAAATTGTAACCCATTTACAAAATAAGATTGAATAAAACTGGCTAGTTGCTTAAACGAGCTTAAGCTCGTTTAATTTAAAGAATAATAACAATTAGTTAAATTTAACCAAGAAGATTGTTGGATTACTAAATAAGAAATGTGTAAAATTAATCAAGTGTAGTTATTTGATTTAAACACTTTACTCGTTTAAACTAAATAATCTTGAAAATTGCAAAATTTATAGAATAGTTTCTCGATTAATGTAACTTAGTTTCTCGATTAAAATTATAATACTAAGTCATTTGTTTTAAACAATTTCATTTAATCGAGTTAACTACGTTTCTTTTAGCAACATACACGATTTACTTTTTACCCGAGACAACATAGTTTTTAACACATTTTATGTGTAACCCACTGAATAATGGCTTTCGGTTAGATTTTATTTCTCTGCGTGCACTTCAACAGATCTGTCTAGGAACTCGGCTATAAGGACGATATCGAGATCATTGAGCACTCTAATCCCTGACAGGCAAAACTTGTTAAGATTATTGTGATATGTTAACAAAAACCAAAGAAACTCCTGTCTACGGCTTGAAATAAGCAGTAGCTCTAAGGTGGGTAAAGGAGTACATACAAATATGAACATCATGAAATTTCGGCAAAGAACTACTCTAGAAAACTTTTTCTTTGGCTAAACCAACTTCTTTAACTTAAACCCAACTTCCTTAAAAGGAAGTATTACTCAACAATACATTTGGTTATTTGTAAGAAGGTCGCCAATGGAATAAATGATACAACCGTAAAGTCTATAAGCTTTATAACCGTCTGGAAAAATTATAAATTTGCTGCTGCCACAGCTCGTGAACAACCAATAGCTTATAGGTCTCAACCCTTCCATGAGTAAGTGATATTCTTGTTAATCTGTAGAAATGAAAGGGCGTACAATTTACTTCGAAGGAAAGATACTCTTGAAGAATGTATTACTGTCTAGCAACATCCATAGGGATGTTGAAGATTCGACGCCAGCGCAAAAGTCCAATTCACTAACCATTACTCCAAGGTGTTCCCGTCTATGGATGTAGTCAAATAAAGTAAAACACGTCAACTAAATTGGTTCGACCAAATCCATCGAATGAAGAACAAAGCTCAAGTCAAGAAAATTTTCGAATCCAAATACTCCACTTCGATGATTAAGGGAGTCTCGTAGAAAAGACAAAAACATGACAAGTGAAAAGAACGCTTTATCTTTAAGATAGTAAAGAAAGGTAGCTGTTTGTGTATGGAATAGAAACTACTTCTAGAAAAGAAAACTACTACTTCAATCTCAGACAGAGAAATTCGACTTGAAGCTTTCCTAGCTAAGTCAGGCTACTAATCTGCAAAATATCAAACAGGAAAAGCAACATGATACCCGCTTTCAAAAACAAAACAAGAATCTGCAAAAGATGAGTCTTCTTATTATAAAATGACAAGAAATAACCTAAATCTAATTATTCCGACTGTTCCGGTGACCTTGTGGTTGGACATCAATCTTATAAAGGGTTGGTTAAATTTTAAGGGCCGATGTTGAATGTAAACTACACCTAAACGTCAAGTTTTTTCTGCATTTCATTTGAAATTTCTCAATTTCAGATTAACTCAATTTGAACCATGGATAACGCGTTAAAGTTATTCAGGCTTATTATGAAAATGGGCGTTTAAATCAAAATGGATATCGTGCACTTCGTGATTATTTCGGTCAATTTAGTCGTCCAAATGTGTGTACAATCGGAAAAATCGTGCAAAAATTTGAGCAAACCGGGTCTGTAGGAGATGTGAAAATACCAGTGCATGATCGTACAGCTCGTACTGCAGACAATATTGCTGCTGTTCGCGAAGGTGTGGCTGAAGAGCCGTCCACCTCAACTCGTCGTCGTGCCCAAAAATTGCACCTCTCACGCTCGTCGTTGATGAACATTATGCATAAAGACTTGCATTTACACGTTTACAAGGTGCAATTGACTCAAGAACTAAAGCCTCTTGACCATTTCAAGCGTCGTCAATGGTCAGAATGGTGGCAAGAAATAGCAACAGTGGATGATCAATTTTCGATGAGGCACATTTTCACCTCAGTGGATTCGTCAATAAGCAGAATTGCCGCATTAGGGCGAATGATAATCCAAGAGTGATTGTCGAAAAACAAATGCACCCACAAAGAGTGACTGTTTGGTGCGGTTTATGGGCATCATCGGGTCGTAGTTTTTCCAAAATGAGGCCGGTCAGGTAGTTACTGTGAATGGTGTTCGCTATCGTGAGATGATAACGAACTTTTTATGGCCCGAATTGGAAGATATGGATGTGGACGATAGGTGGTTTCAACAGGACGGTGCCACTTGCCACACAGCTAACGAAACAATCTTTTGCACGACAAATTCAATGGCCGTGTTATCTCACGTCGCGTCGTGGCGATATCAATTGGCCGCCAAGATCATGTGATTTGACACCGTTGGACTTCTTTCTTTGGGGTTATTTGAAAGAAAAGGTATACGTCGATAAGCCAGCAACAATTGAAGAGCTAAAGGATGAGATAATTCGGGACGTTAACGGCATAGAACCTCAATTATGCCTCAGCGTCATCGAAAATTTGACCATCGGATGCAGGTGTGCCGCCGAGGTCGGGGCGGCGGCCATTTGGCCAATATTTTGTTCCATACATAATTGAACCATACCAATATTATCATAATAAAAAGAAGCAACAATAATTTCCTAAATAATTTGTGTTTTATTCAAAATCAACATCGGCCCTTAAAATTTAACAACCCTTTACTACGTTCAAGGCCTTACAGGGCAACATAGAAAAAAAAGTTTCTATCAATCTTAACACTACAACATATGATTGATAATTGAAACAAATTCGTTGTCATTCTGCTTGCCTGTTTATGCGGTCGAACGTTTCTCTGTCTATACGTCCACTTTACAACCAACTAACTGCCAATTTGGACACATAAAATTGCTCAAATTAGCTCAAAATTTCTCTAACATTTCGATATTCAGACATTCAAAATCTTTCCTTTTAAAACCTCTGCAATTTTCCTCAACGCTGGCACTGTGCTCATACATTTTAAGGGTAGTCGAAATCCGTTTAGTGCGCACAAAATATATAAAAATAAAATTTGATTGAGTACACGGGAGGTTTAGCTCATCGATCGGGGGTACCTAGCATACAACAATATTGACAAGTTTTCTCTAAAACGACTCTTACGATTTCGGTTAAATTTTATACGTCTGATACAATAAGGGATTGTTACTACACCGCCATTTGGGTTTTTCGCAAAAACTTCAAGAAACGATAATAAAGTTTTTACCGTTTTTAGAAAATTGTCATATATTTGGCTTATTCTCGTTTATCTCGATAATGACTTGAATAATTTTGCTAAAATGTACTTCTAATTGATAAAATAATATTATGTTTCGAAATTTAACCATAAAAACACTTTTTAAAAATCAAAAATCAGGAAAATAATTTGGTTTGTACTTTAGATTTATTCAAGTAGCTAATAATGGGATAATATTGTATGCCTTAAATGCTTGTCAACATTCAAGCTTCAAACCGCAACAGCAAATTCGAGCAATCCAAAAGTGATTTTTTTTAAGTCACACGTTTCGTTGCAAATGTGCGAGGCGCCTCCAAATGGTTAAGTTCGACCCCGGAGTTGAGCAACAACTCGCCATGACTGACACACCTACATTTGTATATCCATCTGTCTGTTCATATGCGCAATATCTAAAAGCAGATTTTAAACCAGTTTCTGCTTCTCCGGTGATCTTTTTAAAAATATAAAAAAAACATGTAGATATGTTAATATTTGTATTGCGGGGAAATCGCCATCATAACTTCCCAAAATTTAAATTTCCACAACATAATTAACCACTCTGCGACCATTTCATCCTACAATTTTTACTCCACTACCATTCTTAAGCATCTGACCTGTTGTGGGCTGATGTGGACCTGCGGGATTGTACATATATTACTTCATTTATAATTTTTGGCAACCATAATCCTTTCGGTTCACTTCATTCAATTTTTGTTTTTGATTTAATTTCGCACCCATTGTCCGAAAAGGACATACGATTACAAGAGTGCAGTGGCGGCGATAGGGGAGTGTAGGTCAAGTGGTGCGGTTGTGGAATACTCATAATTTCATAATGATATAATTGGGATAGTTAATTAAATTATGAGTTAAGCTTATTTTCCGTTGTAATCCTTTCTCAATCAATTGAATCATACACATAGCATTTTTATTCGTTCGATAAGTTTTTGAGGGTTTTTCTGGTAAATGGTAATACCATGCCAATAATACTTTTGTATGAATGGTATTGATGGTGGCCGAAATTCATTGCCTACGTAAATATTTTTGTTTTTCTCTTATTTAAGCCAGTTTACCTTAAGTTATCGGTCAATGAAAAATATTATCATGTTGAAAATTAATTTTAAAAGCATTCATATGGCTTTTATGGTTGTGAAAATTATTTCCTTGAGGTAAATAAATAAATAAATCACGGTTGGTTGAATTTAGGATTTTTTTTTTTGGCAAATTTTGAAATCAAACTAGGTTTTAGCTAAGGTAATTAGTTTAAATGTGGTTAATTAAAGCTAATTAGTTACTAATGTTTTATTATTTTTGATTTTGTTGAACGATAAATGTGGTTATTGTAATGCGGACTTCAAATTAAGGATTTTACTATGGCGATTTTCGAGTTATGGAAGGTGATTGGGGCCATATTGCTGAAGATACATCTGTCAAATTAGGTGTTGTTTATTAAGTCTGTTTTGCCAAATAAACATGGAGAGCAATAGTGTTCAATAACATTGCAAACGATTGAATTGTTTTATGACAGTGGGATTTCCATGCGTTCAACATTTTGTACATTCCGCTCTTTTTAAAGTGGCCATAATCGTCCTTCTGGGACTAATCGCACCTTGGTGGTAGAGAAATTCAAGTCGATCGGTTCAATGAACAATCCGCCAACACCCGCACGTCAACGAAACGCAGATCTGCCTAAAATATCACCGCTGTCCGTGAGCGCGTGCAAGAGAATCCGAGGCATTCAATTCCGCGACACGCACAAGAACTCGGCCTTTTGCTGACCAAAACTTTGCTTGTATTACGTCATGACTTTTTACTTTCGACTTATATGTATGTACATAGGTACTATAAGGCAAGTTATGCATTCGTAAAAAAAATCGAACTCGAGATTTTGATCAAAGTTGACATTACGATGATAGCGAAGACTAAAAAAGTGGGTCTGGCAATTCTGTCTGTCGCTTCGACTACAGCCTAAACGGCTCGGCCGATTTTCTTTAAACTTCGTAGATATGGGTTTTGATTTTTTACCCCCACACGTTGTGTTCTTTTTTTTTTTAAGACTAAAAATAATGGTACCTGCCATACGAACTTTTTTCGGAATTTTGTAAATATTTTTTTTTCTCAAAAACTGTTCAAAAGATTTAAAAAAAAAAAGATACAAAAAAATTTCATTTAGTTAAAGCTAGTTACTAGTTGAAAAAATTTTTCCGAAAAATGGTTATTGAGGGTACCCCCCAAAGAACCATTTCTTTTGTTTTTGATTTTCTCAAAAACGGTACCATCGATTTTGATCATATTTTTTTTTGCTAAAGCTTGCCAAAAATTTGAATAGAACTGTGTATTCAAATTTAAAAAAAAAATTTCAAAATTTTTTTCTCAAAACTCAATATTTCGAAAACCCGATGCTATATTTTTTTAAACTTGATAAAAAATAGTTTGTCAATATAATCTACAATATGTGAGAAAAAAAAATTATTTTACCTAAAAACTAAGGTACCCACCATACAATTGTTAAAAAATGGCTTTCAAATATCGTGTTTTTCTCGAAAACGGTACCTAGAATTTTGATAAAAATTTTTTTCTTTCAATTAATTTTTACGATATTTAATTAAATGAAAACAATTTTGAAATTAAGATATTACAGCTTGTACCTACCATAGAACCATTTTTTCAAATTCTATATTACTCATTATCAACATAACAGATTTTAAACAAATTTTTTATAGAGATGCTTCTAAAAAGTTTAAAAAACATTGCATTTCAAAACTTTAAAAAAAAAAGTATTTTATGAATTCAAAAAAAAAAAATCTTTTTTTTTTGGAAAATTCTATATTTCAAAAACGCCTCAATATTTTTTTTGGAATTTTTATTTTTACTCGAACCATAATAAAAACTTAAGGTTGGCGTACGAAATTTTTTTCTTAAAAATGTTTTAAAAATTTTGTATATAAAAGCTTATTTTTTTAAGAAACCAGTGCAACGACTAATAAGTTTTGTTCTTGCATAAATTCATATGTTTACATAGCATTCTGTTTTTGTCTCTTAAAGAATTTAAAAAATTAATTTTATCCTTATGAACAGTTTTCTCTAAAAACATTCGATTTTAAAATTCCTTACATAGGAGCAAGTTCGTGCGACCCAGTCGTGCATTTTATTTTTTATAATTCACAAACACTCAAGGGTTTATTGTGAGACCTTTATAATCTTCAACATAAACATAGCCACGGCTAAATTAGGAGAGAGAGAAAGGAGATGTGGATGAACATTGGTCTTAGATGTTTACTAAATTGAAATGTCAAACATACCCTAGGCTGAGCAATGGAATTGCGTATACCCGCCTAGGTTTTCGTGTTAGACGTTGCTTTTTGTGGTCATATGTCATCTTCGATTTTGGGAATAATTTTGAAATAAAATTATTTTCGAGGAGTTATTTTATTTTCATTTTGGGAGTGTATTTTCTACAACTACCAGCCACACTTAACGTTAAATTTCTGTTCTTGGAAATCGCAAATGATATATAATATCTTTGAAGTATATCAGTCCACCCGCTTAGGACTTATAGTCTAGGTGAATTGAAGGTTCAGACTTACAAAATAATCGACACCATTACGTTAACCACCTTTTTCTACTTTACCCAGCGCATCGTAATGTTAGATTTGATGATTAAGACTTCGACATTTATTTCGACATGAACCTCATTATATAAGCGAAAATTCTTTTTTGTTTTTTCTGTGTACAGTTTTTTTAATGTTTCAGAATTTTGGAATGTTATAATATTTTTGTCATTTAGAAGTATATTTGTGGAAAATTTTAATATAAATGTCACTAATTAAAAAATACGAGAATCAAAAAGTAAAAGCATTTTTCAAAAATCAAAAATCAGAATTCTTGTAAGGCTTAGTTTAATGGATTGTCATGACAGGGGTCTGAGTTCGAATCCAAGCGCCCTTTACTTAAAAAAAAAAACACGATTTTTGGAAGTATTGGCACTTGCGAGAAAGCGCCAATTCCTTCAAGAGTATCTCTTATTGTCATGAACAATAATTTTCATCTTAGCTATTTGGACTTGGAAAATACTTGTAAGCCCCAAATGTTGCTATCCAGGCTTGGACGAAATCGAAAAAGCTCTCAGTATTTTGTGTGTGCATCACACCTTTTGGTCAAATTACCACATTTTGTAGGTGCCAAAATACCTGATAAGTGCTTGAAGATACAAGAAATTTTGTAGCCTTTCTGATTTGCAAAAGTATACATTTGTCTGAATTTCGACTACAGTGAAATATTTGAGTAGGTAATTCAATAACCAAATTTTAAAAAAGTGCTTTAAAAATGATAATACTCGTAATATGTTATAGAGTATTTTCATCTCTTGACCACGCTGCAATGTTTCATGTATTTTATTATTTCGACGCAGTTTTATTGATAAAGCCAGGTTACTAACATAAATAATTTTAAACCTAAAATTCGCACATCAGAAAATGTCCGTAATCCCTTGAGTCCAATTTCGGGCGTACTGTTAAGCTAAAAGACATCTAAAGGCATTTCTTCAGAAATTTAAAAAAATATTGTTAGTCCGAATTTTCAGGAATTTACTTAGTCAGTCAGAATTTTTAAAACTAATATATTTTAGAATATTTCAAGTTTTTCACTCATTGATTTAAAAGTTGACTGTTAACTTCATCTGTCAAAATTTTCACAGTTGTAGAAGATCTGCACAACATTTAAGAATGTGTTTTTTTAACTTGCGGCTTATAGGTACTATAAGGCAAGTTATGCCTTCGTAAAAAAAATCGAACATGAGATTTGAGTCAAAGTTGTCATTAGGATGGTAGCGAATACGAAAAAAGTGGGTCTCGAAATTCTGTCTGTTTGACAACAGCCTATACGGCTTGGCCGATTTTTTTTAAACATGGTAGATATCATTTTCAAATTTTCCTCCCACAGGTTTTTTTTCTTCTTTTTTTTTAAGACAAAAAATAAAGTTTTTGTCAAAAACTGTTCGACAGATTTAGGGAAAAAAATTCAAAAAAATCTTCAAACATGACAAATGAAAGTTTCCTACTACAATCTACAAGATGTGGGAAAAAAATGCATTTTACCTAAAAATACCCATCATAGAAATGTTAAAAAATGGTTTTCGAAAATCGTATTTTCCTCGAAAACTTCAATTACAATTTTAACTAAAAAATTGTAATTAAGATATTACTGACTGTGCCTACCATATGTCGTTATCGAAATGACGGATTTTAATGAAATTTTGTATAAATTGCATTTCAAAACTAAAAAAAAAAATATTTTTTGAATTTAAAAAAAAAAGAAAAAAAATTTGCAAGATTCGATATCTCAAAAACTGCTCAATATTTTTTTTGGAAATTTAATTTTTATTCGTACAATAATAAAAGCTTTAAGTTGATGTACCAACATTTTTTCTTAAAAATGTTTTTAAAATTTCTACATAAAGCTAATTATTTGAGGAACCACTACTTATAATTTTTGTTCTTCAATAAACTAATATTTGCCTTAATCACATTGCATTCTGTTTTTAGCTTCAACTACTAAAAGAGTTGTTTTTAATTTATTGAAATTAATTTTTGAAATTCTTATATAAAATAAGAATAAGTTCGTGCGACCCAGTCGTGCAGTTTTTTTTTTTTATAAATTTGGTACAAATCTTCATTGGAATCACTTTGATATGAATGCATGAATCTTAGGAAATTATTTAAGGTTATTTCAGACATATATTTTTCATAATAAATGACATTTTTTCTGTATACAAATTTCATACCATATTGTATTTTGGAGCCTCTATCTTCGGTAAATAAAACTAAAATTGACACTCGATTACGCACTTCTTACTCATTAAGTGAAGCGATTTCCATAAATTTTTATCAAGGATTTACATGAGAAAAAAAAATATATTCAACAAATGTTCCACTGTGTGCAAGAAGAAACCAAAACCTAGCCTTCAGACCCAATTGAACTTGTGTTTTAACTTTGTGTTTGTTTGTGTGCAGGGAATTGCTGAGTTAGCTATACACTTTCGAATAAAGCGTGGTTGTACGTATATTGACAACATTTTGAAGTTTCCCTAAGACTTCATGAGTTTAAATGTGGCGCAACGTCAAGGTGCTATTCCTTTAGTCAAACTCTAAGCAACAAATTTATGAAAAGTTACTAAATCCTTGATAACGTCGGTATCCAATCTTAATCTGTTTAAATTCTCTAAGTCCCCTTATAACGCATCACATTACTGTTGAGCGTGTAAATCAGTAGAGATTCTTTATAGCGTCATAACTCGTATATCGTCACTATTTAACTTTCATTTATATTCTTATTCAAAACTTCCTTTAGTCTAAGCTTAAACCTTTCTTATTTTTAATTAATTTTTAAACTTTTTTCTCACTCTACATGAAGCGTATTCAGTTAAGCACACCCAATAAAATGCATGAAGGATTATTATGACTTGCGATTAATTTTAAAACTCCTCAAGTTCCAACCATGAAAGAGCAAAGTCTTTTAAAACCTGAGCTATACAGTACTTTTACACTGCACACTATGTTTAGTCGGGTGTAAGACTTTTTTTTGTATAGTAACGCATGATGGTATCCTCTTCCATTGATAGATAGCTATAGTGCATGTTGAGATGAAGATGAAGTCTTAAGTAGGTCTTATGAACTTTATCGCACCCAAAAGTGTTGCAAGGAACACAACTTTGTGATAAGTAGTTGTTACTACTTTTCACAACCAACCCTTTAAATAGACAAAAAAAAAAGATTAAAAAATAAAACTACAAGACATTCTCTCCTGCAAGGAGTTTGTGTGTCTTAAGAAACGATTTTCATAATAAGTTTTGCCTCAGTTTAATTAAAGCAGAGCATTTATGACACAAAGCTGTATTTTATTTTTCTTAATAGTTTCTTTGGAATTTCAAAAAATGTTCAGTTCAAAACTTTAATACACAACACTTAATCCGCTTGTTGTTTAATTTAACCCTTTCGGTGAACCCCGTCGGGATGAAGGTATGTATTTGTGTTTTCAGCTCCTTAAGAAAAGAAAGACAAAAAAAACTGTTTTATCCAAAAGTGAAATCCTACTTGAACCGAATTAGCTTTGTCCAAAGTTGAGAGGCATAAACAAATTCTAAACACAAATACCCTCAAACTCTTGAATTTCATCGTCCTTTAAAATATCCAAAAGACTTTTCATGGACTCGATACTTATACTACCAAAGCGAGAGAGAACCATTCAAAGTGCACAGAGAGTATAGGTAATCCCTTAAAATCGTTAATCCCTTACCTTTTCCCATTAAGGCATAATTTTTAACCCTCCATTCGTGTACAGCAACCATTGTTCCCGAAATACCCTCTTCGGATCTCACCCTCGCTTATATTCGAGTGCTCGTATAGCCACCAAATACTATAGCAAGCTAAAGTGTAAGTCCTTTTTTGCGCGTTTCCTTTACTAATTCCGATTCTCGGCTTTCGATTGACAAGGATTGCGATGAGTATTTGCATTTTTCATTCTTCGTTTTAAGTTGCATGGACCTTTTTTTTGTTTTGTTTTTTTTTTTTCCTTTTTCTTTTTGTTGTTGTGAAGGCAGTATATCCTGATGGGGTATAAGATTGTTGAATACCTTGGCGTTACCCCTTAAAGGATTTTAAGAAGCCTTTTTTTATTCATCCTCCCCAATCGGTTAAATATGAATTGATCGTCAGCTTACTCTGGTACTTGAGCGTGCATCCCACCCTTTTTCATCCTGCTTATGCAATGATTTTTAATCGAATCCCTTTTATAGGAATTACACGGAGCAGAAGAAGGATAGTATAGCAGCACGTTGTAATGATGATGGGTTTGTTGCCTTCGCTAATCCACACTTAGTCTGTTTCTTGCATAAAAAATATTTTATATTTCAAGGACTTTCAAGTACACTCACACACACACACACACACACATAGTTCTACAACGAGAGGATTAACTTTTGATTTTATCTGAAAATCAATGAATCTAAGAGCGACAAAATGGCAAAAGTCAGTTATATCTTGAGTCATTATCATCGATGGAGAGGTTAAGGAGAATTAAATTTCTGACTTAAGATTTAAGCAGCTATACATAGAAATCTGCATACAAGGTTTTGAATATTCAGAATTTCGTTTGTTTATTTGAATTGCCATGAGATAAGGACACAATTCTTGAAATCAATCCTAGATTGTGAGTTATCTTGACTTAAGCAATCCATGGATATTGGGGTCAATTCTACTCATGGTAATTGGCTGTGATGTAGCTTCAGAGGTACAGTTGTTAACCAAGCCTTAGGCTAGGACCGCACTTGCGATTTTTTGTCGAAGTCGTATTCGCTACAAATTATTGAGCGCGATTATTTAATCGCAAAAAATAAAACACACTACTTCTTATGTGAGTGCACGCATTTGCTACAAATAAGTTGCGACAGAAAAATCGCTTGAAAAATTGGAACTTGTTTCATTTTTATAATCGCTACAATGCAGCTGTTCTGGCAGCTCAATAAGCTGATGACTGTTGCATTAAAGTCTTCGATGGTACTAGGGGAATAACCTGATACATAATTAGAAAATACGAATTTTTACAATCTTTATGATAGGATTTAAAAATTCGTGTATGCATGTTTTCAACAATTTTCTGCCGAGTTCGATTGGCTAAGAAGAGAACTACTTTTCACGAGAAAAGATATTCTTGAACATGCTTACTTACGTAGCCTCCGACGTGAAAATTCATTCAAGGAACCAATCAGCGAAGATACGACGTTGCTGGCTTGAGTTCTTGTGTTAACTGTAGCTTTAAAACCCTTAAGACTCAAGTCTTTATTTAAAATACGGTATAATATCGTTTGTGGAATGACTAATTCCACAGGAATCGACAAACCTGGCCTACAGCAGCAATATCCTCAGTTGGTCTTAAGCGGCGCACACGGTTTCGAGTCTTTGCATCACTAACAAATTTGTCCACCAGTTTCACTATTGCCGGCCGAAAAGGTGTCTCACGACGACCCAAAAGTGCTCTAGTCTTGCGAACTGTGACTGCAAAATGTTCACCAATTTTGTAGTGAATTTTAACAATTTCAATGCGTTGTTGAAGCGTGTATTGTTTCATTTTTAGTAGTGCGGTAGTTTTTACTTGTCAAGTGTCAAAATATGACAGCTTCATAATGAAAACTTATATTGGAACACCCTTTATTCATAAGGAAAGTTTTGGATTTGTGAAAAATCGATTTCGTTACTTTAATCAAATTTAACTTAACGAAGGGGTTCACACATTTCTACATGTCTGTATGTCTGCATAATTTTCTTCAAATTTAAGACTTAAGAGTTTAAGGTAGTTCCCTTGAGGGGAAATTGAATTTTTTTTTATCCACAAATAAGGAAATTTAAACCTTAAAAAGAATCTTGTTTATTTTAAAAAACGGCTCTAATGATTTAAAAAAAACATCTGTATAATATTTACCCACAGTTTCACAGTGTAAGTTTAAACCCCACTTTAAGTTTAAACTTCAGTTCAACAATAAATTTGGTTTTACAGTGCCATTTAATCTTTAAACAGAGTTCATTCTGTAGTTTAAGTCAAACGCCACTATTCTGCCATTTAATCCTCAGTTCAACAACCCGTTCAAACAAATTTAAGCTCCAGTTCAGGTTCAGCTGAACCTAAGTTTAAACTTCCACTGTGAAACGGGGGGTTAATGTTCTATATGTTCTACATTTTGGAATACAAAATATACAAAGAAATTTTTCTAAAGGTACCGGTATAAGAACGTCTTTTATTAAAATTTTATGAAGGAGCTCCTTTAAACTGAATATAATTTTATATACACAAGATTTCGATTTTTTTTTTCGGGTTTTTGAAAAAAAAAATATTAAATATCTCAATGATTTTTAACTATTTTTCAATGTCTTTATGTTTTTATTTTCTTTAATTTGTGTTCTTAAGCGCATTATTTAGCATCTCAAACTTTTCTCATTCAATTTTTCAATTCATATGAAAATTAAAATAAAATATTAAAATTTTGAAAAAAAAAACTTATAAAAAAATTGTCTACCGATTTTTAAAAATTTGCATTATTTAATAGTTTTTCAAGGAGTGTGACAGCATTTTTTGTATGTCAAACTATTTTCAGATTTATTTAAGCAATTTAAAAAATATATTTCATATAACCTAAACTGTTCGCTTAAGGTTAGAAGAAAACAGTGACGTTGCGGTTCTTTTAATAGAAGTGAAAGAATTTCACCTCGATTAACCAATAATCAGTATATTAAAACTAGTAACTAGTGCATTAGCCGCTAATAAACATAGAAAACCAGTAAACCAACAAACATTAAAAATTATATAAAAGTACTCATACGCCACAGTGAACCATTCTTTCACCTTCATGATAAATTGATAATTATTTTAATATGTAAAAATTCTACAATATACATTTTTATATATTTGGTTTATATTTAATGTTTACTGTTAATTTCCAATGTGATATATATGAGGGATCATCGCTGCTAAAACTGAGCGAAGAAAGGTCCTTAGATCTTACAAGTATTCAAAAATTAGCAAATCTACTCACTATCGTCAACCGTTTGGTATTCAATCGTATGGCTTCTTGAAATCTGGTAGTATCAATAAAGAAAAACTTATACTCAAAGAAGGCTCTTAATATAAAAAGGTTCTAAGAAAAATCAAGAGTTCAAGAATTTATTTCATATCAAATGGAGCATCTGGCTTGGGAATCAGTGTTTTGAGCAATTTCTCTGTGCTGTTTTTTTCAACGAGTTGTCCTTTCTGTTTTTTGTCAATTCGATTATCTAGAATGCCTATTACTATTGTCAATTATAAATTGTTAATTTATAAATACTGAAAAGTCAAATTTTATAACCTAGCAAATAAAAGTCTTGATTATAAAGAATGATAAATACTTATGTGTAATTTGGAATAATTATTCAGTTTTTAAATAAATTGAATTTTAAAATACCAAATTTCAATATTCATATCATAAATTTATATGAATATTTAAGGTGGCCTTATGATTTGATTGGAAGTTAAGCAAAAAGTAATTGTCGGCATTCTAAACCAAGCTATCTGCGTCGAGAATAGGTTTTTGTCATATCCTACATGAACTATGAATAATGTAAATAGTATAGTACTAAGAATACATCCCTGTGGTACACATTCAGATATTTTGAATGACTGTTATTAGAACCTGAACATATGCTATAATTTTGTTAGTTAATGTGGGGAGATTTTTTTTATAATTTGCACACATTAAAGGATTATTACTACCCTTATAATTTTATGATGCAACACAGTGCTAGCACTTAGGAAAAGTGGAGAGGATTTAATAGGAGATGTCGGTGCACATTGGTTTTGAAAGCTTGTACATCACAATGAGGGGAAGAAGAAGAGAAGGAAAAAGTAATTCACATTATAGCAGTGCGGCTAAAGAAAGTACCTCTATGTTTGACTTTACGTCGAATTTAGCCTCAAGGATAAACTGATTTGCATATTTGAAATAGAGTGTATCCTGATTTTTTGAATTAGTCTTCTTGAAAAAATCAGAAAATATTTCTGTATCATACAAGTTTTCTAGCATTCATGCTTTGATTAAGCAACCTTGAGAAATATTATTTTTAAGGTGATTTTTTTGTCTGGGATGAGTTTTTAATTTTTCTTATTTTTTCTTATATACCTTATTCATTCTTTTTTTAATTTAAGAAAAATCCATAATTTTAGCTCGTTAAAGGTCATTTTGAAGTGGACAAAATATTTAAAACATTTACAAAGCTTTTGACCCCATTTTCTTAATTTCTGCAAAGAGTTTTGAAATACGTTTCCACATAAATAAATATTTTCTTGTGTATATTGTGTTAAATAATGAAAACAAATTCCCAAAGTTATGAACAGTAGGTGACAGATATAAGAAAGTCCAAAAATATGGAGAATTTTCTGTGTATGTTTTTACTGTACAAGATTTTCTTTTATCAATCATTTACTACAGCTCCAAAAATTAACCATAAAAATTACCTTTTTCACAAATTTTCCAACAGTTCCGTCGTAACCTTCATCTTGTTCTATAAATCTCATGAAATTCGAGATTTCAGATGAACTTTGAGAAATTCTTTCCATAGCAGTACCTCACGAATGTAGAATTGGAGTATGTTGACTTTTTCGATTTTTCCTTGTCGATATAATATACAGACATTTTAGTTCAATGAAAGTCGGTATCTTTTTGAAAATCCTCTTGTCATTTCGTAAGCACTCCTGGGGGACAATTCTCTATCTGTAGAACTGTGAAGTGATAAGTTTTCTCCCAAATTCACACACTATGCGATTCGCAATTTATAAAAAAAAAATAATAAAATGTCAAATCATTTTCGAATATTAAGCCCCATTTAGACTTTCGTTCTTCATTCATTGTACGTTGTTCGTTGTTCGTTCTTCTCTCAAAAACGAACAAAGTAGAAGCATTCACATTGATTCGGTTTTGTTTTAGTTCGTTCTTAACAACAAAATGCATAACAACACATTGTTGGCAGTAGCGGCACTATTTATTCGTCCTGTTGGACGAAGGGTTGGTTGCTGAAAAGAAAACATTTATCACACACAAATATAATAGAAGAGTTACGACTTAAGAGCTTCTTAGTTTGGCTATATGTGATGCGAACTATGATTTTATTTATTGTGACTTTGGAACTAATGGAAGGGTTTCCGACGGTGGCGTGATAAAAAAATTGGTGACGATGCTTTTACTTTACGAAAGGATTTCTTAAAACCATTTTCACAACATGGTCTTGATAATCAACGTCGAGTATTCAACTATCGTCTATCTAGAGCACGTCGAGTAGTAGAAAATTCTTTCGGGATCTTAGGTAACAGATTTCAAATTTTTCACACTGCCATAAATTTGAAGCTAGAAAATTTTAACAGAGTGGTGTCATCTTGCTGTTACCTTCATAATTTTCTTAGAAGTAAAAATTGCAGTGATTATTTAACATCCTCACTGGATGCAGAAAATTTTGACACAGGAGCTATTGAAGTCAGGCTTAGATCAAACAATTTCATGGATAACATACAAATTGGAAACAACAGAAACGCTTCTAATGAAACAAAGGATGTTCAAAATAAATTTGAGCCATCCCATGGCAACACAAATTTACTTAATCTGTATTTCATAAATATTATTGAATGCATTGTTTAATTAAAGTTTTTAACTTGAACTTACCTGTTGTATTGTGTTTTCCTGGTCCTGAATATTAAAAGTCTAAGTGCTATTTCTAGGTATTTCTTGGTCCTTCACGAAAAATATCTTGTCATAATACCATAATGTTGGTACATAGATATTTTCCGATCCTGCTCCAGATTTTTGGGAGGCTATAACTTTTATGTGCAGTCAGGAATTGATTCTTTGAGTTTATTAACTAAAACTGAATAAGCTAAAACTGAATAAGCTGTTTTTTTTCATCGCGATTACTATACGCTTTTGATTTTATTTTCCATAAACATGAAAAGCTTTTGTATAAGTCAATAAACTCCTTAATTACTTCTTTTGATAAATTCCTTAAATCAGACATTTTTTAATCAATGCAACATCAATATGAACGTATACGATGAAAGTATAAGAAAAATGATTATAAAGAACATGAGATAGGTGTGGTTTTTTTTTCAATTCTCCTCATTCTTTTTGTTCCTCTGCTACTATGAACTGAAGGATGATTAAAAATATAGTGATAGTTGTACATATATACATATATACAAAAAATTTATAAATGTCCCTACAAGTTGCACGCTACTGCCAAACAATGTTTATTTAAACAGTTTTCATATTTAAACACACGTTGCCGGGGTAACAACGAATATGGAAATTTCCGAGCTCCTTTGAATTTGTACGTTCTTCATTCGTTGTTAGTTCGTTGTTCGTTTTTATCATTTACATTCTTGTTGTTCCGTGTACGTACAACAACGTACAACGTACACAGACGACAAGAACGAAAGTCTAAATGAAGCTTAAAATTTGTTTTCACACTCAAACGATTTTATGAAAAGCCCTGATAAAATATGAAAATTACAAAAACAAAATTATACTCAAAAATGAGTATCGTGTATGAAAAATGAAAGCATTTATCATTTAGTACTGTTTAATACATGTTTTGACAAACATTTATCAGAACGAGTTCCAGAATCGCATTATGTGAGTTCATGAAATGTAAAAATGCAAAATGACTATGAAAACTGAAATGATAACTTTTTAATCATTTCACAGTTTAACAGATAGAGAAGCATGGGGTCAATGCTGTAGGTATAACATAACATTAATTAACACTTTGTTGATAGATTCAGTCTAAAAATGTAAAATTTAATGTCAAGCAATTTATGTATGAACTATCACGCAGAAGTCTGGTAATTAATTTGCAATCTGTGTCAACCAAATTTAAAATTGCTTTTTTTTAGGGGTACTGATGCTTGCGAAGACAAAAAAAAAAAATCTAACAAGACTATCTTTTGTTATTCAAAATAAAGTGCCTCTTACCTGAGGCATTCGGACTAGCAACAAAATTAGACATCGGTTGTCTCCATCCTTGCTATAAACAGACATATAATGGATGTTTGAGAGTTGTAAGACAAGGTCCAGGTTTCTGACAAGCTCTTGCATCACAAATTTATTTAATCGACAATCGTTAAAGGGGCGATTATCTACTAGTTGTTACGCACGGCTTGACGGAAACCCATCAGACTCTCAATATTTTAAGAAATACCTTTTACATATACTTCAACACAATCGCAATCAACTTCTAAAGGGTTATCCTATCTTTAGATTTATTTGAATAAAAAAAAGATGTGTGAGATTTGACTGAAATTTTATTTTTATTTATTTAAGGGCAAGGTATGCCATTCAGGGTTGCGAATTTTTGAATTAAAAAAAACCATAAGTCTGTAAAAGATTTCTGAATTAAAAAAATTTAATTCATAAGTTAGTTAGTAACTTATGATTTAAAAAAAAAAAAATCATAAGCTTTTTGGTAGATTGGAAATGCTTAAGCTTGTTTTGACTATACATTCATTATTTATAAATTTTCCAATTAATAATTTTTTACTCAGATTTCATCCATTTTTAAAAAAAATTTAATTCATAAGCTAACAAGGTACTCGTAACTTTCGAATTAATTTTTTTTTTAAATTCTTAAGTCACTTACTTGCTCATGACTTAAATTTTTTTAATTCATAAGTCACTTAGTAGGTTCTGAATTACATTTTTTTAATTCGACTTATGACTTTCGACCCACTAGCTTGTGAATTAAAGCCAAGCTTAAGCTAAAAAGTGACTTAAGCTTTTGCAACCCTGGTGCCATTATGTATGGAATATAAAATCATTCATTGGTGGCTTCACATTAATGGCAACCACATCCGCATACGAAACGTCAAATTTTTCATAACTCTGGCGCAAAAATAAGATTGAACTCGACCAATGGCATTGATTTCGATGGCTTTTAGGGCAGTGGTCGTCTGTGCTCAAAGACATGTGATTTAAGAAAACTCCACAAAAAGAAGTCTAACGCCTTCAAATCTCACAATTCCGGTGTCCAATTCCGAAATCGCTAGTGCAGAAGGCCCATTCTGGCATAGGCTATGTGGGTCTTAGCGCCGCGCAGTCTTGTTAAAACTACTTGTTGTTGGTATCCATGTCATGTAAGTCGGACCAAGGGAAATTATTTATAATCGACAGACGGGGCTCACCGGTGAAGACCTTGCCAACGTAATTCTCAAAGAAGTATGGACTTATGATGTCGCCATTTAAAAATCCCATCCAAACATTGGTTTTATCTGGTTTATCTGGATGCATTACAGTTTTGTGGATCTCGTGTGGATTGTTATCGTCCCACATTCGACAATTTTGCTTGTTGACGAATCCATTCATCCAGAAATGGGCGAAATGCTGGTCGAACAGAAGATCGAATCTCATAAAACAATTTAATCAATTGCAGTTTTTCAACGCTATTATTTTCCATGTTGATTGTGCAAGATAGATTCAATAATTGCGAGCCAATTTGGCAGATGTAGCTTCAACAATATGGGCCAAACTACTTGTGAAAGTTAAAATATCTCTATTAAAAACCCTTTATGTCAAATTTCATTAAAATTCGTTCAGCTTCTAAGCGTGGTTGAAGGACAAATATTCGAATGTTCATATTTTAATAATAATTTTATAAAATAAGCTGAAGAAATGGGATCATCTAGGCATACTAGTTCGAGTAGGATAAATTAACCAACTACTGATTTACTCTTCTTGAAATTTTAAATTTTAATCAAAAATTATAAATTTATCGAGTTGTGAAGTTCCAAGGAAATATATGCCTTAACTGACTACATTTCCATGTTCATATTATACACTTAACCGAGACACCAATACACCATACACTTCTTCCCGCCCTACATGCTTATGAACCCTTACAATGTCCTTCTGTAAAGAGAACGAAATTCGTGTATGAATGTCCTATGCACGACTGCACGTGTGTCTTAGCATGAATGAGCTCCAAACGGTCAGTACAGTAAGCCTTACAGGATTTATCCTTTTGGATTTCGATAAAGTAAATCTGCTTTCGTGAATGCAAAGAGAGGGACTTAAACAAAAAAAATAACTTTCTTTTCAGAGATATCCACTTTTACTCCTTTTTGATTGAATAGCAGCTAATGTGTATATCCTTCTGACACTACAAACAAACCTCTCTTTAATCAATGATTTGTCTCCTTTTTAATTGCAGACATAGTTAAACTTCGTTGTATTGTGGAATCCGTTCATTCATCACAAGCATCCCTATTAAACGACACAAGGAATGTTTACAAAAGACGTCCAAATATAGAATCAGATTGTTGCGTAGATGTGGGGACAGCCACCCTCTGGAAGGATATTGTAAATACAGCCCTTCACAATCTTGGCTATTCGATGGAAGTTGCAAGTACAGCTAGAGGTATTTTGGTTACATTATGGCCGTCGAAATATTTTTTAATTAATTAATTTATATCTAATTTAATTTTTTTTTGTTTTGTGTTTGTTTTCAGGCTCTCTTATAATTAAAAATTGGAAACCAATTCCGTTGGAAAATATTTCCGACAATCCTGTGGTACAAGTTGGTGATATATTGGGTGAACTGGCGTCTGTAATTACGCTAAGGATACTCATTTTAAGAGCGAAATCATCTCCTTTCGGTGAAATCAAAGATAAATTACTGAGATTGTTGGTTTTGCAATCGCATACGTTGCTGCGATCGAGTGGGTGTCCTTTAGATGAGGTGAGTTAAAATTTAATTACTATGAATTGAGAATTTATCAAAGAACTACATATTTTAACATGCCGAAGAAAATATTTTAATTTCTGAAATACGGACGCGGAATGAGTTGATTGTGTTAAAATCTTGGATTCCGTGGAAAATTTTTGATGTTTCTAAGAAGAGGATTTTTGGAATATTTTAGAGAAGTTACCATATTCAACAGATGTAGTCTATAAGGGCTAAATAAAAATATCCCATTTATTACGTTTTTTTGAGTTAAACTCCACATTTTCCACCTAATGTTTAAGCAATCTTAAAATAGACTTCTAAAATGCGTGGATAAAATTCTACTTTCTATTCTACTTTTGCTATTTCGACGACGCGACGGCTATTGCATGCACCACCTTAAAGTGGGAAAATTTATAAAATGACCAAAGAAGTATTAAATACAAAAATGGTGATTATATTTTTTTAAAAAACATAATTTTCTTGTAGTGAAATTCAAAATTTCTTTTTTTTTAACATGGCCGAAGAGAAAAATTTCCATATACAGTAGTCGCTTAATAATATGAATTACCCATAATGTGCCAAAACTTTACATTATCATCTCTATAATGTGAACTTGTGAAATTTTAGCACTCTTAAATGTGAATTTCTTTTTGTAAAAGTTTTTATATTTTCCTTTTTTCTCTTGTTATAGGTTTGCGTGCGATAAAAGGGACTAATTTACTGTTATTTATCTAGACAAATTTAAATGTTTTGAAAGCAGAGTGTCTCCTGCAAGTTGTGTAGGTCCACTTTACATTGTTATGCCCTTTGTTATGATTTTTTTTTACTTTGTGTAATGGAACCTTAACACTTCTTGTGCATCGATTTTTATCGATAAAGAGGGACTGAAAAAAAGTTCCAGTAATTTGAATCCCTCTAATATTCAAAATAGCCTTGTTTTAATTAGTTCACATTATCGAGGGACTACTGTATATGGTTTAATTCTACGTTACTTTTGTCATGTATGTTTTGAAATTGTATTGGAAGTGAAAACCTACAACAGTATCTTTTCAAATTAAATTCATCCTTTTAAAAATTCAATTAATCCTTTTGCAAATTGAATTCACCTGCTGCGAATAAAATCATGTACCTATGTACGTAGACTTGACATGGAAGCGTTTTTCAGTAGGTTGAGAAAGTTTTTTTCATTTTTTCAATTGTTTTCAACATAATCATTTTTGCTGCTTGATAATTCCAGTTGAAGATTTAAAACTGTATATATATTATATACTGTAAGGAAAAGGTGGATTTAATACGGTGCAAAAGTTTCATTTATTTAATTTGATAAAAGGTGCAATGAATTCTTCATCTGAGTGAAGCTCCGTAAGTCCCGTTAGAACGTATTCAGGCAAGCGAATGCAAATCAGCTCATGGAAATCACTGACCACAAGCTCAAGCGGTGCAAGCCGTCTTAATGGTGTTCCACAAAATCGTCTACCTAAATATACCCGTAAAAGTTCGAATAAGAAAATCATCCCTTCAAAGTGTTGCAATGATGAACCAGTAGAAATAGTTAGCATCAGTAAAAATATGAATCAGTGAAAAAATGGGTTAGTAATCGGCGGCCTAAATAAACTCCAGTAATACTAATTGAAATTGAGGAAAAATTCAAACAAGACCCTTCACTAGCTTTAAAAAATAAAATGCACGACTAGGTCGCACGAACTTGCTCTTATGTAAAAGACTAAGAATTTCAAAAATTAATTTCATTAGGGAAAAACGAATCGTATCTAAGCATACAATTAATTTTTTAAATGACTAAAACAACTCATTTAGTACTTAAAGCTAAAAACAGGGTGCCATGTGATTCAAGCAAATATCAGCTTATGCAACAACGAAAATTATAAGTCGGTACTGGTTCTTAAAACAAAAAACCAAGCTTTTGGTACGCCAATTTAAAGTTTTTATTATTGTTCGAATAAAAATTAAATTAAAAAAAAATATAAAGCTGTTTCTGAGATATCGAATTTTCCAAAAAAATAGATTTTTTTTTTTTAATTTAAAAAATATTACTTTTTTTAAGTTTTGAATGGCAATGTGTTTAAAACTTATTAGAAGCTTCTCTATAAAAAATTTCTTCAAAATCCGTCATATCGATAATGAGAAATTCTAAATTTGAAAAAATTGTCTTAGGGTAGGTACAGTTAGAAATATCTTGATTTCAATTCTTTTTTCTTAAATTATACATAGATCGTAAAAATTAATCAAAAGAAAAAATTTTTTAGTGAAATTCTCGGAACCGTTTTCGAGAAAAATACGAACTTCAGAAACCATTTTTTAACATTTGTATGTAGGGTACCGTTATTTTTAGGTAAAATAAGCTTTTTTCTCACTTGTAATTTATGTAAAAAAAACTTTTATTTTTCAAGTTTTAAGAAAATTTAGCATAAGGTTTTTGATATATTGAGTTTTGAATGAAAAATTTTGATTTTTATTTTTAATCGAAAAAATTTTTTTTTGGAAAATTTAAATACACAATAATATTTCAAACTGCTGGGAAGCTTTAGCATAAAAAAAGATCAAAATCGGCTGTACCGCTTTTGAGAAAATCAAAAACCAAAAAAATGTTTAAGGGGGGTTATCAAAAATAACTATTTCTTGGAAATTTTTTTCAACCTGTTCCTAGCTTTAACTAAATAATTTTTTTTGATTTTTTGTTTTTTTTTTTAAATCGTTGGGACAGTTTTTTGGAAAAAAAAAATATTTATAAAATTTCAAAAAAAAAAATCGTATGGCAGGTACCGTTGCTTTTTTTTGGTTAAAAAAAAAGAAAAAAAAAAACGTTCCGGGGGAAAAATTAAAATAAAATCGGCCGAGCCGTTTAGGCTATAGTCGAAAAGACAGGCAGACACATAATTGCGACACCCACTTTTTTAGTCTTCGCTTTCATCGTAATGTCAACTTTGATCAAAATCTCTAGTTTGATTTTTTTTCAAATGCATAACTTGCCTTATAGTACCTATAAGTCGCAAGTAAAAACGTAAGTTAAAAGATTCGATAGTCATAACAAGCACAACTTTAGCATAAGTTCCATTAAGAATAGATTGAAACTATTGCGAATAAAATTCGCAAGTTGATCGTTGCAATTTTCAAAGAACAATAATTGAAGAACACAAAGTGTTTTCAAGACAATTTTATTTCAATGCCCCAGAAGAACGTCAAAAAAATAATATTAATTGATGAGTCAGGTTTCAACTATCATCTTCGGCGGATAAAAGCACTATCAAGAGTTAACTTTAACTGCTAGTGTGATCGTGAAAACAACTAGAGGAAGAAATGTTTTCACAGTTGCAGCATTTAATACAAGGGTAATAGTATGGCATGAAGTAATTCACCAGTCTACAGTTTGCTCTAATATTTCTTGCGGTTTCTTGGGAAATTGAAAAATGCTATTCTTGAACCAGTTTGGTTAATTTTGTATAACGCAAGTATCCATAAAACCTAGGAAGTGCGCCACAGTGTTTTCGAATGCTGAATCTCATCGAAGAAGTCTTCTCTTAGATCAATTATCATACAAAAAACATATTTTCAAATTCTACAAATTACTATAGTTAAGTTGCTGTTATTTAAATTCACAAAATTTCATTTGGTTAAGGCTAGGTAATTCTTGAAAAAAAAAAAAATTCCGAAAAATGGTTATTAATGGTTCGCTCCTAAAAACCATTTTTTTATTTGATTCTAAAGATCCTCAAAAGTTTGGCTAGAATTGTGTATTAAAATTTTCAAAACCTTTTTTTCTGGATTTTTAAAAGCACTTTCAAAATGTATTTCTGAAAACTTGACAGTTAATAGTTTTTTTAATACAATCTATAAGATGTGAGAAGAAAAAATGTATGTTTACTCAAAAACATACCATACAAAACGCACAATACAAATGTTGAAAAATGGTTTTCAAAAATCTTATTTTTCTCAAAAATGACACAAGCAATTTTGAAAAAAAAAAAAAAAATCTTTCGATTAATTCTTAAGATCTTTAATTCAATAAAAGAAAAAATTTTAAAATTAAGATATTAATGACTGTACCTACCATAGAACCATTTTTTCGAATTTTGAATTTCTCATCTCATCGGCATAACGGATTTTAACCAAATTTTACTATAGAGAAAAAGTTTGAAAAAATATTCTAAACCTTAAAAAAATTGGTTAATATTTGTTTTTAAATTTTGATTTTTATTGGTTTTATAGTAAAAATTTAAAGTTTTCGTTCCAAAATTTTTTGAGTACATGTACTAGTTTTTCGTGCATCACACACAGATTTTCAACGCCTCAGAAATGAAGATTTTCCTTATTTACGTAACTCACGATGATTTTCGAAACAAAATCATCCTCTTCTTGGTTGAGATTCCAGATGGCTTGACAGTAATTCACATGCGACGGACAGTCAGCATTTATTAACTGATGCACAGTATGCACTTTGTATGGGAACATGTGTACGTCTGTCATTAAAATTCGCTGGTGGTGATGTCCAATGGCCTGGCTGGTCGTCTGGTTGATGTTTCTTTGTTCTCAGCGACATCGGCAGCCACAGCTGCGATGTTCCCGGCCGAACTACCAATCCGGTGGGGGCCACGACACAATTATTCCACGCTTTTTCGGATTATAGCGCTCCATTGCTTGTCTACTTGTATACTGCAGCTGTCTAGTTCACAAATGTCAAATATGTTTGACGTACGACGCCATTTGCAAAATTTATACATAACATCTTCCGTTAGGGTAATTCGTTTTGAGCCACTTTCATTTCATTTCATTTCATTTTATTTATTCGATTGAATCTTTTACATTGGTTTTGCGCCTATAAAATTTTAGTAAAAGTTAATTTAGGGGCTAATTACTTAAGATTAAATTGCAGTTTTACAGATTAATTCAAAATAAAAATTTAATGACAAACTTAGAAACTGAATGAATTTTAATTTGATGAAGTTTAATTTAATTTATAATTTTAATTTTAACTTTTTTTAAACTTTTTTTAAACTTTCCTTAATTTTCCACCAAGTATCTATCGAGAAATAAAATCTGATAGGCTTCAACATCTTTTGTTTTGAAAAAATTGAATTGAATTTTACTACAAACTTTTGATTTTGATATACCGTCAAAAAAAAATAATCAACTATAATTTTAAAATCCAACGAACCTCTTTAGATCTTTGTCTAAAGATTTATGTGAAAGACAAATCTAAGTAGGTACTACACGTTATTATTAGAGCCAACAAGAAACTCACTTTCTATATGATCAAAAATCAGGACATATATTTACATAGCTTTTAATGACGTTTATTTGATATTAAGAAGACCTTAGAAAATGTAAATTTTAAAATACAAAGAAATATTGTGAAGATACCTTATTTTGATATTCCTTTTGACAAAACTATTATTTATTCCTATACACATTATGTATGTGCTTATACTCATTGAGAAATAAAGGTTTTAATCCTTTTTGAAAAAGCAACGTCTGTAGGTACTGCACCCGACCACCACCCTCTTCCTTCATCTCTGGTTCACTTTACCTATATGCCTTCGAACTTCTGTAATTTTAAAGCATCTTATTAAAATAATAATTCGGCTTAAGTTAAGTACTTATTTTCTTCTATTGGTATGACATACACTTATACACACACATAAATGATATTTTGGATTTTAAGACCATAAAAGGATTTCAAAAATACATATGAAGCATCAATTTTTGATGGCAGTTTATATCTACGTATACCTAATCAGTCAACCAAACTAATATTGTGATTTTTAGTATGTGCCCCCGTAAATCCTTGAAATGTCGTCACCCCCACAAAAGGGAAGTTATGTACGTATGTATGTATGGTGTATACGGAAGACTTTCATTATTCGTTTCTTTAACCTAATCCTTCAGAGCGAGGATCAAAATATTGCGTTTTCAGTTGTGCAAAACTATCACAGGTGGTACGCACATATAAAGGTATCTCTAAGCCCCGTATGACACAAGAAGCATATCAAAGCAGATAGGCAGATATGTACGTACGAGTATTTTATTCAAAAATATTCAATCCACCTTAAGATACATACACCTCAGCTACTGTTCTCCACCTTTGTGCCTTACAAAGATTGAGCTTCACAAGCACATGCCGGAACGGTTTAGAATTTAAAAGACAGACAAACAAGCACCTTTGTGTTGTAATGAAAGCTCTGGCATGGGTAGGTATAGCAAATAGAGAACATTTCCTTATTCTTAATCGGATCAGGATAAGCGTTTCAGGTTCGCATATATTAGATAAAAGATACAAATGAACAATGTAAATATCTAAAACTTAAAACTGCCTGTGTGTGTGTGTGTGTGTTTGTAAGAGGTTGTTTCTAATGCTCTAAAACTTATAACTAGCTTAATATGAAAGGGGTGCGCGTGCATACTCTCATATATGATTATAGCCATATTCGTTCCGACTTTGACGACTTTGCATAGTCTTCATCCCCATTAGCCAGGTGTTAGAGGCTGAAAACGGGGGTAAAGTGTGGTTGACGGTGTGCAAATGATTTGATTTGTCTCTTACCCTCCGACGAATTATAATAATTCAAATCATTCTTCATTCTTAAAGAAGCAAGAGAAAACATTATCCACAATTAAAAAAAAAAAACTAACAAGGACATTTAAGCGAACGGATTTATTTAATAATCTGACTCCTCATATGTGTTTTTCTCGTCCTATACACATAGAGTATTCCCCCAACCTAACATTGTATTTGGTGCAATTAATTTTTTGAGAATATGGAAAGGTCTAATCGTTCAGCTGGAAGAAAGAAAAGGGGTGTTTTTCGTCGGGGCTAAAGGTGTTCAAAATTTAATCTTTCTCACTCGTCTTAGACATAAAAGCTTTCTATTTGAGAAGATATGTATGTGTTTGTGGGATTTGATACGAAAATAAAGATTAATAAAACGGGGATTATTGTTTTTGTCTTTGAAGGTAATAACATGCGTGCAATAACGTGTTAAGCTCCGTTGTTAAAGGAGTGTTAAAGGTGGTGATTCAAATGTAAAAAACTTATGTGAACATTAAATATGAAATGTGATTTGAAATGTGTTATATCTTACATCATCTTTATAAATAGATTTGTTTTTGAAAATTGTATTCTATAGTTTGAGATTAATTCTAGTCCTTAGCTTATATTCCCTTAAGTCAGTTCTGTCTATGATTTGACTTTGAATAAGTTCCATTAAAAACAATTTAAGTATGAACTCATTACATTGGTATTAGGCAAATTCCAATATAATTTAACCGATTTTGCTCATTATTTTTTAAATATTTCGAAAGAAATCGACTTTAATTAAAAGTAAATATAATGAACGACCAAAATTTAGATCTTTAGAGCCTTTTCGAGATAAATAAAATTTTTCATAGTGACTGTATGGCAGTAACCCTTACCTTCGAGTCACCGAAGATCAATTGATACCAAGTATGAAGAAAATAGCTTCAGAAGCTTAAGCAGACGTAATTACGGGAAATTACGGAAATTTTTTGGTTAAAATCGTTTGCCCCAAATTTTTTTTTTGACCAAAATGTAGTCCATGTCCATAATATCACACCTAATTTTTTTTTTATCAAAATCGTTAGAGCCATTTTCGAGATAAATAAGGTTTTGCATTACGGGTGTATGGGGGGTACCGTTAGTTTTGGAGCTAAAAAAAATTTCAATTTCCCTCTAGGGAATCACCGAAGACCCTCAAGTGCCGAGTTTGAAGAAAATACCTCCAGTAGTTTAGGCTGTAGTTCGAGGTACAGACATACAGACAGACAGACGGAAATCAGTGGCGTAGCGTGCCATCTCAGCGCCCGGGGCGGGAGACCCATTTTGCCACCCCATTCAATACTTAATTAAAATTAAATTTCGAGACATCATTTCACAGGCGATGAGGTATCTTTTATTGAAGGTAAAATAGGATCAGCGGTTTCACAAACGGATTCTACGGGCCTTACGAGCAGCGAAGTCAGAAATAACTTTGTCAAAATCAATATTTGCAGCCAATACTTGTTCGATCGACAATATAGCCAAGTTTGATAGTCTAGTGGAACTCATAGTGGATCTGAGATAATTTTTGATTAGCTTCAACTTCGAAAAACTTTTCTCACAACTAGTGACACTAATTGCCAAAGTCAAATATATACGAATCAAAATGACTATATTTGGAACCGAAATCCCCAGATTCAGTTTTTGAATGAACTGGAGGAGCTCCAGTGATCATTTGTCCCTTATATCGTCCTCTGATTCAGAACTGGCGACAAACTGCTGGAGACGCTTCCGCTCCATCTGAAACTCGTTCTTGTCGATGTCTTCTAATACATGCGCAAGATCACACTCGTACTTGCTGTCCAAAAGTTTCGCTGGCGTCAAAAATCCAAACTTGTCTGCTATTTCTTGAACTTGCTGGAATCGAGTCGTCATTTCTTGAATGATCTTCTCAAATGCTGCGAACACCTCTCGACGGAGTTCATGCTCGTAAGACAAAGCTGCATTTGCGGATTCTTCACCATTCATGCATTCTTCTCGTTTTGAGTTCGATTCCGAGTTTTTCGCTGAGAGTCTTAGCAAAGTCGATTGCGGCTTGGACGAAACGGTCTCTGCTCTCCCCTAGTAGAGCTTTTAAAGTTCAGAGTTTCTGAACAAACTTATCCACACTCAGTCCTCGTTGCTGCAGGTAAATCTGTGCGTCATCTACTTCAGGTAGCACTGCAGCCCAAAAGCCAAGAAAAGTGAGGAAGTTGAGTGACTGCATGGCTGTCAGAAGAAGACTGGCTCCCGATTTTGTGTCGGAAGTTTGAGATGAATCCGTCAATTCTTCCAGTACCCCAAGAACTTCCTCAAACTTATTTTTAAGCGTCTTGTCAGTTTCATTTCTAGCGCTCCAGCGCGTTTCAGTGACTCGTTTCACTGCTTGACCTGTGACGGCAACCAAAGCGTTCCACGGAGCAGTTGATGTAGAAAAGAAGGCAAATAGCTTCTCCAGAGTTCCAAAACACGTCACGAAGTTCACTGATTCAGAAGCAGCGTGTACCCCAGCCAAGTTGAGTGAGTGGTTTGTGCATGCAACGAATGTAGCTTTCAGATTCAGTACTTTAATCCGGCCTTGAACTTCATTGTGGATCCCTGACATTGAAGCAGCGTTGTCATAAACATGTCCTCTCAAGTTCTGTATGTCTAATTCGTCTGATGTTATCTTCGCGATTATATCGTTGCTGAGATCTCCTGCATTTTTTTCTTTTGGTACGAAGAAGTCGATGAAAAATTCTACCACGGCGACCTTTTCTCCTTCGATATGTACGTATCGCAGAACCTGGCTCATTTGGTCTTTGCGGGAGATGTATGATGTACTGTCAAAGATTACGCAATAATATTTAGCTTCTTGAATGCGACGGATGATGGTGGATCGAACTTGCTGTCTCAGTAAGTTTATCAATTCATTCTGGGTTTCTGGAGATAGAAACGAAACTGGGACTCTTGCTCTCAGCTTTATCTTTGTCAGATGTTCCATTAGAAGAGGGTCATATTTAGCTATGAAGTGTTCTAACTCCAGAAATAGTTTTGGAACGTTCCGTTTTATTTTCGTAAGTCGCGCGACAATAAAGGAATGCACTTTTATGGCCTTACTCACCGTTTACGAATTCACGGAAATCAGCCGAGAGCGTCAACGACGAATCACAGGCAGGGTAGCAAATTTCAAATGTACGTCATTGTTGTTTGTTGACTTGTCAAACGTTCTGTCATGAAACATAAATGATCTCTATTCTAAACGCTTCACCGGCGACATTTTGCCGCCGGGGCGGGCAACACAAAATTTTAAATTAATTATTGTGTTTTGAAAAGTAGAAATTTTGGAACTTTGTTGAAAATAAAAAAGATTAATTATTTTTATATAAGAAAGGGTTTTCCAATTGACGCTGTTTTTTTGTTGGTCAGTGTCTATTCTTTGTTATTCAAATACAGATTCCAAATCATCATGGCAAACAATACGATTGTACAGCGCGTCTAAATGATCAAACTTTAAAGTAAATTAAGTTTTAGTTAGCGCAAACGTTACGCGCCTTGCGCCCATTTTACTGCAGACCTGGCAGTCCTTCACAGTGGAGTCAACATTTGGTGGCCAAATTAAAGATGACCGGTTCAGTTATCAATCAGAGAGACAACATTATGTGTAGTGTAAGCAGATCTCAAATATTAGTACAAGAATGTTGTATTGTAGTATATGACTTATGTATTTAGAGTTTATAACATCTAATATGATTACACGACAATTGTTAAGGCATTCTTAAAGGATGTTCCGATAAATAAGGAATGTGTTTGAAAATTGGGGTATATTGGATGACACCAACCCACACGAGATCCATCCGGTTATAATGCATCCTTAAAAAGTAACCGTTTGGTGTGGATTTTGGGTCCGTTCTATTGGTACGACCGACGTTGGTAAGGCGGTCAGAGTCAATAGCGAGCCCAAAAGAACGATTATAATCAAATTTGTATGGCCTAAATTGAGCTATATGGACCTAGACGACATATAGTTTCAACAGTGGACGCCACTATTGACATTCTGCATGAACAATTCGAGGGTAATGCGCGAAACAGATTGAACCAGCAACAGCACAGCATCGTCAACAGCAAACAGCACGCTGAGCAGCAAACATTTCTCAAACACATTGCCACCAGGAACGTCATTTCATCTGCTTGACATTTTATATAGAAAAAAAGTTTTTCATTGTGGTGCCACTGAATATTGCAGTGGGAAAGTTGACAACAGCAAATTTAGGACTTTGGCCTAACGACGCTGTTGGCGTTGCTGTTGCTGTTCGTATGTGTGTTGAACAATTGAAATACATTGGCTCTAAATTAATGGCGGCCGCTGTTGCTGTTGACGGTGCTGTTGCTGGTTCAATCTGTTCCGCGCTTAAGGCTGTGCGTACAGTCAGTGGTGGTGCAACAAAGCGATGCGATATGAGAAACGTTCGCGAGTTTCTCGCATACCTATCGCAAGCATCTCGCCCAGAAACTCTTCTGACCACTTTTTCAAGCGAGTTTGTGCGAGAAGGTTCATATTGTTTGTTTTGAAGCTTAAAGAAAAAAATCCAAAGAATAAAATTTTGTTGTATGGTGCAAAGTTTTGATAATTTTGGTGGCAATAATGATGAAGGAATTAAGAACACAACGGCAAAGAATCGCTTTTAGTGCGCACACTATGTAATATCTAATTATCGCATCTCGAACCGCTTGTGGCTTCGCTTCTCGTATCGCATCGTTTTGTCGCACCAATGTGCGCGTTATCTCTCGCAGAGGTTACGTGAATTCGCCACCCATGTCATGCGATTTGACTCCGCTAGACTATCTTTGTGGGGTTTCCTATGCGAATAAAGCACAATCGAGATGAACATAGCACATACCATAGCTCAAATTCAGCTGGATCTATGCAGAAGAATAATTGAAAATTAGACTATTCGAATTCGTGCCATCGATCGTAAGAAACCCAGACACGTATTTGAACAATGTGAGATTACATACATAATGGCATATATGTATGCGCCTTTTAAAAAAAATATTATCGGGACCGAGTTCGAAGCAAATAGATTTACCTCTTGCAATCACAAAATCAAGCATCATAGACCACAGTCAGTAAACTTGGATGGAATACCACTTAGAAACGCCATACAAATCAGACTGTTTTTTATTTAGGCGTTTGATTTCGGATTTAAATTTAAAAAAATTTAATTTTTAAAATTAATTTAATTTTCAATTGGTAAATAAAATCATTATTTTTCCATTTATATCTGTAAGTAAATGTTGATTTTGACAATTTTGCATTCCTTATGGCAGGCAAATTGATTTATTTTCCGGTTTTAAATTAAAATTTTAAAATCTAAATTTTTCGGCAGAGTTAACCATCCCTGTAATAGTACCAGAACAATTTTCAGCCGTCAGTATGCAAATTTTATTTTAGGTGTGTTTAATTTGTTTCAATTGTGCAAAATATAATCGAAAAAGTGAAGGATTATTTTTTTTTACAAAAACAACTGGAAACGGTTTAAAATGATTCGGTAAATTCATCAATCTCATATTTCTCTACTGAAAATAATTAAAGAATGAAGATTTTGTTTAAAAGAAGGAGAGAAAAAATGACACTAAAACAACATAAGAAATGGACCAATGGACATTAGGGTGGACCAAATACAAGTTTCTATTTAAAAATGCAGTAAAATGAACATAATTAAATTTTTGCCTTTATTAGTAAGATAAAACATTCCCATTAATTATGGAACACAACGTAGTGCAAGCGTATGGTCGTGCACCTTCAATCAATTTGGGGGTGGCCGTGGCGCGATGGATGTGTGCTCGCCTGTGAACCTCAAGATCACAGGTTCGATCCCTGCCGTCGTCTATGTCGTTTTAGTTCCATTAAAAAACCTTCTAAAATTGTCATAAATGGGTTGCTGGTTTACTCATTACATGTTGTTCAGGCATAACACTAACAACATGTAATTGAGTTAAACTAGTATGCCCAACAAGGATGAACACGAATAAAAAAAATAATGTGAATTGTAAGCGACATAGAAATAAGACACGGAATCCTCCGCTTTAGTTCAGCCGCCATCCCTGGAGATAAAATATCTGAGACAACAACCTTCAGTCTCAGAACATCGTGCCACACATCTTTCTTATCCTTCTTTCTCTTCTTAACTTCCCGCCCGCGCTGTGTTGAAACATTTAAAGGGTAACCTAATCCCTTGAGCGCGGGTAGATTATAAAAAAAAAAAAAATTGCCGAGTCAATTGGACCTTGTAAGCGAATAATCCGAGATCTTTGTACAGAATTCTCCTTAGGCTAGTGCGTGAAATGATGAGCTGTTGAGATCGATCGATGACGAGTTGATGTTCACGAATTGAGTCTCACACTCTCGGATACAGCAACCACATTCTCGTCTGTGCGCATACCAGTCTATCGAACTTTTTGCACTGTGCTGTGGGTGCTTCATTTCGACCAAAACTTCTTTTCAAAAATTTCACTTTGGAAATAAGTTTTCAATATCTCCCAAAGTTGTATAAGCGTAAAGTGACTTATTTCGTTCCGAGGAGTTATGATACTGAGTTTCTGTGAAGATTTCGAGCGGGAGACCGCTGTCATTAACAAAATAACCTATGATTTAAAAAGATGGCTGACCCTGAATTAATTTGAAATCGCATTCTATTCGCGGAAAAAAAAAACAATTTGCGATTGATTTCTGAACTTGCCAATGGAAAACCCATTAAGAATAACTGAAGTAATAGTCCATTCCTGAAAGCCGCTCATCCTTTTCCTAACCATGATTTCTCAAACAAAGAATCTAGCTTGTGATTTAATTATATAATTATTAATATGAGAATCAAACGAAATATTCGGCCGAAAAATACTAAAAACATCATTTTAGCGTAAAAATATTTCGACGAAATAAAGAAAAGCCTTGGAAACTATTGGTTTACTTAAGATATGTTTCTTATTTAGTTCAGAGCAGAACATGAGTTGTCAAAAAAGGCAAGTGTTTTTTTTTTAGCTCAGAGCGCTCTTCTTTGAATTTGTTTCTGAAAATATTTAGAGCGCACTCTATATGCTCCTAATAAAATGACAGAGCAGAAGGAGTAAAATGCTGAAAAAGTCACTTTTGACGTTCAGAAAAAAAAAAAAAAACAATTAAAATGGTAGTTGCGCTGGCTGGTGTAGGAGGTAAAATAATTAATAAAATATAAATCACAGTTCTTTCTCAAGTGTGTTTCATAATTAAACCAGAAAGTACTGAACACTCTCTTTGCTTAGACTCTGATCATTGCTCTGATTAGAGTTGGAAAAGAAAAATGGCTATAGCTCTGGACGTTTAAATTGTTTTTTTTTTTTTTTTTTTTTAAATAAACACTTGAAATATAAGGAAATACAATTTTTACTTGCGACTTATAGGTACTATGAGGCAAGTTATGCATTCGTAAAAAAATCGAACTCGAGATTTTGATCAAAGTTAACATTATGATGATAGCGAAGACTAAAAATGTGGGTCTCGCAATTATGTCTGTCTGTCGGCTCGGCGATTTTCTTCAAACTTGGTAGATATCATTTTTAATTTTCCCCCCCCCACACGTTTTTTTCTTTTTTTTAAGACCAAAAATAACAGTACCTGCCATACGAATTTTTTGTCGAAATTTTGTAAATATTTTTTTTCTTAAAAACTATTCGACAGATTTAAAAAAAAAAAGATACAAAAAAATTTCTTTTAGTTACAGCAAGGTACTGGTTGAAAAAAATTTCCGAAAAGTGGTTATTGAGGGTGCCCCCCAAAGAACCATTTTTTTTTTGTTTTTGATTTTCTCAAAAACGGTACAACCGATTTTAATCATTTTTTGTTTTGCTAAGGCTCCCCAAAAAATTGAATAGAATTGTATATTCAAATTTTCCAAAAACCTTTTTTTTGGAATTTTAAAAAAAATTTCAAATTTTTTTTTTCAAAACTCAATTTTTCGAAAACATTATGCTAGATTTGTTTTTAAACTTGATAAATAAAAGTTTCTCAACATATTCTGCAAAATGTATGAAAAAAAGGTTTATTTTACCTAAAAATCGAGGTACCCACCATACAAATGTTAAAAAATCGAATTTTTCTCGAAAACGGCGCCTAGAATTTTGAATTAATTAATTAATTTTAACGGTCTTTGATTTAATAAAAAAAAAAATTGAAATTAAGATATTACAGCTTGTTTCTACCATAGAACCATTTTTTAAAATTTTGGACTACACATTATCGACATATCGGATTTTAATAAATTTTTTTGTAGAGATGCTTCTAAAAAGTCTAAAAACTATTGCATTTCAAAAGTTTAAAAAAATATTTCTTAACAATTTTTTTTTTTGGAAAATTCGATATTTCAAACATGGCTCAATATTTTTTTTGGAAATTTAATAAGAAAACTTAAAGTTGGCATACAAAATGTATTTCTTAAAAATCTTTTACAAATTTTGTATAGGTACGAGTATAAAAGGTTTTTTTTTTAAGAAACCACTTCAACGACTTAAAATTTTTGTTCTTGCATAAACTCATATTTGCATAGCATTCTGGTTTTGTCTCTTACTACTAAAAGAATTTAAGAAATTAATTTTATCCTTATGAACAGTTTTCTCTAATAACATTCGTTTTTAAAATTCCTAGTCAATTACTACATAGTAGCAAGTTCGTGCGACCCAGTCGTGCAGTTTATTTTGTATTCGGTTTGATTTCTTTCTCTTTCATTCACTGTTACTTGCCAAACATGAACTCTCTTAGACTCGCAGTCGTGCGTCATACAGCTTTAATAACAGGACAATTTTCTTAAACACCAAATTTCAATTGTGTTTTTTTTTTTTCTTCTCTTTTCTTTAAGGTTATCCTGTCGCAGATCTGTCGCAGTTCATACCAAAGTTCATATGATTATACAGGAGAAATTTCCGATGATTTGCGTCGCAAATTTGACCAGTGGTGGAGCAATCAGCTTTCACCACAATCGCCTATAGCACCGAAAATGCTGCCCTTTATGGCCGCAGCAGCAGCAGCAGGTGCACCCCATCAGCCGAGTGGTATGGACTTTAGTACCGTTGGTCAAATGGCCGCTGCAGCAGCTGCCGCACGCAGTTTGCACCACACGAATCGTGACAACCTCCTGGGCGATAGCCATCAACCACCACCACCACCGCCGCATCATCTTCATCCGAGTATGATTGTCCATCCAGTTATGCATCCTCATCCAATGCATCCGCATCATGGCTCATATCCGACGAATCAAAAGACCCGCATGCGAACCAGTTTCGATCCAGAAATGGAGCTGCCCAAACTGCAGAAATGGTTTCAAGAGAATCCCCACCCCTCACGGCAACAAATACAGACCTATGTGATGCAATTGAATTCGTTGGAGTCACGACGCGGCCGCAAGCCGTTGGATGTTAATAACGTGGTATACTGGTTCAAGAATGCACGTGCTGCCCAAAAGCGAGCTGAAATGCGTGGTGGCGTGGGGCAGATGCCGGGTGCGGGTATGGGAGGAGCTGGTGGACCCTTGGGTGCTGGCCATTCGGCCAATGGATATCTGAATCATCATGCCCAGCAAATGATGTCTCACGACTATATGAAGAGTCCAATGAGTCTTAAGTCCGACGATATTGATACAATGTCTCAGCATTCGGATGACATGGACGATGACCATCAAAGTCGGCCAATATCCCCTCAGCTGCCATTGTCGTTGACGATGCACGAACGCAATAGATCACCCGAGGATGGACGATCGTCCATGGGCAAAGATGATGTGACAAGTAATCATAATGGATCCACGGCCGAAAGGAACAGTCATTCGGCTGGTGGAGGCGCTAACGAGGATCTGCCAAATGGAAATGCAGATCGTCACTCAGATGTCGAGACACACTCGCAACATGGCGAATCCAATAACAACAACAACAATAGTAGCAATAACAATAACACCACCAGCATCAATAACTCAAGCCTTCGAAGCCTAGATGAACGCTGTGAATCACCAAAACACTCACATAAGTCCGAAGATCTCGAAATGGATGACGACAATGATAATGACAATGACAATGACTTTGGTACGCCCTCTCCGGATCTTCGAAAGGACATCTTTCCAATGGTGTCAAATGCAATGTTTCCACAATCCCTTATGTACATGACCTATATGCCGGGTTTTGGACAACCCAGCCATCATCCGCATCATCCTGGCAGTGGAATGCATCCATCCGTTCCAATGGGAACTAGCAATTTGAGTATGTCGAATATATCAAGTGAAGAGCGACGCAAGAGAAATCGCACGTTCATTGATCCCGTGACGGAGGTGCCAAAATTGGAACAATGGTTTTCAATGCAATCGCATCCATCGCATAATATGATAATAAAGTATACCGAAGATTTGAATACGATGCCTTATAGGTGAGTTAGAAAGACTATTCTATAATTAGTTAGGCTAGGTTATTTACTTTAAATGTTTTGATTTTTTTCCCGCAAACTAATTTCATTTTACATTTAAGTTTAATCTCTTATTTTCTTTCTTCATTTTCAGACAAAAGTTTCCCCGCCTAGAGAGCAAGAACGTCCAATTTTGGTTCAAGAACCGTCGAGCCAAGAACAAACGTCTAAAATCAATCTTCGACCCACAAACACAATGTGGCCAACTCGGAGGAATCAACTCGTTCGGACTTAAATACGAAGAACGGGATTGAAATACGGCATCGAATGGTGCCTCCTACCAAGCACCATCTCCATACGGGCCATCTTTATTCTATCCCAGCATAAGTCGATAATGCTAGGGAATTTCTGAAAAAAAAAAATAAATAAAATTCAGAACAATAATGTCATATCTCAAAAGGTAAATCCTTGCCATTGAATTACCATTAAGGTATCAAGTTTCGTTCATCGAAAGAGAGATAACCTGAAATTGAAAATCAAAATCATTTACTATGAAAAAATAAAAAAAAAATATTTTAATACAAAACAACGCACTTATAAAACTCTTTTGCAATTATTAAAAAATTAGTCAAAATAAATTATAAGAATGAAAAAAAAAATAACTAATAAGTTTTTGCTTTTTTTTAATATGATAAAAATTATCAAACTTCCAAAATCCCAGTTGAATAGTCTGTAATAATTAATATTTTTTCTATTATTAAAAATAATAAAAATGAATTGTATTTAATTAATAATTAATATTTTCCATTTCCTTAAAAATAAATTAATATAAACCAAAGATAAAACATTAAAATAGAAGTTAAATAAATTAAAAACAAAATCAAATTAAAACAAGTATAACAATAAATCTAGTTTTTAAGTAAACCAATAATTATATTAGTTTTAGTACTAAATCAAATCAAACCCAATATTTTTAGCAGAAATATCAAAAAATAACAGAAATAGAAAAAAATAAAAAATGTAATAATTCTTTATTTCTATATTTATTAAAAAAAAATCTTTCTTGTTTTTGTTTGTTAGTTCGTTGAAATCAAATTTAAACGCAATTTACACTTTGAGCAATATCAACTAAAAGATACCTAAATTATAAAAAAAAAACTAACTTAATAAGTTTTTCATAAAAATTGCTGATTTTTTTTTTTGTAAATAGTAAAAGCCTTAAAAATTGAATTTTTTTTGTATGATCTTGTTTTTTTTTAAATAAACATGTTATAAAAATGATAATTTTTTTTAAGTTGAATTTAATTTAAGAAATTGTTAAAAATTCAGTTTTATATTTTTGGTATACAATACCGTTTAATACGACGAATCCATAACTTGTATTTAAAAATAAAACCTTTCTACAATAAGTATTATAATTAAATTATTAAAAACAAAAATATAAATAAAATTTAAATCAACATCAAAGTAGGAAAGTTTTTGAAAAGTATTATTCCATTGTAAATTAAATGCATAAAGTTAAAACAAAATAAATAAAAAAGAATTTCAATTATGAAGACGGTGGTTTTATCTAACATTAGTTGGACTTATTTTTCCAGGAAAAGACATTTAACTGAGGAAGAAAATTAGAAAACTACTAGAAGGTGTCCCTATTCGACCTACTTCTTTGGTGCAGATATTTTTCGTGCAAATTTTTTGAAGTGAATTTTCTCGACATGCAATTTGTATTTTTTCAATGAAACTTGTTTTCCACATTTTTGGAAAAAGTACATCCACTTCCGATATTGTTATTTAAATTCCTTAAACAAATATTTGGCTTCATTTTAATCGAAATGGGAATTAAAAGTGAAAGAGTAAAAAGAAAGTCTCCGAATGATTGTATTGGCAGGATAATAGGACTGAGCAAACATGTGGTTGCAGCTCATCGTGAAAGTGGAAACTACATGGTATGACTTTGGCTGTAAAGGAGTTATCAGGTTGAGAAAGTTAAGCTTCCAATGCTACAGAACAAACCCCACTTAGAAAAACCGAAAAAGTACAGGCCAGCGAGGAATACCTGTAATGCTCATATCTGAAGAACAAAGTTCTCACATGACCAAAATCTACGTCAAAAGATACTACAATGTTCCAAAGGTATTAGGAACTTTTGATCTTGTGTACAAAATAATATAAATACTTCTAAGTCATCGGTTCCAACACTCGTTCACAATCACTCATTCTCAAGAAAAAGCTAATTTGCTTGCAACGCAATTTGCTGCTTTGTCACAGACTCCTCCTGTACTTGAGAGCGAAAATGGTTCTATGAAAATCGGAACAGATCCTTAAATCGAAAACACAAAGCTGTCATCTGTCGGCCAAGCGAAATATACCACGAATCTTATTATCAGGGATTGCACTTGAATCAAAGAAACTGAAAAGCTGTCCATAGTCGGTATGTGTGATAATGACCATCTTTTAATCTTTTAATTCGACGTAGCCAAAATCGCAGTGAAATGCTTAGGTTTCCTTAAAATCTGGAATACAATTGTTTCCCCTTCTGATTTGGCTACGATCTATAAGGCATACATCCGAACCAAAACTTGAGCATAACTGAATTATCTGGGGTAGTATCCCCATTAGTTATTTGAACATGTTGGATTGAACTTAAAATAGAGCACTAAAACTTATAGGAGACACATCGATTACGGATACTTTTGTTTCTCTAGATCACCCTCGTAACGTCTCCTGTCTTCCACTGTCTTTACTCGTGAGACTAATATCGGACGTTATGACAAATACAGAAATTCTTTCTTTAGCCCTACTACCAGAATGTGGAATACTTTTTCCTATAACACCCATATAAAAGCAGGTCCGAGTCAAAAAATTGAAAATTATGGAAATGTACATACCAGTTTTACGAATTAAAAATATTCAAGATTGCCTTTTACAGGAAAAAGATGTAAATGTAATAGTTGAAGAGTTTAAACATATTGGTTTAAATATAAATAAATGGAACTTTTTCCTTATTCCTAGGAGTAAAATACCACCTTCCTTCTATGTACCTACATGTAACTTGAAATTAAAAAAAAAAAAAAAAACGAATGTTATTTGATAAAAATGTTCAAATGCCATAATTTCGCAGAAAATTATAGATCTTCTTCAATCCTTCTAACACGGACGCATGAATGGTTGAGAGTATTTTAAGTCACTAGGCTTGGCTCTCTATAAGCCATAATGACTTCTATTTATTTAATCCAAAGGAGCTCATGTATAAAGGTTTTGATTGAATCGGTTCTATGGCAGGTACAGTTAATAAGATTTTTTTATGAAATATATTCAACCAAAATGTAGACCATTCCTAAAATAAAACACAGATTTTTTTATGTGGGAACATCTTTGCCGGCGGTAGAGTAAACCGAAAACATGGGTAAAACGTATACGTTCCGTGTAGACCGTTACCGTTACACTTTACGGTTAAACGTTACGGTTACACATTACTGTTACACGTTCCATGTAGCAACTTAACTTACGGAAGATTGCATTTAAGACCCTGTTACTATGGAAACATTACGACATCGTGTTTACATTGGAAGCTTTGATTACTGAAATCTCGATTTTATTACTTTCCATTGCTGGCTAGAACTACATAATATAGTCAATCTCCCAACATTTCGTCAACTCTCTACCAATATGTCAAAAAGACGAAAGACTTCACGTTAGTGATGAACGATTACATTTTATTTTATGCTCCCAAAAAATTCATTTCCAGAGTTGACATTTAAAAATCCGAAAAAAATTGTTCAGGGCAATCAGTTCAATTGACATCTGCAAGGAAATATTCTCAATACGTCAGAATTTGATTTTTTTTCTTATCTGTCATACCGTATAATTATTTTAATTGTCGAATAAAATATTCTTTATTATTTCAAAATATACTTTAGCATTGGCAATATCAAAATATAGATCGTTCTCCATCTGTCAAGCCATGAACTGGATGATGACTACCACTTCAATGGATTCAAAAATGTAGTTTTTGGCACTTATATGCATTTACTTTAAAAATTTCCATTACAAGGTGGGAATGATATCAATCGGTTTATAAAATTCTGATAGAGGGAGTAGGATAAAGTACAGATTAAGAATTTGATGTGAGGTGAAGAAATGTTGCGGAATGAAGCTATGTTTCTATACGAGTACCTCTCACCTATACTGTCAAAACAACGAAAAACTTCGCTTTATTTTGACAAGGTGAACGCTCCATCTAGTGGCTTGTCAAGCAAAAAATGGTTTGACATTTCCGCTGCATGACAAGCATATTTGAGAATGTGAACGCATGTTAGTCAAGCGTGTTGGTCCGTAATGGTCAAAATTCTAATGAGAAGTGATGTTTGACAGCATGTTTGACGAATGTGAATACTCCTTTTTTAATCCATCAAATATTCATCATGCCGTACTTTTCAAATAAATTTGGGAATGTGAACGCCCCTATTAATGCTCCGAGCAAATAGTTGTAGTATGACTGTTTTGTAACAATGCGATATCACTCTGCAATTTGTAAGCATGTTTGCGAGAGATAACATCACTGTTTGAATATAAGTGTAAAAATGTAATGCTGTCTCAAACAACATCCCTGTTTAAACATAAGTCAAACAAATTTCACGTTACGTAGCGGAGTCCAATCGTGCGTTCTTTTTCTTACAATATTTAAATTATGAAAAAGATAGGCGTGTTCCTCTACTTTGAAACTCTACTGCAGACACGTCAAAATAAGTCTGAGGAGTAAGTTCAATTCCAATGTGAACACTGTCTTCAAATTAAAAATTAAAAAGTCAATCATAAGTTTAAATGATGGCTACGTAGGCATGTGTATAACTGGCGCATTAGTCGCAGCGTTGCCGATGTGGCATGATCGTGCCATTTTGACACGGAAATTTTCTCGTGGCACGGTGGCACGAAAAGTTTCAATATGGCACGTTTTTTTTTTCATTATTTTACCTAAATGGGTTTAAGATAATTGACCCAACCTTTTTAATAAATAATCCAAACAAACAAAGTATTCTGCCACACTTCAATATTTTGGTATCCGAATTTTCTCTTTTTTTTTTTTTTTTTATAATCTACCCGTGCTTAAGGGATTATGATTACCCTTTAAATGTTTCAACACAGCGCGGGTGTGAAGTTAATGAAGAGAAAGAAGGATAGGAAAGATGTGTGGCACGATGTTCTGAGACTGTTGGTGGTTGTCTCAGATATTTTTATCTCCAGGGATGGCGGCTGAGCTAAAGCGAGAAGTGCGAGAAAGATGTCCTTTTTGGCGAAATAAGAAAATTTTTTGAGATTGGAAAGTCGAAAGTATTTTTCTTGAAGATTCTAAAACCTTCTAGGTTCATTAATAATTCAAAATTTATGTTGATTCTTCTTAGTTTGGCTCACGAAATTGCATCAGCAGGGCGACTGTTTTCAAGGCTAAATAATATTAAAACAAACAACGAAAACAGACTGTCATACAAAACAATTAATGCTATAATGTCATATAATAAATTTATTAAGCCTAATAATCGTCAAAATTTCAAACCTCCAGCTAATTTATTTATTTAGCTTATTATAACAAAGCTTTATTACGTCTTTATATTTTTAAATAATAATAATAGGTACTAATCATGTGATGTGATATAGGTAGTTACATAATACATATAGGCTGAGTTCGTAATTGCAAAACTGCCGCAGTCCTGCAAAAATTGCGTTCATAATTGTAAACAAACAGCATCATCTCTGCATGAGCATGGCAACATTTGTGTTCATAAAAGTAAACTTACAGTCAACATGCGGTCAATTTGGCATGTGTTTTTTTTATGTTGCTGAATTTGCAGGAAAATGGCAGAGAATAAAATGTGAGTAATTTTTTTTTTGAAATTTATTTATAATCGTACAAATATTGATTTGTACATCTTTGATAAGAAATTAATAACTATCCCTCCACAGGATTGAATACGAGGCCAAAATCTGGTCCGATGCTGATATCGAACTATTTTGGCAATTATGAACTCATTTTTAACAAAGTATGATGACTGCACACATGCTGTTGTAATTGTGTTCATAAGTGTATTCGAAGCATGTTTTAGGCAGGGCAGGGGCAACAAACATTGCAATTACGAACTCAGCCATACTCATTACTTATTATGAACTTGCCAAAAACTCCTGTTTCTGGAAAATACCTATACACGAATAGAGGAAGTGATTTTTTGTTTGTTATTTGCTTGTAATAGTATTTAATAAAAATTTATTTTTAAAGAATAACTTGAGGTTTTTTTCATATGGCACGAAAATGTCACAAATGGCACGTTTTTTCAAGGAGTGTGGCACAAAAATTTTTTTATGGTGGCAACGCTGATTAGTCGCCCATATTTCTATCGATGCGATAGGTATACAGGACATGGTCCAAAAATACATATGTGTTTTGGGGGAAAGCGTTATATGAACAGCTATATATACATGTTTTTGGATTTAAGTATAAGTGAAAGGGATAAATTGTGGTAAAAATAGTGGCTTGATTTGAATATAAAGTCACAAGCTGAAACGTTTGCATTCTATGTTTATTGGGACGTTCGATAACAAAAATTCGGCACTCGGACGAACGTTGATGTTTACACATCTTAACCGTAAGTCCTGGCACTCACACTTTTTTTTATTATTAATATCACTAAAGCTGTTTTCGAGATAACTGAGGCTTTTCATTGCAAAAACTAAATAATAGAGCAAATCGATATCAATGGTTTTGCGAAAAGACGGTCTAATTTAACTCATGTTAATCCTAAACTCAATTTTTGTTTGAATGGATACGTCAAACAGCAAACTTGCCAGATTTAAGGCGATGTCAATCCACACGAGGCCCATCAAGTGGAAATGCATCCGCAAAAAATAATTTTTTTGGTGTGGATTGTGAACTAACAGCATCGAAAACGATGGTGACGATGGTGTTGGCTTCATCATCAATAAAGACCGCTACCGATCGATGATAACCGATTTCTTTTGGCCCAAATTAGATGATATGAATATAAAGGATATGTGGGCTTAGCATTTCACACAGCTGATGCATTCTGCATGACCGATTTTAGGCTACGGTCACGCATTGGCCATGATAAGTTTTGGTAATATGCAGTTGAGGTCACAAACAAATTCCCAAATTTGCTTTATACAGGTATTTGTGCTTAGCACAGAAGGTTAACAGATCATGAACATCTTCATCATCCGAAAGCGGTTTCACTTAGTCATATGGAAAACGGCACTTATCCAGCCGATCCCTAAATAAGGCGAATCTTCCTTCCCCTCCAGTTACAGACCAATACCAATTGTCCCAAAAAACGAAAGCTCTTTAATTTCCAGCAGTATTGCTTCGTACAAATAGGTAGAGTTTGACAAGAAACTCTTTTTCTAATATGCGTGCATTTGATATCGATAAGTGGCTTCTTCGTTCGAATAAAAATGGCCTTTCCGACCGTTTAATTCGTCTTGTTATGGATTTTGTTTCGCCGACGATAGCATCCTCAGCTTTTCATATCAGTTCCCAGATTCACAACCCTGTTCTTGGGGAACTAAACATAACATTCAGTTCTCAAGGGCAATAAGGAGTGGGGTATTTATAACCACATAAAATTTAATGTTTCGAAAACAAAAAGCTGTCTTCTGTTCTGTTCATTTGAACTTGTTGAAAAGAAAACAGAACAGAGCCCTAAAACGTATAGTAGTCACATCCGTTGCGGAAACTTACGTTTTTCTCAAACACAGTCGTCGTAATTTTTCTGTCGTTCATTTGTTATCACTTTTTCTACATCAAACATTTCCACAGTGCTCGTCTATCCAGGAAGCCTCATCAGTTTACCCTTGAGACTCACTTCTGACGTACTGACAAATATTGCGATTATTTCTTTAGCTGCACTAGTAGAATGTAGAATATTTTTCCTTTCTCAACTTTGCTCTCACGGTAAGTCACGGTAAAGTACAAGCTTTATAAGACAAGTGTCCATCGACATCTCCTATTATATACTCCCCATTTTACCTAAGCGCTTCGCTCCTACTATGTTACACAATAACATGATATGTGTATGTACATATTCATAACTCCTTAAGTGTCTGCAAGTTATAAAAAAAAAAAAGTGTGAGTGCCAGGACTCACGGTTAAGATGTGTAAACATCAACGTTCGTCCGAGTGCCAAATTTTTGTTATCGAACGTACTCAATAAACATACAATGCAATCGTACTATTTAGTTTGTGACTTTAGATATGTATGTACATAATATATTCAAATGGAAGCCACTTTTTTTCCCACAATTTAACCCTTTCACTTGTACTTAAATCTAAAAATATCTCTACATATATGTAGCTTTACACATAGAAACTATAGACATCTATGATTATTCCTTATTAAAAAACAGAGCCTTTTAGTCAAAACACAAACCTTTTAGTTGCTCGAGCCAAGCAGTTGTGAACTGCCGTGTCTGCACTTATTCATTTCACACAACCCAAAAACCTTATCGACAATATGCTTCGATGAAGTATTTCGTGGCGTGTGTTAGGAGTAAGTGGACTCCGCTGCGTAACGTAAAGTTTGTTTGACTTTAGTTTAAACAGGGATGTTGCTTTTTGCACTTACATATATTCAAACAGGGATGTTATCTGATAGAAAATAGACTGTTTTTACACGAATCCGATTTTAATCTCTGTTTCTCTTTTGGCTTAATTTCGAGTACATCAGTGCTTTTAAACACAGCGATTTTTAATGTAAGTTAACTTTGTTCATGCAAAAAGGAGACATCTTTTCACACTCCTTACTCTACTCAGTTAAGTGAATTTCACTGAGCGAACGCCAAATATAAAAAAAGAAAACCACAAAGAAGAATGAACGATAACTCCGCCTTTTTCTCAACCTCAGCAATTGCGTTTAAAGCTAGATATACATTGTTCAAATGCATGACAAGCACGCGTGTAAGTATATTATTGAAAAAGTCACACATAGATCGGATGTAGGCTTGAAGAAAAATCCAAATCCTTTCAATCTAGCGTACTGCATAGAAATATTGTATATGCAAGATTGATGATTGATCATGCATTTATTGGTTCATTTGCGTATAGTACGTCGAAGAGATGAGAACACAGCACAGCATAATAAGCACTGATTAAAATATTAAAACACCAAACGAAAATTATATGATGAAATGGACAGACAAAATAAAACAAATTACTCGGATAAAATTTAAAAAAATCTCAAAGAAATTCGTAAAAACACAATTTTACAGAAAAAAAACTCACAAAGGGCAACGTCCTCTTGCCACTGAAATAATAGACTTGCACGTGCTTGTCATGCATTTGAACAATGTATATCTGGCTTAACGCCGCCAACAAATATACTTATCATGCAGCGAATTGTCAAAACTTTTTTTTTTGACAAGCCACTAGAGTTCATCTTATCAAAATCAAACCAATCCTTTAATTTTTTTTTATGTTTCTTTACTTTATCTTACTCTTACTCGTCAGAGATTTATAAACCGATTGACATTATTTCCACCTTGTAATGGAATTATAAGTGGCAAAACCTAATTTTTTTAATCCATTGAAGTTCGCAGTCATCATTCAGTTCATGGCTTGAGAGATGGAGAACGATCTATATTTGGATATAGTGAATGCCAAAAGTATACTTTGATATAATAAAGAATATTTAATTCGATAATTAAAATAATTATATGGTATATGACAGATATAGAGGACAAATTAAATTTTGACGTATCGAGAATATTTCGTTGTAGATGTCAACTGATTGCCCTGAACAACATTTTAAATGGTTTTTGGAACATTTTTTTAAGTTTTTGATTTTTTCGTAAACGGTACAACCGAATTTGATCGTTTTTTTTATGCTAAAGCTCCTCAAAAGTTTGAGTATTATTTTTTTTGTATTTAGAAACAAAATTCCAAATTTTTTCTAGAAAGACAAAGATGCAAAATTTTAGTCGAATAAGTACGATATTAAAGCTGTTTTACAATGAAACTTGGTTAAAACGACGATTTTGCAAATACATAAGAGCAAGTTCGTGCGACCCAATCGTACATTTTATTTAATGTCAATTCTGAAAATACATTTTTGGGAGCATAAAATAAAATTTAATTGTCCATCACTAACGTGAACTGGATTTGTTTAAAAAACATTGAATGAACACACTATGAAATCTTTCGTTAATGGATTGAATTTAGTTCTAGCCAGCAGTGGAAAGTAATAAAATCGAGATTGCAGTACTCAAAGTTTCCAATAGGCGCGTTTTATTGGTAATCTAGCGCAGTAATACAAGCACCAAAAAAACGCTTTATTCACTCTTTAACTCACTCTTCCTTCCTACTTGTTGAATTAACTTACAATGATGTGTTCGAAAGATCTGTATCTCGTTTTAAGCTGGAGTTGAAATATTCATGAAAATGCAGATCGAGTTGATTTAGAGTTTTTCTCACTGTTAAATTTGATTTAAAACTTACAAAAGTGTGAAAATATATATTTTTTCTACAATCTACTCAAAATGTTCTCACATATATGTATTGGAGTATTGGAGAAAAAAAACATTGTACTCAATAAAATAATATTGGCGCAAAATTTTAAACAGCCTCTTATTAAGGTAGTAGTATTATACTTCTTATATATTTCCTAACTTTAAAGTAGTTTTCTAACTTTAAATATTTTTTAACTAATATCATCCTAAGGCTAGAAGCGCACATTCAATTTTTAGTTGCACAACTGTTTGGATACTTATAGAAAACACATGACCAATTTGGTTGAATGTCCGCGCAGGTGCATATAATTATATGTTACACAAAATAGCGAACTCATTTTAGGCAATCGTTTTGTTTGTGTCAAAACACAAACTTTTTAGTTTCTTGAACCAAACAGTTAAGAAACCGCCTAGCCTAAGGCAATTTCTTTTAATAAATTGATTCTGAGCAACCTTAAAACAATGGTAGTTCGTGTAAAAAACTAAGAAAACAGACCTATTTTGACGTTTTTAAATGTTAAAGAGTCATATTATGAGAGATTATTTAAAAAAACCTCAAATTGATTTGAACACAAGAAAAGTATATTGAATTATTTTATGCAAAATATTTCTAAATTAATTAAAAATCAATGACTTTTTCTTTCAGCAAAAACTTTATTAATAATATATGTAGTCAATACTTGAATGAAAGATATTACTAAGTAATACAAAATAATATTTTTACATTAATGTTAAAGTGTATGAAAATGTCTTACAATATGAAGTTAGAACGATACTAACAAAATAAAATAGGTACCTATTCTGAGAGTTTAACTTCAATAAAAGTGTAGAGAAAGTATCGTTGTCTTAACCTAGCTCCATACTAAAACAGCCTTAACATCGTATTAATTCAACTAAAATGTGATTTTTTCAGTTGTTATATAAATTCAACATAATGCTGCAATTACATGACATTTTTGAACAAATGCCAGTGAACTGATAAAATATATCAATCGAAACCAATCGCCTTCGCGTAAATTGATTCAATATTTTATGACAAAATTAATGGCAGTAGTGTAAAGCCGGAATTATGGTATGAATTAAAAGTTTGCATTTGAAAAAATATTTGTTCTGTAAATTTCGGAGCGATCACACTTTGGATTAGTAACGGCAAAGTATAACAAAATAAATACCAACGAACATACCCTCAAGTATGCCACATATACTTTTTCGGACACCACCCAAACACCTCCTACATTTCAACATCCGAAACTCTATCTTCACTAAATTATCCATTTCAATTACTAGCTTATTTTTATTCACTAATCGTTTGTTGTTGTTTTCAATGTTAAATTTTGATATGTAGTGTATTCACTAACCAATAAAACACGGCTAATGTAAACACGATGTCGTAAGTTCGCAATATTTCCAATGTAAACATGGTGTTAAATGCAATCGTCGGTAAGGTAGGTTGCTACACAGAACGTGTAACCGTAATGTGTAACCGTAATGTGTAACCGTAACGTGTAACCGTAACGTGTAACCGTAACGGGTTACAAGTTTTACCCACGTTTTGGATTCACTCTACCGCCGGGAAAGATGTTTACACATCAAAAAGATACAAAAATATGTAGATGACCGACGAAATGTCATTTTACTGTCACTTTTGACTGAAATGAGTGAGCTACAGTTTGCCCATGTCCACAGTAAACCATTAGTACCATATGCTAGTTCTGTGCGAATTGGCTCTAGGACCTTTGTATTTTCGATTCCCAGTCCCAAGACGTATCTAAGATTGGTTTAGTGCGTTTTTATCCTGGTCTTGGTAGGGTCCATGTTTAATCCCACTGATAGACACCATTTAATTCTAATTGCCAGTCGTCTTTCAGCAGTTTCTTTCGAACTTCCCCTGGGCTATTTTTTAACAATATCATCGATAAACCCAAGACCGGTAATTCCTATACATTGAATGATGTTGATGCCAATAACATTCATACACTCCTAAAAATATGCAATGCGATAGTTTGCTCTACAATTCAAAACTGAAAATGTGTTCTTTCCGTAGAGGTATCTTTAGGCTGACTTGTTCAATAATATTCAATCACAATTTTCTGAGTTTATTATAAAAGTGCAAACTATTTTTCAACTACCGCGAGTCCTAAGCCAGTCCTTTGAAGTCTTTAAAAACTCCTATTAATATTCCTTTTGGCAAATAATGCAGGCATATTATCTCCCACACTTTGTACCACAAAGAAGCCAAATGAAAACTCCCAAACAAACACACCCCATTAGTCATTTTTGATAAAATAAGGACTTACTTCAAGGAATAACTTCCCTTAGTGGATTTGCATTCCAAAGCAGGAAATTCTTCATATTGTTTAATAAACGAGTATAGTTAAACCAAATTGAATGAATCTGTGAAAAATTCTCGCCGTCTCGAAATAATGGCTTAGGTGGAACAATTCTTTCAAGCTCAAATCTATGTAGATGAATTCCCCGCTCCGCTTGTACCAACCATAGAACTGCCGAAATAATTTCATTTCTTACTCATGAGATGCTTGGGAATATTTATTTGGCAGCCTTATCAGTGGAATATGAATATTTCCTTTTTTTATGATCATTTATGGTGGTCCATGAATCACGGTGTGCCTGTGTGTGCACCCTTCCAGCAACAGCGAATGGTTAGTTATAAGGTAATGTTCTTCCTCGAAGGAGTTCAAAGCCCAGCCATAAGGAATCACCGTCATGTATTATTGTGTCCTTTCTTTCTTAAAAAAAAACAAGAAATGAAAAAATACTAACTGCAAGAAAACGTTTACCATTATTGCCACCCGTATGTGTATATAATAATGTGCCGCAGATATACATTGCTGTGCAAAAAAAAAAACAAAAAAGTTTTTATTTTAAGAATTTCGATGATCCATGAACCTTTTTGGAGTTCTCTCTTTTTCAATTTTTGAGAAAATAAATTAGTTGTTACGATTTACAATCTGATTGTTGCGAACTGTCAAACTCTATTCATGCTCCACATACCATCCACACTGCAATCAACTGTTCGCAAAATATTTTACTAAGAAAAAAGTGATTGGTTGAAATGTCAAAATGTATTAGTGTTGTTGCGGTCGATCGGTACTTGCTCTCATGCCCTTAATTTGAACAAATTGGTAGAACTCATAAGAATATATTGTCTTCTTTATCAACAGCCAAAATTTCGTTTGAACTGTTGATGAAAATACAGGATGGTATTCAGAAAAGATAATTCATGGTTAAAACTATATCTTGAATATTATAAATGATTCAAGAATGACTAAATATACATGTATATGACGAAATATAAATAAAACTTGAAGTTTGAAGTTAAATTCGGATGCTAGAAGTTGCGTTTGATTAATTGATTGGGTTGAAATTTTTACGGTTGGTCTTCTGAAAATTATTTTTGTAAAGCTAATAAATAACTTTCATCCAAGTTGACAGAACAAGTTGCCTCAAGAAACTTTGATTTGGGAAACTTTTCGTAATAAAATATAAGTTTATGCAAGAACAAAACTGTAACTCGTTTTAGTGGTTTCTTAAAAAAATAAGCTTTTGTATACAAAATTTTTAAAACATATTTAAGAAAAAAAATTGATACGCATATTTAAAAAAAAACTAGATTTTTTTTTTTAAAATTCAAAAGGTATTTTTTTGTTTAGTCTTAAAATGCAATGTTTTTTAAACGTTTTAGAAGCTTCTCTAAAAGTAAAATTAATCGAAACAAAAAAAAAATATCCAAATTTTCGGAGCCGTTTTTGACAAAAATACGATTTTCGAAAACCATTTTTTAACATTTGTATGGTGGGTACCTTTGTTTTTAGTTAAAACAAATTTTTTATCCTCAGATCTTATAGATTATATTAAGAAACTTTTATTTATCAAGCTTAAAAAAATCGAGAATGGGGATTCCGAAATAATGAGTTTCTAAAAAAAAAATTTGTTTGATTTTTTTTTTTTAAGAATCCAAAAAAAAACTTGAAATTTGTATACACAATAATATTTAAACCTTGGAGGGGCTTCATAATGATTAAAATTGGCTTTATTGTTTTCGAGAAAATCAAAAACCAAAGAGGTTTCCAAGAATAACCATTTTTTGGAAAATTTTGTTCAACCATTACCTTGTTTTAACTAAATGAAATTTTATGATTTTTTTTTAATTCTGTGGGACAGTTTTTGGGCAAAAAATATTCATAAAATTTCGAAAAAAATTTGTATGGCAGGTACCGTTACTTTTGGTCTTAAAAAAAAGGAAAACAAAACGTGTCCCCCCACACGATATCGACCAATTTGGACGAAAATCGGCCCAGTCTTTTAGGCCATAGTCGAACAGACAGACAGACAGAATTTTGGGACCCACTTTTTTCGTCTTCGCTATCATCGTAAGTCGAAAGAAAAAACAACAGTACCAGAAGAATTTATGGCACGAAAATAGCACTTTGTTTTTTTTTAACAAAATGAACCCTTATTTTTTTTTGGTTGGTTGGGGGGGGGGGGTTTGAACGCCTAAAACCCCTACCTGCGTTCGGCCCTGAGTCGAACAGACAGACAGACAGAATTGCGAGACCCACTTGTTTTCTATCAACTAATGTCAACTGTGATTAAAATCTCGAGTTCGATTTTTTTCCGAATGCATAACTTGCCTTTTACTACGTTTTCACCAAAGGTAAATCCGGGATTTAAGTGGATTTACCATAAATCTCCTTTAAATCTCGTAGATTTATTATACAAATATAAATCACCTCAAATGAAGATTTAAAATAAATCTCCTTGAAATCTTCTCGCAATCAGAAGATTTGCAAAACAAACAAACCTTATTTTGTAGAACGCACCTTTTTAAACCCACTTTCTTCATTGACAATCAACACAAAATAGAAATATCTGTTTTTTCCTGTTTACTATTCAATTGCAATTTTTTTTTTCTCTTGTCCAAATTGACAATTGAATGACAAGACAGAGTGAAAACGTCAAATAAATCTCAGTTTCTTTGGTGAAAACACTTGAAGATTTATTTTAATCTCTAGCGGATTTACTCTTGGTGAAAACGTAGTATTATAGAACCGATAAGTCGCAAGTAAAAAGGAAGATGGATGTCGCGACCTTAGAACAACAAGGTTCTTACCGACAATTTTGAAAAAAATGAGTTTTATATCAAATGTGGGTAAATTTAGGGTGCTCTTTCGATTCCCGTAATCCATTTTGCTCTATCTCTTTCCATTTCCATGATAGACAGGGCTACAGAGTTCTATCTGCATATTTTCCATTTGAGATTTAATCAATAAGGTTCTAACTGCCACTTAGAACCTTGTTTCACAAAATATCCAGAGCTACAGAGTTCTATCTGTATATTTTCGATTTGAGATTTATTTAAAAAGGTTCTAACATCCACTTAGAACTTTGTTTCACTAAATTCAAAAAAAGAAACCATGCAGATAGAACTTTGTTACATATTTAAATGTACATATTTAAATGCAATTTTGAAATAGAATCAAGTAGATTTTGAGATTTATTTCAAGTAAATTTAAATTTGACCATTATATTTTTTTGTGTATTTATCAGCTGTAACAACAATATTATTTGTTTATGTACTATCTTTTTATTAACAAAATAATATTCCACATCTCTTTCACAATAAAGAAAACTTATTTAAATCTTTTTATTTCATCCAATCTCAATAAATTATCCTCCGTAATCGAAAAAATTAGGTTCACAAGGTTCTAAGTGCTACATAGAACCTTATTGTTCTAGAATATAGTGCCGTATCGTTGAGCAGCAAAGTCCTATAATGATTTTTAAAGTCAAATTTAAGGGTTAAAAATCTGGTTTTATTAGGTTTTAAAGTAGAAATTTTATAGATTGTGTGCATATTCATCGGGTTATAAAAAAAAAATTTTAATTTTTTTATACAGTATCCGAATAAAAGACTTCAAATATTCGAATGCGTTTTTCTCAAAACACACTTTGGTGTACTTAGAACCTTGTTGTTCTAGGGTCGCGATGTCTTGTTTGTTCGCAGTCGATAATAAAGGTAATCGTCTGACAGCTTTAAAGGAGTGTTTGGCGATGTTTAAGAATACTTCAACCCAGTTCTTGCGTCATGTCGTAACCATGGATGAAATAAGGATTCAACACTATACAACAGAAGCCAAGGAGCAGTCGAAACGATGGACTTGTCATGGTGCCGAAGGAGGTCAAAGTAGATTTGTCATTCCCATCTCTTAAACACCGTCAGATTTTTTTTGTCTTTCTTTTTACTTGCGACTTATAAGTACTATAAGGCAAGTTATGCATTCGTAAAAAAAATTCAACTCGAGATTTTGATCAAAGTTGACATTACGATGATAGCGAAGACGAAAAAAGTGGTTCTGGCAATTCTGTCTGTCTGTCTGTTCGATTACAGCTAAACGGCTCGGCCGATTTTCTTCAAACTTGGTAGATATGGGTTTTAGTTTTTTACCCCCGGATGTTTTTTGATTTGATTTTTAAGACCAAAAATAACGGTACCTGCGATACGATTTTTTTTCGAAATTTTATAAATATTTTTTTTTCTCAAAAACTGTCCCAACGATTTAAAAAAAAAATTAACAAATTTAATTTAGTTAAGCCTAGGTAGGTAATGGTTGAAAAAAATTTTCCAAAAAATGAATAGTTTTGGTACCCCCCTTGAGACCATTTTTTTGGTTGTGATTTTCTCAAAAACGGTATCACCGATTTTTATAATTTTTTTTATGCTAAAGCTTCCCAGCAGTTTGAATATTATTGTGTATTCAAATTTTCCAAAAAATTTTTTTGGATTTTTAAAAAAACTTTCAAAATTTTTGTTTGAAAACACAATATTTCGAAAACCCCATGCTCGATTTTTTCAAAACTTGATAAATAAAAGTTTAAAAAAAAAAAACAAGATATGAAAAAAATAAATTCATTTTACCTAAAAATAACGGTACCCTCCATACAAATGTTAAAAAATGGTTTTCGAAAATCGTATTTTTCTTGAAAACGGTTCTGAGAATTTTGCTTAAATTTTTTTTCTTTCTATTATTTTTTAATATCTGTAATTTAATAAAAAAAATTTTGAAAACAAGATATTACTGACTATACTTACCATAGAACGATTTTTTTAAATTTTGAATTTCTCATTATCAGCACAACGGATTTTAATGAAATTTCGTAGAGAGAAGCTTCTAAAAACTTTAAAAAACATTGCATTTCAAAACTTTAAGAAAAAATGTTTTTTTTGAATTTTGAAAAAAAAAAATCAATTGTTTGTTTTTTTGAAAATTCAATATCTCAAAAACGGCTCAATACTTTTTTTTTGTAAATTTAATTTTTATTCAAGTTCGTGCGACCCAGTCGTGCATTTTATTTTAAAGGTGCCAGTGGCTGGAAATCGATATTAGACCTTCGGCTTTATACTCTAGGCCACTAATCATGGAGCGGCTAATAAATACTTCGCACTACGGACGTGAAGAAAATTCTCATATAAGAGGGTTTGAAATTTATAGGTCACTATACCCTGGATCTCAACGACTTGTTTGACCCAAATTTTGTATTTTTATTTATTGGTTGTATGTCTGTAGTCTGTACCTCAACATTCTGCTCAAAACACTGAATTGATTTTTTTTACAAACTTTAGGGTACTAAAGGGTTTTAGGTATTTCTCTTTTGAGCATCTTGAGTTTTTATTTTTTTTTTTAATTCTAAAAATAACGTTACCTTCTATACAAACATTACGTTATACGTATGAAACACGGTCTACCTTTTGAAAATTTTTCTTTTTTTGTTACCAAAAACAGTTTATTTTATATATTCTACTTTTTCGTTCGCAGCTACGCTGATTTTAGATTTAATATATAAAAAGTATAATATTTTTTTTTGTAAATTAAGTGTTATTTGTTAAGAATAAAACTACTGTCTTAGGAGTTTTTTTTAAACAATTAAAAGAACGAAATTTATACTTCTTTACTTCTCTATACAAATATTTTGAAAATTCTGAGTGACCTGAACTACAAGAGCAAATTACGTTTTATTTATAGGTATATTCATTCTTCATGCAGGGCTGATTTGATGAATTTGTAAAGAAATATGTACTAGCTATCCTAGACATATAATAATCTGAATACATTAAGGTGCATAAGTATAATGATATGAATGAATATCTTGAAAAAATTTTTACACAGCACTATTTATTATTTATGATTCGAAATGAGTTAGTGGCGGGACATAATTTCCTTGATATTTGCATTATTATCTTTACGTACCGTTCTAATGTGATATTAAAAAAAGTTTAACTGTAACCGGAATTTACCGAATATATCTTTTTCCATTTTGGTTATTGAAGTTTATGTAGTAGAATGTACCGTATACTTGTTCCTCTTTGATAATATTAAAATTGAATGTTATTTAGAAGTAACATGGGGCAGAGTTTACTGATTTTGAAAAAAAAAAAATTTTCATCATGTGTGAATGTGATTCTTTAAATAAGTGTCCATCTTAGGTTTGCGTAAGTACTTAGTCAAAAATGGTATTACAATTTGTACACTCGGATTTGTCAAGCAAGCTATAACTGTCCAACATAAAATTGTACCTTGAAAATATATCCTACCAGGGGCCTATTGCACCAACTACAAATTACAAGTACAAATTTGTGATTAAAAAAATTACATATGAAAAAAACGCGATTTTTTGCAAATTTGTTAAAAAAATGCTTGTAATCACAATTTTGTAAGATGGTGCAAACTGTCCCCTAATAGGTGTACCGCAGGCAATCATCTGACTCCTTTTCTATTCATGAAAATTTGTAAGACACTACCCGTGTTTTATTGGTTAGTGAATACACTACATCGCAAAATTTAGCATGGAAAACAACAACAAACGATTAGTATTAGAATAAGCTAGTAATTGAAATGGATAATTTAGTGAAGATGGAGTTTCGGATGTTGAAATGTAGAAGGTGTTTAGGTGGTGTCCGAAAAAATATATGTTGCATACTTGAGGGTGTGTTCGTTGATATTTATTTTGTTATACTTTGCCTTTACTAATCCAAAGTGTGATCGCTCCGAAATTTATAGAACAAATATTTTTTCAAATGCAAAAAAAATCTGGCTTTACACTACTGCCATTAATTTTGTCATAAAATATTGAATTAATTTACGCGAAGGCGATTGGTTTCGATTGATATGTTTTATCAGTTCACTGGCATTTGTTCAAAAATGTCGTGTAACTGCGGCATTATGCTAAATTTATATAACAACTGAAAAAACATTTTAGTTGAATTAATACGATGTTAAAGCTGTTGTAGTATGAAACTAGGTTAAGACAACGATTCTGCAAAATTTTAATCGGAAACAGCATCATACTTTCTCTACACTTTTATTGAAGTTAAACTCTCAGAATACCTATTTTATTTTTTTAGTATCGTTCTAACTTCACCTGACTCTTTAACATTTAAAAACGTCAAATAAGGTAGTTTTACTTAGTTTCTTGCACGAACTACTATTGTTTTAAGGTTGCTCAGAATCAATTTATTAAAAGAAATTGCCTTTGGGTAGGCGGCTTCGCAACTGTTTGGTTCAAAAAACTAAAAAGTTTGTGTTTTGACACAAACTAAACGATTGCCTGAAGTGAGTTCGCTATTTTGTGTAACATATAATTAAATGCACCTGCGCGGACATTCAACCAAATAGTTCATCTGTTTTCTATAAGTATCCAAACAGTTGAATGTGCGCTCCTAGCCTTAGGACGATATTAGTTAAAAAATGTTTAAAGTTAGAAAACTACTTTAAAGTTAGGAAATATATAAGAAGTATAATACTACTACCTTAATAATGTCATTTTATTGAGTACTATGTTCTTTTTCTCCAATACTCAGTATATATACGCCATATATTTTCGCACTTTTGTAAGTTTTAAATCAAATTTAACAGTGAGAAAAACTCTAAACCAACTCGATCTGCATTTTCATGAATATTTCAACTCCAGCTTAAAAACGAGATACAGATCTTTGGAACACATCCGTGTAAGTTAATTCAACAAGTAGGAAGGAAGAGTGAGTAAAGCGTTTTTTTGGTGCTTGTATTACTGCACTAGATATAGATTACCAATAAAACGCGCCTAATAAAAACTTACTATGATCACACTCTTCTGCAGGTCAATGCTGACAGCTTTCCTGTTTGGTAAAAACGGTCTTTCTCTTGACCTTAAAAAAAAACACTTTTGAAAACTTTTGATTTTTTATTGATATAACGACGTCATACAAAATAATGGCCAACGGTACTTCTTATATTCCCTTAGTAAGTTACTATTACTAGATTATCCAGATTGCTGTCCTAAGGCAAAGCAATATTCCAGTACCATCGTTCTGAAAGTTAACTTTCGTATAACGTTAATAAAATGTTCAGATATGAGAGAGTCACGAGGAGCCTTGGCTGACGATTACCTTAAAATGGACTTCAAAGAATTCGAAAAAAAAATTGAAAATTTGATATTTCAAAATCGGCCTTATATTTTTTTTAAATTTAATTCTTTTAATTAATTTTTCATAAAAAAACTTAAAGAATTGCAAGATACGTGATATTTAATATGTAATGCAAGGCGTAAAAGGTGAAGAAATAAAAAGCACCGCTGGGTCGCACGTACTAGCTCCTATGTAATAGACTAGAAATTTTAAAAACGAATGTTATTAGAAAAAAACTGTTCATAAGGATAAAATTGTCATCATTTTTTAAATTCTTTTAGTAGTAGGTAAGAGACAAAAACAGAATGCTATGCAAATATGAGTTTATGCAAGAACAAAAATTATAAGTCGTTGTAGTAGTTTCTTAATAAAATAAGGTTTTATATATAAAATTTTTTAAATATTAAAAAAAAAAAACCTTGGTACGTCAACTTATGGTTTTTTATTATTGTACGAATGAAAATTAAATTTCCAAAAAAAAAATGTTGACCCATTTTTGAGATATCGAATTTTCCTCTTTATACTTACAATTAACGACATTGACATGGTCATTAAACACTGTCAAATATCCCTTTATGCTGACGATACAAGATTTTTCAAAATAATCGCAGCATCTTTCCTCCAAACAGATCTCCATAGTTTCTCAACCTGGTGTACCAACAATTGCTTAGAGCTTAACATTAGCAAATGCCAGACAATGACCTTTTCACGAAAGCGCATTAAAACAACTTCCCGTCTGTACTATCTTCATAATCAACCCATAGAAATAGTAGAAAAGATAAGGGATTTTGGCCTTTATGTGACCTTGAACTAAAATTTTTATTTCATATTGATGAAATAATCCATAAGGCCAACTCAGCATTAGGTTTTGTAAAAAGATGGTCTAAAAAATTTTCCAACCCTTACGTGACCCGATCGCTTTACATACGTTTGTCCGACCTTTACTTGAGTATGCGTCTCAAGTTTGGTCTCCATATCAAGATATACACATATCAAGAATAGAAGGCATCCAACGACGATTCCTTCGTTTTCCAAAAATTATGTTTTTTTTTTTCAAAAATTCAAAAAATATTTTTTTTTAAAGTTTTGAAATGCAATGTTTCTTAAAGTTTTTAGAAGCATCTCTATAAAAAATTTCATTAAAATCCGTTGTGATGATAATGAGAAATTCAAAATATAAAAAAATCGTTCTATGGTAGGTACAGTCATTAATGTCTTGTTTTCAAAATTTTTTGTATAAAATTATAGATCTTAAAAATTAATCGAAAGCCTAAAAATTTAAGCAAAATTCTCGGAACCGTTTTCGAGAAAAAAAGATTTTCGAAAACTATTTTTTTTAACATTTGTATGGAGGGTACCGTTATTTTTAGGTAAAATAATTCCTTTTTTCTCATATCTTATAGATAGATAAGTCTTAAAAAAATTGAGCATGGGGTTTTCCAAATATTCAGTTTCAAAAAAAAAAACATTGAATTTTTTTTTTAAATCCGAACATTTTTTTTTTGAAAATTTGAATACACAATAATATTGACACTAATGGGGAGCCCTAACATAAAAAAAAATGATCAAAATCGGTCTTACCGTTTTTGAGAAAATCAAAAACAAAAAAAAATGGTTTCAGGGGGGGTTCCAAAAATAATAATTTTTTGGACTTTTTTTTCCAACCATTACCTAGGTTTAACTAAATGAAGTTTTAAGAATTTTTTTTAAGAAAATCTGTGGGACAGGTTTCGAGAAAAAAAAATATTTATAAAATTTCGAAAAAAATCGTATGGCAGGTACCGTTATTTTTGGTCTTAAAAAAATCAAATAAAAAAACATCTGGGGGGAAAAAAATAAAACCCATATCTACCAAGTTTAGCTGTAGTCGAACAGACAGACAGACAGATAGAATTGCGAGACCAACTTGTTTGGTCTTCGCTATTATCGTAATGTAAATTTTGATCAAAATCTCAAGTTCGATTTTTTTTTCCGAATGCATAACTTGCCTTATATGTAGTACCTATAAGTCGCAAGTAAAACGATATCAGCATCGATTGGGCAGCATCGCAGAGCCCCCGTAGCCCAACGTCAGCTGTTGTTTGGACCTAAGTAGTTAATTTTAAACATCTTTTGTTTGGCAGAGAAAAACAAACTAAGACACGGTTTTTAGTCCAATATTAATGTTAAGTTGTGTGAACTCATTAAAGTTTGAGTGTTAACTCTCGAGCTTATGTTGGAATATCAGCTGATTCCGTATTGAAAAACCGCGCTTAAGGGTTTCGCAGTATTTTCAACAAAACCTAATGCCCTTTTTAGCGTTAACGACCCGTCTCCAAAATTTAGAATCAGGAGGTAACATTGTCTCCAATTCAGTTGAATTTTACCAATGTGATTTTTCAAAAGTTCTAAGTTCAAATTGTGCAGTATAAATATTTTGAAAATAACCTTTAAGTAGAAGTTTTGAAAATAAAGACTTCTCAAAAATATTGATGAATTAAAGTTTTTGTAAGAGAATTGCAAACTGCAACAGAAATCTTAACCGTGCCTGTGTCGTATCTCATAATTACTGAAAAGAGGATTAATCCAATAAAAACCTAAGTAAGCATTAAGCACCTATAATGTTCCTTCAACGTATACGTGAAACTATTACTTAACACAAAAATATCTTCCTCATACCCAAGCCAAGGGATTACAATAATTGGCAATCTCTGGCTGGCAGAAAATGTAACTGACATCCCACTCCTTAAGATAACAAGGAAAAAAAAAAACACAAACACCATCATCAATAAGTACCAGAGAAGATCCTTAATAAATTTCTCTTAAGGCAAACAGCTAACCTAGATTCAACCTGCATACTCCTCTCGCACAAATAACAATAAATTTCGATTTTGCCATCTTAAATACTTTATGAATTATTTCCTATCTTAATTCGCAATGGCATTCAAAAGTACGGAACACACCTTCGGTGGTGAAATGAAGGGGGTAAGCCCATATAGACACCAAAACAATCCCAAAATGGTCCAAAATGCCGACGTTTAGGGTAAACAATGAGAAAGTAAAGAGTTTAATACCTCTATCCGCGTATTGCACTCCCAAAGTTTGAGTCGGGAAAATTTCTTTATTTCCAACCCCCAACCCCCAACTTTGACATTTCTAGCTTCTCAGAAAACTCTCAGAGCCTGGTTAAAGATTTTTCGGCTTTTGCCATAAATCAATTCGTATTAGTTTTGATCTTCCTGATGGCATTGAGACTTTTGTATCCTTTCTAATGAGAATCATCGTATTTTTCTTCATCGTTTTGTCGTGGTCCTTGTTGAGCATGGTATTTTTGCCTTTCCAGTTTCAGTCTTGAGACAGAGCCTCCACCTTCCATCTACCATCTTCATGATGCTCCTGCTAGATACTTCTTATTCTTTTGGTGTGATATGCAAAAAGTCTTAAATCTCTATATCTTTGGTAAAAGGGAAAAATTTCTCTGACAGTGTTCCTGCGGCAGAGAACATCAGCGTCAAACTCCATCCCCTGCCTATATGCTCACCCCTGAGTTTGTCAGTAAATTTTAATCGAGGTTATGCCTTCATTTGCAATAATTCATTGTAATAATGATAACTCTATAAAACCTGTTAAGACAGAATTTTTCGCCAGGTTTTAGGGTGGCGGGCGTATTCTTTTTAGCTTCAACCCCCATCCAGAACTCAGCGTCTCAGCCCCCACCTTTATGTGGAGGAAGGAAGACATTAAATGGCATTTGGTTTCTGTATGGTAAATGGTAAAAAGGTATAAGATGCAAAGGATTTCATGTGGACTTTGGTTGGTTTTTCAGTTAAGCTGGTCGGTTGGTTGTTCTTGTTCTTCGCCGAGCTTCTTCCAAAGATTCTATTTGTATAGCCTGATTTTACTTAGGTCCTTTATTGTTTTTTTTCTCGTTTTCTTTGGACAACGAAGACGACGACCACCACCACCAAGACGATGAATTATCACGACAAAGGGATTATCATTTTTACACTAACTCTGGCCGCTAGCGGAGGCGCACCCTTGGGGGTGATTTAGTAATAAAGTTAACTCATGGGTATTGAAATGAATTATTAATAATAGATATTTTTGTTTTTGTCTCAGGGAAATTTGTATAAATCTTTGAGGTTTAATGGCTTTTAAATTGGTTTAATTTATTAAATCAAAATGCATTAAGCTACAGAGGGATGTTTGGAAAGTAAGCTTGATGGGCTCTTTTGAAGTTTTGAAGAGCAACTTATAAAGTTAGAAATAACTTTTCGTTGTTTCGCTGGGCCAAAAATACCCTCGGTCAGATGTGTGAGAGAACCAAAAACCGAGAGCACCATAGATAAAAAAAAATATTTCTTGACGTCTCCCGAGCCTTCGATAAGTTCTGGGACGATGACTAAAAGCTTATATTGCACAAATATTGAATTGAAGTTGTGCAATTTAGTCCGTCGTTTAAATTAGATGCCCAAAAATTTCAAAATCGATAGAATAATCTTTGAAAAAATTGTAGAGAACTTCTAGATGCAATCTGGAAACAAGAAAGGTAGGACGGACTTCTCCTTCTGTCCAGGGCTCAGTGCAAAACTCGTCTGATATAATCAGTGGAACTGTCTTCAGGTCTACTATTTAAACGGTCTACAAAGACATATGTTTATTAAGATCAGGTTTTAAGGAACAATTTGTTTGGCAGACCTTCCTTGGTTTCACACTAAAGAATTCAACCTCTAGCTTGAGAGTGGTCTCAACGGTCGGGGTGATCAATCCCAAACCAAACCTTGGGTACTGCTTTTTGCGAAGAAGTGACAAATCCTGCAAGAGTTTCTCTTGTCGTGAAAAGTGCTTCTCATCTAAGCCTTTTGGAAAAATTGTAGGTCATCATTATTTGTGCACCACGTACACAGGGGAGAGTTATGTAAGTTCTTAGGATCAGTTTGTATTCGGGCTGTCCTACATGTAATTAATTTTTTATTTTTTGCGAGAAGAAAAGTCTTTGCTGGCGTAGTCAAAGAAAATACATAACCTTTACGGCACCACCTCCGATCACCATTTCAGGTTGTTTTACTTTCCTGTGCGAGATGAAACACTCTGGTAGCTAGTTCGCTAGTTTTCACATCTCAAGATTTACAAGGCGACATGGAGGCCTCAATCAACTGGATTGACCACATTAACATCGAGGCAAGGCATTCCACCGGTATCCAATGATAACAATTTCCGAACTTCCTGAGGGATCTACATTGACTCGGACCACTAGCACGTTGTATTAAAGATACTGCCTCGGATATCCTAATCAAATCCAATTCAACGGAATCATCATCATCATCGGCTCGACAACCGGGTTCCGGTCCTGGCCTCTTTCAACAAGTCTCTCCACCTATCCCGGTCTCTAGCCGACGCCATCCAGTTGCGCACCCCAAGGCTTCGGGCGTCCTGGTCTACGCCATCTCTCCAGCGCAAGCATGGTCTACCACGCTGTCGTCTACCATAGAATGTACCACAAAGAACTTTCCGAGCAGGTTCCTCTTCGCTCATGCGAGCTAGGTGCCCTGCCCACCGGAGTCTACCGAGCTTAATTTTTGTCACGATATCTGCTTCTAGGTAGATTGCGTACAGTTCATGATTGTACCATCTCCGGAATCGTCCGTCCTCACATATGGGGCCAACAATTCTCCTTAAGACTTTTCTCTCGAACGCAGCTAAGAGGTCGGATAGTGCCTTTTGCTAAGCACCCAAGTCTCGGATCCATATGTGAGTACTGGCAGGACCATGGTCCTGTACAGCAGCAGTTTTGAAGTTATGGTGAGATTTCTGGATTTGAGGAGCACTATAGTAGGCTCTGCTGGATTTGAGAAGCCGCCCGCGTATTTCTTCTTCTATATTGTTATCAGCTGCTACTATTGACCCAAGGTATTTAAAGGATTGCACCACTTCAAATTCTTGCTCCGCTACCTTGATTGTTTGACCAACTGTTCCTCTCGCATTCGACGGAATACTGTGAGAAAATACAACGTCAGGCCACTTCAATCACAGGAGATCGTCAAGTCCTTTTTCGATCGAGAATCTAATAACCTCTAAGAAAGGAAAGTCACTACTTTCACGTATTGAGAGGCCAGGAGAATCGGTGAAAACATTGCCAAGAAACCATCAAAGATGTTCAAAAATATGAACAGAACCCCAGACCAAACTGCTTCTTTCGAGCTAGCTAGAACTCAGAAAGCTTTACATCGTATCGACTTAAGCAGGAACAACCTTAAAATAATACCGGGTTTTTTCATTGGTAACTGCAATATATAGATTTTAAGGCCGGATCTTTAAACTAATAGACTCGTTCGGTTGTGCAGGAGAGTGGTGGCCTCGGTGGCCAAAGGTCTCCAAAGCGACGATCAGCTTTCCTGGGAAGTTCTTGAGGGCTCTAGCGCTATGGAGAGTTGCTTCATCTCGTTGAAACTACGTGTGTGATGATTAAGATAGATGTGCTCGTAAATTGGGTAAAACATTATCTTGAATCATGTACCCATAATTTTCACTGTTCACATTTCATTCATTCAAAATAACAAGGGCCCGATGTTTCCGCTGGTCGATCAGGCGCACACAACACTTACTCGTAACGTAACGGCCGTTGGTATTTTAAACGTGGGTTACGTGTTCATGGAGACCAGTAGCGACAGTTCTATTTATTGACGTATCCATTTAGGGCTAGGTGCGCACATTCAATTTTTAGTTGCACAACTGTTTGGTTGCTTATAGAAAACAGGTGAACTATTTGGTTGAATATCCGCGCAGGTGCATATACCTAATTATATGTTGCACAAAATAGAGAATTCATTTTAGGCAATCGTTTAGTTTGTGACAAAACACAAACTTTTTAGTTGCTCGAAACAAGCAGTTGCGCAACTAAAAATAGAATGTGCGCACCTGGCCTTAGTGGGCTTCGTTGCTCAAGAAGATGGAATTTACTGTCCGAAATCTCTCCACCATCATTTCACAAAAGTTTTTCCGTAAATTAAGATAATTTTTTTTAATTCTTGGATTAATTGAATTTTAAAAGGGTGGAATTTCATGTCTTTCTTTAAAATTTCGTGAACTTTAGGAGCCCCAATTAGGATGTTCTTTCACTTATTGAAGTTCTTCGATATTCCTTATGTTTTCTGGGGTCCTTGATGTTCTTATTGGCCCTGGATATCGGGTATTTAGAGCTGAAGCAGTTTCTCGAAACCTTTGAACTCTCGATTTTTAATTTTTATTTTGGTGGGGGCAATACCCCCATTTATTAGGCTTAATATAAGCTAATTCTTAATCTAACTCAAATATAGCTCTTAAATCTAGGGTTGTGAATTGGAAGGATGATTAAGACGGAGTTTCAGGCAGGGTGAGTTGAGGTTAATCCTCCGAAGCATGCGAGTCAGGATTTCTTATGTTACGGGAATTAGTATTGAAAGAGATGGAATTGTAGAGAGTTGTGCAGTCAACAGATCCTGAAAGTAATCGATGAATAAAGAGAATGTCGCTTATTGCTCACCAAATTTCAATTTTCTAGCATAAGCGGTTCCTGAGATATAAGGCCTCAAAAATCATAAAAACCGTAACTTACTGACTGAATTATGGAGCACTTCCCGACATCCTAGAATCTTGCAATTTTGCACAACGGTAGGCGGTATTGCGGTTAAATTGTTTAAGGGGAGGAATGCAACTGGCTATTTCGCTAGAACACTGTTTATAGAATGTAACGATAAAATAATGAAAGACAAGAAACATTGCGACGGTGCACTATGGGACCAAATGGTGCAAACCATCTCAAAAATCCATAACTTTTTCGTTTCTCAATATTTTTTTTCGAAATTTTGCACAATTATACTTGTATAACCAAGAATTTAAAATATTAAAACGTTTTGAATAGAAATAAATTATTTTCTTTTTTTTTTTTTCAATAAAATAAAATAACAAATTTGTAGATTTCGTTTAAATTATCTGGGCAAAATTTGTTGGAGCAAGAATTATTGCAACAATTTGGATGAAATTTTTACAGTTTTTTTCTTTTACCGGTGAAAACATTTGAAAGTAGTTTTTTTAAAATCCGCCCACATCCATATTTTCTTGATTTTTGTTATTTTCTTATTTTTAGTGAACAAGAAGCCGAAAATTTGTATTTGAGGTTTTTTTCCCACTTTCCCGCCTACTTCCACTCTCCTTTTTTTTATTTTCAGCTTAAAGTTCATTAAAAGCAGGCATTTCTTAAATTAAGTTTTAAATGTAGAAGTGAATTTATGAAAACTGATATTTTTTTAGTAAAATCCGTGTACTGCCACGCCCTTTTTTGATATATGAAAGTTTTTCGCCCCTAAGACAAAAAAAAGGAATTCAAAAGTACACCTTATTACTAGGTATATTAATTAATGTCTAAAAGTTCTTTAGCCTCTTCAAACAATTCTGTTTTTTCTAAGTGAACTGTTAACTTTTTGTCTTCTTCTGTTATTTATATGTACCAACATTTGTATTATATGCAACATACCCCACACACCACCTCCCACCCTCAAATGCTTGGAATTTATTTTTATTTAATTATGATTTTTTAATATAAATATGAGTAAGGAAGTTTAAAATTGAAAAAAAAAACATTTCATTCTTAAAATAAAATTTTGAATTTTAATAATATTGGAAATAACTGATAAAAACTTATTAATTTTGTGGAACCATAGTCACTTATATGATGTTTATGAAAATGTGTTGCACATGTTTTAACAGTTATTTTTTTGAATTTTTGACAAAAAAAAACATTTTTTTTTTTAATTTTGAGCTAAAAGTAATAAAATAATGGTCTTAAACTTTTTGGAATACACATTTAGGTGCATCAATAAATGTGCCACATTTTTGACAAATTTTAATTTTTTTCATCACTTAACAATAAAGTTATAAAAATACGAATTTTTATTCTAAAAACTTATTTTTCTTTTTCATCATACGTTTTTTCTTCTTAAACAAAAATGCATAAAAATGCGAAAGTTTTTATTTTTTCTTCCAAATTTAGAATATTTTTAAAATACAAAACAGCCATTCACTAAACGGAGGCAGCCGGTGCTAACAGAGAAAACTTCAATTGAAAACAAAAAAATGAAAAGGATACTGCACCTTACTCATTTTTTTTTTATTAATTTACTGGTGAACTTAATTAAAAAAAATATAACTGTTTTGTAAAGAATAAATACTTATACATTCTGTCCAGAAAAATACGAAATAATTGACTTCAAATTCTAACTTCAAATAATTCTAAAAATAAAAATATCGAAATGTCATTTTTAACGGTCATTTTAGGTACCTAGAACAAAGGTAAGATACAAAAAATTTACTGTGTTTGGAAGAACCCTATTTCTAGTATATAATACCACCATTAGATTTTTCAAATTACGAAATTCACCAAAACCATTTTTGAGATGGATTTCATCATTTGGTCCCATAGTGCAGTGCTCGAGAGATTCAAATAAATTAATTTCAAAAAAAAAATTACTCACATTTGATCCTCTGCCATTTTCCTGCTAATTCGGCAACATAAAAACATCACATGCCAAGTTGACCGCATTTTGACTGCAAGTTTACTTTTATGAATGAACACAAGTGTTGCCATGCTCATGCAGAGATGATGCTGTTTGTTTACAATTATGAACGCAATTTTTGCAGGACTGCGGAAGTTTTACAAATACGAACTCAGCCATACTTTTCCTCATTTGACATCACAATAATTTATCAATCAATTATTGTTGGTCCACATAGAGCACTATAAGACCCAAAGAAAAACAAGTAGTTACTGCGGAAAATATTTTCGAAATGCCGAATTCCCAAATAATTTTCTTCACCGTCAAACCATTCCGAAAAGTTTGACGAGTTAAGAGGAATGAGAGTGCAACAGTTTCTATTTCTACGGTTTTATCAGACGAGACAGATTGTAATCTAAGGTGTCGACGTTCTCTATTCGTTTAAATCCTTTATACGGTTCGTCGACGACGTTTGATTTTCCGCTTTTCCTCCAGCTGTCTTGGAGATTTATTTTTCACTCTTACACGCATCCTGCTCACCTCAATTCGTTTTTCATTCTGGGTGATGCTGAACCCAGGTCCTGCGTTGTCTGATGCCAATGCATGAACCTGAACACCCTCTCTCTAAATAGCAAAAACCTCAACATTAACCTTAGTGTCTTGCTTGAATTGAACTTCACCCCTTCGACATAATCATCAACCCTTGCCTTGTAGTTGTCAACATTCATATGAGTTAAGATAGTATAGAAAGAACCCACTCTGTTTTACAAGGACTATAGATGTAGATGGCAGGAAAGAAGGAAAACTTACGCATCATCAACGAAAACCAATGAAAACATCCCGGCATTTCCTATTGATTTCGTCTTAATTTTTGAATTTTATTCTTGAAGCTGTTTTTCTTTAAAAGACGGAGAGGGAGGGTCGGATGATGGCAACTACAGAGTATACTTCGACTTCGACTTCTAGAACGACAAGGATGACGAGCAAAGTTGGCATGGATAACAAGACGAGATGATGACAATATACTCAGTGGCGCTCGTCCTGTTTTCTGCTGGCTGGCTCTTGTGAAGCTTTGGGGTTAAATTTTCGATGACATCCTTTTCAGGATTGACTGCGCGCTGTCAATGCGACTCGGCTTCACGTTTTTTACTCGTATCTTTCTATTTTGCTGATCAGACAAGCTTTGTGTGTATACACAGCCAAGAAAGTACTTTAAGTAAATGACTGTGACGAAGGAAACTATACAAGCAAATCTGCGTTAATAAAGTCGGTGATTTAAGGAAGGACGAACGATGGCGATTTAATTAGCGGAATGATGATGGGAAGTCCCACAGATGAGCTGCGAAAGAAAAGAAGAATAACACGCGGCAATTACACGCACTTAAAAAGAAAATTAAATCCAGCAACTTTGAATGATGGAGTCCTTTGGGATTTTCTTATTATTTTTTTTTTGTCGTTTTTTCCTTTGATTTTGTTTTTTTTGAGGAAAATCCCGGTGATTGTGGTGAATTTTATCAATTTATTTTGTTCGTTCGGCCACTTTCTTGGCTAAGCCGATTGAAGTCGATTGATTTGAATTCTATTTACCGGCTCAAGGATATGCTAATTATTGTAACAGAGTACTCACTCTGGAATTAGTGTTCGTATGTTTTAGATGAAATTAAGTGAATTCGATGGATTTTTTTCTTGAGGATAAGCTTTGTTCTTTCTTTCCATTTTACCATATTTTTATTTAGTTAGCTTCACGTTAAGATAATATAACCATTCACTTCTACTAAAGTAAGGCACGTCACTTATGATTAATTGAAAACCTGAGAATTTAGCAAATCTACATGAGCAGATCATATAAAGCTCGGGCGTCTTGAGAAGTCTCTGCATGAAGCATCGAACTATAGAAGCCATAAGAATTAATATTTATTAATTGCATTGAGTCTGATAAAAGTCTGATGATAAGCTTCGCGAAAATTAAAGTTCAGGTGAAAAGGTCCTTGCATCTGTTTCGGACAATGGAATTCCGGTTGATACTGGGAATCGAGTATCGGCGGGAGCGTTTATTTCCATAATTTAAATCAAATGGACCGCTTCGTTACACATTCAAATTAGATATTTTTTGTAATATAAATTCTTTATAGGGTACAAAGGGGTAGAGCAAAAATAAAATGCACGACTGGGTCGCACGAACTTGCTTCTATGTAATAGACTAAGAATTTCAAAAATTAATGTTATTAGAGAAAAACATATGGGTTCATGCAAGAACAAAAATTATAAGTCTTTGTAGTGGTTTCTTAAAAAATACGATTTTATATACAACATTTTTAAAACATTTTTAAGAAAAAATTTTGGTACGCCAATTTAAAGTTTTTATTATTGTTTGAATAAAACTTAAATTTACAAAAAAAATATTGAGCAGTTTTCGAGATATTGAATTTTCAAAAAAAAAAAACGATTTTTTTTTCAAAATTCAAACAAATATTTTACTTAAAGTTTTGAAATGCAATGTTTTTTAAACTTTTTAAAAGCTTCTCCGTTATGCCGATAATGAAGATTCAAAATTTTAAAAAATCGCTCTATGGTAGGTACAGTCAGTAATATCTTGTTTTCAAAATTTTTTTTATTAAATTATAGATCTTAAAAATTAATTGAAAGAAAAAAAATTTAAGTAAAATTCTCGGAACCGTTTTCGAGAAAAATACGATTTTCGAAAACCATTTTTTAACATTGGTATGGGGGGTACCGTTATTTTGAAGTAAAACAATTTTTTTTTCTTAAATCTTATAAACTTTTGTTTATCAAGTTTTGAAAAAATCGAGCATGGGGTTTTCGAAATATTGAGTTTTCAAAAAAAAATTTTGAAGTTTTTTTAAAAATCCAAACATTTTTTTTTTGAAAATTTGAATAAACAATAATATTGAAACTGCTGGGGAGCCCTAACATAAAAAAATCGGTGGTACCGTTTTAGAGAAAATCAAAAACAAAAAAAAATGGTTCCAAGGAGGGTACCAAAAATAACCATTTTTTGGAACATTTTTTTCAACCATTACCTAGGTTTAACTAAAAGAAATTTTATGATTTTTTTTTTTAAATCTGTGGGACAGTTTTTGAGGAAAAAAAATTATTTATAAAATTTTGAAAAAAAATGAGTTAAAAATATGAGAACAAAAATTCTAAATCGTTTTATCGGGTTTTTAATATGACATTTTTAAAAAAAAATTTTGGTACACCAATTTTAAATCTATATTCTTGTGCGAATTAAATTAATTAAAAATTAATATAACTGACCAGTTTCTTAGATATCGAATTTTCAAAAAAAATTTTTTTTTTTTTAAATTGAAAAATAATATTCTTATCTTTAGTTTTGGTATGAAAGTTTCTGTTCTTTATAAAAACTTTATTTCCAATCCGTTATGCCGGTAATAAAAAAATCATAATAGTTGATCTGGTTGATGGTATTAGATTTTCTTTAATTATTAAGTTTATAAAAAAATCAGGCAGGTGTTTTTTCAATATTTCGAATATTTTTAGTTTTGAGAAAAAACAATTTTCTAAGAAAATCCAAAAATAAATAATAAAATAATATTTGATTTTTTTGGCAATTTGACCATACAAAATTGATTAAGATGAGTTATAGTATTTTTAAGAAAATCGAAACCAAAAAATTTTGTTTAGCCTAGAATGGCTTAAGTAATTTTTTAGATTTTTTCCCTAAAATCGTCGAAATAGTTCTTAAAAATAGAAATTTGTTCTTAAATTTCAAAAAATAAAAAAAAATGTATGACGGGATCCGTAATTTTTGGTCTAAGAAAAAGATAAAAACGTGTTGGGAGAAAAATTTTAAATACGCCATCAAACAAGTTGAAAGAAAAAACGAGTATGCCGAGCTGTTCTTTTCAATAAACTCGAAATCTTGAGCCTAGGAATAAAAAACCTTCCTTGGAGTTGAAGTTAAATTATAAGTTTCTGTTACATATTTAAAGTTTATGCTATCTTACTTTTAGTTTATTTTTAAGTGTTTTTCTTTAAGTTCAAGTGTTTTATAAATTTATAATTTTATCAACATCTGGATTTATTACTTTATGTTAGAGGTTTAAAGTCGACCATGCGGTAGGTTCTCGCACTAAAAAAATGGTAGCCGAGAGCTTCCTTTTCACAATTACCATCTTGAAATAAGAAAAAGAATGCTGCCAAATCGTGATGACAGTGTTGTCGGTAATAGAGCTGTGTGAATCGTTCATTTCAAATGATCGAATCGTTCAACAATCATTTCAATTCATTTCAATCGATCGATCATTTGATCATTTTCATTTCACTGAAATGATTCAATATACTGTTCCTATTCGATTTTATTTTCTATTTCGATGATAAAATTGACTTGTGGCTTTGATAGTTCACACAAAATATTCTATTTTTGTAAGCCATAAATTGCCAAATAACATCGAATGATGGCTACTTTGTACATGGATTAAAAAGTGTCAAAAATTTTAAGAAAAAGAGATTTTATTTGTTGCTCCGGAAAAGAGCAATTTTAGGGCTTTCGACTGACATTTTGTACGAAATACACTTTGTACGTCACAACTGAATTCGTCCTCTATTCGTCAAGTCATAAGCTGTCAAATTCTATCAAAGGGTGGCTACGATGTCGATGGATTAAGAAACGTCCAAAAATCCACATTAAACCGGATCCTGATACATCAAATAACATCACTTAAACCCAACAATTTATTGTTTTTTCGGCTTACAACATCAACAACCAACTCGATCAATCATGTTCTTGAATGCCGAGTTCAACCCAGAAATTCCAGTCCACCGTCGGCGTCGCGTCCGTTTGGCATTCATAATCCACATTGATTGAATCAGAACAAATGGAATCGAGTAAATCATGGTTAATCGAGTTAACTGATATCGAAAATCGAGACTCATTGAGCTGTTCTACAGCAATGGTGAATTTACTTAACGATATAAGAATTCAGTATGATCAAGATAAATTGTCTATATTGTGTTTTCTGGACTTCTCAAAAGCGTTGGGTAGAGTTATAATTACAAAATCTTATGTAAAAAGCTGAGATTGTATTTTGGGCTTAGTAGAAGAATAACGGTCCGTTTGATGAAAAACTACGAGTACCTACAACAATAGTCAAGAGTTAAAGTCGGTGATATTTTTTCTGAATCAAAGAATTTGCTTACAGGTCTTCCACAGGTTTACATTTTGGGCCCTTTGTTGTTCTGCATGTTCATCAACTACCTCCCCAAATGTGCCACCATGTCATGTGGCATCTTTATGCAGTTGATGTCTAAATTTATCTCTTTTGACCATTTAATTTGTTGGAGAGTCTAATTTGTAGATTTAATGAAGATCTTTTAGGGATCTACAATTGGACCTTATGCAATGGATTAACTCTTAATACTTCCAAATCGCAAATAATTGTAATGTCTATATGAAACCCTTTCACCTATCTTTATATCGTGTTGCCAACTTGTTTTTCTAGATACTATCACAAATCTGGATTCAATTTAATCGGACCCTTTTTGCTAATAATCATAGCCCAGATTTGTACTCAATGCAAACACTAGTCGTAGTCATATCTTTTTGATAAGCTCCGCTTTGCGCAATCTTCCCTAACCTTGAATCTCACAACACATTCATCAAATTATTTGAAAAATATATACAGTTACTCTACGAGGGTGTAGTGGTCTTTCGTGTATCAATCAAGGTTTTTTAGCGTCTGCTTATTAATAAGAAACAGCCAAGTCGTCATCTAACGCGAGTTGTAAAATCTAATCTCGCCGACCGACGACGCTGATGGCCATATACATGCTCCATAATAAATTGTTATCGACCGCTCTCTACGACTGTCAAATACCAACTGACGAATTTCATTCAGAAAAAAAAAATTTATTGATATTTTTAAAAGATTTCGAGTTGGAAATCTTGTTTTCGCAAGTTGGAAGTTACATATAAGTATGTAAGGTCCCCTTTTTCTATAATGTAACATGGTCATTGTAAATATTTTATTTATACGGTTTATAAACTTTTTCTCCAGGCAATGCTAAATCAAAGATATTTCCGTCTTCCTGATGATGGGAGCTTCTATACATATAAAAGTGTCATAAAATGATAATAACTCTCTTAGAGCTCAGCCATCCAAGCCCATAATGTTCTTTCCCTTTTTATTTCGATAAATTATATGGGATATTAATTCGAACGCGGAGTAATATTTTATTAATGTGAAAGGACCAGTCTTGGAGACATCTACTTAGGAAAGACAAGAATTATAGCCGAGCGCGTAATTTCATTGAACCAAAGGCTTAGGCCCAAAAGCGGCCAGCCAGCTCTCAAAATCTTCATCATCCTCAAAACTCGCGATAGCAAGATATTTATTCTATTTTTTCACTTCAAACCATCCTGCTTGAGTAAACGTTAGAAAGTGTATTTATACGCCGCCGACCGACGACGACGACGGCGACAACGACGGGTAACCATAACCAGTGTCAGTGAAACGCATAAGGCATTTCCCCAACTCATCCCTTGCTGAAGAATTATTGGCGGACCGAGGTATTACTAAACGAGCAAGGTATAGGACGTGTAGTGTAGGTATATCATTTTTGCGTATAGCTTATTGTTATATTGTATACAGTTTTCGGGGGGTGATACATCTTGGAAGGGATTTGACTAAGGAAGATACTCGGAGACATGCACACATGGTCCTGATTTAAGCCCATCATAGCGAAAGAGTGGAAGTTAGCTAAGGAAAGTTTTACACGTATACCTTATCCAAACTGAAGGCTGAGGGTGGAGTGGTCTTAACAGAGTTTCTTAATTATTATTTATAGCTGAGCGTATAATTAAGGAAAAGATTCCATGTGGCCCACATAGATAGGGGTTGCCAATTTATAATGCGCTGTGTCAGTATTCGGCTGCGAATAAATAAAGTGCGAAAAGGATTTTTCATAAATGCAACATTCATATTAGTATTTTTATATTACGATGCTTCTTACACTGACGGCGCCGGGGACTTCTTAAAGAAAGTCAGAGGGTATTTAATTAAAGTTAATACGGTTTCATTTTTTCAAATTCCGACACTTTAATATAAATATTTTTTATTAATTCCCTCTCCAATAACATGAAATCTTCCTTCAGCAAAGATCGTCTTGGTGGATTGCGAACTCCTATTTTCCCGTTTTCGACTTTTAAATTTTCAAATCTGGATTTTCTTAAAAATTTCCACAAGTTTCTGTTATTTTTATGACTTCCTATAATTCTAACTCGGCTTTAGACATATCAAGAATTCTAGAAGCTACTACTCAAGTTGTTAGGTTATGAGGTTTTATTATTAGGATTAAGCATTTTCTTTAAGAAGGAAGAGTTCCAAAAAACGTAAGGAAAAATCCTGAAATTCATAAAATTTTAAAAAAGTTTCCGACTTTTTTTCGAAGCTTCATATGCTTATTTTAAGACATTCGCTCACTTTAATTGTAGTAAAAAAATATTTCAATGGTAAATACTATTTCATGATTACAAACATAAAAGTCATGTGTATAGTATTTTCCATTCCATTATTCGATTTATTCTTTTGTCTTCGCTAAATCAAAAGAAAAAAATATATATGTATAGGTATAATAATTTCATGTGACTAATTTGGTAATCATTTAATTGATATGCGCGTCACTAATTAATAAACTTCTTCTGCAACATCAAATTGGAAATTGAGCTGAAGACAAATAGAAATAGAAGAGATGCTGATGCTTTTCCAACCCTCCCGACCATCAAAGGACATTCATATCAACTGTTTTTCCTTCTTAGAAGGACACGACTTCCTATAGCAGCTACCTACTCCTGATGATGATGATGACGATGTTAATGATGGTATGATGGTATTTCATCTCTGACCGCATATAAAAAGGATATTCCAATTTATTAAAGGAAATTACTTCTACTTAAGAACAAAATCTCCCTTCTTCAACTGTGCAATTGCTTTATATTTATAAACGGGCATTAGGCATTATTGGCAGTGGTGTAGCAGGACCAAAAGCGAAAGGCAAAAGTTTAATGGACCTACGTACATGTATAGTAAAAGGGAAGTTTCTCTCTACAGGTATATATGTATCAGAAACAAGTGCAAGGAACCACAGCTGTCGAAAGTGCTATGTGCTTACTAAGTTCAACATTTTTGATATAGAGTCAATATTTACTTCTTCAATTTTTAGAAATAAAATATAGGCACACTATCAAGAAACAAAAACATTGTATTCCAGTTAGTCGGAGTTTTTGTCTTACAAAATGAAAAGTAGTCGCAATTTTTAGGAACATAAATATCTTGCGTGGTGCCCTATTCAATACGCCATTTATAAAGGGTTAACAAAATTCTTTCCACCAAATTACTCGGTGAAGGGGCGCGGGTAAATTTTGGCGACCTTCAAAGGCAACTACGTCTCCTTAGCCAATTGATTATGCGATTGACATTTCTTCAATGATTTAGAAGTACCCTCCGACATTTCAGACTATAGCTTGCTGTAACCCATCAACACTCTTAACGGGCTCGATTGACAGGATTATCATAGGTTTCAATACAAAGGCTCACAACCCCTAGTGTATCACAACGGATATACATTGATCTACATAAGTGTAATGGTAACAAAACAAGATCAACTGTCAGCTCACTTACCTAACCTATAAATCGCCGCGGTCCGTGAAAGTGTAGACAGCAGAACCAGAGGCAGTCGATGCAAAAGAACTCGCCCTTTCGCAGACTTCAACTTGCCGAATTTTGCGTCGGAATTTGGGCCTTCACCCGTAAAAGATCCCATTGACAGAAGATCTCTTAGTTAATGACCATACCAAAGGACATTTTTTTTTCGCTGACTTTAAGAAGAAGCGGTTGGAAGAAGACCCCAATCATCTTTGGTGATGAGGCGCATTTTTTGATGTATCGCTCTGTTAACAAACAAAATTGCCAGATATGGGACGACACCAACCAATACGAGGCTCACCAAGTGACAATTCATCCACGGAAAGTTAATGTTTGGTTTGGATTTTGGGCCGGTTGCGTCATTGCTCCGTATTATTTCGAAAACGACGTTGGTGAGGTGATCACCGTCAGTGGCGAGCGCTACAGAACGGTGATAACCAAATGGCCCAAATTGAACCATATGTATGTATGTACCTAGACGTCACATTGAGGGTAAGGTTATCTCTCGCAAATGTGACGCGAAATGGCCACCAAGGTCATGTCATTTGACCACGCAATACTTTTTCTTGTGAGGTTTCCTCCAGGTCTATGCGAATAAACCACAATCGACCGGTGCCTTTAAGATGAACATAACACAGACCATCACTCAAACTCAATCAGATCTATGCGGAAGAGTCATTGAAAATTGGACTACTAGGATCCGTGCCACCGTAAAAAGCTAAGACGGGTATTTGATGAATGCCCTATTTCATACATAATGGCATAGGTACGTTGGCTTTTTAAATAAAAAGGAATTTGGTTACATCTCACACACAACTCGTTTTTTTTCCATTGCAACATCTACCCGCTTTTATTGAAAATCAATTTATGAGAAATGTGGTAATGAAAAACTTATAGAATATTTTTTTTTTTATATTATACGCCTACTCAAGGGGTTATGAATACCCGTATAATGTTAAACAAAGATGGGATCGGATGGAAATACTGATGCACATTGGTTTTGAATGTCTGCGCATTGCAATGATAATTAGCCGGGTAAAACATTCCACATTCGTGTAGTTCGGCTAAATAAAGAATATCTGTACTTTAACAGTGCGTCCGAAGTTATGCTCAAGGATAAAGTGATGAGGATTCCTAGAAGTAAGGGTATTACGGTTAAATTGTTTGAGGGGAGGAATGCAAATGGCTATTTCACCATAGAGCACTGCTAATGAAAATAGCGTGCACTGAAGGCATTATGATTACCCTTAAAATGTTTGAACACAGTGCGAGCGTTTACGAATGTTGAACAAATTTATGCAGATTGGCCTTAAATGTCTGAACAACGCAATGGAAGGGAAATATTCAGGTGGGTAAATTATTCCACATTCGTGTAGTACCGCTAAAGAAAGAATTTCAGAATTTAACAATATGTACTTCCGAAGTTCGGCTCAAGGGTAAACTGTTAAGGCACAATCAATAGAAGAAATGTTTAAAACGAGTTTTTACCCACTTGTCAAACGCCCTAAATAATTGAATGAATCATGCACCATTTGCTGTAGATGTCAAAGATGCTGAAAATGGCATTAAAGAAGAGTTCTTTTTGGAGAATTGAACAGCTCTTTTCTGTTTGCTTAAGTGCTGTTGTCGTGTCGGACACTCTGAAAGTTTGAAGAAATAAACCATTGAGTTAGTTTTTAAGAATACTGTCTTTCACAAGTTTTAAGTTTGGACTATAAAGACTTTCGAATGTTGAAATAGAACTAATGCTTTAGTTAATACATAATTGTGTCTTCTAGAAGTTTCGCTTTGATATTTTTGTCATAAAAATAAAAATTCTTGTGTTATTAGCTTAAAATCAGTGATTTAAAATTCGTAATTATGAATCCAATGGCGTACAATTGAGGCCGAAATCTTATATTTTTCATAATATTCCAAATTGGACTATGACCATTAAATTGATTTTTTAAGGACCTTGAGCGATTTTTAAAAGGATTTTCGAACTCTTACAGGTGATTGCGGTCTGCCAATTGTTTAGTCTGTCATGGCAGTTCAAGAAGATGTACAAATGATGAAAGTGTTCTGTTCGAGAAACATTTAGCGCGCTGCGCCTATTCTGCGGTCGACATAATCGTCCTTCGAATTTTTTTAAAGATCAATATTCACACAAGATATACCAAATTGCAATTCATACAGAGAAATTCACGGTTTGTTGTGGGTTTTGGGCTGGGGCTAGCATCGGTACATACTTCTTTAAGAACAACGTAAGCCAGGCCAACACACCATCAACAGCGACCGCTATTGGTGATATCTCACTTACAGTTCATTTAATTTAAAATTGAAGATAGGAAACTCTTAATGAAAAACCCTTTTTCTGACAAGTAATGCATTCTTAAAAAAAGAAAACTGTTATTACGACGATATAAAAGACGAAAAAAGTTGGTTACGCATTTCTGTCTGAATGCCTGTCTATTCAATAAATCTTAAACAGTTCGGTCATTTTTCATTTAGCTTTGTATTTTTCTTAATTATTCTTTAGTAACATGTCTTATTTTCTTAAAGACCAAAAATAACGATACCTGCGCTAAAATTTTTCAAATTTTTCGAAATTTTAGAAAATATTTTTTTCTCAAATTTGTTCTACTAATTTTTTTAAAGCTAAGAATTTCTGATAGAAAAATCGAGCTATAGTTATAAATGGTATCCCTCCCTACTAATAAAAACATTTTCTGTTTTCGATTTTCTCAAAAACGGTATAGACTGATGTTGTTAAGTTTCGTTTTGTGATAAGGCTGCTAAATAGTTCGAATAGTATTAAGGATTTAAGTTTTCAAACAAAATTTTGTTGGATTTAAATAAAAAAACTGAAATTTTGATTTTCAAAATTCAATTCTTCGAAAGGCACTTTCCCCATTTTTTGAAACTTGACAATTAACAATGTTTTTAATTTTTCTTCAAATAATCACAATGTGAAAAAAAAATATTTTCAAAAATTGTATTTTACTCGAAAGCGACTACTAGAATTTTGAAAACATTTTTTTCTATTTTCCTCTAGTTTTATGATTTACCATTCAATTAAAAAAAAATAAATTAAGATATTACTAACAGTGGGTACTTATGAATAGAACATTTTTTTTAATTTTTGGCTTTTTTATTATTAATTCAAAATAGCTTTTTTGGACTGTAGGAATCAGTTGACTAGGCCTTACAGCAATTTTTGTAAATTTCACTATCGGCATAATGGTTTTAAATACAAAAATTATACAATAGCTCCTTAAATGTCTAAAAAATATTGCATTTTAAAACTTAAAAAAAAAAATTAAAAATTGGATTTAAAAATAGAAATTCAAAATATTTCATTGAGATTCATCACCCCAAAAACGTGTCAATTATTTTTTTAATAAAGTTAATATTCATTTGGAAAATAATAAAAATTTAAGATTATCGTACCAACATTTTTTCATAAGAATTTTATATTAAACTTATTTTTAAAAAGAAAGTAAGATTTAAATTTATTTTCTTGCATATTCATATTTGCTAAAGAAATCTTCTTGAAATAAAATTTTGAGCATTTTTCTCTACTTCTCTTCACATAAGCATAAGAACAAGTTCGTGCGATACGGTTGTGCATTTTTTGTTTTTAAATAATTTTCCTTCGATGGTTATTCCTGACGTAAATCTCAAATGCCGCTTCACTGATTTTGATAAAACTTAGGAAACAGGTTCTGCTGAATAAATCAAATATTATATTTTGCCCCAAAATTTTACAAAAAATCATTTCCTAACAAACTTCTAACAAACAAAAAAATTCAGCAGAAATAATTTTGTTTCAACTTTGGACATTTTTCCTTAATAATTTCTATTATATTTCATCAAACTTTTTCCCACGTTTTTGTTTTCAATTAGGACGAATCGATGTATTGGATAGCATCCAGAACAGAGCTTTTAAACTGATAGGAAACAGAACTACCATGGAATCAATCCCATCTCTTGATCACTGTCGAAGTTTTTCATACCTATTCGTTGTTCTTTCACGGGCGTTTGTCACTCGGAGTAGCCAGCTGCATTCCTTCTCTCAATGCTCATCAGTTTATCACCGGAGCTTCGCACGGATTTGAGAATTGAAATTTTCAATAACACTGCCGCAGACATCCAGCTGAATTTAATAGATGGCCTCGGTTATGTTGACAATTGAGGTGAATCGGCCTATTGTGTGCCACCATTAAAGGTCTAATGGTATCAATTAGCACGATATTGGTGGCAATTTCACGTCTCCTCTATGAGAGATAACCCTTTTCTCAAATCATTAGAATCCTTCTAGGACCACATTTCATCCAAGTAAATACTGTTCGATTCTGCCATCGCCGTTGATGGCGATTGCCTCATCTGACTAGTTAGCGAACAAACAGAGAAATCGGTTATTAACTTTGAGCTTATAGGTCAACAACAAAATTCGCCAAATTCAAGTCTGCGAAAGACCGAGTTTTTGTTCTCCTCGTGAAAGACAGTGCCTTGTATTCTCCTGCAGACTTCTGCAGACAGCGGTAATATTCCACACTGATTTGGGGGCGTGCCTTTGATGTAGAATTTTGCCACCAAACGTTGAATACTCGACTTTGAAGGACCAACGCGTCTGTGGTAAAATGAGGGCAACCAGAAGCGTAACTCTTTCTAAGGAACTGAACGATAAACAACAGACAGACGCGCCAAAACAATATGGACGCCACAAACTATCAATATCGTCTCGTCCCTATTGGAAGACCCTCTAGCTCTCCAGTCGTGTACTCTACATATATGCAGTGGCGTAGCGTAGGGGGGGCGGGGGGGGCGGTCCGCCCCGGGCGGCAGGCCTAGGAGGGCGGCAAAATGTCGCCGGTGATGCGGGTAGAGTAGAAATCATAGGGCAAATTCCTAAACGCATATCTTGCGCAAATTCTGCTAAGCAAACAGTTCCAAAATGCAAATACAAAAATCTCTGCTAAGCAGAGTGTCCCAAAATGCGATCGATGCTACTTTCTTGCGCAAATGCAGAGGCATTTGTGCAAATGTCAAATATTTCTTGCGCAATTCTCTTACATATGCGTATTCTGATTTTCTATATCTGCTTTGCAAGTGTTTTGCTTTGCATATCTTGCGTTTAAGAATTTTGCCATATGTTTCATGAAAGATCGTTTGACAAGTCAACAAACAACAATGATGTAAACTTGAAATTTGCCACCCTATCTGTGGTTCGTCGTTGACCGCTTTCGTGAATTCGTAGACGGTGAGTAGGGCCGTAAGAGTGCATTCCGTATTGTCGCGCTGATCGCGAAACTAAAACAAAACGTTCCGAAACTCTCGCGAAACTGAAAGGGAGTGTTCCGAAACATATGATATTCATATGTGAGATATGATAAGATAACTATTAGGATTCGACGGGAACGTTATTCTAGTCTCAGCCAGCTCAATGTTTTTGCTCCCTCCCGCATCACAGAAAGTTATTTCGATTGTGTTGTTTATAGTTTAAATACTGTTGAATCTTCTAAAACTAAGCACTTAGTACTTCACTCAACCTTTGAACTAGTTTTTGAAAATGAAAAGAGTTAAAGGAAGCGGCGCGGAATACCGCAAGAAAAAAGCTAAAAAAGAAGCAGACGCGAAGACGCGAAATATTTCAGTTCTAGTTCTGGTTCAAAAGCTACGTTAACGTCTTCGGCGGCATCCAGCAGCAGCGGAAGTGATTCCAATGTAAGTAAGATTCCTCCATCTACAATCGTGAGTGGCCTAGAATTGTCCTCCGGCCAATATTCATGGGAATGCATAACTTATTTTACGGGCAGAAGAAGAAGACGTGCCTGCCGTCGAAGTTGGAAGTCGTTCTGGTCCCACCACAGAGCAGGGTCAAGACGAAGTCGACTCACCAGAAGTATCTCAAGCATCTAGTCACAAGCCTGCAGAAAAAGTGAACTTCGTGAAGCTGTAAAGACGCTTAAAAATAAGTTTGTGGAAGGTCTTGAGGTACTGGAAGAATTGACGGATCGATAGCCAGTCTTCTTCTGACAGTCATGCAGTCATTCAACTTCCTCACTTTTCTTGGCTTTTGAGCTGCAGAGCTACCTGAAGAAGATGACGCACAGATTTACCTGCAGCAATGTGGACTGAGTGTGGATAAGTGTGCTCAGAAACTCTGCGTTTTAAAAGCTCTCCTGGTGGAGAGCAGAGACCGTTTCGTCCAAGCCGCAATCGACTTTTCTAAGACTTTTTGGAAAAAACTCGGAATCGATCTCAAAACGAGTATAATTCGCAGGAAAAAACGCATGCATGAAGATGAATCCGCAGATGCAGCTTTGTCTCATAAGCCTCATTCGTAAGGCTCGTAAAATCCGTTTATGAAACCGCTAATTCTATTTTACTTTCAATAAAAGATACTTCATTGCCTGTGAAATGATGTCTCGAAATTTAATTTTAATTTAGTATTGAATGGGGGCGGCAAAATGGGTCTCCCGCCCCGGGCGCCGAGATGGTACGCTACGCCACTGCATATATGTCGAACATAAATTCCTAGCACCTTGTTAAAATCCTTCTCACGTACAACGTTCGCAGAATTACCAAAATGACAGCTCTGGTAAAGCACTTTCGTCTGTATCGAAGGATTTTCTCTTAAAGAAAAAAAAATCAAAACAAAACAACAGAAGAAATTGAGTACGAGTCGAGAGCAACTGAATGCATTTGCCCCCAAAAAAACCCCACTTACTTCTTCGCCACATTCATGTTTGCCATCATTTTGTGTTTGTATCCAATTAAATGAGCAAAAATTATTTTCACTTTGATTTGTGTTTGTGTACGCTAAAAAGGACATCCGTAACAGAATGTTTGTATTAGCAAATGAATTCAACTGAAATGGATGTTTTCTATTTGACTTTTGTTCAATGGCAGGATTCGGGATGATGGTGGTGGAATGAGGTCGTCCTCGGGGTAGTCCTTACTTCTTTAAGTAGGTTTATACCCAACTCACACTCTATACATATTTGCTTATTCAATTACACTCACAGACGAATCATATCACAAGGACAATAAAAAGAATAAATGTTTATTATAAAACCAAACCACCAACCGATAAGGAACAACGAATCCAGCTCCATAGCTATCCGACTTAAATATTGCATACTCATGTCCTCGAGAGGAACACATAAAAAACCAACAAATGGCATGGAATTTTGACGAATCGCATCCAGATAAGCAACAAATCGTTTTCTTCGTTTTGCATATCATTATAGCAAATGCTTGCTATGGGATATCCTGGTGGCGGGAATGAGTAGGTATGGAGACCGGGGGAAACCTTCTCACACCCATTACCATAAGCCACATACAACACACCAAAAAAAAACACAGAATCTCTCACCCCTCGAGATGAGGATTTTTTTTATTGTCCTCGAAAACGAGGAGGTGGTGGCGAGGACATAAAAAATAAAATAAAAAGGATCTCCTACTCTATATCTCCGCAAGGACTTCCAAATAAATACTATGCCACTCGATTGGAGAGAGATACGGAGATACACGCAGTTTAATTGAAAAACTGTCGGAAGCGGCATTTCTTATCTTAATGTTGGGCGGCAGTTTTCCACAGTCTTCCTTGACTGTGCAAGGTGGAGACGAGTATAACTTGGGCTGTCCAAAATGTTGACGTTTTCTAAATCCGGTTCGTCTGGAACATCAGCTTTTCATCGAGAAGGTTTTTAGTTCTTCAATAAACCTTTTCATTGACCAAAACTGTTGACGGGGCTGACGATGATGCGGGACAGTAACAATAATAATAATTTCTAATCTGAAGGCTATAATTTTGTGGATGTGCCAAGAGCTAGGGCTGTCGGAAGGACCACATCATGATATACTCGTACCTACCTATAACATCGGTTTAAGCTTTAAGGCAAAGACTTCTCTCAGGGGACCGGGTAATTCCTTGTTATTGTTACGGTCCCCGCAGTTGATTGGAATTCACTAATTCTCGAAAGTTTTTCCTGTGCAGGAGTGGTTCATTTAGAAGATGCAATATTTTTATCGTTGGTGAAAAGATACAATACCACCAATTTTGTGAGACTTCATAAGTCTTACACAATTCTTTTTGGAATGAAATGTTTTTAGATATGCAGTACATTACTCAGATGGAAAGTTTTTGCTGTAGTGCAAGTCGCAAGGGCACTTCCTTTTGCATGCAGAAAAATGGCTTCCTTCCGACACGAGTGGATAGCAAAGGTGCATCCAAGTACATTAGTTACTTTTTATCGCTTGAGTTATGTTTGTTCACATTATAGTTGTTGCAACAGAAGTAAGAAAATACTTACTGCACTATTTTAGGTGTTCTTAATAACAAATAGATTTTGTGAATATGAATGAAGAGGTCTTTCGAGTTAGAGGTTAAACTTTACACTAAGATAATGATAGAGAATTCTTTAGTTTTATTAAAATAATTGCATGTAATTTTTATTAATGTCCTTACCAATTTTATTTTAATTTTGTAAACATTCCAAAATGTATGTTTTGTCTTATTTTGTGTTTCCAATATTTTGGGACTCAGGAAAAATTTCTTTAATGTGCGTGCACAAGTTGTTAAATACTGGCCAGCTGTTTTGGCACTAAGTGAAACACAGGTTGGTGGGAATACTGATCTCCCAGAATTTCGCTTTTCTGGTTATTACTTGATACCATTTCTCTTTCGCCATTACGGCCTTTTAGTCTATGTTAGATATGAGATTGCTTGCCAGAGAGTTCCTCAAAAAATATATCAAAGATCGAAAGCTTCTTAATGACCGAAAATTCAGCTTTCGCAGCAATCTTTCCACTAGTGATCTGATCGCATATCCCACCGAAAGGTGAAGCAGATCTTTAAATGGTCTTGGAGGAATCAAGAATATTGCCCTTGACATTTCTAAAGCATTTTATATACTTTGGTGCTTTAGGTAGCTATGAAACTTTTATTCTTTGGACTAGAAATTACCGTTCGATCTGCAAAAAATAAATGCTGGTGTTCCCCAGGGCTCCGTTTTGTCTCAGAATTGTTTTCTCATTTTTATAAATGATCTCTTTTTAAAACCTCTTACCCACTTAATTGGATTGCTGAAGACTTTATCCACAGCCTCCAAGTGAACCCATTCTCGAGACCGATAAAAATGCTACTACGACAATTTATCTTGTTACCGTCATTCTTAGATCAATGTAGATCCATTATAATACCCTAGAGATTGAGACTTCTATATGTATTGAAACCTATGATAATCCTTTGTCATTCAAGTTGAGAGTGTTGATAAGTTTCAGCAAGCTATAGCCTGAAATGACGAAGAGTACTTCTAAGTCATGGAATAAATATCTGTCGTAACTTAATCACCCGGTTGATTAAGTTTTGATCTTATTCTTGCCAGCTTATCAGCGCTTCCATTACCTGGAACACCACTGTGACCAGGAAACCAACAGAGCCTCATGTTGTGTGTGGTAACAAGAACATTTAGCTCTTTGCGGTCAGTTACAACCTTCGATTTGATTTCAATACCTGAAATACCTTTTCAATAAAAAAGGTAATATCAACTTGTGGCATTATTTTTATTGAGACTTATCTCAGCTTTCGTCACTGGCAGGACCTCATCATGAAAGATACTGCTGTAATACGGATTTCTGAATGAGCTGGCTGGTCCAAATTTTTCTGAAAAGAACCCTGCACCAACACTAGTATCCATCTTGGAACCGTCGGCGTCGGCATATGCTATATATATCATCGATTCGTAGGTTGATGGCTCGTTGATTTGGCAGTACTCTCTGCTAAGAAAGGAGGTCTGTAAAAGACTAAACGGGGTATTATGTAGTCAGTGAATACTCTTGTTCTCGTGTATTTCCGTACAATCTGCGCATGATCTATGGCACTGTGTCTCCATCTTCCAGTTTGACTAAGCAGAAGTGCGCCTTTTTACTTGCGACTTAAAGGTACTATAAGGCAAGTTATGCATTCGTAAAAAAAATCGAACTCGAGATTTTGATCAAAGTTGACAATACGATGATAGCGAAGACCAAAAAAGTGGGTCTCGCAATTCTGTCTGTCTGTCTGTCTGTCTATCTGTCTGTCTGTCTATCTATCTGTCTGTCTGTCTGTCTGTCGGTTTGACTACAGCCTAAACGGCTTGGACGATTTTCTTCAAACTTAGTAGATATGGGTTTTAATTTTTTCCCCCCGGACGTTTTTTTCTGTTTTTTTTTTTAAGACCAAAAATAACGGTACCTGCCATACAATTTTTTTTCGAAATTTTATAAATATTTTTTTTTCTCAAAAACTGTCCCACAGAATTTTTTAAAAAAAATTTGAAAAATTTCATTTGGTTAAAACTAGCTAATGGTTGAAAAAATTTTCCAAAAAATTGTTATTTTTGGTAACCCCCCTGAGTAACATACATAACATCATAACATACTGTTTGCTCTTATCTTTTTAATCTTTTTTACTCTTGAATGTTTATTGATTGATTGGTTGATGCTGTACCGTTGGTTTTGTATGTGCAAAGCTTTGGTGGTAAGTCAAAGGCGTCAGTCTATTGTCGAACCTCAACCGAATAAGTTGTTTTTTCATAAATTCAAAAAATTAAATAAATAATCATGAAAAAAAATCAAAGTGTTTTTTAATTAACATTTTAACAAAAGAAAGTTTTTATTCTTATGTGAGATCTTATTACTGGCGCAGTCGGAAAAAGAAATATTACGCTCGGATTTAAAATTAAAACAAATAATATTAATTAACTCAAACATTGTGATTCAATTCATGTGATAAAAAAAAGACAAAGAACTAACATGCATAAATAGAAAAAAATACGAAACCAAGAAAAAAAAAGTGGTAAAATATAAATAAAAAATAATTTATATATATAATTTATTATTGAATAAATGTGTACAAAAAACAATTGTTGAAAAAAAAAAAAAAAAAAAAAACAAAAACAAAAACGTCACGCATTTTTAACACCATCCATCTTTAAATTGTCATTCATCTTTAAACCATCGTCCATCTTTAAATTTATCACCGTCCATCTTTCAACAGTCATTCTCATTCAACTTTAAACAGTCATCCATCTTTAAATCATCGTCCATCTTTAAATTCATCAATCAACATAAGAAATATCTACAAATAAAATATAAAATAAAGAAAAAACAGGTATGGCAACCGCAAATTTAATTGATTTTGTTAGACATGTTAACGACTTTACGGGACTACCCGAAGAATTAGACTTGTTTATCCAACATGTCGATTATATATATAATTGTTCCCAACATCTCGATCAATATTCAAAAGGCTTTCTAGAATTAACAATTAGACAGAAAATCAAGGATAGGGCAAATATTGTTTTAATTAATAATAATAATCCGATTCATTGGCCTGAAATCAAAACTTTACTTAAATCAAACTGTACTATACATGAAAGCATAGAAAATCTTGTAAATAAAATAAAAATGTTAAAATTTAGCTTATCAGTTGAGGACTTATTTGATAAGACTCAACATCTTTTAACGAAATTAAATATTAAATCTAGTCTTTCAAATCCTGTTGATATTCCTGGTTGGTTTAATAGCTCACAAAATGAAGAAATGGCGCTCAAAATTTTTGTTAATAAATTACCCAGCCAACCTAAGCTTATCTTACAAGCTAGAAACCCAAAGAACTTTAGGGAAGCTAAAGAAATTTTAATAGATACTGACAATTTTTATCGTTCTTTTAATCCACAAAACAATTCGTACAGACAAACACCAACTTATAATACGAGTACCACACCAAATACGTCTTATAACAATCAGTCAAATACTAATATCGCTAGCTCAAGTGGAAATTCCAGGAGCTTTCAGAATTCAGGTCCTCGACAATTTCGGCAAAATGGTTCGCAACAAAATTCAAATAATGTTCTTCAAAATTCCAACAGCTATCAGAATCGTAGTTCTAATAATTCGACAAATAGTAGAAATAATTCTTATAATAATATCCAAGGTGCTGCAACATCAGGCTCAACTCAGAGATCCCGACAATCAATGGAAATAGAACATTTACAAGCACAAGACCGTCCTGTTGGTGAGTGCGTTCAAACTACAGACAATCCTGACGATTCAAGGTTTCAAAATTTTATTAACCACCTCCGAAATCTTCCCTGCATAATTGTGAGAACAAATTCTATTCCATTAAAATTACTAATCGATTCTGGAGCAAGTACTTCCTTGATTCAAAAGGGTTTATTTCACAGATCTTTTAGGTCGGATCTCGAAAAACCATTGATGCTCAAATCCATCAATTCGCGTTTGTCAGTCAATTCAAAAATCACTATTCCATTATTTAAGGAATTTAATAGGTCGTCTGTAAAACTTGAAATGCTCGAAACAGAGTTAAACACAAGTTTCGATGGCATTATTGGCATTAACGTCTTAAAACCGTTACAGGCTAAAATCGATTTAGATAAATGCCAATTAGTTACCAAAGATGCTACCTTACCTCTTATTTTCGACGAACATTTTCAAATCAAAATAACAGATGAAGAAATTAATATACTGGATAGAGATACTATAGATATAAATTTCAATTACCCTGATGTAGACACATTAATGAGTAAATTAAAAAACGAAAATCTGAATGAAGAGGAGCTTAAACATTTGTCTGTAACCATCCGAAAATATCGAAAAGCGTTTTATGTAGAAGGTGACAACCTATCGGCTATTACGGAGTATAGCCACAAGATCCCTACAAAGCATGATATACCGATTTATTCCAAAAACTATAGGTATGCAGAAGCTCATAAGTCTGAGGTAGATCGACAGATTGCTGAAATGTTAAATTCAGGGATTATTGTCAAATCAACGAGTCCCTACAATGCTCCTATTTGGGTTGTGCCCAAAAAGATCGACAATTCGGGCGAACAAAAATGGCGAATTGTCATTGATTACCGGAAGTTAAACGATGTAACAATTGATGACAAATTTCCCATCCCCAACATAGAAGACATCTTTTCAAAATTAGGAAACTCACAGACGGACATTTTGAATTCACGCGGATGCCGTTTGGGCTAAAAAACGCCCCATCATCTTTTCAAAGGATGATGAATGAGGTGCTTGCCGAGTATATAAACAAAATTTGCGTGGTTTATTTAGATGATATACTCATATTCTCCACTTCCCTTCAAGAACACATAGACTCACTTAACAAAATTTTTAAAAAAATCATTCAGTTTAATTTCAAGGTCCAAATTGATAAATGCAGTTTTTTTAAACGCGGAACTCAATATTTAGGTCACATCATTTCTGATGAAGGTATAAAGCCCAACCCAAATAAAATACAGACAATAGTTGATTTAAAAATACCCCATTCTTCTAAACAAATAAAATCTTTCTTGGGAGTTACTGGATTTTACAGAAAATTCATTAAGGACTACTCAAAAGTAGCCCTTCCTATGACAAAATTTCTAAAAAAAGGTTTCAAAATTAACATTAATGATAAGGATTACATCGAGTCCTTTAATAAACTTAAAGATCTCGTATGTACCTGCCCTATTTTGGCTTATCCGAACTTTGAAAAACTTTTTACACTGACAACCGATGCCAGCAACGCAGCACTAGGTGCGGTTCTTTCGCAAAACAACCACCCAATCGCGTTTGCCTCAAGAACCCTTAATCGTCATGAAACACATTATAGTACCATAGAAAAAGAACTTTTGTCAATAGTTTGGGCAACAAAACATTTTCGGCCATATTTGTACGGCCGTAAGTTCAAAGTACAAACAGATCACAGACCATTGGTATGGTTAACTTCACTAAAGGAACCTAATTCCAAATTACAGCGTTGGAAAATTAAGCTTAGTGAATTCGATTTTGATATTGAGTACATCAAAGGTAGGGAAAATTACGTTGCGGATTTCCTCAGTCGTTTAGAGCTTAACCATATAGAAAATGACGAAATCCGATCTGATTTAGCAACAATACACAGTGGTAGAGAAAATCATAATGACCACATATATATAACAGAAACCCCTTTAAACATCTATAAAAATCAATTAGTCATTCAGTCGTGTGATTCATGCTCATACACTACAAAATTTTTATACAAAAAAAAAAGAAGATCGATTATTTCTTTAAACCAATATGATGAACAGTATGTCCTTAAGATTCTAAGAGAACTATTTCCAGTTAAAGGAACAGTAGGCATTTTTTGTGAAAATGATGATATTTTTATAAAGTTTCAAAGCACAATAGTCAAATATTTCTCAAATTCATCAAATATGAAATTACTTAGATGCTCAAGATTTTTGAAGGACATCATTTGCCCCGAAAAGTTAATGGATTTGATCGAAAAAGCTCACCTGGATAAAAATCATAGAGGTATTGAAGAAACATTCTTAGATTTAAAAAATACATACTATTACCCGAACCTTAGACTGGAAGTTCATAAATTCATAAACAATTGTATATTATGCAATATGTGCAAGTATGACAGGAATCCCATCACGCCGAAACTAATGATTACTGAGACTCCTGATAAACCCAATGATATTGTTCATATAGATATATGGTATTTAAACAAAAATAGCATGTTCCTGACATGCATTGACAAATTAACAAAACATGTTTCTATTCACCCGGTAACCGACAGAAATTCCATAACTATAGTTAACCTTTTACAACAAAGATTTTCGATTTTAGGAAAACCAAAAAAAATTATAGCTGACAACGAGTTTAATACCGCTTACATGAAAAATTTCTTTAATAAAGAAAACATACTTTATCATTTCACATCCCCTAACACTCATACCGGTAATTCCACAATAGAGAGATTCCATTCGACACTTAATGAACATATTCGACTTTTTAAATTAAATCATGAAAATAAAGATATAGACCACAAAATGTTAGCTTTGAAAGCAACTGAAATTTATAATAATACTGTCCATTCTACAACCAAGTATAAACCCAATGACCTTTTGCATTCTAATCTGAGCGAAAAAGATTGGGAAGACTTAAGAAAAAGAATTCTAGACTCAAAGACAAAGCAAATCGACAAATTAAACTTGAAAAGAAACAATCCTCAAGACTATGGTAACCGAGAGCTTGTTAAAAACTTAGGTTTCCATAATATTAAACATCTACCTCGATATGTAATCAAAGACGTTAAAGAAAAGGATAAAACGTATTTTAGGGACGAACACGGACATAAACGAGACAGACAAATAATTAAAAGAAAATACAAATATCAAAACTCGATTAAAAATGTGAAATTTGATCAAAAATTAACCGGAAGAGACTATTCAAACAAAAATAAATAAATCAAACAGAAATATCAACAGATAAGAATCATAAAACATATAATAGATTATTAATTAAATTAATTATTAAATAATAATTATTATAAACACAAATAATGTACAAGAAAAATGTAATTTAATTCTAGTTTATAAAAAAAAAAATGAATATGTTAATTTAACTGAATTTTTTTTTATATAATAATAACACACCTAGATATGTACCTTATCTACTTTAATTTACAAAAACAAAGCTATACAAAAAAAAAAAATTAATTTGTAAACATGAAAAACATAATAGGACAGCATCAACAATACCACAAATATTGTACATTCTTTGACGGGAGGAGTAGCATACATAACATCATAACATACTGTTTGCTGTTATCTTTTTAATCTTTTTTACTCTTGAATGTTTATTGATTGATTGGTTGATGCTGTACCGTTGGTTTTGTATGTGCAAAGCTTTGGTGGTAAGTCAAAGGCGTCAGTCTATTGTCGAACCTCAACCGAATAAGTTGTTTTTTCATAAATTCAAAAAATTAAATAAATAATCATTAAAAAAAATCAAAGTGTTTTTTAATTAACATTTTAACAAAAGAAAGTTTTTATTCTTATGTGAGATCTTATTACTCCTGGGTCCATTTTTTTTTATTTTTTTAATTTTCTCGAAAACGGTACAGCCGATTTAAATCATTTTTTTTTATGCCAAAGCTCCTCCAAATTTTGAATATTATTACATATTCAAATTTTCAATTTTTTGGATTTAAAAAAAAAATTCAAAATTTTTTTTTGGAAACTCAATATTTCGAAAACCCCATGCTCAATTTTGTTCAAACTTGACAAATAAAAGTTTCTTAACATGATCTACAAGATTTGAGAAAAAAAATTTGTTTTATCTAAAACTAACGGTACCTTCCATACAAATTTAAAAAAATGGTTTTCGAAAATCGTATTTTTCTCGAAAACGGTTCCGAGAATTTTGCTAAAATTTTTTTTTCTTTTGATTAATCTTTACGATCTATAATTTAATAAAAAAAAATTGAAATCTAGATATTACTGACTGTACCTACCACAGAACGATTTTTTCGAATTTTGAATTTCTCGTTATTGGCATAACGGATTTTAACGAAATTTCTTAGAGAGAAGCTCCTAAAAAGTTTAAAAAACATTGCATTTAAAAACTTAAGAAAACATATTTTTTCAAATTTTAGAAAAAAAAAGTATTTTTTTTTTTGAAAAAATCGATATCTCAACAACGGCTTAATATTTTTTTTTCAAAAATTAAACTTTTATTCGTACAATAATAAAAACTTAGGGTTGGCGTGCCAAAATTTTTTCTTAAAAATGTTTTAAAAATTTTGTACATAAAAGCTTATTTTTTTAAGGAACCACTACAACGACTATTAATTTTTGTTCCTGCATAAATTTATATTCTGCATTCTATTTTTATCACTTACTACTAAAAGAATTTAAAAAATTCATTTTATCCTTATGAACAGTTTTCTTTAATAACATTCGTTTTTAAAATTCCTAGTCTATTATATAGGAGCAAGTTGTGCATTTTACTTTTTTTAAACTCAATATTTCGAAAACCCCATGCTCGATATTTTTCAAACTTGACAAATAAAAGTTTGTTAAAATACTAGGTAATCTACAGGATTTGAAAAAAAAAATATTTTACCTAAAAATAACCCTACCCTCCATACAAATGATAAAAAATGGTTTTCGAAAATCTTATTTTTCTCGAAAACGGTTCCGAGAATTTTGCTTAGTCTTTTTTTTCTTTCGATTAATTTTTACGATCTGTAATTTAATAAAAAAAAATTTGAAATCACTGACTGTAATTTAGAATTTTTCATTATCGACATAACGGATTTTAATGACATTCTTTATAGAGAAGCTTCTAAAAAAGTTTAAGAAACATTGCATTTCAAAACTTAAAAAAAAAATATATTTTTTTAATTTTTGAAAAAGAAAAAATTATTTTTTTTTTTGAAAATTCAATATCTCAGAAACGGCTCAATATTTTTTTTTTGTAAATTTAATTTTATTCGAAAAATAATAAAAACTTTAAATGGGCGTATTAAAATTTTTTCTTAAAAATATTTTAAAAAATTTGTATTAAAAGCTTATTTTTTTTAAGAAACCAGTACAGATTTATAATTTTTGTTCTTGCATAAGCTAATATTTGCTTGAATCACATGTCATCGTTGGTTAAGCTCCAACTACTATTGTTTTAGTCTATTGAAAAAGTAATTTTAAGCTTATGAACAGTTTTTCTCTAATAACATTCATTTTTGAAATTCTTAGTCGTTTACATAAGAGCAAGTTCGTGCAACCCAGTCGTGCCTTTTATTTTCTGCTAGATTGTGGTTAAGATGGCTATAAATTGATCTGCATAATGACCCAGTTGCTTCAGCGATATAATTTTCCGATTATCTCGTGCAGGTGTCTTTTAGTGCTCTTTAAATCTTCGGCGTTGATGTTTAAGATCATACCAAAACTTTGCGCTAGTCAGCACCACTCGTTGAACCAGCTATTTTTGTTCTATATGGCTTGGTCGACTATTTTTCTGATAAGCTGGGCTTAAGGCATCTCTAAGACTTTAAACAAATAGTCCACTTGTAATTTTAACGTTTTAATGTATAGAGGCGACAATCCCGTTTCCAACATAATAACATAGATTGGCGTATTCGGAGGTAGATGAAATATCCTCTTGACATAGTTTCTTAGGAGTTTCTTAACTGTGTCGAATTTTTTGCATTCCCAAGCCTGAGAACCGTACAGAAGAATAGTTTCCGATACAGTAATGAAATGAATAACTGTGCTCAAGTATAGGGGAGTATTTGGAACAAGAATACTACCTGCTACAAAATGATACTCGTACATCCAATTATGTTTTTATCATCGGAACAGGTGTTTCTATAATGCTTATCTCACGACCTTTAAGTTGAATCTTATTTACATACATATATACTTATTGAGTTCTAGCAGTACTTCAAAACATATTAATCCGTAATAAACTTTACAGAACAAATGAATGGTCGAATTCGTTTAATGAAACTGGACTAGAATTTGATTGAAAGTGGAAAGCTGAATGGCTAGTAAAACAAGGCATCCCTGATCTATTCTGAAGGAATTCCAATGGATAAAATTCACCTTCACCAACATTGTTTTTTCAACCACACCAAGGAATCATGATAATTCTAACTTTGAAAGCCCGGCATGGCTTTCCTAAAGTCTACCTTTCACTTTAATTAGTTTTATTTTTCATAAAACTCAATAATATGCAACACACAAATCAGTTCCTGCTATCTTTTCAATATTGGTTTTATCTGATGAAAATCAAAACGTCCCTGTTTCGGATTAAAATGCGATGAAAAAGGTTAAGATTTGTTTCATAAGTTCTTGTTCTAGATTGTGGTATTATGGATATCATTTCCTAACTGTAGGGGTGAGGTCAAGTCCAAAAGTTTGGAATGTAACTTACCTATGCAAAAACGAGATGGCGTAAATAGTACAAGTCGTTACAAAAAATGCAATCTATTAAAAATTGAAATAATTCTATCAAATATTATGTACATACATTCCGCATGCTGAATTTCCACAAACATTTCTGAAAAATACCTGACAACACATTATCATTTACTTTGCAAATGTCAATAGGACATCTTTTCTATCTTATATTTTTCTTCTTTTGACATTTATAAAAAGTCATTCAAAAAACATGGTTGTCTTCCTTTATCCTAACTTATACGCTTCGCTGTTTTGTTGGTAACAAATTTACTGACCTTAAGAAAATAGTTGTTATGGTATGTAACACCTCAGGTGTCATCGAGTTCATTCAAACCCTTAACTCCTACTGGTATAATATAGAATTAGTATTAGACAATTCGTTTTAAAACAATTTCGCAAGTTCCAAAAAATGCAAACATTATCATTTTTTCTACGAAAGAAAGCGTAGGAAGAGTTTTCCAAAAATTTCTAACACTCGAAACAAAAAAATTTAGGCAAACGAGAAAAATTAGAAAAAATAGTCAAATATTTTCAAAATCCACATAATTCCATTCCAACACACTTCTGAAACAGTTTTGTAGAAGTATCTACGAGTAGAAGCTTAAAATTTTAACAGCTAAACTTTGGTATAAAACAGCTTCATGTTCCAGCCAATAAATTTATTCGCACAAAATTCTCAACAACTTTATCCATTAATTAAAAATTCAAATTTAACTTGCATATCTTAAGGATTTCTTTCAACGTCTTCTGATCTCTTAGTCGTGGAATATTTTCTAAGGCACAAGGTACTTAGTTTTTTTTTTAAATATCTTAAATACTCCCTTAAATGAAAACAAAAGTTCATAAATATGATTTCTTGCTCTCATGCTGAGTGGAGGGAGGACCATACATTTTAATAAGCCGCCTCTGATGTCGCTGATTAATGAAGCCCGAAAAAGTTTTGGAATTCAAAAAAAGAAAAAAAATTATATAAAAGAATGAGGCTTATAAGAACTTTCAACAAAACCACATTTATTTTTTAAGACATTTTCAGTGCGATAACGATTATGACAGGGAAAACCTTCCTCTTGAGGACATCCAACTGACATTGACACCAGATAAAAATCCTTTAAACGCGGTTACATTGTCACAGATGTCCAGGTAAACATAATCAGGGAATTGCATTTTTCTCTCCAAGGCAAGGAGAATATTGTCCTTGCAGTTGATTCGCTATAGCAAAAATCTGTTTGGAAGCACACAAAAAACAGCACCTTCTCGGGGCTTTGAACAAGCGAAACCGGAAATTAACTTCTTCTTCGTTACCACAGAAATAAAAACCGAAAAGAATTCTAAGAAATCAAACAGGCAGCAAAAAATACAAAATGAATTCAATAAGAGAAAGAGAGAAAAAGTGTCCTGCTCGATTAAACTCCCACAATGGGTTGTCACAAGAACAAGGTGACACTAAATACAAAAAAAAAATACAAGAAAAGAAAAAATTGGTCCTTGTCAGTGTTTATCTTTGTCCTTACAAAAAAAGGGAACTCAAAAAAGTAATATTGACAACGACAGAAAACCGCGATGACAACTTCAGCCAAAACTCCTACCGGAAGTTGATTCCTCCTCAAACACACACTCATACCCTTACATAATGTATTTTCTTTCCACGCTTAAGGGTGTTATCGTGCAATTGTATGTAATAGGAATCTTTGGAAAAACCACGAATGGGGGTTGACAATAAAATATGCACAATATTTCAATTTGAATAAAAAATACGAGTATCAATGCAAAACGACGTCATCATCCCGAGAAATGTCATAAAGATATCAATTGTTGGAGGTTTGTATCGAAATTATTCAAATGGGGTTGGCTTTTCCGAAGGATAATGATTTTGTGTGCCGAGAATGTGAAGGACTGAGGAGTGCTGATTGATAAAATTAAATGACACCATGAGGGCAGACTAAATTCTCATTATTATGAGTCTTACCTTTCTCAAGACTCAAATATGCATATAAAAAAAATAAGATTCTTATCATAAAAGTCATTTAGTAACATATTTTTGAGAGATTGAACTAATGTCTTGGATATTTCGAGTACAGAAGTGTGCAGGAAGCACTAAAATTTGATGAACGATTGACTTTTACTTTTAAGTGTTGAGGGTAGTTTTATTCTTCTATTTCTGGGATTTAGCTTGAGTTTTACTGATTTCGAGTCTAAGGCTAGCCGCGCACTAGCAATTTTTAGTTGCGAAACTGTTTGGTTACTTATAGAAAACAGATGAACTGTTTGGTTGAATGTCGGTAAATTTGCAGATAATTATATGTTCAATAAAATGGCGAACTTATTTTAGGCAATCGTTTAGTTTGTGTCAAAACACAAACTTTTTAGTTGCTCGAACCAAGCAGTTTCGCAACTAAAAATTGCTAGTGCGCGGCTAGCCTAAAAGTTTAGAATAAAAAAAAACATATTTTCTAAAATGTGAAACTTTATAAGTATTCTAAATAAATAGTGTATGTGAATTTTCTCTCTAAATTAAAACACTCAAAGGAAAACCAAAAATAAAGATTAGTTTTCAAAATATCAAATTTTTAAAATAAATTAATTCTTTTTTGGAAAATTTAAGGTACTAGTACGGTCTAGAACGCCAAAAAACGCACGATTTTGGGAATTTTTTTCTCGGAAACTTTATTAGGTAATTAAATAATTTTTTCTTTAAATAATGAATACATGCGTCAAGACTATAAACAATTTTTTTTTATTTTCTAATTCTGGCCGAATTATAGAGGGCACCAACGTCGACTCATAAAAAAACATATTGACCCATTGCGGACAGTTAATCTCAGTATTGGCTGGACTGAAACAAAAAAAAGGAAGGTTTCTTACGAGACGATTCACAACAATTTGTTAAGAAAGTTAAAAAAAATGGCAAGCTTTGAAAAGAAACAAAATTTTTGTCAATTTTTTTGGCCATTTTTGGGTCGCCATGTTTTTTTTTTTGTTCATAACTTTTTGTCTTAGAAAACATAAAAACAATCAAGTTGCAACAAGTTTTTTGAAAATAGGTTCAGTAGATCCGGAGATTAACTGTCCGCAATGGAACAATGTGTTTTTTGATGAGTCGACGTTAGCGCCCTCTATAATTCGGCCAAAATTCGAAAATTAAAAAAAATTTTTTTTGTACTCTTAACGCATGTTAATTATTTAAAAAAAAATTATGTTATTACCTAATATGGTTTCCGAGAAAAAAAATCCCAACTATTCGTGCGTTTTTTGGCGTTCTAGACAGTACTAGTACCTTAAGTATCTAAAGGGTTTTCCAATGGGGATTTCTTAACTTTGACTGCTTATTGTTGCTACATTGTTAAGAAATATTTGTCAAATTGGTTTTCATGTATTTAATCTTTATGTTCCGTTTCTTTAACCCGCGCTCATTTTAGACTTTGATGTCAAATTTGTAACGAAGCGTTCCATGCTACTCCACTTTATTGTTACTTTGGTATTACGAATAAGAATTGTACTTCACCACATTCAGTTCACATGCTCCATGGACACATGACGTCACAGGAAAATATACGCTATTATACTTTTTCGTTCACCACTTACACAGTTCACATTCAGTCCTTCTCCTTACCCCTGAACCCCTCTGACCTTATGCAAAGTCAGGCGACCTTGTATGGAAGAAGTCATACTAAGGAGGCTCAAGAATTACTGCAATGAAAACAACATCATCCCAGACATGCAGTTTGGCTTTCGGGAAGGGCATTCAATACTGCATCCGTTACTAAAGTTCCAGTCTGACGTCTCCTCAGCACTCAACAGCTATCCTGCCACGGTAGAATGCTTTCTTGATGTCGAGAACGCATTCGACAGCATATGGATAGAAGCCCTTATTCCTTAGCCCTTATTATACTCTACGAGTATTACAGAAAGTGGGGTATCCGAATCTGAGCTTGTGTGTTTCAGAAGACCCACCACCAATGTCAGACGCTGTCGTTCTGCCGCCACTTGCAGAAATCTGACCCTGAAGCTCCCCGATGGGTCGACGATAGCAGCCAAAAGAAATGTCAAATACCCCGGTGTCCACTTCAACGAGCTGTCCAAATTCAACCCTCATTCAATGTAGGTACTAAGGAAGGCCAACTTCATGTTTCATCGCTTACACCCATTGCTGGCCAGAAGAACCGGACTAAGCCAGCCAGTGAAACTACTCATATACAAGCAGCTAATCGGACCTGCCATCAGCTATAATTTTCCTGCATGGTACACCATTTTGAAGACAGCAGTGCAGAAGCTCCAACTCTTCGAAAAGAAAATTCTGAGGATAAGCGACAGAAGCACTACAGCAACGAAAGAATCTAGAAGAAGCCAAGATCAAGCCACTGGACCAGTTTCTCGTGCAATTGGCAAAGATTACCAGAATTAATTGAAATAGTTTAGTAACAGAATATTGTGTGTAATAGATATAAGAGTTATTTCCAATAACGATTTTGTAATAAGGTTTAAAGACCTTTTCGTGTTTTCTACAGACCGCCGAGCATAACCTCGACTTGAAACCAAAAAGCACATGAGAAATTTCTCCAGAAATTTTTTAATAAAAATACAAATTAATAAGAACGTTAGAACGTTGCTTAGAAATGCTATTTAAAATGTCTACTGCATTTGTGGGCAATAGAAATTCAACTAGGGTACGACAAAATTACCATGAACTTTATCCTTACCGACGACTTTTTAGTGAAGGAGTATTTGGAAAATCGTATCGCAGACTTTGAAAAACGGGATTCAAATACACGACCTAACGCGGGAGGTTTACAAATATTTGTAATATTTTACAAATTTGGCATCCCAAATTTTCACAATTTTCATACAAGGGCTGCGGAGAATACACGACAAAGAAAATAGCCATTATTTAAATACAAATTCAATGTTAGTTTGTGGGCAGGTGTAATTGGAAATAGTATAATCGCGCCTTGGAACTATACCACCCTGCCTGAATTCTACAAAACTATCTGCAGCTTTTGCGAAACGATTTACCAGAGCTTTTGGAGGACATTCCACTGAATTGGCTAGAGGAAAAATTTGGTAATCATTGAATAAGAACGAACTAGTTCATTGATCAGCCAGATCTAGAAAAGTTTTGCATTTTTTGTTTAGCAAATATTGGAAGAACTTGTTTTAAATAACAACTTTAAGAGAATTAGAAGAGTGTGTTTTAGAAGCGTCATCAAAAGTGAGTCAGCAGCTATCATCAATAAATATCTGCAGTGAAATGCAAAAAAATGCTCTAGCATGCACCTCTAGCACCTGTAATAACCTGTCAAGCATCACTAATCACATAGTTTAGTCATAGCAATTAATAGAAAATTTTCTTATTGCTTATAATCTTTACTTAAGACTACAAGCTAGATCTTTGGACAAACCATGGACTCCAAACTCAGTAAGTGGTAATGGTAAGTGCTTTGTGAAGTATTTGCCGTTCAGAAAATATTTAAATCGTGAAGTTCGATCGATCATGTTAACGACTGCTATTTCTTTTTGACCTATGTAAGTACAAAACTTTATCACATTCGGATCTTTATCAAAGATGAAAGCTCTCAGTACCTGAAACCTCAGGAGATATTTTAATTGAAATATCAGATTTCAATTTCTTGGAAAAATACAAAAAAGTTCTTCATCAAGAAATAAGAATGAAACCGAATTAAAATAACTTTGACGGAAAACTTTAAACAGCCTAGTTTTAAGGAATTAGTATAAAACTAACTAATAATTTTCCAACTTCAAAGTAGATTCCTATCTCTTTCTTAATTTTACATATTTTCTAACTAGTGTCGGGCAAAAATTAAAGTAAACAGACCTTTTTTGATGTTTGTAAATATCAAAGAGTCATATAACGTTAAGACGATACTAAAATAAAATGCACGACTGGGTCGGACGAACTTGCTCCTATGTAATAAAATAAGAATTTCAAAAATGAATGCTATCAGAGAAAAACTGTTCGTCAGCATAAAATTAATTTTTTAAATTACTAAAACAACTTCTTTAGTAGTTTTTTAAATCCAAATTTTTTTTTTTTTTTTGAATACACAATAATAATGAAACTGCTGGGCAGCCTCAACATAAAAAAATGATCAAAATCGGTTGTACCGTTTTTGAGAAAATCAAAAAAAAAATGTTGATAATGTTTGATACTAGCAAAAGACCCTAACCATAAAGTTAGTATGGGAATATTTAAAAACAAAGTTTTTCAAACTCTCAACCGAAAAAATTGAAGAGGGTACATTCGAGCCCACAAATGAGCCCGAACTAGCGCAGTGATCGTTAAATTTATTTATTTAAATTTATTCCAGCTGCAATGATTATACGGCAAGTTGATTAGCTTTTAGGATACATTACCGTTTATTTATATATATGTTACACTCAGACAATAAAAATTAGTATGCACTAGACTGAGAAGAGCACAAGCTTATGGCACAGACTGGGGCCTTAGCGAAAAGAAATCATTTCCAACATCATTGTAAGATTAAAAAAAAACTGTCCAAAATTGTGAGTATTGCTTATGAAATTGATGTTTTCAAGAATTTTTTTCTTTTAAATCAATTTCTGGTTAGTATAAAATTAAAAAAAAATATAAATGGAATCAATTCTTATTAAATTAAAGATCGTAAAAATTAATCGACGGAAACAAATTTGTATCGAAATTCTAGTTACCGTTTTCGAGAAAAATACTATTTTTGAAAACCATTTTTTAGCATTTGTATGGTGGGTACGAGTACCCTTATTTCTAGGTAAAATATTTTTTTTTTCCTCATAACTTGTAGACTTTATTGAGGAACTTGTCAAGTTTAAAAAAAATTGAGCATGGGGTTTTAGAAATATTGGGTTTTGAAAAAAAAAATCAGAACATTTTTTTAAAAATCTAAAAAAAAAAAATTGAAAATTTGAATACACAAAAATATTCTAATTATTAAATCGGTTGTATTGTTTTTGAGGAAATCAAAAACAAAAAAAATGGTTCCAGGGGGGTAACATTAATAACTATTTTTCGGATTTTTTTTTTTTAACCATTATCTAGCTTTAACTAAATGAAGTTTTTTATATTTTTTTTTTTTGAAATTTGTTCAACAGGTTTTGAGAAAAAAAATATTTACAAAACTTCGAAAAAATTCGTATGGCAGGGTCCGATATTTTTGTCTTAAAAAAAAAAAAACAAAATTAGGGAGGAAAAAATAAAAATAACATCTATTAAGTTTAAAGAAAATCGACCGAGCCGTTTAGGCTGTAGTCGAAAAGACAGACAGAATTGAGAGACCTATTTTTTGGTCTTCGCTATTATCGCAATGTCAACTTTGATTAAAATCTCGAATTCGATTTTTTCACGAATGCAAAAGTTGCCTTATACTGTAGTTTCTCGATAATGTGAATTACCGATAATGTGAATTTCTCTAAAATGTATAAGCTTTAGCGGCTTTACATCTCTATAATGTGAACTTGCGAAATTTTCGCACTCTAAAATGAGAATTTCTTTTTGTAAAAGTCTTCATATTTTCCTTTTTTCTGTTGTTAGTTTTGCATGCGATATAAGGTATTAATTTATTGTTATTTATCTGGAAATATTATTTGTTTTGAAAGCGGATGCAGTCAAGAGAGTGTCTCCTGCAAGTTGTGTAGGTAGATACACTTTACATTGTTATGCTTTTTGTTATGATGTTTGATAAAGAGGAACAGAAAAAAAAGTTCAAGTAATGTGAATCCCTCTAAAATCCGAAATAGCCTTGTTTTAATAAGTTCACATTATCGAGGGACTACTGTATTACCCTTAAGTCGCAAGTGAAAAGAGTGCGAGTTGAGCGTTCAGAGCGTTAAAAAAGTAACATAGTTTCTTTTTTTTTACAACTCAGTGCCTAGCTTAAGCTAAAAAAACGCCTATTGTAATAATTACAATGACACCCATGTAAGAAATTGCTGCAGCCGAGACAGAAGAAGAACGAAGCTCTCTTAAACTAGCAAAAAGGTCTACACGAAAGGAAAGCTAAAACTTTTTATGATGACCTACGAGAAAAAATTGCTTTATGCATAGTAGATAACACAGTCGAAATTTTTACTTTTTACTTCCATCTAAATTTGCGACTTCCACTTATACCATCTGGTGATGTTTTTTATAAAAGACAGCTGTGGGTTTTCAATTTTTGAATTTACCAATGCAGTATTAAAAAAGCCACATGTTCATGTACGATGAAATAATCGGCGAAAAAGGTCCAAACGAAGTCATCAGCTTTTTACACCATTTTATTGACAAATTTTTGAGTGAAAGTGATACTAGATTATATTTATTTTCCGATAATTGCGGTGCTCAAAATAAGAACAATACTCTCGTCCAATACTTATACGCACTTGTTAAGTTTAGAAATATTGGTGTTATTGAACATCATTAACCAGAACCTGGACATAGTTTTTTGCCATGCGACCGCTCTTTTGGTGTAATCCAAAAACAAAAGAGAAGAGTTGAACGCCTATATTTACCAAAAGATTGGCAAAACTTAGTAGCAAAGTGTTCCAAAAGATTCAACATAATACCCGTGACGAAGAGTAACATATTTGATTTTAAAACAAGCCTATGTCCATTTTTTCAAAAAAACAGTCACTAACAAATATAAAATAAAATGGACTTTATCCAAATATCGAAGATTTGTTTATGCTAAAGAAGGTAATATTACTACTTTGTCAGCATCAATCCATTATTTACACTTCAAACAATGTACACGCGCAGTCTTCTCTTCAGCCCAAAAAAGTACAAGGATGTCATTCCATTGGCCAAGAAATATGTTCCTCCTGCTGATATACATTTTTATGAAAGTTTGGAGGCACAGCAGCATCCTGTTGGTGAAATCGCCGACTATGAAGATGATAATATGCAGGCTTCTTATTGAATGTCATATATTACGGTGGAAGAAACGGACAACTCCAAATTTTTTTTTTTTCGTTTTTTTTTTCTATGAAATATTGTTTTGTTTTTTGGTTTTTATCTATGTATGAATTTCATTTTAGGTTCTTTTTGTAAAAATAAAAACTATTTGTGAAAATTATTCTTTTTTCAATTTTTAAAACAGTTTTTTTGATTTTTCTCCCAATGTTAAAAAGTGGAGTTATCCAGTTCTTGATCTGGATGCTTCAATTGTGAAAAGAAATTCTACCAAAAAACTTAAGTGCCTTACAAGGAAGATTTATTTATAAGCTGAATATCTGTGTTATTGTTTATACTATGAACTTTTTAGAAAATATTTTCTGTACGAATTTTCAAGTTTATGTTTATTTTACATATTCTAAATATTTTGAAATGTTGTTTTCTGCTTTATTCGATTGAAATAATTGATTAAATTAATTAAAAAAAAAACAATCAAAATCTAAAAAAATATGCATTTTCAATTAAATTCAACGCTGAAAACCCTTTGTATCTCCTCTTTCGAAATAGTTAAGAATATCGATAGAGTAAAAAGCACTATATCGAGCGTCTACTGTAGGTATTATATAATCCCTTTAAATATAAAATATCATTTTCCCTATGAAAATAAAAATACATTTCTTGTATAGCAATTTGGACACTTTTTATCCGAATTTAGGAGCTGAAAGCGATGAACAAGGCGAGAAATTCTACGAGGATCTAGCGGCGATGTAAAAACGGTATGAAGGCTGAGATGAAGGAATGATGACTGACTACTGCTGGATGCATCTTTGTGAAGATACAACTCAACATAAGCAAAGAAGTTCAAACAATAAAACTTATTTGTAATACAATTTGAATTTAAAAAAAAAAATTGAAACGTGTATTTTAATTGAATTTCTATAAATTTCATATTTATTGCCCGATCTATTTTTGATTTTATTCTTTTTAGTTGGGTCAATAAATTCCCTTTCGGATTTTATTTTCAAAATATTTTTGAAAGAGTTCTTGCGTCATCACCAGATAGCCAAAGTCAATTTGTTTATTAAAAACATTGGAAATATGGTTTTTTGATTTTAAACTTTGCGCAAGTTTATAGTTTATAAGCTTAAGTTTATACGAAATTTGGTTAAATCATTGGAAAGAACAAGACAATATCTTTCTCAATATGCGCAGTTTATATTGGGAAAATTGACAGTTTAGTTTCATTACAATTTCTGAAAAATATATGCAATTTTCTGCATTTATCTCGAAAACAGTTCTTTATTAAAAAAACTTTCAAATTAGATGGGTGGAAGATTTTTGCCAAAAACCAAAAACTTGTAAGCTAATTGATTTAAATGGTTTTTAAGGTCAAAAGATATCCAATGATTGTCAAATGAATTCCGATGAAAATTGTGTGGTTCAATTCCTTCCCGACGAAGTGACTGACATACTATACTCACAGCATAGTTCACTGGATAAAGATACAGGTAACAAGCACGTTAGGCACCAACAGCTAGTTTTATTATAAAATTAACAGAAGAATCCTGTAAGTTCTATTTAACTTATGCAGTCAAATTAGTATATTCTTGACATTATATTTTCATTGCAGGCTCAGAATTTGTGTTTTAAAAAGGTCAACGGAAAACTAAATCTTGCATCGGTTCAAGTGGTTTTGTAATCATTTTTGTACTTGTACACCCTGCAGCGCTCTATATCTTATCAGTTGATTATTATTAATTCTCAAACTGATAAGAAATTCTCCACTATGGCTGGTGTGCGACTCCGACTATTACAGGTGAGTAAGACTCAGTTTTTCAGCGATTTTCAATGTCTTCACGTGGTGCTCCGCCGGCCGGTTTAATATATTTTTTTTTATACATAAACAAAGACAATACATTTCGGTTTTATAACTGTAAGTGGGCGTTGAAGTTGTAATAACACAAAGTTTAAGAAATTAACTGACAGACATTAAAACTTCAAAACAATGAGATCACACAGTGAATTGATTTAATTTTTAAAATAAAAAATCTTATATGAAATGATAAATAATTTCTCTTCATTGGCGCATTGGAAATAGATTACAACGAGTACTGCGTTGCGATCGCCCTAGTTCGTAAAGATAACAGAATAAAGTCATTGGAATCATTGTGAACCCTACAAAGTCAACAAAAAATGTAAGCTATGAATATAACAAAAAAAAAAACAGGTGAAATTGGTTTATTGCATTCTGTAGATATTTCTTCCACAGGAAAGTGTTTAGGAATTGGAATTTCATTTTTTCTTATCTAAGGACTTAGTTATCTAAATCAATAAACCTATGATTTGAGTCGACTAGAATTATTTCGGTGACTAGTCATTCACGAAACAAAAGTGTTTTCTAGTTTTTCGATTTTAAATATCTATGTGAATAAAATTGATAATTTAATCGAAAGCGTAATTACCATGTACGTAGTGGTTGGGCATTGCAATGCAAAACAAAATTAATATGGGTACTTGTCGTACCTACGTTTTGTTTAATAACATTTTATGAGATAGTTTCGCTCTCTCTCTGCTTCTGTCTTTCTGGGAGAAAATATTACAAGCACATTGGTGAATTCTGTGGGAACTTGGTCTTGGCGATATAGAAGACGGGGCTCTTTGAATCGGATCGGTAAAATGTCTTTATTTTTATATTTAATGGACTTAAAGTGGATTATACAGGATGCACAACAGTGGTACCACTTTACTTCAATTGAAGTAGATCTACTTCTTTTTTTTCAAAATATTTTAAAATCTACTTCCACCTTGGCACCATCACCAAAATACTCAAATCTACTTCCTTTTAAAAATTTCTGTTTCAACCTACTTCAATTTTACAAAAAAAAACCCAAAACCACTTCATTTTCTCTATTTTCACTATAGGCAGTATGTAAGCCCAGAACTTCCATACGAAAATATGAGCGTCAAACCAAGAAGTACAAATACATAATTTCTCCTCTACACGGCAGGTTGAGTAACAGACATACAGACAGACTGAACACCACTTTTTCGTTTTGTAATAACTGATGAAAATCTCGTCCAATTTTTTTCTAATGCACAACTTAACTTCCTATTTTTATTATTAATTAAATTACAAAATTAATAATTTAAGAAATATTAGCACTAGCTACAAAGGCCTTAGGCTAAAACTTCCTATTTTAAAAAACGCAATAAAACCCATTTTAAGAATGAGATTTTTTTTATAATTTAGCTAGGTATGTACATATACTCGTATTTAAAGATTTGTTATAATTTCTTTTCACAAATCTCATTTGGAAATAAGTTTTCAATATTTCCCAACGTTGTTCAAGATTAAAGCGAATCCATTCGTTACGCGGAGATATGATACTGACTTTCTGTGAAGATTTCTAGCGGGAAACTGCTGTCAGTGTCAAAATACTCATGATTTAAAAAAAAAGACACTAGATGGCCCACCCGGCACACTGAATAAGCCGTTTTCTGTCATTGAGCCTTACCATGGCCATGACCCTTACCAGCACAGCCGCAGATATTTTGACATAAACAAGGGATTTCAAAAATCTCACAAGCAAAAATCAAGAGGTTAAATCGGGGGATGGAGGCTGCCCATAAGGCTTACCTACACTCCTTTTAGGGTTCTTTTTTTTTTATAAACTGTGACCGCTCTTCTGATTTGAGATCAATTGTGAGTGGGTCAATTCACAATCTTGATATTATCCTTGTCAAAAGTATTAATATTAATCAAATCTTAATTCGATTGCAAATTCGAAGTCGGTAAAAATTTTCTTTGAGACCATGTTAATTAAAAAAAAATAATAATTAAAAACACAATGGCGCAAAATTTTAAACTGCCTAATGTTAAGGTGTTATCATGATGCTACTCAACAATTTGCTAACTTTAAAGTAGTTTACTAACTCTTTCTTAATTTTAAACATTTTGCAACAAGTATCGTGTTATGGGTATTTTTCTGAACACACCTAAATTGTTTCCGAACACACCTAAAATAATGACAGTTTGTCCAAAATCCTAAGTAAACAGACCGTTTTGACGTTTGTAAATGTCAAAGCGTCATTTATGAAGTTAGCACGATACTAAAAAATAAAATAACTATTTGATGGTTTTTACTGACTATAATAAGATGTCATGCTAGATTCCATTCAAATTTGCAAAATCGTATAGTATATATTTTTTTAAAATAATGACATGGAAAAAGAACTCAGATTGCAGCTAGCCATTATATGAAGACAGATCCGGCAATTATATACCAAATTCATTTGCCGGTGAATCAAGTCAGGAATCCAAGTGCATAAGAACACCGACTGCTTTGCTTCTTCTCTGTCGTTTTGTCGGTGAAATTTATTTGACAGTCCTCCAGTGGCAATCATTGCCACTTTATTTCTCTGTTTCTTTCTTGGTTTTGCTTTGATGTCAGCCTGCAAAATGTACAATACAATTAAAAATATTGGAAATTAAAGAGGTTAATTTCCACTTTTCCATTTAAATATATCTTGCGTAGTTCTAGGCTTTATTCTATCAGCTCAGCCAATCTACAGAATTGTTTTTTGTTGCTTACAATCTTAAAAAGAACTATTTATTTGTATGAAACTACTTATGTACGAGTACATTTTTATTCCAACACAAATAAAATCGCAGAAGAAATTAACAAAACCACTACAAATATCTTACAAACGTCAAACTTAATAGAAACTATTCACAATAGGTCGATCCACAAATTTTGAATTTTCATTGATACATTTTGTAAACTATCAATGTATTGATCTTTGACAACCGTTATAACAGTATTAATCTCTTTACTGACATTGCACGCTTCTAAAATTGTCTCCAAAGTAGCCCTTGAAGCCTTTAAAGTGTGAGCCGTTGCTCCATCACATGTTGGAACCAAATTTTTTTCATATTCTGATTCATCAAGTTGTGCAAACAAAAATTCCTTCAACATGTTCAAATATCGGTCTAAATTCACTGTTACAAATTAAAGTTCTAAAGTTTTCTTAAAAAAAAGAAACATGAATACCAATAATCGCAACTTAAGAAATAGCTCATTCCGTTGTGATTCTGTGAATTCTCAAGAATTTATGTCAACTCAAGAGCACATGATTTTTTTGTCCACTTTATTTAAAATGGACTTGATGGCGTCCTCTGGAACGCCTCACACGTATTTTTTTTTTTTTTTTTATAATTAGCACACACTCAAGGGGTTATGAATATCCTTATAATGTTATAATAACACAGCGCGAGCAGTTAGGAAATGAGGAGGGGATTTAAAAGGAGATGCCCATGCACATTGGTTTTAAATGCTTGAACATCACAATGAGGGGGTAAAATCGAGTGAGGTATAGTGTTCCACATTCTAGTAGTACAGCTAAAGAATGAATCTCTGTATTTTACTGTACGCCCGAAGGCTCAAGGATAAACTGATGGGCATTCTTAGCAAGACGAGTGATACGGCGAAATTGTTTCAAGGGAGGAATGCAGCTGGCTATTTCTTTTGAGCACTGTTTATAGAAGAAGCGATAAAACAAAGTTAGACAAGAGACATTACGACGGTGTTCGAGAGAAACAAAAGTTTCCGTAATAGACCTGTCTCCAATTAGTCTAAAGGCTCTGTTTTGGATTCTGTCTAAGAGGTGCAAGTGAGTTTTAGGAGCACCTGCCCAGATACGGGAGTTATACTCAAGCTTTCCTCTGAGAATTAAAATCGCGTTTGGATAGTTCGTGATCAATCTCCAACTTATAAGGATGATAATGAAGGTCATGGTAAAGAATTCACCAGAGTTAATGATTGACAAGTTCTAGGACATACGCATATTTGCAAGCAGAAGGCCGTTGGGATTTTTGTTTAACACTTTAGATTTTCTGTTGTATTGAGGTTAGAACAAGCTGCAAGCCTACAACCAAAGGCTCATTAAAATTGTATGTGTTAGTGGTTAGTAAAATAATCTGAGACCTAGGTACTCAAGATATGGTTGTACATAACAGTTGTATTAGGAAAAAGAGTCACAAATGGATCCTTAAATTCTTGGGACCAATGTTTCATATATCCAAACATGGATCTTGCTTTATTAAAAATGTATTTAACGTTTTCCGTGTAATGTCCTTAGAACTGAAGACCTGACCGAGTTTTTACTGCAAAATAGAATAATAAAGACTTTTTGCAATTCGTATACTTGACAAAGTATTCGTTTGGCATTTTTCGTCAAAAATGAGAATCTATAACGGTTACATGATACACCATCGTTAAGACAGATAATCACCACTATTACAAAATTCGACGAATGAGCTAAAGTGACAGTTTCAATTAATTTCCAAACTTTTGCTATTACTCAATCCGACGAATGAAAGTTGAACGAATGTCGGTAACAATCCCTGCACCACTGACATTTTGTTCAACTTATATGGTATTACAGAATTCGCAATCCATTCGCACTCCATACAATTTCCATCATTTTACATTCGCACCAATTTCGAGACGAATCTGAAGTGAATTTTTGATTAAACGAAAATAAACAATGGAGAGTACAAAAATGTATGTCAAAATCTTATCATACTGAATGCTAAAGTGTTTGTTTAACAAATTTTAATAGAAAATGGACAAATAGCAACGCAACCAGAGAGCAATAAATCTAGAAAAAAAAAAAAACCAAACGAGCACACGGTTGGTTTTGAACCATCTTCGTACTAACCACTCTCAACAATGCTTGATTTCGTTGATCGACAGTGATACTATTATCACAGCCTAGGCCAGTTGAATAAATGTTTGGAGCTGACAGTGTCGATACGAAAGTTCATAATTGATAAGGTAATTTTAGGAATCGACAATGTAGTTCATCCGAAGAATTTAATAATTGAGTTTTACTGCGGATGCGAATCGAGTCAACTTACCGGGAGTAAAATTCTGCGAATTCTTTAATAGACATGAATGAATAAAAAGAAGACCCTGATGACTTCCCTGAGATACACCTGAGTTTTTAATTTTGAAAAATTTAAGTGTTTCGAGATTTTTCACGTCCCAGATACCTTCATATCTCATTAATGCACAAATAAATCAAATCTTCCTAGATATGGTCTAATGTTTCCTCATGAACATGGCAGAATCTCAGGTAAGAAAGGGAAATGGATATTATTCGGAGAATTTTCCTTCTTCAGATGTCTCAGCCCTGGGAGTTCTGTCTTTTTTTGTTGTGATTTTTTTTTAATCACATTTTCTTCTTTTGCAAAGTATGACTCAGTAACTTCTATTTTCGCTGAAAAATCTGCCTCTTTATTTATTATCCGGCCGGCTGTAAAATGTAGTTTGACATTATTATTCTTTTGCAGAGATTTTTAAGCCTCCCTATTCTTACCAGTTTTGAGCTGTTGGTACGTGAGCTCTGAGCTATATAGTTTGAGTGCCTTGATTATCTGACATGATAGCAATATGTTGGTTACAAAAATTTCTTTCAAAAATTCCTTCGTCATATTTCTCAAATTCATTTAATTCAATTTGGAAAATGTTTGTTCCTCGCGTAGTAAATTTGGGTTGCTGAACCAGTATACCATTTGATAGCATTTTCTTTGAGATTGCAGTACACTTCTTCGCCTTTCCACACTGTTTCTTGCTACTTAACTCCGTTCGAAAGTTATCCTTTTTGATCTTGCCATCATTGGGAGTTCGTTCTCAGGTGAATCTTATGATAGCATTTTCTAATACCAAGTCAAATAGAGTCACAAGAGCAGGCAAGTTTTCATTGCTACATAAATGCATACACACATAAGGGCATTGGTTATTTTTCTAGTGATGCCTAGTGGTGCTATTCAACGGCAATATACATAGCTTATGATGGGCCTCACCGACATGGTGTGCATTCATATAAGAATTGTTGGTGGCTAAGCCATGATCTACCTCGAAGTCAATTTGGTATTTATACTAAGTTTACGCACTAAAACCAAAACTTATTTCTTGGAACTTTTAATAAAATTTTCAGCTGATAATAGGACTTTAAAGAATCACACTAAGAATAAGACACTTTTATATGCTTCCTAATTCCGAATTTGCTGAATTTTTCGGGTGCTATTTTCTAAGGACCGCGGAATATTTCATAATATACCCATAATTTTACCGTAGCCATCTAAAAAGAGAAAAATTTTTGTCCATCTTGCAAGGAAGTGACAAATCATCTTGTCATGAAAAAGTGCTTCTTATCAATATCTTTCGGATACAGCAAAACATTTAAACTCCCCTCCATTATTTTCGACAACATGCACACAGGAATGGTTAAGATCCTGGTTCTCCACGACCTGCTGTGTCTAAGCTCCCGAAGCGATTTTCTTTAAACTTTTGGAATTAATTCTCCAAATGATATTTTTAATTCCAAAAATAACGAAAACTACCATAGAACCATATTTCTTTTATATCTCTTGAACGGCTGTACATATTTTAATCGAATTTTTTGTACCGAAGTTCTTTAAACATGAAATAATATTACATAAAGAATTGTTTGAAAAAATCAATATCCCCAAAACGGAATGAGGAATTTTTTTGAAATTATGTCAAATGGAAATTATTAACTATACTGAAAATTGGCATAAACATTTTTTGATTTGTAATAAAATGTTTAAAAAAACTTTGAACATAAGAAATGTATTATTAATAAAACAATTTGTGTGACATAATTTTCAAGAAATCGGTCCGCATTATATCTATTTTAGAAGAATATATTTTATTCTTGTGAACATTTTTCTCCATACATATTTTCATTACTTCAAATTTTGAAATTCCAAGCAGTTTGAACATAAGAACAAGTACGTGGGACCTTGTCATGCAGATGCAGTGTATAGGTTTCTCTTTTATTAGCTTCTACTCTGCTTCAAATACTTACTATACAAAATATTTCATTGTCAATAACGTCTTTGTTTTCCAAAACAATTACTGATAAATGTACCAACCTATGGACATACTTATAGGCAAGTACTTAAATCCTTCTATTTACTATCTGAATAATACACTCGTAGTCTTCATGTTTTTATTAATAATTGCGAAACAAATGACATCTACATATATGTATATGTATGTATGCACATATTTATATTACCGATAGATACTCTTCTTTCCTCACTGAAGAATAAAGATTGTATAAAAATCACACCAACTTGTAATCTTATCAAGTTCAACAGCTGGCCCGTTCTGAGCTTTAGCTGCGCCTGTTTGCAAGACTTATGCTTATGTAAACTGTTTGTTGTTTTTTTGAATTTTCGTCTCAAATTAGACAAACAAGTTTTCATCTGCTATTTTCAATGTAGGTAAATGCTCTCCAAATAGCAAAAGGGAATCATTAAAGTCTTGCATAAAGTCTCCTTGGTTCTCCTAGAGTTTTTAACAATACACCTTTAAGGCCGAATAAACAGTGGTTGACAAGAGAAATGCTTTATTTAGAATCTGCACTAATGCCATTTTGTGAACAAATAGTTGATTGAAGGTAGACCTTGAGAGAGTCAAAATCATATCCACAGCTTGCTTTGTTCTGGCGATAATATTTATGTCCTTGTCAAAATTGACAACTTTATTTTTTTTATTTTCAGATTCATCTGTGATAAATGCCTCCACAACAATGTTGCTCTATATGTATTTGACAGCCATTACAATAATCTTCACTTCCCACACTGACTTTGTACTGGGTATTATTTGTCCAACAAAATGCACCTGTCGCTGGGAATTAGACGGTTTGATTGTGGACTGCTCCCATAGAGGGCTGTTTGAATACCCGAAAATTGAAGAAGGCCTTCCGGTCGAGCACTTGGACCTCTCTTCGAATTTGTTCCAAGTGTTTCCTCCTAACTATGTTGGAATGAATTCTCTCATCTACCTCGACCTATCCAACAATGATATCCAAGAAATAGGAGATGATGCCCTGATCGGTTATGAATCACTTCGAACTCTGGATTTGTCCAATAACAGCATTCGGAACTGGGCTGATATCAATCCAAATATTGCCTTCCAAAGTCTATACAATCTTCAAAAGTTGTCATTGGCAGGCAATCAACTTGATCGTTTTTCAGACAACGAAGGAACACCCTTGCTCATAAACGATATGCTCGCTGAACTTGATCTCAGTAATTGTGGCATAACTCAAGTTGGAAATGTCTTGAGTGGCATGCCAAGCCTGCAGAAGCTTACTTTATCTGGGAATAACCTAAAGACACTCACATCACTCCCATCGAAATCATTGCGAGCTCTTGACATCAGTAACTGCAGTCTGACAGGACTTACTTCATCGCTCACGGATAGTCTTCCTAGCTTAGAAGTCATAAATCTATCATGGAATCCTGGTGTAACCTTGGGTAAAAATGTAGCAGACATTTTGGAATTTGAAACTTTGAGACAATTAGACGTATCATTTTGCAATCTGGACCATTTGGACTTGGGAGGAATGCCAAATCTAGTTGTGGCCCTATTAAGAGGCAACACTTTGCGTAGCATTAGTGCAACAATGTTTATCAACAATACAGAACTGGAACTTTTGGACTTATCACGAAATGCCATACGCCATATAGATCCAGCAGCCTTCACATCACTTCGAAGACTCATTGAATTGGACTTGTCGTACAATGAAATTTTTCGCATTGATCGCAATCAATTTCGCAACAATGATGTTCTCGTTTCTATCAACTTGAGTCGCAATATTTTCAATCAATTCTCCAGATTCATTTCGAATTCCTTGCGAACGGTGAATTTGAGTGCTTGTGAAATTCTAGACATAGATCCGAGTGCTTTTTCGGGTTTTAAAACACTCCTCAATTTGGATTTGTCGAATAATTTGATTTCGGAATTTCCAGAAAGTATGCGATCCGAGACACTGAAGAAGCTGGATCTGAGCATGTGCAGGTGCGTATTGAACAAAATTCATGAGTGATAGTTCTAAGTCGGGAATATTTTATTAGGTAGTATAGGACACAATGGGTGGTAGGAATAAAATGGAGAACATGATCAAAACTCAGGTTTTAGATTTTCAATTGTGTCCCTGATAATTAATGTATTCTAAGAGGAAATCCTTTAGATTTCATTGTAGGCTATGATGGTGTTGTAAGTAGTGATCTCAAAAATATTTGTGATTATTTTTCATCATTTTTCCAATCAAATAATTCTGATATTTCTGCTTCTCTTTTAAATTTCTGTAACATTTCTCTTTCTGAAGACGAGGTCCTTTCTGAATTGGGTATTTTGAAAAACAGTTTGACTATGGCTCCTGATATCATTCCCTTATATTTTTAAAAAAATTATAAATTAAGCTTGTCAAAGCCACTTTTGTCTTCAATATGTACATATGTCTTTAAAAAACTGTATGTTTCTTGACTACAGGAAGAGTTCATACATAACTCTGATCCATAAATCAGGACCAAAACAATGTGTTGAAAAGTTTTTCTCTCTTATTGTCAACAAATATATATCAACTTCTCAACACAGGTTTGTCGGAGGTAAATCAACAGTAACTAATATTACTTTATTTACAAATTTTCATGTTAATAATATTAAAAAAGGAAATCAGGTAGATGTAATTTTATCAGATATTTCGAAGGCATTTGATAGAGTGAATCATAAAATACTGCTTAAAAAGCTTGAATCTTTTGGTTTTCATGGCCATTTACTTAACTGGTCAATATATGAAAATCGGTCCTGAAAACTCTGAGAAAATTTTCAATCAATGAAATGTTCCTAAAGGCAGTTATCATGGACCACTTCTGTTCTTGTTTTATATCAATGACTTAGGAGTTATATTTGATGCAAAATTAGATTTTAGAATACGCGTAGATTACATTATCCGCAAAGGCAACTCTATACTTCGATTACTGATAAAGAACTCTAAGTTTTGGAATACTGTTGGGTTTGTTTGAACAGACAATAATTAAAAAACCATTCACGAGGTTTTCGCTTCTAAATTGGACCGTACCTATGCCTGCGTATAAAGCTCGATGTATTTTGATTGACTTTGAAAGTCTTGAATCTACACATTGATTGTCCGCCTTTATAACTGCTGTTTAAACTATACACTCCGGCGTATTTTTTGAGACTAAAGGTTAACCACTTTTTCTTTATTCCATATAATTTAACTAATTACGGTATCAGCGAACCAGTAAAACGAGCCTGTATACTTTTTATTTAATATGCCGATGTAATTGATTTCGAATCCTCTTTTTTTTTTCAAAATAAAATATTGAATATGTTTTAATTGAATAATAATAATTTACTATTAACAAATATTTAATTTATATTGTCCTTTGTTTAAATCTTATATTATTGAATAGTTTTGATGTACATTAAGTTAAAGAGTTAACATAATTTAAGGTCTAAGAAAGTTTTCTACTTAAAGAAAAATAAATAAATAAATCAAAATAGTAAATTTCTGGAACGATTTTCTTTATACTCGGTAGATGTCGTTTTTAAATTTCACCCCATAAGCTTTCTTTTTTTAAGGGGGGAAATACAATTATTGAAGTTCCAAAAAATCGATTTTTTTGTTTTGTCTAAAAAATCGTAAATTTTATGGAGAATGCGATGGTCTAACTCTGAATTTGAAATTTGAACTTTATCTTTTTTTTTCTAACGCTTTTTGAAGACGTTTTTCGGAGCGCGGAACAAGTATTTTTGACAAGTCGACGAGGGAATCCGTTTTATATTGTATTTTTTTTATTTCTATCTACAGGGGTTTTATACATGTATATATAATATATGTATATGTACATGTGTATGTGCATATTACAAATTCGTGTCGAAAACCGATTAGTAGGTAAACATCATTTTTCAGCAATTAAAACTTTGAACGCGTTTTTCTGGAAAGAGAATTTTGAAAATTTGCGTGCACGATAATTCAAAAAGTTCTCAACCGATATTGCTCTACTTTGGAGGCTTCTTTCTTTATATCATTAGCATCTATTTGAACTAAAAATATTTGTGATTGGACTTTAAATAGTGTAAAAAAAAATTTCCATCGATTTTTCGACATTTTTCGATAAATCGGTGCCAATTTTTAATTTCTCCATTTTTCTTCATTTGTTTTAGTTCAAATAGAAATTATATCATCACATAATATGCGATTTTTTCCAGGACTATGGCAAACAAAATTGTGGCCTCCAGAATGCACGCAGATCGATGCTTCACCTGCGACCCTAGTGTTTTCGAAGGCCTATAAATCTGATATGCATCCATGAAAAAAATAAATAAAAATATGAATTTGTAGCATTTAAATTAGTAAAAGATAACTTAAAAAAAAATCCGAAAAATGCTTACCATTTTATGGTTTCGATTTTCTCAAAAACTGTTCAACTGATTTTGATGAATTTTCGTATAACAAAGTTCTTTAAACCTTTGAATATTGCAATAGCGAAATACATACAATAACTGCAGCTATTCGGGTTGAAAAAGAAGACTTGATCTCTTTTACAGTTTATCTATCATAGTTTTTAAATCTCTTACTGGCCCCGCATTTTTTTCAAATTAAGGGTTCAAACTATTCAACACTGTGTTGGGGATAGTTGGAGTTCTGTTTTAAAAATAAAGTAGCAGTTTTTCTCAACTAATGGTGACTTGTTCCTTACATATGGGAGACATTCTTCAATTTTTATTAGGTATAAAACGAAAGGTTCCAAAAATTGATAAAACAAAATTACCAAGATTCACACAAATACTATCCGTACCAAATTAAAAACAAATTGTATCACGTCCGTCTTCCGATCACCAAATCAAGCATCGAAGACCGCTGTTAGTATTCGGATGGATACCACTTACGATCACCATAGAAATCAGATGTTTTTTTTATTGCGTTCTATTTAAGATTAATATTTGAAAAAAAAAATTATTATGAAAATTAAGAAAAAATAACTAAAGTAATAGTCCATTCCCACTCATGCTAATTCTAACCACGATTTCGTAAGCAACGAGTTTAGAATAACTATGTTTGAACATTTTTAAAATTAGTATTGATAGTTATTATAGGTCAATATATATTTCGAAAATCAGTTGAAAAGAAAGAATTAAAAACGTCACTTTCGTCGAAAAATTGCAATATCACTATTATTGTCATTATAATTGTGTGGACGTTCTTAAATATTTTAAATTTTCAAATTTTCCATCGCTTCTACTGTTCTGGAATCTTATCTTGAAGATGGAAAACAGCATTTCTCCAGCCTGTCCCTAAACAAAGTGAATCTTCTTGACCCACCTCCTACCGACGAATTGTACTTTTCTTACCAAGACACTTCAATCACTGTTCAATCATCAATACAAGAAATATCTCGAAAATCGAAAGCTTTTTAATGACCCGTAATACGGTTTTCGTAGCAATCGATCCATTTGTGATCTGATAATATATCTCACCGAAAAGTGGAACAGATCTCTACATTATTTTGGAAAAAGTGGGATTATTGCGCTCGATATTTCTGAAGCATCTGATAGAATCTTGGCACCAGATTCTCTAATCGAAAATCCGTGCGTTTGGTATGAATGAAACCCTTATTCTTTGGACTAGAAATTACCTTCTAGATCGTTCAATACATGTTGTATTGGACGGTTTCAAGTCTGAACTTTACAAAATAAAAGCTGGTGTTTCCCAAGGTTCCGTTTTGTCTCCGACACTCTTTCTCATTTTTTTTAATGATCTCTTGTCTGAAACTTCTAATCCACTTCATTGTTTGCCAAATGCCAACGACTCTACTCTCAGCTTCTCATACTCGTTCTCAAATTTACGTCCATCTCCTTCGGAAGTGGAATTGCAACGGTATCGTATGATTAGATCATTAAACTAAGATCTTCACATCATTGTTAAATGGGGTATAAGAAATCGTGTGGAGCTTAATGCTTCGAAAACTCAATGCCGTGTTTTGTCGTTGAAGCAAAATGCACGCCCTTATGCCATTGTTTTCAATGGCACTAGCTCTCACTAGAAACCAAAAAGCTCTCAGTACTCGGTATGGGTATCAACGACGATCTTCGTTGGAATGACCACATCCTTGAGACCGCCAAAAATGCTGCCAAATGCTTAGGATTTCTACATATATTGATGTAAGAAATTGTTCAGCTCTTCTGATCTGGTTACAATTTATAAGACGTTTATTCGTTCAAAACTCACTCCTTTGGGCAGGTGCAGCACAATCTTCTCTCCATTTATTGGATAAAATCCAGAACAGAGCGTTAAAACTGATAGGAAACAGAGCTATCATGGATTCATTCCCATCTCTTGAACACCGTCGGAATGTTTCATGTATTTCCCTGTTTTATCGCTTCTTTCACAAGCAATGCTCACTCGAAGTAGCCAGTTGCATCCCTCCCCTCAATCAGTTCACTCGATATACTCGTTTCGCTTGGAATGGTCATCAGTTCACACTCGAGCATAATGTTCGCCGTACCGTCAAATACAGAGATACAGAGATGGAATAATCTATCCGTTACGGCTTTCCCTTGCCATTTTAATTTGTAGACATTTTAGACCAATGTTCATCGATACCTTTTTTCTCTCCACTCCTAATTTCCCCATCGCTCCAAGTTACTTTCCCTAACATTTGTTTTTAAACAAGAATTGGTAACATAAAGTTTTTTTCATTCTCACAGAAGATGATATTAATGACTGGTTATGTGATGAAAATGTTCCGAATACAGTTGGAAAAATTGAAGCTGAAAGTGAATCCGATTCTGGTAATGTTGAATAGTACAAAATATTGTAACTGGCAAGGATGCAATTCAAATCTTCGAAAAATCTTTAACTAGGGTCACTTTTGAACATTCCTATCTGAAAGTTTGCGGTGATACCCACATTTTCGTGTACCACAATCCATATACCGAAAAAAGTGATTTTCACCGCTTTTAATAGATGGAAGAAATGTTATGTTTTTTTAGAAAAATCTAAAGGATCGACTTTTTCGTCTTCTCCATAATTATATATTTTGCTTTACGTAGGTAGTGTAAGGTTTGGTCAAAATCTCGAGTTCGATTTTAAATCCGAAAATCGTATGATCATGCTCTAAAAAAACTGATCCTCAAGAACTTTAATTCAGACATTTTGGTTCCGCTATGTTCTTACTCTTTTTGAAGCATTACAAAATGATTTATAATAATTTAAATGTTTTTTTACTATAAGCTCTGACTTACAAATTCATAAATTTAATGTGTCTACTCCTTTCAGGCTCACAATTATTCGAAATACAACATTTCAAGGATTTCCGGAACTTGCTAGCCTCAAGCTATCGGGCAATCGTTTTACAAATCCTTTTCGACCCGAATACTTTAAATCAAATATTTTCCTTAGCCAAATTTGGTTAAGTGATAATATGTGGCGTTGTGATTGTCACGATTCGACATTTATGGCTTTTTACGACTTTTTAACGATAAGACCACAAAAGGTAAGCTAATTTTATCATTCAAGACTCCAAAATACAAACTAGTCTAACTTTTAGCTGAAAGACAAAAGCAACGTTAAATGCTTCAGTCCAACAGCTTATTATGGAAAAACCTGGGAAGGTGCATGTATGAATGTTTGGTATCCAGCTCAAAATGAAAAGACTGCGCAAAAGGTTTGGGTTATAATGGTTTTCTTGTTGATAATAATGGGTTGCATTTTGATGGCTACATCATGCTTCCGGAATTTCGTTCGAGGTCAAATAAAACGAAGAGATCGCCGGGAGCAAGAAGAAAACGAAGCGGAATTGGCTGAAATGTAAGTTCTGATTTTATTTCAATTCATTTTTCCTTTTCTAACTTAATAAACTTGAACAAATATTCGAACCAAAATCAATAAACCAATTGAAACAGTGAGAGTTCTGGAACGGCTAAGTAATTCTTGCAAATAAATTTCCGATTCCTTTGACTAGCCTTTGATTTTTCCATTAAAATCTCTGATTCCGCAGGCAGTTAACTTCATTTAGCCTTAAGATACTTGCCAAACTTGGAAAAAACACTTCAACTCCATTTTCTTTTTCTTTCACAGCCAACGAATAAATCGTCGCCTCCTTGCCCAAGACGCTCAGCAAAATGCTCCAACTGCACTGGAATCGATGCTTCCCACCTACGAAGATGCCCTTTTGATGCCGAAGTTAGATAGAGGCAGCAAGTCTATGATGGACTTATCATCAACAAGGAAGCCCGTTTCACGAATAAGAAGAGATATCGAGTCTGGCAGAGAGAGAATAGATGAAGAAGAAACCGTATTAGACCATCATCGATATCGCAGCGAAGAATTATTGTCTAATCGTGATAAAGAACGCACAGCTCACATCGGCACATTCCGAAGGACAGGTCACATCGACCATAATCCGTCGGGAAGTCGGCGATTCAGCATCGAAGATTTACGCTTTCCGGCAGCTCATTTGAAATCTCAAAATCTCCAGAGTGCTGAAAGAATTGGAAATTTCCAGAGTTACGAAAATAGTCCTTACTCTAAGAGACGACCCAAACCACCAGAGATTTCAGTATTCAAACGAGCCAGCATCAGAGATAGCGTAGAATTCCTTACCGATTCAGAATACAATAGCAAGCCAGGAAGTCCATTTGCTCAACGACATCCTCAACCAGAAGAAACTGCAGCATCGTCATTATCTCTTAGTGCCAGAACTATCAAAGGTAGGATTCCAGCTGATAAGAGCTTCCTTACGGTCGAGGAGCACTTTGCACGTGATGAAGTGGACAACAAGTCTGGGTCGCTCAATTCCAGTTCAAGTGATTTTCAAGTGATGCGTTCATCGGATGTCGACTTGGCATCAATTCCTGACTCCAATTCATCGAGAGACGAAGCCGTAGTTGTTATTCATACACCAGTTAGAGAAAGTAAATTCTAGAAAAAATACTTGTATTTACATTTATATAGTTTTACCACATCCTAGATAATATAAAATGATTATTAGATAAGATTATGATGATTGGTTAAAAATAATAAAATAATTTATTTAAGAACCAAACATCTCAAATTACTGAATTTGATGTGGGGGAATCTTTGAAGCAGCGGAACATTCCCGATGTATTCATATCCGTACCAAAAATATTGCGTGAACGATACAACAATATTTAAAAGCTTCCGAGTTTCCATAATCTAAATGAATACACTACTGAACAGCTTTTTTAATTTTGAACCAAATTAAGAGCGGAAACTTGCTTCTCTCAACCTGATAGCTTCTTAACAGCTTGTATCGAACCGTTTTCTTAACGATTTATATTCTTAATTCTGTTAAGAATAAATCCCAAGAAAAATCAATTTCGTGATCAGTGCCGTGATGCACTTGCATTGCATCAACAGTACTATCTAGAAAACACAGTGATCAGTTTAAGATTCGAAAAAAAATCAGATCGTCCCCAGTTGGTTTTTTCGTATTGCCAAACGGTCCTAGTGAGGTGCTTCTCTTTATTTGGATAAATGATACACCAAAAATTGGCTGATGTTACACAATGGTCCGACTGAAGGGTTTACCATTATACTATACTTATCGTTATCAGAGTTAGAAGTAAGAAACAAATCGAGAGTTTGAGCGTTTTACCCAGCATCTTGTATTCATCTACAAGCTGAGGAAGTTGGTGCATCTCAGCAAAGATATCAACATATCTTCCTTCGGGTGTTGTCTGTCCCGAATAGCGAATTCAACTTGAATTGTGTACGTTGAAGTCAACCACAATAAATATCAGTATTCGCACTAACTTGTGTTTCACCTAGTGCCAAAACAGCTGGTTTGTATCTAATACGAATATTTGAAAACACAACACGAAAATCATTTACCATTTCAGAAAAGACAAATACAATTCCGACGATCGAAGTTCGACTGTGAAAATTAGGTCCAATGGATTAAATTTTCAGAATACAAAACCTTTATAGGTGATATCTTTGTATATATAATCTATTGTATTATCATGTACACAGCTTGATTTTGTGATGCCAACGCTATCCTGATGGTGACGCTGAAATAAGAGCACGATTTTACAGTTGAGAGTAGGATTAGATGATAAGATACAAGACAAGTAGTAAAAAAGAGAATATTCACCCCTATTACAGAATTCGGCGAATGAGCTAAAGTGACAGTTTCAATTCATTTCCAAACTTTTGCTATTACTGAATCCGACGAATGAAAGTTGAACGAATGTCGGTAACAATCCCTGCACCACTGACATTTTGTTCAACTTATATGGTATTACAGAATTCGCAATCCATTCGCACTCCATACAATTTCTATCATTTTACATTCGCACCAATTTCGAGACGAATCTGAAGTGAATTTTTGATTAAACGAAAATAAACAATGGAGAGTACAAAAATGTATGTCAAAAGCTTATCATACTGAATGCTAAAGTGTTTGTTTAACAAATTTTAATAGAAAACGCACAAATAGCAACGCAACCAGAGAGCAAGAAATCTAAAAAAAAAAAAGAGCACACGGCTGGTTATGAACCGTCCCCCATCTTGTTACTAACCACTCTCAACGATGCTTGCTTTCGTTGATCGAAAATGATACTATTATCACAGCCTAGGCCAGTTGAATAAATGTTTGTAACTGACAGTGTCGATACGAAAGTTCATAAATGATAAGGTAATTTTAGAAATCGACAATGTAGTTCATCCGACGAATTTCATAATTGAGTTTTACAGCGGATGCGAATCAAGTCCACTCACCGGGAGTAAAATTCTGCGAATTCTGTAATAGACATGATTACATTATTAAATTTAGCAAAGACAAATCTAACAAGTACTGTCGCTATGCTTTAGACAGTTACTCGACAATAGGGGCAAGCAAGTAGTTGAGAAAACGTGGCCATATTTATTTTCGAATTTTTCGTAAACAGATTCGCCCCTTAGAAAATTGTATTTTTATTCATGTCGATTACAGAATTCGCAGAATTTTACTCCCGGTGAGTTGACTTGATTCGCATCCGCTGTAAAACTCAATTATGAAATTCGTCGGATGAACTACATTGTCGATTCCTAAAATTACCTTATCATTTATGAACTTTCGTATCGACACTGTCAGCAACAAACATTTATTCAACTGGCCTAGGCTGTGATAATAGTATCGTTTTCGATCAACGAAATCAAGCATCGTTGAGAGCAGTGTTGTCGTTTCAAAAATTCCTAGAGTAGCACTTTTCATAAAATTAGGGGAGCATTGAGGAGCCACGTTAAAATTCGGGATATATCATCAAATAATAGATGCGGTCACAAATGAAAAGAAACAAAAATATTTTTTTTCTATTGATATTTTTATTCATACCTACACACAAAAATGTCTAAGGGTGTGTTCACAACGAAACTGCGATAAACGATTCAAGCTGCGATTTGATCAGAGCTGAGAAATCTTTACATTGATTTTCCTATATGTGTTCACAACGGAGCAGCGCTTCGAACAACAACAATCAATGTAAAAATCTCAAAGCTTTAGTCACATTGCTTCTCGAAACGTTTATCGCAGCTCCGTTGTGAACACACCCTAAGACGGACACATGCACGTAACGTTCTATTGGACTAAACAAAACAAAAAGCAATTCATATCTGAAGTTGTATATCTATATAAATATAGCCTCAAAAGAAGCCTTATTTTAAATAGGAAAATAAATAACTGAAAATTGATCATTATTAAGAAATTAATTAAAAATATTAAAAGTAGGTTTTTTAAAAACACATATGTAACTTATATAATATAAAAATAAATATACATACATTATTATTTCTTTGAGTCCAGACCTCTTTTTTTTTACTTCTCAATCAAACTTTTAGACGGTTCCCACTTTTCGCATGAGTTATTATTCAAAAGTTCTTTTGCCGTTAAAATAGCATTCACTGTTTCAACGTGAAGGCGGTTTCGCTTTTTGTCTTTTATTAGACTAACATCTGAATACTTTCTTTTCGCAATCGCACTACTGTGTGGAAAAACATTTATTGTTTTTAGTGTTGAACGTACTTCGGTAAAAATCTTCAAAGTCTAAGTCCTTTGACATAGAAGTTTGATTAAGAAATAGCCGCCATTCCTCATCTAGATTTTCAGACTCTGACTCATCCGCTAAATCTAGAAATAAGATCATCAAGGGACTAAACTTGGTGCTAGGTTCTTGGGGTCAATACCTTGTATTACCACTAAAACTTTATCATCAAATTAAACGTAATTTAGATTTTAAAAAATATTATCGTTGGAGAAATCGATTTTATGTAGCTGTAAATCATCTATGTATATATTCTGTCTTGACAAAATTTTGAAGAAGGGTCTTGAAATACATTCTTACATTTTGGAGCAAGGTATGCATTTTTGGGGCTTCCGCTTAAAATTCTATGTTTATTTTTTTTGTTATATTCAAAACGTTACCCAAGAAACTTAAATATGTTTTATTTATTTCCGTAAACTCTAAGAAGATATTATGGGCCAAATTCATATTGCTTTCTAACTTGTAAGCAATGAAAAAATGTTGCAGAGGAACCCATTGTTCAAGAATTCTTGAGATAACGCTTTCCAACGAAAGCCACCTAGTTGACGACATTTTAAGAATTTTATGCACCTCAACTGAAAAATATTTTTGAAACTCTTCAAATTCCAGTGTTCGTTTAGGACTATGTGCAAAAAACTAATATATATTACTAGTCAGAACCTCAAGATGGGAGGGAGGAGCCTTTTTGAGGCATGGGGAGCACAGTAGCCCTTCCCGCAGTAAAGGAGCCAAATGTTACTATAGTAGCCATTCCGACAACACTGGTTGAGAGTGGTTAGTACGAAGATGGGGGACGGTTCAAAACCAACTGTGTGCTCTTTTTTTTTTTTTTTTTAGATTTCTTGCTCTCTGGTTTCGTTGCTATTTGTGCGTTTTTTATTAAAATTTGTTAAACAAACACTTTAGCATTCAGTATGATAAGCTTTTGACTTAAATTTTTGTACTCTCCATTGTTTATTTTCGTTTAATCAAAAATTCACTTCAGATTCGTCTCGAAATTGGTGCGAATGTAAAATGATAGAAATTGTATGGAGTGCGAATGGATTGCGAAATCTGTAATACCATATAAGTTGAACAAAATGTCAATGGTGCAAGGATTGTTACCGACATTCGTTCAACTTTCATTCGTCGGATTCAGTAATACCAAAAGTTTGGAAATGAATTGAAATTGTCACTTTAGCTCATTCGCCGAATTCTGTAATAGGGGTGATTAATTTTGACACGCGTTCATCTTCATACCCTCATATTTGGATATTGAAATACATTGCATACTTTTCATTACGTTACTTTTTTATTCCACAATTTATTTCACACAGCAAATTTTAACTACTTCTGTTAAAATTTGTTAGACTAACTTTATTTGACTACATAAACAACTTAGCAAACCTAAATAATGTAGTTATTTCTATAAATTTACAGTGACCAACCCTGCTTTTAAGCAAACACAAAATCACACAATTGTTCCTTTCTCTCTAACTCCTATAAACGATAATTATTCAGTGCTCTTATGATTCGATTATCGATATTGTTCGTTTTATGCGCGAAACAGATTAAACCACCCCTATTACAGAATTCGGCGAATGAGCTAAAGTGACAGTTTCAATTCATTTCCAAACTTTTGCTATTACTGAATCCGACGAATGAAAGTTGAACGAATGTCGGTAACAATCCCTGCACCACTGACATTTTGTTCAACTTATATGGTATTACAGAATTCGCAATCCATTCGCACTCCATACAATTTCTATCATTTTACATTCGCACCAATTTCGAGACGAATCTGAAGTGAATTTTTGATTAAACGAAAATAAACAATGGAGAGTACAAAAATGTAAGTCAAAAGCTTATCATACTGAATGCTAAAGTGTTTGTTTAACAAATTTTAATAGAAAACGCACAAATAGCAACGCAACCAGAGAGCAAGAAATCTAAAAAAAAAAAAAGAGCACACGGCTGGTTATGAACCGTCCCCCATCTTGTTACTAACCACTCTCAACGATGCTTGCTTTCGTTGATCGAAAATGATACTATTATCACAGCCTAGGCCAGTTGAATAAATGTTTGTAACTGACAGTGTCGATACGAAAGTTCATAAATGATAAGGTAATTTTAGAAATCGACAATGTAGTTCATCCGACGAATTTCATAATTGAGTTTTACAGCGGATGCGAATCAAGTCCACTCACCGGGAGTAAAATTCTGCGAATTCTGTAATAGACATGATTACATTATTAAATTTAGCAAAGACAAATCTAACAAGTACTGTCGCTATGCTTTAGATGTCGCCCCAATCGTTCTACTTTATGAGAGTACTATAAGTTTTATATACAAAGGTGAAATGCATAAGAAAACATTGCATTTGAAATTAATCAAGACATACAAACACAATTGAACTATAGGTACGTCAGATCTCAGATGTCACTTAACTTTCCATTGTAAAAAAAACGACAGTTACTCGACAATAGGGGAAAGCAAGTAGTTGAGAAAACGTGGCCATATTTATTTTCGAATTTTTCGTAAACAGATTCGCCCCTTAGAAAATTGTATTTTTATTAATTTTGACACGCGTTCATCTTCATACCCTCATATTTGGATATTGAAATACATTGCATACTTTTCATTACGTTATTTTTTTATTCCACAATTTATTTCACACAGCAACATTTAAAACTACTTCTGTTAAAATTTGTTAGACTAACTTTATTTGACTACATAAACAACTTAGCAAACCTAAATAATGTAGTTATTTCTATAAATTTACAGTGACCAACCCTGCTTTTAAGCAAACACAAAATCACACAATTGTTCCTTTCTCTCTAACTCCTATAAACGATAATTATTCAGTGCTCTTATGATTCGATTATCGATATTGTTCGTTTTATGCGCGAAACAGATTAAACCAGCAACAGCACCAGCATCGTCAACAGCAAACAGCACGCTGACCAGCAAACATTTCTCAAACACATTCCCACCAGCAACGTCATTTCATCTGCTTGACATTTCATATGGAAAAAAAGTTTTTCATTGTGGTGCCACTGAATATTGCAGTGGGAAAGTTGACAACACTGCACCAGCAACAGCAAATTTAGGACTTTTGCGAGAAACAGATTGGCACAGCAACTTCAACAGCAACTTGGACAACCACGTCACTCTTTTTAGAGCTAGTGGTTTTAAATGGCTTTGAATACATTAACACAGCAACATCGATATCGACACCAAAGTTAGACCTAAACGCTAAATTCGATGTCGCTGTGCAAATGCTACCATCTTTTAAGCCAAAATTCTTCAGGTTTATCAACACTCAAATGAAACTGTGACAACCATCTTTTCGTTTTGTCTATTTATTTTGGTTTTGACAATGGAAGAATTACTAAAAACAAATTAATTTTAGTACGACAAATTGCAAGTCGTATACATTGATGCAATGATGTTAATTTTTATCAAATTATGTACGGCAAATTCATTTCGCATTTGAAACTATTTTGATTATATATGCTGTCAAAAACGCTGTTCACGTTGTAATCTATTTCACAAGACTTTTGATGTTGAAGTTTTCGTTGCTGTTAAAGTTGCTGTTGAAGTTGCTGTGTTAATCTGTTTCTCGCATTTGGCCTAACGACGCTGTTGGCGTTGCTGTTGCTGTTCTTATGTGTGTTGAACAATTGAAATACATTGGCTCTAAATTAATGGCGGCCGCTGTTGCTGTTGACGGTGCTGTTGCTGGTTCAATCTGTTCCGCGCTTTAAACAAAAATTCTTAAGTCTACAACACAAATCTCCACACAGTAAATCGTTATGGATTCACAGTCGATTATCACCATAATATCTAGGTACATTAAATTATTATACACAATGGTGTGGTTACGAAATTGGGTACATTTAATAAAAAGAGGTTTGTGTCAAAATTGTATAATACTCGTAATCTAATTCACCAACCACTTGGTTGTTTTATTTCTGTATTTGATTTACAGAGGGCAAATTGTGTTGGGTTTGTGTATTAACTATACAGTAACTGTCTACAGTAATGAACAAAACTATATGGGTATTCTTATTTAATGGAATTTTCTATAGGTAAATTCTGTTTTCAATACAATAATACATTTTTTTTTGCGCTAGGCGCGCACATTCAATATTTAGTTGCACAACTGTTTCGTTGCTAAAATGAAACCTATATGGGCTCATATGGGACACCGTGCACTTAGATCACAGTTGCCAGTGCGCGGCTAGCCTAAGACAACATTTGCAAGCTGACAGCTGAAAAATATAAATGCTGATGTAAATCTGAGAAAGTATTTGGATTTGAAAAATTAAATTTAAATCGAAAAATAAATCGATACTTTTGCCCAATGAAATGCAAGAATTGCCAAAATCGGCATTTTGCCGGATCGAAATCAAAAACAAATTGATTTATTTTACCAAATGGAAAACACCATATATTGCTTCGTGCATTATCAAATGAAATTCAGATTTTGTAGAAAAGATTTTTAGTTTTATTTTGCTTTTTTTGCCTTTAGTTTTGTATCTTGGTTTTTAACTTAACTTTACTTTTTTCTACAAAATTCTTTTTTTTAGTTTTTTTTTTTACTACTGAGATCTTTACTTAACAAATGAAAATTATGGAATCGAATCTTCTAGCAAAAACGATTTTATTCAAAAGTGGCTTCGTAAGCACATTCAGCTCTGACGGAATTGTGGCTGCTTTCAGGTTCAAATACACTCGATGTCGGTTGTGGCATCGTTGCCAACACCATAGTTCATATCACGTTTCGGTTTTCCAATTTTTTGTAGTGCGTTACTTGTGTTTAAATCACGTTCAGTTTCATATCAGATTTAATTTCCTGCAATTATTAAGATGGATTGGATATGTGAACGTTTAAATGTCAAAGACTAATCCGCGAACAGCCTGCGGTATAGTTTGCGACCACCGAATACGAAAAATTCTTTAAAAAGTATTTTTTTTTTTTAAATTGCTGCTCAATTTTTGTTTTTACTATTTCTCCAACTGAATAAATAACCTTATCGTTAAACGGAACGTTATTTTGTGGTACCAACGCTATCCTGGTGATGGCGCTGAAATAAGCGCAGCGCACAATTTTACTGTGGAGAGTAGGATAAGTAACACAAACAAGTAGTAAAAAAGAGAATATTTTATTATTAAACTTAGCAGAGATAAATCTAACAAATACTATAGCTATGCTTAAGATACTGTTGCGAACAGAGCTTTATACTCCTACAGCGCCATCTGTTGGGAATTACATATCTGCTTTGTGAGGGAACAAAACAAAAAGCTCTTTTCCATCGCATCTAAATTTCCCCTAATTCCAAAGTACTAGAACATTCTACCCCCATAAGAATTTCCCCTTCTGGACAAGAACCTTCTAGAACAACTGGTTTGAGTATAAAAGGGAGTGTTCACGGTGAGCGGAAGACAGTTTATTTTCGATTATGAAAGTGTGCAAAGCTGAACTATTGGATTGTGGAAAGTGTAATTAAAAAGTGGATTTAAGTTGGAATAAAAGTATTAGAGTTGATTATAAATTGAGATTTATTGTTTTGATTCGAAAAGTGTAAATAAAGAAGAAATTCTAAAAGGAGTAATAAGTTTTATTTAACGAACCTTGGAAAAATATTACATTGGTGTCAGAAAAGTGGAATAAAACTTATTGTGCAGTGAAGTGTGCGAAAAAAAAAATAATAATAAAAAATGAGCAAGTTACTAAAAGAGCTCAACTGTAATGAGCTGAAAAGTGAATTAGGCAAGCGAGAACTTTCTAGAGCAGGATCGAAAAATGAGCTTGTTCTGCGCTTGGCCGAATATTTGAAACAGCAAAATGAAGACCCGGACATCTTCGTCTTTGAAGCTGACGCTGAGGAAGCAGACGTAAGTAAAAATGTAGATGTTTCAAATATGATTAGTCTTCTGCTTCAACGTTTCGAAGAGCAACGAAATGAACAAAAGAATGTTCTCGAACGTCTCGAAGAGCAACGAAATGAACAGAAAAACGAACAAAAGAATGTTCTCGAACGTCTCGAAGAGCAGCGAAATGAACAAAAGAAAGAACAGGAGAATGCACAAAAGAATGTTCTCGAATGCCTGGAGAAACAGCATAGCGAACAAAAAGACCTTCTCGAAGAACAGAGAAACATGCTAGAAGGCAAGCTTGTTAACATCGAAAAGAATGTATCTGCACTTGATGAACGTGTTTCATTGTTGGAGAATCAAGCCGAACGTGTTTCATTATTAGAGAATCAAGTCGACAACAAAATGGAGACGCTTTCAAAAGAGCTAGAACGCATTCGAAATATAAAGATTCGGGAAAGTTCTGGAGAAACTTTGAGGAAAAAGGAGATGCAACCTCCAACCTTTGATGGACAAACTTCTTGGTCTATATACAAGAAGCAATTCGAGGCAGCCTCCACAACAAATGGCTGGGATGAGGCTGACAAGTATATAGCCTTAACTCTTGCTCTTAGAGGAGCAGCTGCTGAGTTGTTGCAAACCATACCAGCAGATAAGAGCGGCGACTTCAATTCCTTGGTTTTGGCTATAGACAAACGCTTTGGTAACAGCCACATGAAAGAAGTCTTCAAAGTGCAACTCAATTCCAGAGTTCAGAAGAGGGGCGAAACTCTACAACAACTGCAAGCGGACATTGAAAGGCTTGTTCATCTTGCATATCCAGATGTTGGAGAGGAAATCTGTAACCAGTTTTCAGTTGAGGCATTTGTTCGCGCCATTTCCGACATACATCTTCAAAGGGCCGTACGAACTGCTGGAAAACGTACTCTTTCGGAAACATTAGCGTTTGCCTTGACAATGGAAGCAGCTGAGCAAGCTTCTCACGGAGTACATCGATTTAGAGAAGCCATCGTCGAAGAATGCTCATGCCAAAGAACTGATGTCCAAAGGAACCAACGAAACGGACTTGCAAAGTGCTGGAATTGCAACAAGACCGGACATTTACAGCGTCAATGTCGATTACCACCAAGAAGAGCTTGTCAACATTGTGGACACGGAGTTTCAAGCCCAGAACAAGGTAACAATAACATCAGTGTTACTTCCCGAACAGTTTCCCAACAGGGAAACGAGTAAGAACCAACTTCGAGGGGCAGAAGCTGGTTTCTGGTATCGATGGCCCCAGAAACACCATCCAGGTCTCTCAAACTAAGCGAGGCAATAAAAGTCTGACTGTCGAGGCAACTTTAAATGGCAACAAACGTGTGGTCACCATCGACACCGGTGCCACAGCCTCCATTGTGCGTCAAGACTTAGTTCACCTGAATTGGCTACACAACACCAATAGTTACCGTCTAAGAACTGCCACAGGAGAAGCAGCTAGGGTTTATGGGGAAATTCGACTTAGAATTCGAATTGCAGATCTAGAATTCTCACACAAATTTTTGGTGGCAGATATATGTGACGAATGCATCATAGGCATGGACTTCATGAAAGAACATCGTGTAGTTTTGGATATCGGCAACCAGGTACTCAAATACCAAAATACAGAGATTCCAATGATCTATGGGCACGAAGGAACAACAACTCTAAGGACTGTCATCAAGGAAGATGTGATTATTCCTACTTCTTCTGAGGTATTTGTTTGGACAGAATTAGAAGGTGAGTGTGGACGCCATCGATACCTAATGGTGGAACCAGGCCCAGATTGTTCTTCCCAAAACGTCATCATTGGGAAGACACTTGTGGCTCCGAAGAACAATATGGTCCCCGTACGGATACTCAACACCAAACCGTACGATGTGAAGTTAGTGAAAGGAGAAGTTATCGGTAAGTGCGAATCTGTCGCAGCCATAACACGAATTGACGCTGAAACACCGAGAACGACATTAAACCCTGAGGAGCTCAATAGCATCAAGGCAAAGATACTTAATTCATCTAACCTAGACCAACATCAGGTTAAAACGGCAGAAAGCCTTCTGAACGAGTATGCTGACATTTTCGCTTCACCAAACGGAAAATATGGAAGGACACAAATGGTGCAGCATCGAATAAATACAGGAGATGCAAGGCCCATTCGTCAGCCCGCAAGACGTCTGCCACTGGCCAAACAAGGTGAAGCTGAGGAAATGATTACCACCATGAAGAAGGATGGTTTGATTGAGAACTCCAAAAGTCCTTGGGCGTCACCAGTGGTCCTAGTCAAAAAGAAGGACGGAAGTACACGGTTTTGTGTTGACTACCGAAGGTTGAATGACGTAACCAAGAAAGACAGCTACCCCCTGCCAAGAATTAGTGACACCTTAGATGCGATGGAAGGAGCACACTGGTTTTCAACACTGGACTTGAAAAGTGGATATTGGCAAGTTGAAATTCACCCTGAAGATCGAGAAAAGACAGCGTTCTCCACAGGTAATGGACTGTGGCAGTTCAACGTGATGCCATTTGGTCTTTGCAACGCTCCGGCAACATTTGAGCGTTTGATGGAGTGTGTCCTTCAAGGTCTGACGTGGAAAACTTGTCTTGTCTACTTGGATGATGTTATCGTTTATGGAAAGACATACGACCAACACTGTAAGAACCTAAAGGGTGTGTTCCAGAGACTTCGAGAGGCTAACCTTAAACTGAACCCAGAAAAATGTGCACTGTTCCAGACTGAAGTAAAGTATTTGGGACATATCATCTCGTCCCAAGGAGTCAAGACTGATCCTGAAAAAGTTGACACCGTCAAAAATTGGCCAACACCACAGGACAAACATCAACTACGAAGTTTTCTTGGTCTTGCTACTTATTACAGACGTTTTGTTAAGAACTTTGCCGGAATTGCGAAGAGTTTGCATCAGCTTACGGAAAAGAACAAGCAGTTTAAATGGTCAGGTGAGTGTGAAAAAGCCTTCCAAGAACTGAAATACCGTCTATGCAATGCTCCGGTGCTGATCTATCCGACTCCAGGCAAGCCTTTTATCATTGATGCTGATGCAAGCAACGTAGGAGTCGGCGCTGTTCTGTCACAAGTGCACAATGGCGAAGAAAAGGTTGTCGCCTATTTCAGCAAAGTACTGTCAAAGACCGAAAGAAACTACTGTGTGACCAGAAGAGAACTCTTGGCACTCATCTTGGCAACGAAACACTTTCACAAATACATCTATGGACAGAAGTTTCTTCTACGAACCGATCATGGTGCTCTTAACTGGTTGTTGAACTTCAAGAACCCAGAAGGACAAGTCGCAAGGTGGATAGAAAGACTGCAGACTTACGATTACGAAATTCAACACCGAAGGGGAAAGCTGCACTCGAATGCCGACGCACTATCCCGAAGACCTTGTAAAATAGATTGCAAGCATTGCAGGCGACAAGAAGAAAAGGAATCCATCAACATTCTGCGAATAAGGGCTGACCCCATTTGTGGATGGAGCAATGAAGAAATAAGATCTGCTCAACAAGAAGACCCCGACATTGAACCTCATTCTGACCAAGGAAGGAACTTTGAGTCAAACATATTCCAAGAGGTGTGCGCGTTCCTTGGCATTAAGAAAACCAGAACCACACCACTTCACCCCCAATCTGATGGAATGGTCGAGAGATTCAACAGGACCTTAAAAGAGCACCTCACTAAAGTCGTAGGCGACTATCAAAGAAACTGGGATAGGCACATACCACTATTTTTGATGGCCTACCGAAGTGCAATACATAGCTCAACAGGACAAACACCATCTGAAATCCTGTTCGGAAGAAGCATACGGCTGCCTAGTGAGATAAGGTTTGGACACCCATCAGAAGAGTCTCAGGAAATTAGCGATTACGTGAGTGACCTAAAAGAGAGGCTAAACGACATCCACGAAAGGACCAGGACTAGAATGAGCGCTTACAGCGATCGAATGAAGACAAGGTACGACACAAGAGCAAACACGACAGGATTCCAAGTAGGAGATCGTGTATGGCTGTATAATCCACACCGTCAAAAGGGATTGTCGCCGAAACTTCAACAAAACTGGGAAGGCCCTTATAGTGTCGTCACGAAAATCAATGATGTCGTTTACCGAATTCAAAGAGGGTCACGAGGAAAGTTCAAAGTTGTGCATAGCGATCGACTGCACCGATACAGTGGCGAATCTGGAGATAGAATTGTTCGGGACGAACAATCTTAAGAAGGGGGCAATGTTGTGAACAGAGCTTTATACTACTACAGCGCCATCTGTTGGAAAACTGCATATCTAATTTATGGAAGAAACAAAAAGCTCTTTTCCAATGTCAAATGTATTTCCCCTTATTCCAAACATCTAGAACATTCCAAGACAAGAACTTTCGAGAGCAACTAACTTGAGTATATAAGGGAGTGAGCACGGGACAGTTTATTTTCGATTATGAAAGTGTGAAAAGCTGAACTATTGGATTGTGGAATTAAATAAGTGTGATTTAAGTTTGAATAAAAGTATTGGAGTTGATTACAAATTGAGATTTATTGTTTTGATTTGAAAAGTGTAAATAAAGAAGAAATTCTAAAAGGAGTAATAAGTTTTATTTAACGAACCTTGGAAAAATATTACAGTACCATAAGTTTAATATACAAAGATCATGCTAAAACAATTTAAGCCTTTGTATATAAAACTTATAGTATTGTAATATTTTTCCAAGGTTCGTTAAATAAAACTTATTACTCCTTTTAGAATTTCTTCTTTATTTACACTTTTCGAATCAAAACAATAAATCTCAATTTATAATCAACTCTAATACTTTTATTCCAACTTAAATCCACTTTTTAATTACACTTTCCACAATCCAATAGTTCAGCTTTGCACACTTTCATAATCGAAAATAAACTGTCTTCCGCTCACCGTGAACACTCCCTTTTATACTCAAACCAGTTGTTCTAGAAGGTTCTTGTCCAGAAGGGGAAATTCTTATGGGGGTAGAATGTTCTAGTACTTTGGAATTAGGGGAAATTTAGATGCGATGGAAAAGAGCTTTTTGTTTTGTTCCCTCACAAAGCAGATATGTAATTCCCAACAGATGGCGCTGTAGGAGTATAAAGCTCTGTTCGCAACATTGCCCCCTTCTTAAGATTGTTCGTCCCGAGCAACTCTATCACCAGCTTCGGCACTGTATCGGTGCAGTCGATCGCTATGCACAACTTTGAACTTTCCTCGTGACCCTCTTTGAATTCGGTAAACGACATCATTGATTTTCGTGACGACACTATAAGGGCCTTCCCAGTTTTGTTGAAGCTTCGGCGACAATCCCTTTTGACGATGTGGATTATACAGCCATACACGATCTCCTACTTGGAATCCTGTCGTGTTTGCTCTTGTGTCGTACCTTGTCTTCATTCGATCGCTGTAAGTGCTCATTCTAGTCCTGGTCCTTTCGTGGATGCCGATTAGCCTCTCTTTTAGGTCACTCACGTAATCCCCTGTTTCCTGAGACTCTTGTGGTGGGTGTCCAAACCTTATCTCACTAGGCAGGCGTATGCTTTTTCCGAACAGGATTTCAGATGGTGTTTGTCCTGTTGAGCTATGTACTGCACTTCGATAGGCCATCAAAAATAGTGGTATGTGCCTATCCCAGTTTCTTTGGTTGTCGCCTACGACCTTAGTGAGGTGCTCTTTTAACGTCCTGTTGAATCTCTCGACCATTCCATCAGATTGCGGGTGAAGTGGTGTGGTTCTCGTTTTCTTAATGCCAAGGAACGCGCACACCTCTTGGAATATGTTCGACTCAAAGTTCCTTCCTTGGTCAGAATGGAGCTCCATAGGCACACCGAACCTGCTTACCCAGTTAGACACAATCTGGTCGGCCACGGTCTTGGCTTCTTGGTTCGGGATAGCGTATGCCTCAGGCCATTTGCTGAAGTAATCCATTAGCACCAGAATGTATTTGTTTCCTTCATTCGTTTCCGGAAATGGGCCAGCTACATCAACAGCAATCCTCTCAAACGGTGAGCCAACATTATATTGCATCATTTTTCCTTGCAGTTTTCTACCAGGGCCTTTGGTTGCAGCACAAGCGTCACAATTTCGGCACCACTTTTCAACGTCGTCTCTTGCATGCAACCAGTAGAATCGTTGTCTCACTTTTTCTAACGTCTTGTTGACTCCCAAATGGCCTCCTGAAGGTCCATCATGCATTTCTCGAAGAACCTCTTTAATTTTTGATTGAGGTAACACAAGCTGCATCACATAGGATTTACCATCAGCGGACTCCCATTTACGCCGAAGAACACCTTCTCGCACATGAAGTGAGTCCCACTGTGCCCAATAGGCCTTTAAAACTGGACTCCTATCGGAAATGTCATTCCATGCGGGTTTTTCTTCATGTTCTTTCCATGCGAGAAGAGGTTCAATGTCGGGGTCTTCTTGTTGAGCAGATCTTATTTCCTCATTGCTCCATCCACAAATGGGGTCAGCCCTTATTCGCAGAATGTTGATGGATTCCTTTTCTTCTTGTCGCCTACAATGCTTGCAGTCTATTTTACAAGGCCTTCGGGATAGTGCGTCGGCATTCGAGTGCAGCTTTCCCCTTCGGTGTTGAATTTCGTAATCGTAAGTCTGCAGTCTTTCTATCCACCTTGCGACTTGTCCTTCTGGGTTCTTGAAGTTCAACAACCAGTTAAGAGCACCATGATCGGTTCGTAGAAGAAACTTCTGTCCATAGATGTATTTGTGAAAGTGTTTCGTTGCCAAGATGAGTGCCAAGAGTTCTCTTCTGGTCACACAGTAGTTTCTTTCGGTCTTCGACAGTACTTTGCTGAAATAGGCGACAACCTTTTCTTCGCCATTGTGCACTTGTGACAGAACAGCGCCGACTCCTACGTTGCTTGCGTCAGCATCGATGATAAAAGGCTTGCCTGGAGTCGGATAGATCAGCACCGGAGCATGGCATAGACGGTATTTCAGTTCTTGGAAGGCTTTTTCACACTCACCTGACCATCTAAACTGCTTGTTCTTTTCCGTAAGCTGATGCAAAGTCTTCGCAATTCCGGCAAAGTTCTTAATAAAACGTCTGTAATAAGTAGCAAGACCAAGAAAACTTCGTAGTTGATGTTTGTCCTGGGGTGTTGGCCAATTTTTGACGGTGTCAACTTTTTCAGGATCGGTCTTGACTCCTTGGGACGAGATGATATGTCCCAAATACTTTACTTCAGTCTTGAACAGTGCACATTTTTCTGGGTTCAGTTTAAGGTTAGCCTCTCGAAGTCTCTGGAACACACCCTTTAGGTTCTTACAGTGTTGGTCGTATGTCTTTCCGTAAACGATAACATCATCCAAGTAGACAAGACAAGTTTTCCACGTCAGACCTTGAAGGACGCACTCCATCAAACGCTCAAATGTTGCCGGAGCGTTGCAAAGACCAAACGGCATCACCTTAAACTGCCAGAGCCCATTACCTGTGGAGAACGCTGTCTTTTCTCGATCTTCAGGGTGAATTTCAACTTGCCAATATCCACTTTTCAAGTCCAGTGTTGAAAACCAGTGTGCTCCTTCCATCGCATCTAAGGTGTCACTAATTCTTGGCAGGGGGTAGCTGTCTTTCTTGGTTACGTCATTCAACCTTCGGTAGTCAACACAAAACCGTGTACTTCCGTCCTTCTTTTTGACTAGGACCACTGGTGACGCCCAAGGACTCTTGGAGTTTTCAATGAAACCATCCTTCTTCATGGTGGTAATCATTTCCTCAGCTTCACCTTGTTTGGCCAGTGGCAGACGTCTTGCGGGCTGACGAATGGGTCTTGCATCTCCGGTATTTATTCGATGCTGCACCATTTGTGTCCTTCCATATTTTCCGTTTGGTGAAGCGAAAATGTCAGCATACTCGTTCAGAAGGCTTTCTGCCATTTTAACCTGATGTTGGTCTAGGTTAGATGAATGGAGTATCTTTGCCTTGATGGTATTGAGCTCCTTAGGGTCTAATGTCTTTTTCGGTGTTTCAGCGTCAATTTGTGTTATGGCTGCGACAGATTCGCACTTACAGATAACTTCTCCTTTCGTCAACTTAACATCGTACGGTTTGGTGTTGAGTATCCGTACGGGGACCATATTGTTCTTAGGAGCCACAAGTGTCTTCCCAATGATGAAGTTTTGGGTAGAATAATCTGGGTCTGGTTCCACCATTAGGTATCGATGGCATTCACACTCACCTTCTAATTCTGTCCAAACAAATACCTCAGAAGAAGTAGGAATAATCACATCTTCCTTGATGACAGTCCTTAGAGTTGTTGTTCCTTCGTGCCCATAGATCATTGGAATCTCTGTATTTTGGTATTTGAGTACCTGGTTGCCGATATCCAAAACTACACGATGTTCTTTCATGAAGTCCATGCCTATGATGCATTCGTCACATATATCTGCCACCAAAAATTTGTGTGAGAATTCTAGATCTGCAATTCGAATTCTAAGTCGGACTTCACCATAAATCCTAGCTGCTTCTCCTGTGGCAGTTCTTAGACGGTAGCTATTGCTGTTGTGAAGCCAATTCAGGTGAACTAGGTCTTGACGCACAATGGAGGCTGTGGCACCGGTGTCGATGGTGACCACACGTTTGTTGCCATTTAAAATTGCCTCGACAGTCTCGTTTAGTCTGGGAGACCTGGATGGTGTTTCTGGGGCCGTCGATACCAGAAATCAGCTTCTGCCCCTCGAAGTTAGTTCTTACTTGTTGGGAAACTGTTCGGGAAGTAACACTGGTGTTATTGTTACCTTGTTCTGAGTTTGAAACTCCATGTCCACAATGTTGACAAGCTCTTCTTGGTGGTAATCGACATTGACGCTGTAAATGTCCAGTCTTATTGCAATTCCAGCACTTTGCAAGTCCGTTTCGTTGGTTCCTTTGGACATCAGTTCTTTGGCATGAGCATTCTTCGACGATGGCTTCTCTAAGTCGATGTACTCCGTGAGAAGCTTGCTCAGCTGCTTCCATTGTCAAGGCAAACGCTAATGTTTCCGAAAGCGTTCGTTTTCCAGCAGTTCGTACGGCCCTTTGAAGATGTATGTCAGAAATGGCGCGAACAAATGCCTCAACTGCGAACTGGTTGCAAATTTCCTCTCCAACATCTGGATATGCAAGATGAACAAGCCTTTCAATGTCCGCTTGCAGTTGTTGTAGAGTTTCGCCCCTCTTCTGAACTCTGGAATTGAGTTGCACTTTGAAGACTTCTTTCATGTGGCTGTTACCAAAGCGTTTGTCTATAGCCAAAACCAAGGAATTGAAGTCGCCGCTCTTATCTGCTGGTATGGTTTGCAACAACTCAGCAAGAGCAAGAGTTAAGGCTATATACTTGTCAGCCCCATCCCAGCCATTTGTTGTGGAGGCTGCCTCGAATTGCTTCTTGTATATAGACCAAGAAGTTTGTCCATCAAAGGTTGGAGGTTGCATCTCCTTTTTCCTCAAGGTTTCTCCAGAACTTTCCCGAATCTTTATATTTCGAATGCGATCTAGCTCTTTTGAAAACGTCTCCATTTTGTTGTCGACGTGATTCTCCAATAATGAAACACGTTCGGCTTGATTCTCCAACAATGAAACACGTTCATCAAGTGCAGATACATTCTTCTCGATGTTAACAAGCTTGCCTTCTAGCATGTTTCTCTGCTCTTCGAGAAGGTCTTTTTGTTCGCTATGCTGTTTCTCCAGGCATTCGAGAACATTCTTCTGTTGCTCCTCGAAACGTTCGAGAACATTCTTTTGTACATTCTCCTGTTCTTTCTTTTGTTCATTTCGTTGCTCTTCGAGACGTTCGAGAACATTCTTTTGTTCATTTCGTTGCTCTTCGAGACGTTCGAGAACATTCTTTTGTTCTTTCTTTTGTTCATTTCGTTGCTCTTCGAAACGTTCAAGCAGAAGACTAATCATATTTGAAACATCTACATTTTTAACGAAGATTATAATGAAATAAGAAAATTATTTCAATTTTAAGCGGAGTGATTGAATTAAATTCAATTGAATTGAAATTCCCCTAGAAAAATAAAATTCACAGTATATTAGTGCTGTGAAATTTATAAGCGTCGCTAAACATCGACAAATAATAATTGCGTCTTAGAAGGGTACGACAGCATCTAACTGATGAGCCCACTGTCGTACCTGGGCGAAACGCACTATGGAGTTGAGGTCGCATAAAACTTTCAATTGAATTTAATTCAATCACTCCGCTTAAAATTGAAATAATTTTCTTATTTCATTATAATCTTCGTTGATATACAGTCTGACCACGGACATTAACATTCTAGGTGTCAGAATTTATTCAAATTCCCCTAGAAAAATAAAATTCACAGTATATTAGTGCTGTGAAATTTATAAGCGTCGCTAAACATCGACAAATAATAATTGCGTCTTAGAAGGGTACGACAGCATCTAACTGATGAGCCCACTGTCGTACCTGGGCGAAACGCACTATGGAGTTGAGGTCGCATAAAACTTTCAATTGAATTTAATTCAATCACTCCGCTTAAAATTGAAATAATTTTCTTATTTCATTATAATCTTCGTTGATATACAGTCTGACCACGGACATTAACATTCTAGGTGTCAGAATTTATTCAAATTCCCCTAGAAAAATAAAATTCACAGTATATTAGTGCTGTGAAATTTATAAGCGTCGCTAAACATCGACAAATAATAATTGCGTCTTAGAAGGGTACGACAGCATCTAACTGATGAGCCCACTGTCGTACCTGGGCGAAACGCACTATGGAGTTGAGGTCGCATAAAACTTTCAATTGAATTTAATTCAATCACTCCGCTTAAAATTGAAATAATTTTCTTATTTCATTATAATCTTCGTTGATATACAGTCTGACCACGGACATTAACATTCTAGGTGTCAGAATTTATTCAAATTCCCCTAGAAAAATAAAATTCACAGTATATTAGTGCTGTGAAATTTATAAGCGTCGCTAAACATCGACAAATAATAATTGCGTCTTAGAAGGGTACGACAGCATCTAACTGATGAGCCCACTGTCGTACCTGGGCGAAACGCACTATGGAGTTGAGGTCGCATAAAACTTTCAATTGAATTTAATTCAATCACTCCGCTTAAAATTGAAATAATTTTCTTATTTCATTATAATCTTCGTTGATATACAGTCTGACCACGGACATTAACATTCTAGGTGTCAGAATTTATTCAAATTCCCCTAGAAAAATAAAATTCACAGTATATTAGTGCTGTGAAATTTATAAGCGTCGCTAAACATCGACAAATAATAATTGCGTCTTAGAAGGGTACGACAGCATCTAACTGATGAGCCCACTGTCGTACCTGGGCGAAACGCACTATGGAGTTGAGGTCGCATAAAACTTTCAATTGAATTTAATTCAATCACTCCGCTTAAAATTGAAATAATTTTCTTATTTCATTATAATCTTCGTTGATATACAGTCTGACCACGGACATTAACATTCTAGGTGTCAGAATTTATTCAAATTCCCCTAGAAAAATAAAATTCACAGTATATTAGTGCTGTGAAATTTATAAGCGTCGCTAAACATCGACAAATAATAATTGCGTCTTAGAAGGGTACGACAGCATCTAACTGATGAGCCCACTGTCGTACCTGGGCGAAACGCACTATGGAGTTGAGGTCGCATAAAACTTTCAATTGAATTTAATTCAATCACTCCGCTTAAAATTGAAATAATTTTCTTATTTCATTATAATCTTCGTTGATATACAGTCTGACCACGGACATTAACATTCTAGGTGTCAGAATTTATTCAAATTCCCCTAGAAAAATAAAATTCACAGTATATTAGTGCTGTGAAATTTATAAGCGTCGCTAAACATCGACAAATAATAATTGCGTCTTAGAAGGGTACGACAGCATCTAACTGATGAGCCCACTGTCGTACCTGGGCGAAACGCACTATGGAGTTGAGGTCGCATAAAACTTTCAATTGAATTTAATTCAATCACTCCGCTTAAAATTGAAATAATTTTCTTATTTCATTATAATCTTCGTTGATATACAGTCTGACCACGGACATTAACATTCTAGGTGTCAGAATTTATTCAAATTCCCCTAGAAAAATAAAATTCACAGTATATTAGTGCTGTGAAATTTATAAGCGTCGCTAAACATCGACAAATAATAATTGCGTCTTAGAAGGGTACGACAGCATCTAACTGATGAGCCCACTGTCGTACCTGGGCGAAACGCACTATGGAGTTGAGGTCGCATAAAACTTTCATCTACATTTTTACTTACGTCTGCTTCCTCAGCGTCAGCTTCAAAGACGAAAATGTCCGGGTCTTCATTTTGCTGTTTCAAATATTCGGCCAAACGCAGAACAAGTTCATTTTTCGATCCTGCTCTAGAAAGTTCTCGCTTGCCTAATTCACTTTTCAGCTCATTACAGTTGAGCTCTTTCAGTAACTTGCTCATTTTTTTTTTTCGCACACTACACTGCACAATAAGTTTTATTCCACTTTTCTGACACCAATGTAATATTTTTCCAAGGTTCGTTAAATAAAACTTATTACTCCTTTTAGAATTTCTTCTTTATTTACACTTTTCAAATCAAAACAATAAATCTCAATTTGTAATCAACTCCAATACTTTTATTCAAACTTAAATCACACTTATTTAATTCCACAATCCAATAGTTCAGCTTTGCACACTTTCATAATCGAAAATAAACTGTCCCGTGCTCACCGCGAGCACTCCCTTATATATTCAAGTTAGTTGCTCTCGAAAGTTCTTGTCTTGGAATGTTCTAGATGTTTGGAATAAGGGGAAATACATTTGACATTGGAAAAGAGCTTTTTGTTTCTTCCATAAATTAGATATGCAGTTTTCCAACAGATGGCGCTGTAGTAGTATAAAGCTCTGTTCACAACAGTACTATCAAGAAGACGAAAGATTGTGGCGACATCTTAAGGCTAGGCTGTAATTGCTAGATTTGTCTGTGCTAAATTTCTCTTTTTACTACTTGTTTTGTATGTTTTCCTACTCTCCACTGTAAAAGCGTGCGCTAATTTCTGCGCCACTACCAGGCTAGCGTTCGCAATACGAAATCACGCTCCATGATAATACTATATGTTATATGCAAAGGTATGATACTAGGTTGGAACGACGATTTTGCAATGCTTAATCGAATTAAGCTGCATACTTTCTCTAGTTATTTAGTTAAATTGTCATTCGGTTAAATATGTTATGCTCAGAAGCAATTTATTGAAGAAACAGCCTGAGCACGATGATCAAATGTTTAAAAGGAATAAGGAGTTAGAAAGCCTCTTTAAAGTTAGCAGATTGTTAAGTAGTATAGCCCTAGTTATTTTAATGAACAACTTTGATTTGAAATTTTCAATTTTTAAATTGCTCTAAAAACTCTGCATTTATAATATCTATGAATCAAACACAAAATTACTCTCCGTTTACCAGTTTTTACCTTGGCATTCAAGGAATCGATTTTTTTCAAACTTCGTACCTGTGCAACTAGATTTTTTTTAAAAGGTTATTATATGTATATAGTTTACATCCATTTGTTTTATTTTAACTGTTGAGAGCCAACTCCTTCTGCAGCATATCGCTCAGGATTTCTCAGATCAAACTTTTATTTAAATATATTGTTTAGATTTAGCTGTTGTGAGTTTAGCAATAACATTCAAATGTCGTCCATTTTTTATGACTTTTTTTCAGGGGCAACTTCCTCTTGCGGGGAATTGACAAATACTCTAAGACTAGGCGCGCACATTCAATTTTTAGTTACGCAACTGCTTGGTTCGAGCAACTAAAAAGTTTGTGTTTAGACACAAACTAAACGATTGCCTAAAATGAGTTCACTACTTTGTGTAATATATAATTATATGCACCTGCGCGGACATTCAACCAAATAGTTCATCTGTTTTCTATAAGCAACCAAACAGTTGTGCAACTAAAAATTGAATGTGCGCGCCTAGCCTAAGAGTATCTTTTGTCATGAAAATTTATTTGAGGTTACATGCTACCTACGTAGATTGATATAGAGAAAAAGAAGTAGATTTGGGTTTTAAAAAAGTAAAATTGAAGATGGTTGAAACAGAGATTTATGATTATGTTTACTCAATCTTCCGTTAAAATATCCGGATTAACCTCCGATCTGCTAGTATTCATTACACGCACACAAAATGTAATTTATTTAGTCAAAATAAAAATATTTTTACTTTATTTAAAATTTAAAGAAATCCATTTACATCAACATTTAAAATTATAATATATTCATTTAAAATAAAAAAAAAACAAAAAAAAAAGAAGAAAAATATTATAGCACTGCACTAATTCTGTATTAAGTTTCCTTAAAATATATAGACTACATTCTTTGTTAAAACAAAATAATAATAATAATAATTAACAAAATAAAAATTCTTAACAAATTATTTTGTTTGAAATTTACTATGCTAACAAAGTTAAAAATAGTAATTGAATAAAGTAGGAGTTTTTAAACTTAAAAATAAAAAAACAAATTAATAAAAAAAAATTTGAAACGAAACAAATGCGCAGTGCTTGAAGACGAACAATACAAAAAATATTAATTTTATTGTTTTTTCTTTATAATATTTAATAGATCATTATAATTTGTTTTTTTTGTTTTATGTTATGTTTTATGTTTTAAACACGGCAGTAAACATACAGAAAATATATTAAAATAAAACGATTTAATCAAATAATTTTATACAATCGAAAATAAAATTAAAAATAAGAATAAACTTTTTGTATTTAGTTTTCTTTTTTAGATTTTTTTTAAGATACAGTTTTATTTATTAACTTTGGTATTTACTACTTTTTATTTAAAATCCTCTATTATCCTTTTTTTTTAGACTAAGACACATTTTTAATAAATAATATTACAAATAATACAGATGATCAGTTTTTGTTTTTTTTTTTCGTTTTAAATTACATTTTCAATATATACTTGAGTTTTTTTTTTTTTTTTTTTGTATTTATTAATTTATTACAAAAATATATCATTTATAGATTTTTTTCTGTACCGAACAATTTAGACTGAGGAACACGCACCAAAGGTACACAACAAAATACAAATTTCTTAAAAAATATTTATCTTTTATTTAAAACTTATCACAATAGTTTATTTTATTTATTTATTTAAATAAAAATATGTATTTTTTGTTTTTATTTGTATTTTTGTATTTTATTTCATGTGCGTTGAGTTGAGAAATGGCTCACAACTCTGAAGGGGCAACTGAAACTATTGAAACTGGGTTGTATCGCATAATTATGTTATATTTTTGTTGTCTATACAATCCAAGAATGGGCAGGCTAATCCGTCAAAGAATTTTCTCGTAAATTTGCTCTTTATTATATTTGTTTCGCGTTTTCTTTTTACCTGGGCGCCAGTTAAGGATTCTTATATTAATTATTCCGTTAAGGATTCTGCTCTCCTCACACAATAATTGCAGGTTTGTGGCTTGCGAGACAGCCCCGATAACTATTTTGTTCTCATCAAGAACTAACAAAATATTAAAGAAGACGTGACAAGCGTTGGGCGCCACTTAAGAAAAAGAAACAAAGTTAAATTTCTCAACCATATTACTAAGCATATGCTCATAGTTAATATATCTTTAACAATTGAAAAAGGACACATTTGATAGAAAAACATGAGTCACATAAAAAGATTACAACAACAAAAAAATCACGTAAATTTACAAATTATTAAATATTTATATAAAATTACAAATAACCTAAACAACCTTAAATATCTATCTATTGCTGTTGTTCCTGCAAATGATTTTGTTGGCCTTCTTGCGTCTGGGTTGGGGATTCAGTCCGTGTGTGTACACCTATCTCATTTTGCTCTGCAGCTGCGCCAGGCGCCACAGTAGTTCGGGGTCTTACAACTGGTGTTGTGATAATATCACCAGCGTTAGATTTACTCCTCGTCACAAGCATTGGGGTCTTTGGTCTGGGTGTTTCGGTTAACTTGATTTTAACTTTCCCTGTTTCTGGAGAATACACCGGGCTATAACGTCCCATTTTCGGTGAAGAAGGTAGATAAGAATCATCGTCGTTTTGGTAGTTCTGTTTCGACGCCCTGGGGGATTTCGGAGGTGGATACCTGGGGATTATTCGGTGGTTGGGATCATAAGGTGGTTCGGTATATTCTGGCTGGCGAATTGTTGGTTGACTAGGTACTTCTGTCGGTAAAACGTTGTTGTTTGATTCATTTTGGGGTTTGCTGTCACCATTTAGAAGTGGTTCATGGATCTTTTTGTCCTTTTCGTCTTCGTAAACTGTTCGGCTATTTCCATTGATAGGTTTGGCCATGTCTTCCTTTTTCTTTTCGGTTATCAGAGGAGCGTGTTCGGTGCCGTTTTTCTGAATAGGCTTACCAAGATTCTTCTTATCCATGTTCAAGAGTTCGGTGGATCGTGGATTCTCGGCATCATTGGCTCTATTTCTGGAGTTTGTCTTGCAACGTTTGATACCGACGTAGAGTATCAGACCCAGGACTATTAGTAAAATCACTCCAAGTAGTACATAGGTATTTCTGGAGTCTCCATTTTCATCCCTTGGCACCATTATACTTGCCTTTTGGATCTCATTACCATTTTCAGCACTTTCATTCGAGTTAAGATCTTTTTCCCCAGTTTCTTCCTCGTGGGGTGGTTCAGATTCAACGGGTTTGAATACAACAGGAACGATTTCATCTTCTACTGTAGTATTTTCCGTAGATTCGTCTTCGTTCAATCTAAAGATGTTCAACATGGGACCCATTCCACTACCTGAACCGTCATCATCCTCTTCCAAAATAGCGTTTACTTTCTCCTCTGTAATGTGACTTTGCTGTTCATCGCCAGAACCCTCGACTTCATCATTGGGAACGGATTCCTTCGATGACTTTTTATTGTCAATTGGCATGAACACATTACCCAGTTCAGCTTCATTAACATCGTCCTCATCACCAGATCCTTCAACGGCGGGAGCATCACCCATCATCAGTTCGTTGTCCTCTACGTCTTCTTCTACGCCAAACCCCAAGCTAGCCTTCTCCCGATTACATATTTGCGATTGCTTAACTTGCAGCCAGGGTTTGCCTTTCACCTCACTCGGGTAGGCACACTTGACCAGACTTTCTGTGAAGACATGTTTCTCCTGCAGCCAGTTCCTTACGTCTAAGGTCTCGCAGGAGCAATTTATCTGATTGTTGTTCAGTTCGATCGTTCGAAGTTCCGAAAGATTGCGCAGCTCCAGTGGTAGGTAAGTTAATTCGTTGTGGGACAAATCCAAGTGTTGAACTTGAGAGGGAATTTTCGACAGCTTCCCCGATGTTATACTATTGTTTCTCAAATTCAAATTTCTAACTCGAGGTCCCAGCCGTCCAACTTCTGCAATATGGTTATTAGACAGATCGATTGCGATTAGATCGCGCAGTTTCTCCAACTGGTGCGATGGAATTCGGGTTAGAGTGATGTTCGATAGATCAATGGAATGTATTGGCAGATTTCTGCTCTTAATCAAACCATTGAGACTGGTGCATTTGGCATGGTTGTGCGGTATTTTGCCTCTTAAAACATAACAATGGCAGTCTTCGGGGCAGTCATATGTGCTGGCTAAAGTCACAAGGACTAGCGCTAATATTGCGAATAGATTGATTTTGCTTTGCGACATCTTTACTAAGCTCTTTGTGTTATCTGAAATGACAAAGAAATAATATATCAGAGATATTTTTAAAATGTTCAGTTGATATAGAGGTAGATTTGTACAGAAAAAAGCTTCATATCACAGAAATTAAGGAAGACATCTAAATTGTGTCTAATATTGCTTTAAATGTTAACAGAAGACTAATTTTCGAATTGGTTTTTCGTTGTCAATAAAAATGACGGGGATCTAAATAATGGTAGATGCTCATTGAAAAGGTTCTATTGAACAGTCCTGATCATTTGTTGTTGAAATTTTTGTTCGAACCTTGATTTGTAGTGCCGATAAAGAAAAAATGACTATATTCACATCATCTTTACCGCTCCGATACCGATACACTCCCGTTCCGGTATGGATTCATTTAAAAAAGTAATTTATCGAAACAAGAACGTATCGTGTTCAGTACTGAAACTCTGTATATTATTCGCTCCGGTCGCTGACTAAATTTTTATTATGTACAAGCATTTTCCATGACATACGCAAGTGACAGTGCCCCTGAAAAAATCATTTTTAGTTTTTAGTTGACGGGCGCCTAAAATCGAACCGAGACGTCAGCATATTTAACTCACCAATTTAATAAGCGGTACAACTATTTCTGAGGGACGCGGCTTATATGTTATATTCCTGCGATCTCTGAGAAATATGAACTGACCCATTGACATAGTAGTAAATTATATAGAATTCGATAGTTTACATAAACATGCACCAAAACGTAAGTTTGTAATTTTAATTCTTTCTAAGATCATTTTAAAGCTTTACATATTGTAGCAGATTTTTTAGTTATTATTATTATTATGTGTTATGGAGGTTAGATTAGGTTAAAGTGGCTGCTGACCGGAAAATGTCAACACACTAAGACCAATATTTGGGCCGCTGTGATACCACAAGGATTTCAAAAATCACCCTTACTCGTTAAACCATTTTGAGCTAATAATGAAGCGTTTGAGACAGTGAATGTGGTTAGCTTTCTTCATGGTATCATGCTTTAGCATAAGTTTACAAGTAGCTAGGGGTATACCGATGTTAGATTTGCTATCCAACAAAGGTAAGATTGTTCCGTTTTTTGCAAGTTCGTCAGCTTTACAGTTTCCTGAAATGTCTCTATGCCTCGGCACCCATGTAAGGTGAATGTTAAACTGTTTTGACATCTCCACCAGAGATGATCGACAATTTTGAGCTGTAAGTGAGTTACTGGAGACAGAGTCCTGTGACTTTATAGCAGCTTGTTTGAGAAAATACGTATATCAGTAGTCGATATAACGTTTTCTTTGAGCCAAGAGAGGACTTCTTTTATTGCTAGAAGCTGTGCCTGGAACACGCTACAGTGATTGGGAAGACGAAAAGATAGACAAAGATTTAATCTTTCGGAGTATACGTCTCCACCGACCCCGTCATCGGTTTTAGATCCATCTGCATCTGTGTAGAAATGAATCGCTTCGTCTACCAACAGTGACTCATTTTCCCAGGTAGACCTGGAAGGGATGGATACTTGAAAGTTTTTATTAAATTTTGGATAAGGGGTGGTGTAATCCACGTTACTAGGTAGGGATCTGAACGAGTTCAGTATAGTGGAGTGGCGAATATCGTTATTGATCCACTGAGAGGAGGCTTTAAGCCGAATGGCTGTACTGGCGGCCGATTGTTTGAGATGAAACAGAACATCAAGTGCAGCGGAGGGAGTTGAGCGGAGAGCTCCACTCATGATTAAGCAGGCTGTTCGTTGGACTTTGCTGAGTTTATCGCGGTTTGTTGCTGTTTCCAGCGCAGTCCACCATACTATTACTCCATATGTACATAAGTATCGGTCAAATGACTGAGATGTATAGCCAGTGTGTAATATGAGTTTGTAGACCCCATTTGTTAACTACAGCTTTTTTGCAAGAGAATAGAGCTGTGTCGGCTTTGTAGATTCTCTCTTGGATATTGGGCTTCCAGCTTAATTTCTTGTCCAAAATAAGACCCAGATATTTTGCTTTGTCTGAATTTAAGCGGTATACCTTTGATGTGTGGAGGGTCTATGTGTGGGATTTTATATTTCCTGGTAAATAGGACAGGTTCAGTTTTGTGGGGGTTGACACCGAGTCCACATTGATCTGCCCAGGTAGTAAGCTTGTTTAAGGCATTTTGTAGGAGTTCCTTTAGAGTGTTAGGATGCTTACCAGACATAGCTATCGCAACATCGTCCGCATATGCAATCACCCTGTGCCCCTCCCCTTCTAGAATCATTAGTAGTTCATTTACGACTAGGTTCCAAAGGAGAGGAGAGAGGACACCGCCTTGCGGCGTACCCCTACTGACAGTTCTTCGAGTATTAAAATCGCCCAGTTTTGAATTTATAATCCTGCTTATCAGCATATGTGTTATGGAAAAAAGTTGATTATTTTAGGAGTAGAAAGCACGGAGAGGAATCCATACGAAGAATAGAGGTTAATAATGAATTAATATCTAATCCATTCAGTATTGCTACTAACTGATTGTGAATTGCTCCCAGATTTCAAGGAGGATCAGTTTCGAAGCTGTAGTTTCGTCTTTGTTCCGTTCACGTCTCTCGAAATACAAGAAAATCATGTCCCATGACAACAAATCCGCAAGTACTTCTGATGATGTTGCAAACTACCTCCCCAAGCTTACAGCTTCTTACGTTATTGAAATACGTTGCTTAATAATCAATATGAGTCAAAGTTCTGGTGTTTTTTCTTCGTTCTTGAAAGTACGGAAGTCAAATTAGTAATTACTGACTGATATTTTTACTACCTATGTACATATTCAAAAATTTTAGAAAAATCTGTGAAGGATCGTATGATTTTATTTTTAAACAAAATCGATTAGTTAAGCAAAGATCCTGTGGGTTTTGGGGAAGTAGATTAACTGAGGAGGCTATATTCAAGGTTGTGGCGAAGTTAGAAAAGGTTTAATAACAACAAACTTGTTCTAGCATTGTTTACTGCGTATGACTTAATCTTTTAATATGGTAAACAATCAGATACTTTAATATAAACTTTATAAGGCTGGGTTAAAAGGTCAAGTTTGTGATTGGTTTGCTTCATACCTTACTGGTAGATGTCAAAGGGTTAAAATTGATGGATTTTATAGTAAGGCTTTGGAAATAATAACCGGTGTACCTCAAGGCTCTGTTTTGGGCCTGATTTTATTTCTAGTATATACTAACTCCATCTTCAAACTTTGACTTTATGGCCTTGACATATGGAAAAATTTTTCGTATTTGAATCACTCACTGAACTGCAACAGGATGTATTTATTTTAAGACAATAGTTTGCCAGGCACGAACTTATCGCAAGTGAAAAAACTAAGATTATGCTCTGCAATCTCAAAGATAATTGTCAAGTCACAGGTTTTAACGTTATGTTTTATTCAGCAATATGTAACTAACTAAGTTTAGGCATTCATTCTGCTGGTTAATGTAATTTTTTGAAAGATAATGTATGTTCTAATGGTTGTTTTAAGATCGAACTGATTAAAGTTTAATAAGAAATGCACATTGAGAAATGCTTCTTTTACTTATTTGAAATGTTTATAGTTTACATGAAGAAAAAAAGAGAAAAAGTATTTAAGTTTAGATTTAATGAGTTATTACAAAATAAAGAAAGAATTACAAAAAAAAAATAGAAAGTGCATTGCTTTTTTAAAATTTGATGTATAAATACGTCTTTTTTCAATGACAGGCAGGTATTCCACACCCTTATGAATAAATAAATTAAATGCACGACTGGGTTGCACGAACTTGCTCTTATGTAAAAGACTAAGAACTTCAAAAATGAATGTTATAAGAGAAAAACTGTTCATAAGCATAAAACTCATTTTTTTCAATGACTAAAACAACTCCTTTGGTAGTTGGATAAATAAATACTAGTTTTTGCAAAAACAAAATTATAATTCAAATTAGCTTTTTTGTCCTTTAGTCCACAAAAATTGGCCTTTCGTCCGGGTGATCTCACATGGACTCATCAGTTGACTTGTGAGTGACAAGGTCCTCACAAGTCAACTGATGACTAATTTGAATCAATAATTCAACAAGTCCAATAATAGTGCTAAGTCTTCTACTTGGCTGATTTATTTCAGTAGTATATAGAGTTTGTATTATAAAAACCTTCATATAAAATTATAATTCGTTGTAGTGGTTTCTTAAAAAAATAAGTTTTTATATACAAAATGTTTAAAACATTTTTAAGAAAAAATTTTGGTACGCCAATTTAAAGTTTTTATTAAAAAAAAAAAAAAAAAACGTGTGGGGGGTAGGGGAAATTAAAAATAATATCTACCAAGTTTAAAGAAAATCGGCCGAACCGTTTAGGCTGTAGTCAAAAAGACAGACGGACGGACAGACAGAATCGTGAGATCCATTTTTTTGGTCTTCGCTATCATCGTAATGTCAACTTTGATCAAAAACTCGAGTTCGATTTTTTTTACGAATGCATAACTTGCCTTATAGTACCTATAAGTCGCAAGTTAAAAGTACTTCTCAATCCTTCTCAAAGCCCGGATTTAAATCCAATTTGGCATCTGTGGGCTCACATTGAAAGAAAACTAAGAGAAAGAAAAGTGAAAAACAGAAATGAGCTGAAACATGCACTGTAAAACATAAGTCTTAAAATAACTCCAGATGTTGTTACCAGAAGCTTGGTCATTTAAAGTATATACGAGTAATATAAAAATATACTCGTAAAATATACGTTTTCTCGTACTGTAAAGAATATCATTTTCCAAACGACATTTTATATTGAGAAACTAATAAGATCACAATTTAAGAAGTTTCTTTTAGTCCATTAATTGAAGAATTTGGATCATTTTGTTTGAAATTTTTCCGAAAAGAAGTCAAATAGCATTTTCCTGATAAATAAAACACCAGAACCTTACAGCGACAGAAATTAATTTGACAAGTTTTCTTCAGTACTGAAAAGCCCACTAGAAGGCAAAAAAAAAAAATCAATCTGAGGTGGTAATTCATTCGCCACGATAACAACAAATTTCGCTCTTTGTTCACATTTATTCCTAACTAATTTTTCTTCACTTTTTGCTGGATTGTTAATACGCTGACCAATAATACGCACCAGTATACGAAGTCAGTAAACATAATGCTTTTTTTTGGTTCAGAGCAATATCTGAATTGTCAAACAGAATTTTGTGTTTCTTTTTAGTTCAGAACATAAACTGAGCATGTTCAGAGTGAACTCTACAATCCGCTCAGGAATGGATTGGGCAGATGTAGTTTTCGCATCTGAACATGACCGAAACAAAACTAGAAGATTTCTAGATGACCAATGGAAAACGACTTAAATAAAAACCGGAACAAGGTAAACGTCACACTGACATAAGGTAAAATGGTACGAAACAGATTATATTGAAATGGAAGAAAAGATGTGTTTTTCAAGCAAATCAGGACGAACTGAGATCGATTTGAGAGAAAGAGAAAACAAATATCTGCTGCAGGTACTTCAAAAACAAATCAGATCACTCGGAACAGGGTTGATTTAGAGCAGGGTCGATTTAGTTCAAAGCTCTGTTCTGAATGAAAAATCATAAACACCAATTCTATCTACTCAATTTAAGGAATGGCAAACTCATATTAAAACATTGTTAAAGAAATCTTGTTTTTTCCAACATTCAAATGCAAGATTTTTGCTCTCGAGCCAAAACCCAACAAAAAATTCACCATGCAAGGCAATCTTCTAAACATTTGAGCGAATTTATCAAACGATGGGTAATTGGTAGCTTGATTAAATCCCTCCAAACCAGTTTTTGAGGATGAACAAATCAAATCATTACACCCATTTTTATAAGCTTTACTTATTGTCATAAAGCCTTTTTATATAAATCACTTCTATTCACAATAATTTAGATTATTTTTGTCGATTTCGCGCTTATTTATACATTGAGTTCCAAATTAATAATCCCATTTATTTGTTTTGCGCCTGTTCTTAACAATGTTGCATAATCCAATCGTGCCACATACATGCAGTAATAAAGTATCGTTAAAAAAATTATCATACCGTGTCCGTCTATACTTTGATCATTCAGAAGTATGGCTCTTGCTGAATCTAAATTGAATAATTCAGCGTCGTCGTTTGTCGCCAGGCTTCGAAAAAATCAAAATAAAAAAACTGTCTGTCGTCTTATTTTTCTTTTTTTATATAAGACAACCATTTTTCTAAAAAAAAAAAAGTGCCTTCATTCTAAAATTTTTATCATTATTCATTTGCTCGGTGGACTCTTGGGTCGGTCTATAAGTCTAAGTAAGCTTGATAGGAATTTCCCGAGTTAAAAGGAAAAATTAGACATCACGAAAAACTCAACTACGTGCGCCAAAGTCTCCAGAGATGACAGCCTTTGTTCGAAATTTACAGAATTTTCAAAGGCACCAACGGACGGACCGCACTTTGAAAATATAAACGAAAAATCTGAGTAGCTAGTACCCTGATGATAAAACTGAAATGCACTTCATAAATTGACGCGTGCTAAATAAACTCTTTATTACCAATGCAGATTTATTATAAGAACACTCTGTATAGCTCTGGTTCGAACTGGCTAAGGCGATGAGCTGGACATTGCTGCTGAATAAGATGCCCCATAGTCTGGATGGTTTGTTGGGTCTATGAATTGCAATCTATTCATAGAGTTTATTTACTACGTTTCTTTTATTATTTTTTTTTTAAATAAAAATAAGCCACTAGACTTCAATGTATGTATGTACATTAGTCGGGGGCTTGAGGATGAATTATTATAATAAGGCGAATAAATTTATCAATTGACATACACAGAGGCTGGAACAGACAGCTGAAAGTGTCATCTGGATCGTATAGGTGTGACAAAAGGCACATTTTGGCACTGACGTCTGATGGAAGTCATTTATTTAATTTAAGTGTTTTTTCTTTTTATTTTTAATCTGAAACTTAATGGCTGGAGGTTGAAGAGAATTAAGCTGTTGTTTTTTTTTTCTAAACAATTTAAAAATATTCTGCCATAATCACTCAATGATAAATTTCTATTTGCGATTTTATTAAAATAAAGATTGGATGGATTGACTACTCAGAAGCTCTGTTTAAGGTTCGATCTTAGATGATAGACAAAATGCTACAACAACAGAAGACAGAATTGAGTTTTTTAAGCATTAAATTTACCCAATTTTTATTCCGAAATGAGCAGCGCCATCGAGATCAGAATTCGGACGAGCTTATCAAACTCAGCAGTTCAAGTTTCACATACGAAGGTTAAGGACGTGGAATCGAATATGAATATCATACATGTTATATCGTCAGCAAAACAATTGCATGGATAAAAAGTTCCAGACAAAAGATCATAAATGAATACGAGAAGCAGAGTCGGATACAAAACGGAGCCCTGAGGCACACCGGCATTTATTTTATGAATATTAGATTTAAAACCATGTAATACCAAAGTAATATAATAGGCGACGCGGTATTATGCAACCTATTTAACATCGCTCTTGAAGCAATTGTACGAAACTCAAACGTCAACAATAGAGGTATAATTTTTCAAAAGTCAGTTCAACTGCTTGCTTATGCTGATGATATTGATATCATTGGGAGGACGAAGTGAGCTGTTACCGGTGCGTTTGCAAGTATTGAACTGGAGGCGGCGAAAATGGGTTTGGCTGTTAATGAGGACAAGACGAAGTATATGCTATCATCAAGAAAGGAATCTCAACATCGTCGACTCGGGCAAAACGTCACGATGGATAGTTATAAGTTCGAAGTCGTCAAAGACTTTGTCTACCTAGGCTCCACTATAACATCGCAAAACGACATCAGTGCAGAGATCAAGCAAAGAATTACTCTTACCAACCGCTGTTTCTTCGGGCTAAGAAGGCATTTGAGTAATAAATCCCTATCTCAAAGAACCAAGGAGACCTAGTATAAGACCCTCATCATCCCGGTCCTGCTGTATGGGGCGAAAGCGTGGACACTGTCTAAAACGGATAAAAATCTGCTTGGGTGCTTTGAAAGAAAAGTTCTTCGTTTGATCTTCGGTCCAGTCTGTATCGATGGAGTATAGGGGAGAAGGTTCAACAACGAGCTGTACGGGCTTTACAGCGACGTTGACCTAGTCAAGAAGCTGAAAATACAACGGCCGAGATGGCTGGGACACTTGGAGCGTATGGACACCGACGCACCAGCCCGTCGAATCTTCGAATCCGCCCCTGATGGTCTGCGCAGCAGAGGAAGACCCCACCTCAGGTGGCGCGCACAAGTGGAGAGCGATCTCAACCAACTTGGAGTGCGTAACTGGAGGCAGCTAGCTAGGGACCGAGCTAGCTGGAGGGGCTTGTTAGTTGAGGCCGTAGTCCACCCTGGACTGTAAGCGCCATCTAAAGTAAAGTAAGTAATACTAAAGTGTTTATCAATAGGGATATTGAAGCTTAAAAAGGTTATTGGGGCCACATTGTTGAAGCTACATCTGTCAATTCGGCTGTCATTTAATAAGTCTGTCTTGCCACATATCAGCATGGAGAGTTATAGCGTTCAACCACTTGTGCAAGTGATTAAATTGTTTTATGAAAACCAGTCTTCTGTATGAGCAACATTTCACGCACTTCGCTCATTTTACGGTCCTCCCGAGAGGACTATTAGCAACGTGGTAGATAAATTCGAGTCGCCCGGTTGAACAAGCCGACACCTCTACGCCAACGAAACGCAAAATCTGCCGACAATATGCCTGCTGTCCGTGGCAGTGTGCAGGAGAATCCAAGGTAGTTAATTCCACGCCGCATACAAGAATACGACCTTTTTCTGACCACAAGTTTGGGAATTTTGCTTCATTACTTGGGCCTACACCTGTACAAACTTCAACTGGTCCAGGAGCTTAGACTCAACGACCATGGACAACGACGTGTGTTCGCTAACTCAGCCCTCGATCAATTGGAAGTTGACCCCAATTTCAATTTCGGTCGAAAAGTCATATTCAGTGACGAGGCCTTTTTCTGGATGAATGGATTCGTCAAGAAACAAAATTAGCGAATTTGGGACTATCACAATCCACACAAGATCTAACATATTGCAATGCATCCAGAGAAGGTGTCTGGTTTGTGTCGATGTTGGGCTGATGGCATCATCGGTCCATACTTGTTTGAGAACGACGCGACTGCGACGTTGGCCAAGCCATCACCGTGAATGGGCAGCGCTATCGGTCGATTATAACCTAAATACTTCTCTCTAATAGATATTTTTTTCGACTCCCTCTGACTATCAAGATTTTAAGGTTATGTTCCCAGCAAGAAAGGACTGAGCTGATGACGTTATGACGATAGACTTCGACACAACTATCTTTACTGATGGCTCAAAGATGGAGTGTGGTGTTGGCTCAGGGATCTTTTCTGAGGCTCTGAATATATCTAGGTCTTTTAAAAATGATGTTTATTCTTGAAAAAGCATCTAGGTCTTTTAGACAACCGGACTTTGCTAGTGTTTTTCAAGCGGAATTATAGTTAACACATGCAAGTTACTCAAAAAAGATCCAAACCAGAACCAGAATACGCCTATTATCACAGACAGTTGGGAGGGTGTTAAAGTAATTAATTCTAGTACATCATCGTACAAATTGGTCCAGCAATGGCGGAGTAAACTTGTTTGCCTCAATATTTATCACAACGGCACTCTTATCTGGGTTCCGGATCATTATAGCATTGATGGGAACAAACGATCGGATGAGTTGGCCAGGCAAGGATCAGCCTTTCATAGCTCACTTGCAGAAATAGTTAACATTCCGCCAGGAGTTATGAAGCCCAAAATTCTCTGAGTTTTTTTTATACCGGATCAAAGCGTATGTGAAGCAGTTTAACTAACTGCATTTTACATAGAATGATTTGGCCCACCTAATACCTATAATAAATTCCTAACGCTTGATCTGATATGCAGAACTACGAACGACATAGCCAGTATCGTAGCTATTTGTAGAGGACACTGGCCAATAGGAAAGCATGCAGCGAAGCTAGAAATTCCTCACATCACTCACTGTCATAGCTGTGGGGACCAACAAGTAAAGAAAACACTCCTGCACATCCTCTGCAAATGCCATCGGGGCTCTGGCCAAATTTAGAGCACAATCATCATCATTTTTTTGACGACTTGATCCCTTTTATGAACGCGATTACATGGGTCTAGGACGAACTTCAGTTACTTCTTTGGCATGCTCTCTGTTTGATTTTTTAGATCCCGAGCTAGCGGAATGAGGGTTTTGACGAAGGTTTACGATGATCGGATTGGTAACTGTTTCAGCATCAATCAAAATGCTGCCTCGCTTTGCACAGTGTAGATGATGTCAGACGAGTGTGATGATGCGGTTGAGTGAATGATCTTAATTCCGGATGATTATGCAAAAGCAAACACACATTACAAAAACAATTTGAGATCCTGTTCTCTATCGCACGAGTCGCACGAACTTGCTCTTATGTAAAAGACTAAGAATTTTAAAAAATGAATGTTATTAGAGAAATCTATTCATATACGTAAAATTCATTTTTGATAATCTTTTAGTAGTAAGATATAAAATCAGAATGCCATGTGATTTCTTAAGCAAATATAAATTTATGCTAGAACAAAAATTTAAGCCAATGTAGCGCTTTCTTAAAAAAATTATCTTTTATATATAAAAAATTTTTGTTTGTGAGAAAAAAATTTGGTTCGCCAACTTTAAGTCTTTATTTGTACGAATAAAAATTAAATTAAAAAAAAAAAATATTTAGATATCGACTTCTCAAAAAAGTAAACAAAATGATTTTTTTTTTAAAAAATTCAATAACTATGTTTTTTTTTTTTAAGTTTTGAAACGCAATGTTTTTTAAACATTTTAGAAGCTTCTCCATAATTTTTTTTACTTGCGACTTAAAGGTACTATAAGGCAAGTTATGCATTCGTAAAAAAATCGAACTCGAGATTTTGATCAAACTTGACATTACGATGATAGCGAAGACTAAAAAAGTGGGTCTCGAAATTCTGGATGTCTGTCTGTCTGACGGTTCGACTACAGCCTAAGCGACTGGGCCGATTTTCTTTAAACTTGGTAGATATCATTTTTAATTTTTTCCCCCACACGTTTTTTTCTTTTTTTTTAAGACCAAAAATAACGGTACCTGCCATACGAATTTTTTTCGAAATTTTTTAAATATGTTTTTTCTCCAAAACTGTTCGACAGATTTAAAAACAAAAAACACAAACAAATTCATTTAATTAAAGCTAAATAATGGTTGAAAAAATTTTTCCGAAAAATGGTTATTGAGGGTGCCCCCCATGGAACCATTGTTTTTGTTTTTGATTTTCTCAAAAACGGTACAACCGATTTTGATCGTATTTTTTTGCTAAGGCTCCCCAAAAACTTGAAAAGAATTGTGTATTCAAATTTTCAAAAAAAAAAATGTATTTAAAAAAAAAGATTCAAAATTTTTTTTTCAAAACTCAATATTTCGAAAACCTTACGCTAGATTTCTTTTAAACTTGATAAATAACAGTTTCTTAACATAATCTGCAAGATGTATGAGAAAACGTTTTATTTTACCTTAAAATAAAGGTACCCTCAACACAAATGTTAATACATAATATGGTTTTCAAAAATCGTATTTTCCGCGAAAACAGCGCCTAGGATTTTGATAAAATTTTTTTGTTTCAATTAATTTTAACGGTCTTTAATTTAATAAAAAAATTGAAATCAAGATACATGTTACAGCTTGTACCTACCATAGAACCACTTTTTTAAATTTTGAATTACTCATTATTTTTTGAACAGATGCTTCTAAAAAGTCTAAAAACCATTGCATTTCAAAACTTAAAAAAAAAAATATTTTTTGAATTTTTGAAAAAAAAAATTATTTTTTTTTTTAAATTCGATATTTGAATTTTTATAAACTTAAACTTAAACTTTAATTTTCATTCGTACAATAATAAAACTTAAAGGTGGCATACCAACATTTTTTCTTAAAAATCTTTTATAAAGTTTTTATATAAAAACTTTTTTTTAAGAAACCACTACAACGACTTATAATTTTTGTTCTTGCATAAATTCATATTTGCATAGCATTCTGTTTTTGTCTCTTACTACTGAAAAAATTTAAAAAATGAATTTTATACTTATGAACAGTTTTCTCTAAAAACATTCGTATTTGAAATTCCTAGTATAATACATGGGAGCAAGTTCGTGCGACCCAGTCGTGCATTTTATTATTTATTAAATTATTTATTAAATATTGATTGACATAATTGGGAGACCAACTTTTTTCGTGTTTTCATCGTCGTAATGTCAACTTTGATCAAAATCTCGAGTTCGGTTTTTTTTTACGAATGCATAACATGCCTTATAGTACCTATAAGTCGCAAGTAAAAAGACAAGAAACATTTGAAAATCAACAAACTTAAGCAAAAGTAAGATGAGCATACAACAATACTGTCATTATGATCCGTATCGTTTTTTTTTTCAAGAGTCAATCTATATGGATCATTGGCTATAATAAGACGTGGAAAATAAAAGACATCAAAATCTACGAGAACCTTTCTTATTTTTAAAGTCAAATCAAACTAGATGACTCCGTGAGAATGCCAACAGTTTTCCATATCAGTTATATTCACAGGTTTATACTTCAGCGCTAATTGGGCCACAGGCCAGACTGCGAGTGGTCGCCATTTTTACCTTCCTACCTACGATTAAGTTGTTTATTAGTAGTCACTTAAAATTGGCATACCCTAAACAATTGAAGTTTTTGCTTGCATTTATTCAAAGCCATTTAGAGTGTTTCTTTTAAGCAATTTAAAAAATAAGTTCCATGCTTCTTTTCAATTTCCTCTACTTGCATTTATGTTTTATAAAGAAAAAAATTAAAATTCTAAGCCGCTTTGGTTATATAAATAGCAAGTTCATTCGGATTTTTTCACTAAAAGGAATCGAAATAAATTATGTTGTAATATTTTTTTTTAATCTTACTTAAGTTCAACCGAGTGTTAATTGGGTCACCATAAGCTTGTTTGCTGTTATGTCTACCTACCAACGTATACCACTTAATTATGAAACTACTTTGCTATTATCATAATTTAGACCACTTGAAGTAACATCGCAATCTACCACTATTATTTTAAGCTGTGATTACAAACTGAATACATTTGTAAGTGCGATAGCTCGTGGAGAACAAGAGCCCAGTGACTTCTTACTCACACCCAGAATGGAGGGAATCTAAAAATTTTTACCGAGTCCGAACAGCTAAGATGAGATGCACTTTTTAATGACAAGAGATAGTCTTGCAGGGCTTGTATTTTCCTCGCCAGAGGAAGAGTCCACACAAAAAAAAAAACATTCTGTTTCTCTGTTGGCATAGTGTTTGATTAAAGACCCCAGACTCACCCACTTAACAGGAAGCGGTACCTCTTAAAGACTATGATAATTTGAATTTATTAATTTTTCATTCTAAGTCTATTTTTTTAAGGAATCAATATTATAAACACAACAAAATTTGGAAAATATGGTTCATTCATAATTTTTAGTCTCATTGAAAACCACTTTGAACGGACAATTATTTTACATCACTTAGGAATAAATCAATTATAAGAGCAAGATAATCGTATACCTATTCTCGTCCATTGAATTCATGACACATATCAAATGAGAGTACTTTTTACAAAAGACAATTTGATGATCGTAAAAGTGCTGTCTAAGAAATTCAAACTTACTCCTCAATATAAGAATCAAATCTTATACATATACAATTACCTCCTACATTTAAGAAACTTAAAGTAACACCTTAGGTATTTAAGATTTTACACCTCTAGGCAAATTACTTAGATACAATCAAGTATTTTGGATCGTTTTTTGCTAGATCTAAGAAACACAAAAGAGAATAAAACGAAATTCACTTTACAAATAGAAGGTACTTAACTCAATTGATACTCAAAATACACCTTTGGCAGAAGTGACAGCTTTCCAAAATTATCAGAAGTGTTGCTATTCGTGTTGCCATCTAGGCAATTCAATTGAGCCTCGAGGGCATTTAAAGTTAATAGAAAGAACTGTCTTTACTTCCAGCTCCTTAATTCTCAGTTAACCCATGAAACCTGGATTCAAATTAGGTCTAGGTATTATTGATTTAATTTTACCATTTACAATTTTGTTTATGGTGACCATACCTGGTATATGAATTTCTCAATACGAGAGATGTGGATTTAGGGTAATTGTGTGATACCATTAGGTACCGATCAGAGGTAATAATTTACTCATTTTTTGTCATTAGAAACTATTATGACTAGAGATGGATGAATTTATAGAAGAAAAAGATCTCAGCTGATACGCCTTAAAGTCCAGTTGCTCTGTTGTATCTGAGGAGATTGATTGAAACTTGGATTTATGTCGTTGCTAGAGACTCGGCGTCAATAATTTTATAGAATTTAAACTGTTCCTTAACCTGAAGGCCATTTCAGCACTCCGTTCATTGAGAAGGACTCACAAATGTTCCTTCTATATACGTGATCTTTATTTGATACCAGAAGTGTGATATCCACTTTCTGTGCAGGATTGCTTGCGTTACTTTTTACCCAACAATCCCTTTCGAAACATTTGGTAGCATTTTTTTTGTAGCGCACACTCAAAGGTTTTTTTATACCCTTAATATGCCTGAGACACAGTGTTTTGTGTCAGTGTATATTGGTTTTGTATTCTTGAACATTGCAATGACAGGGAAAGACAGACCGTGGTAAGGTATTCCACATTCGCGTAGTACGGCTAAAGAATTAATCTCTGTACTTCACAGAACGGTCGAAGTTGGACTCAAGGGTAAACTGATGGGCATTCCTAGAAGTGCGAGTATTACGGTTGAATTGTTTAAGGGGAGGAACGCAGCTGGCTATTTCACTAGAGCATATAGTCGGTCAAAATAACGCTAAAAAAGGGTGAGGCAAGAAACATTACGAGGACGTTCGAGGGACATTAATAAGTCAATGATGTTACTGTCACCAATCATTTTAAAAGCTCTTCTTTGAATACTGTCCAAGAGACTTAAGTAAGTTACTGAAGCACCAGCCCATAGATAGGAGTTATACTCAAGTTTTGGCCGTATATATGTTTTATAGATTGTAGCCAGATCAGAAGGAGAGACAAATTTCTTGCACCGTCTCAGAAAACCCAAACATCTTGCGGCGTGGTTTCTTCTTCCCCATTGCACACAAAGATGTTTAGGTCGTAATTTAATGAACTTATCATATTTTGTCATTGCAGTTCCACATCCGAGGAGGAAGGACGTGAGTCTGAAAACGAATATGAAAACCTGAAGGTTTTATTGTCAGCGAAACATCTAATTGTATTAGGAGTTGTAGACAGGAGATCATTTATTAAAACGAGGAAGAGGGTCGGGGACAATACGGAGCCTTGGGGTACATCAGCATTTATATTGTGGTCTTCAGACTTGAATCCGCCCAATACAACTTGTATTGAACGGTTCGAAAGAAAATTTCTAATCCAACAAAGAAGGGATTTGTCGACACCAAAAGCACGCATTTTCGATAAGAGAGCAAGATGCTAGACTTTATTAAATACCTTTGAAATATCTGGTGCAATAATCTTACTTTCTCTGAAACCATGTAAAGATTTGTTCCACTGTTCGGTTAGATAAACCATCAAATCAAGCTTTTGTTCCTCAAGATATTTTTTAAGCTGATAAGTAATCACCGTTTCCATTACCTTGGAAAGAAGGGACGTTAGTGCGATCGGTTGATAATTTGACGGAGAAGAATTCCTTTTTTTGGGAATTGGCTGAACCAATGCTGTTTTTCCGGTTTTCCTCAGTTGGGTTGGCCTTAAACACCGGAAGCTAACCTCTTTTCCCTCGATAACCTCTTTGCAGCTCAAATCAAACCATGACTTAGCGTTGGGTCTGATACTTTTAAAAATGTTTAATTCCTAAAAGAATCATTTTAGCTATCATATCTGCGCTATGACCAGTTAAAGATCCTGAAAAAATTATTTTTTCTCGTACTGCCATACGGTTCTCCTAGGAGCTCTTTCTCTAACTGGATTTGTTTGACACGAGAAATTTGCAGATATAACACTATGGTCAGATGTGCCTAGAGGTATCAATACCTACACTTATTGCGTATTTATCAGGGTCAGAGGTAAGAAAAAAGTCAAGAGTATTTTCTGCTTGGCCATTAACGTCCGATATTCGAGTGGGCTCAGCATTGCCCTTTGTCTCTGGCTACCATTCTGCATTATTTTCCGTATTTTCTTTTAGACCAAGATGATTCTCCTGCCTATGCGCTATCGGTTAACTGTTACTCGCTTTGTAATTCGGTCTTCAGCATATGTCTTAACATTTATAGCATTTATGACAGAAATTTTATCATGTTATGACTAGTTATACAAAATTTAAAACGAAGACGAATTATGTAAACATTCTCATAGAAAAGTGCCAAAATAATAGAGAGTGAAATTTTGCATTCAAAAATACATAACACCTGGCCACCCTACCCATATGGTATCTGTCAGATTGTGAGAAATTCTGTTTCAATTCTTGTTTTATTTTCCGGCCAAATGAAGTGGAAGTGCAATGTCAATGTCATAAAATTTGTATCTTTGCAATTAAGATGCAATAATCAATCTGCCAAATGAAATGCACGAACCCTCTTTCGTGTGCCTTCCACGCCAAAGGGAGCCGGTTGTCATTTGGAAGTGATATCTTGACATTAAGAAAGTTGATCTTTCTAAAGATTGACAGCTCCGGGTTAAGATGAAGTTAAAAAAAAAACAACAAAATTAGCTTTAGAGAGAAGTATGACGGGATGTAGTTGGAAGATGGTGTCGAGTAGAAGGCACAAACCAAATCAAAGATGAGGATGTCGTCGTGTCGTGTCTTTATAGTGTTGTCTTGCCCACATGCTGAGGTGGTTTCAATTTAACAAAGATCATCATTTTTATACTTTTTTCCACAACATAAAGTGAATTGGCTATTATTGATCTCTGTCAATGTACTTGAAAGAAAGTTTCTTTTCGGTTTATTGCTATATTCGACATTATAGCTCTCGTAGATCAGGTCCTAACCATGAAGTTATCCAAAGCACTTGGGGCCTTCTATCTTCTTAGTACATTATAATATATGAAGCTATTAATTTTAACCTAAAAGATTTGCAATTACGTTTTCGTGGCAAGAAAAAAAGGATTAGACTTTGATTTATGACTGTGAAATGCATCTAAGGATTTTGTTTGTTTGTTTGAGACGAGAAGAGTGTGAATTTGCAGATGGGAAAACATCAAAAGGTCGCGGGAAAGTTTTAACTTTTTCCGGACTTCAAATCAGTTAAACTAATGAAAAACAACTTTCTACACTATTTGGTTGAATAGTATTAGGATAAAAAAAAATATAGAGATAGGTATAGAATGGTTTAGGTCGGCTTCAAAAAAATACTCTTCAAAAAGCACAAAAGTCGAGAAAGCCTCATGCGAGCATTTTTCTTGAAATATTCAATAAGCTTAAAATCAATTTTTAATAGCTCGTAAGTAAAATCAATCTTGGTTTTGGCGTATTCCTCTTACGAGGGCTTCCACGTTAGTCGTAGATGATGAGTGTTTAGCCAGAAATTATTTTAATTTTCAATATCTGCTGTCATAAGTTCGTACCGCTGTTATTGGTGTAATAAGAAATAGAGGCCAGCAAAGCTTCAAAACATTTAAATGGTTTTTGATTTCTATTTTTGAGGCACATACTGTGCCAAAAATTAAAATTAAAAAAAAAAAATTCAAGGTAAATATTTTTGTACCTCGATCTACAGCTCATCCGGAGAATTAATTTAAAAGTCACAATATTTGATACCTAACCAAAATCTATCACTGGTAAAACTAAAAATAAAATGCACGACTGGGTCGCATGAATTCCCTCTTATGTAAAAGAATAAGAATTTCAAAAATTAATTTTACTAGAGAAAAACTGATCATAAGCATAAAATTAATTTTTTAAATTACTAAAACAACTCCTTTCGTAGTTGGAGCTTAAAACAGGATGCCATGTGATTCAAGCAAATATTGGTTTATGCAAGAACAGAAGATCATCTTTTGGTTTTACGTGAGTACCTTCCGATTGCCGGCTCTACCCCACGGGAGGCCTACCTCCATTGGAGTCAGATTTGGTCCTGACCATTAACCCCGACATAGCAAGCTATCTCGGTCGCAAAGTTTTGATATGTTGCAGCATATGCACACCTCTTGCTTTGGAGGCGAGGTCTATCTAACACCTCTTGAATTCAAGAAAAGAATCTTGAAAACCATGTGTCTCCGCATTCGGAATAAACCAAGCCACCATGATGCTCCCACTAGGGGGGGGTAACTCATAGATAGGGTTTGAGCCTAGGGGAAAACTCAACCCCCAACTCAAATGGGCACTATCTCCCATGGTACCAGAATATAGCTTCCGGTGGAGCTTCGCAACCGAGGTCACTTACAGATGGGCTCCTGCAAAACCCTGGGCCTGTCAACCCTTAGGATACACATACCAAGAAATCATGCAAGAACACAAATTATAAGTAGTTGTAGTGGTTTCTTAAAAAAAATAAGGTTTTATATACAACATTTTTGAAACATTCTTAAGAAAAAAAATTGGTACGCCAACTTTAGGTTATGTACGAATGAAAATTAAATTTCCCAAAAAAATACCAAAATTCTCGGAACCGTTTTCGAGAAAAATACGATTTTCGAAAACCATTTTTTAACATTTATACGGTGGGTATCGTTATTTTTAGTTAAAATAATTTTTTTTCACACATTTTGTAGATTATATTAAAAAACTTTTATTTATGAAGTTTAAAAAAAAATCCAGCGAGTTGTTTTCGAAATATGTATTGGTTTTCAAAAAAAAAATCCAAAAATTTTTGTTTGAAAATTTGAATACACAATAATATTCAAACTTGTGGGGAGCTTTAGCATAAAAAAATTATCATAATCGTTTGTGCCGTTTTTGTGAAAATCAAAAACAAAAAAAATGGTTACCAAAAATAACTATTTTTTGGAATTTTTTTCAACAAATACTTAGCTTCTAACTAACTAAATGAAATTTTTATAATTTTTCTTAAAGAAATATGTGGGACAGTTTTTGAGAAAAAAAATATTTGTAAAATTTCGAAAAAAGTCATATGGCAGGTACCGTTATTTTTGGTCTTAAAAAAAAAATAAAAAAAACATGTGGGGAGAAAAAATTAAAAATTATATCTACCAAGTTTAAAGAAAATCGGCCGAGAGGTTTAGGCTGTAGTCGAACAGCCTGACAGACAGACAGACAGAATTTCGAGACCCACTTTTTTCGTCTTCGCTGTTATCGTAATGTCAACTTTCTTCAAAATCTCGAGTTCGATTTTTTTACGAATGCATCACTTGCCTTGTAGTACCTACGAGTATAAGTCGCAAGTAAAAAATGGGTACACTCTGAAATGAAAAACAAACTCCAAATCGATCTAAAAGGGTGAAGAAGTTCTGTAGGGGGAAATTGAATTTTATGATACAAGAAATAGCAGTAAATTCCAAGAAAACCATTATGAAAAAGTTTATTTATCTTGAAAATATTAAGTGCCTATTGCAAAATTGAAAATAATATCAACAAAAAAAGTTGCAACTACCATAGCATACTTTATATTTTGATTTCTATTTTCTCATTAACAGCTCTACCGATTTCCATCAAAATTTTTATACATATTTATATTTGGAATTATATTGCATAAGCATTTTTCGAAAGATATTTTTATATTTTTTCTGGAATGTCTATGAATGTACTCGCACCAATATCGAACAATCACAAGCAAGTGCCAAAGCGAACCACAAGATTAGAAATCGCCTCGAAAGACAGCTGAAACTCTTCAACACCCTTAACGGCCTTGAATGACATAGGATTTACTAAATAGGAGTCCAACTACTGAGGCATTCACAACGGATCTACATTGATCTAAGTGTGATAGTAAGAAGATCAATTTTCAGCCTATTTACCTTACCTAACCTACCAAGAAAATAAGGAAATGCAAAGGATCTTCTTGCATTTCATGAGGGTTTTCTATACTCCAGAAATGGCCATCCATTTTGTTCGTTAACATAACCACTTAGATGTAAATGGTCTGCATCGCTCATCAAGATTTTGGATACGAAATCAACCTCTTCTTGCACCAAGTTTAACACACCATGGTAGTATGGTAGCCTCGTTTGATGGTCACCAGGCAGTAATTCGTGAACGGGTTACACTTCTTCAATTCTATCACTCAAACCTGTTGGCAGCGAACTTCTGCTGATACCTAATTGTGTGCATCGTCGTCACGTCGATGTTTGTGGATTCTTTCTGACGTGCCCAGTCGCAGCAGCGATGTTCTCGTTTGAATAAGCAATACGAGTCCCGCGAAAGAGGCGCTCAGTGAAACGCCTAATTATTGCTCGCGCACATGGTGCACAACGACAAGGAAATCGATGACAAAATTCACTCTGTGTTGAAACTGAAATTTTATAAATATTTTTTTTTATCTCAAAAACTGTCCCACAGCTTTTTAAAAAAAAATCAAAAAATTTCATTTAGTTAAACATAAGTAATGGTAGAAAAAAATTTCCAAAAAATCATTATTTTTGGTACCCCCCTTGGAACCATTTTTTTTGTTTTCGATTTTCTCAAAAACCATACGACCGATTTTGATCATTTTTCTAACGTTAAGGCTCCCCAGCAGTTTCAATATTATTGTGTACCTATTGAAATTTTCAAAAAAAATTTTAATTGGATTTTTTAAAAAAAATTCAAAATTTTGTTTTGAAAACTTAATATTTCGAAAACCCCATGCTAGATTTTTTAAAACTTGAATTCAAGTTTCTTAAGAGTTTCTTAAAATAATCTACAAGATATGAGAAAAAAAAATTATTTTACCTAAAAATAACGGCACTCTCTATACAAATTTTAAAAAATGGTTTTCGAAAATCGTATTTTTCTCAAAAACGGTCCTAAGAATTTCGCTCAAATTTTGTTTCTTTCGATTAATTTTTAAGATCTATAATTGAATAAAAAAAAATTGAAGACAAGATATTACTGACTGTACCATAGAACGATTTTTTTAAATTTTAAATTTCTCATTATCGGTATAACGGATTTAAATGAAATTTTTTAGAGAGAAGCTTCTAAAAAAGTTTAAAAAATATTGCATTTCAAAGCTTTGAAAAAAATATTTTTTGAATTTATGAAAGCAGAAAATCTATTTTTTTTTTTTTTGGAAAATTCGATATCTCAGAAACGGCTCAATATTTTTCTTGTAAATTTAATTTTTATTCGAACAATAATAAAAACTTTAAATTGGCGTACCAAAATTTTTTCTTAAATATGTTTTAAGAATTTTGTATATAAAAGCTTATTTTTTTAAGAAACCAGTACAGACATATAATTGTTGTTATTGCATAAGCTAATATTTGCTTGAATCATATGGCAGCCTGTTTTTAGCTCCAACTACTAAAAGAGTTGTTTTAGTCATTTAGAAAATTAATTTTATGCTTATGAACAGTTTTTCTCTGATAACATTCATTTTTGAAATTCTTAGTCGTTTACATAAGAGCAAGTTCGTGCGACCCAGTAGTGCATTTTATTTGACTTTGATTTCAATTTTCTCCAAAAAATGTGTAATAAACATACTTTTATTATTTACTATTTTTTTTAAAGAAAGGTAACAATATAAAAATAAAACTCAATGACAAGTTTGCGAAAAAACCCATAGATTTTATGATTACTTGGAAAAACGTGAAACATGTAAAATTGAAAAAAATTACCTTTAACATGGCTCAGGATACACCAAAATAACCTTTTTCTAAAATCCCCCATATATGATATAAAAATTGGGGACCTATTACCAAATATTAAAATATTATGTACAAATTAGGGGACACCCTGTATACAAAAAAATATTAATATAGCAATACTTATTTCATAATTATAACCTTGAATGAAGAAAACCAGTACGTACCAGTCCAACGTTTTTTTTTTTTTATGGACTCATATTTTAAATAACCAATATTTTATTTGTTTCAATGAACTCACATTTATTATTGGTTAAAAAAGAAAATTTCAATTTCTTAAATTAAATATTAAAATGAATTTATCGTTTTTTCTTCTTGACTCTTTGTTAGAATTTTGAGGGTTAGCCAAGACTTAAAGTTCATACAATGACTTTTGATAAATTGTAACCAGTCAATACTAGGCATAAGCTTCCCAAGCTTCAGCTATCAGTGATTCCCTTCGACAATTAAGTCAAATAAATCATTTTTTATGCGAAAATCTACCAAATAATGACTTTTTTATATCAATTTAATGGTGTCGTCGAATAAACAAGTGTATGACTAGATTTATTTTTAGGCCAAAAAAAATACTTCTCTAACTTGGTGACTCAGTTTAGATATTCTGGAACTAGATCATTCGCTCTTGATCCAAACATTTGTGCTTTTCTTGTTTCATTTTTCTTTGATGTTTTAATTCATTTTTTTAATCCTCATTTATGTGCTTCATTTCGTCTTCATAATACTCATCATCAAATGTGTAAGCACGGATGACATTAATTTGCCAAAAACAAACAAAGCAAAAAATACCAAATACACTACATATGGATAGCAATTCAAATTAACTTAAAAGGTCAAAAGATTCAAGATGCTTATTCGTTCGGTTGCTTTCAGATTTTTCATTTCAATTAATTATTCTGATGTGTATGCGACATGGCACTTGAATGAGTTAAGAACTTTAAAGCATAAAAATTAATTTTGATTTTTTTTTTTCGAGAATATAGTTTTATGGTATGCTATGCATCATGGATACATCTAATAAGTTTGGTTGTTTTTTTTTTTTTTTAATTTTTTTATGTCGTCAGTTTTGGCAATGTCCATAAAAATTGACACTTCCTAATTTAACAAGTTGTTGTTTCAGTGAGACATTCATTAAAAATATGTAGGTCAACTCATTAAAATATCCATTTTCGATTTATTACCATAAATAGTGTCTTGTATTATTGAAAATTATTGAAGTTCAAATAAAAATAATCAACAATTTGATTAATAGATTGTTTTGTTTAAGAAAATTAAAAGTTTATTTATACAGGGTGTCCGGTAATTCGTGTGCCATACTTTTTGAAGTGATTCTTGGTCATATTCTAAGAAAAAAATTGTTCTACAGTAAAGTCTAATTTTCAACTTTGATATCACTTTTTGACCATTTAAAAGAGGCTAACATTGGTGTACCCTGAACTCATTTTAGACTTTTTCTTGTAGACATAGTAAACTTTGAAACTACGTTCAAATTGAGCTGATATGTTTTTAGGGTTGCCAGATATTCAATTTTAAATGGTGGTCAATCTTTCTTGCCCGAGCAAAATTTTGACTTTGAGGTAATTTTTTTTCAAAAAATGCGTAATAAACATGAAGTTTTCTTATTTTTACCTGATGAACAAAACAATAATAAACTCATTAATAAGGGCACCCAAAAACCCATACATTTTATGATACTTGGGAAAATCTAAAACAGGTAATAAATCGAATTTTGGCTTTTTTAGCTACTTTTATTGCAGCACTTGGCAATTAAGGTGGTTTTACAAGAATTGATAGTTTTTACGTTATTTTTAAGACTGTGCACTCATGAAAAGGGTTAAAAGTGTACTTATGCCTGCTTGACATGCTGTCAAAACCCTAATTACCTTACCTGTTCTCAGGGAGAGTTAAATTTTTTGGTATGAATGTGTAATGGGTAAATTAACTAAATAAGTGGTATAAAAGAATAGAAAAACAAATTGATTCATCTGATTATCAAGCTAAGTCATGATAACAGTTAGAGAAGAGCGCTTTTTGAAATTCCTTCATTTACGAGAGAAGACCAGAACGAAGATACCAGGAACTTTATCCTAACTGACGACTTCCTTCCTGAAATGTTTTTACAAATACATTTCGAAGGCTTCGAGAAACTGGATCAGTTTCAACTGCAAGACCTAACGCGGGAGCTGCAAGCACAAAAAGAGTTTCGGTCGATAAAAAAATACTGGCAACTATTGAAATCGATGTTTCCAAACACGGAATTTCCAGTATACTGTATGGAGAAAATATATATATCCATATCACCATACACCTGTGCAAGAACTGCTTCCCGATGATTTTTAAAAGGGACTCGAATTTCGTTACTGGTTGCTAGAGAGAAGCTTGAATGACAACCAGTTTATAAACAGAATTCTTTGGACAGACGAATGTCAATTCACAAGAGATGGTATTACGAATTTCCATAATCTCCATACATGGGCTTCGAGCAGTCCACATTCAAGACGGCAAAGATCATTTCAGCACGATTCAGTGTCAATATGTGAGCAGGTGTAATTGGAAATAAATTAATCGGGCCTTTCAAATTACCACCCGACTTAATTCTACTTACTATGTGGAGTTTTAACAAAATAATCTACCAGACCTAATGGGGGATGTTCCTCTGCTTCAACTAACTTCATCATATTTCCAACAAGATGGTGCTCCGGCCCACAATGATCGTGAAGTTAAGGATTGGCTGGATGAAGAATACGGTGATCGATGGATAGGCAGAATTGGACCAATTCACTGGCCTGCAAGATCTCCCAAACTCAAGTTAAACGTTGTTTTAAAAGTCCCTACCGTTATTACTGACGAAAAGTGATATCAAATTTGAAAATCAGATTTTACTGTAGAACAATTTTTTACTTGTGGCCTATAGCTACTATAAGGCAAGTTATGCATTCGTAAAAAAATCGAACTCGAGATTTTGATCAAAGTTGACATTACGATGATAGCCAAGACTAAAAAGTGGATCTCGCAATTCTGCCTGTCTGCCTGTCAGTTCTACTACAGTCTAAACGGCTCGGCCGATTTTCTTTAAACTTGGTAGATATCATTTTTAATTTTTTCCCCCTACACGTTTTTTTTCTTTTTTTTTTTTAAGACCAAATATAACGGTACCTGCCGTACGAATTTTTCTTCGAAATATTATAAATATTTTTTTTCTCAAAAACTGTTCAACAGATTTTAAAAATAAATAACAAAAATATTTCATTTAGTTAAAGCTAGGTAATGGTCGAAAAAAAATTCCGAAAAATGGTTACTGAGGGTACCTCCCATGGAACCATTTTTTTTGTTTTTGATTTTCTCAAAAATGGTACAACCGATTTTGATCAGTTTTGTTTTGCTAAGGCTCCCCAAAAAGTTAAATAGAATTGTGTATTCAAATTTTCAAAAAAAAACATTTTTTGGATTTAAAAACAAACTTCAAAATTTTTTTTCAAAACTCAATATTTCGAAAACCCCATGCTTGATTCTTTAAAACTTGATAAATAAAAGTTTCTTAATATAATCTACAAGATGTGAGAAAAAAAATGTATTTTACCTAAAAATAAAGGTACCCACCATACAAATGTTAAAAAAACTAAAAAAAAATGGTTTTCAAAAATCGTATTTTTCTCGAAAAAGGCGCCGAGAATTTTGATAATTTTTTTTCTTTCAATTAATTTTCATGATCTTTAATTTAATAAAAAAAATTGAAATTGTCAAGTTTGTTGGACTACAACCTAAACGGCTATTTAGCGATTTTTTTTAAACTTAGTTGTTTTCCTTTTTTAAGACCAAAAGTTACGGTACTTGGCCTGCTACATAAATAATTTTTTATAGGCAAACATTTCATTTAGTAAGAGATACTAAACAACAGTATTTTAATACTATCTAAAAGATGTAAGAAAAATATTTGTATTTTGTGTAAAAATAACGGTACCTATCCAGCATACAAGAATATACACATGAATGTGATTATTACAATATAATTTTTATAATAAAAAATTCTATTTCACTTAATTTTAATTCAATGAAAAAAAAATTGATACTAACACATTATTGACCATAAAATCATTTGCATATCAAAACTTTATAAAATTTTTTTTGCTATTTTTTTTTTTAATTTGATATCTCAAAAACTGGTCACGGTCAGTTTATTTTTTTGGAAATTAAATTTTTTTTGTAAAAGCCTAAAATTAGCGTATCAAAATCTGGAATTAATTTGTGTTTGAAGTCGAAAATATTTAAGGAGTTTTTTTTTTACTTCGTGAGTGACTAAGTACTTTTTACCATTTTCTTTATTTAATAATTTGTAAAAGATAATTTTTTGAAGAAATGTCAGAACCTTATTTACGCTTTACGATTTATTTCCTCGGCAAGAATTTGAATAGTGGTAGTATTTTGATTAATACATTAAACTTGCATGAAATTTAATCAAAATTTTTTGAGCCGTTTTTTAAGAAAATTTAAAAAAATAAATACTTTGTTGTATGATGGCAGCAACATATACTTTGTAGCAAATTTTACAAACAGAACGATGAAGTGGCATATAATGGCTTTTATTCACTATTTTTGTTGATTAATTTACAACTCTTGACTAAAAATATATGTATCATGACAATTTTATTCTGAAGTAAACCACGCGTGCATCAGTGTAAATAAAATACACAACTGGGTCGAACGAACTTGCTTGTATGTAATAAACTAGGAATTTTAAAAACGAATGTTCTTAAAGAAAACTGTTCATAAGGATAAAATTAATTTTTTAAATTCTTTTAGTAGTAAGAGATAAAAACAGAATGCTATGCAAATGTGAATTTATGCAAGAACAAAAATTATAAGTCGTTGTAGTGGTTCTTTAAAAAAATAAGCTTTTATGTAAAAAATTTTTAAAACATTTTTAATAAAAAACTTTGGTACGCCAACTTTAAGTTTTTATCATTGTACGAATAAGAATTAAATTTCCAAGAAAAATACGAAGTCGTTTTTGAGATATCCAATTTTCCAAGAAAAAATGACTTTTTTCCCAAAAATTGAAGAAATATTTTTCTTTAAGTTTTGAAATGCAATGTTTTTTTTTTTTTAATTTTGTAGGAGCTTCTTTATAAAAGAATTCATTAAAATCCCCTATGCCGATAATGAGGTACAGTCAGTAATATCTTGTTTTCAATTTTTTTTTATTAAATTATATATCGTAAGAATTAATCGATAGAAAAAAAATTTGAGCAAAATTCTCGGAACCGTTTTCGAGAAGAATACGATTTTCGAAAACCAATTTTTAACATTTGTATGGAGGGTACCGTTATTTTTAGGACAAATAATTCCTTTTTTCTCATATTTTGTAGATTGTATTAAGAAACTTTTATTTATCAAGTCTTAAAAAAATCGAGCATGGGGTTTCGAAATATTGAGTTTCAAAAAAAAATTGAAATTTTTTTTAAGAACCCAAACAAAAATTTGTTGAAAATTTGAATACACAGTGATATTGAAACTGCTGGGGGGAGCCTTAACATAAAAAAATGATCAAAATCCGTCGTACCGTTTTCGATAAAATCAAAAACCCAAAAAAAAAATGTTTCCAAGGGGGGTATACTAAAAATAACAATTTTTCTGAAATTTTTGTTTAGCCATTACGTAGCTTTAGCTAAATGAAATTTTTTGAATTCTTTTTTTAAAAATATGTGGGACAGTTTTTGAAAAAAAAAAAATTTATAAAATTTCGAAAAAAAAACGTATGGCAGGTACCGTTATTTTTCGTCTTAAAAAAAAAACGAAAAAAACGTGTGGGGGGAAAAATTAAAAATAATATCTACCAAGTTTAAAAAAAATCGAAAGAGCTGTTTAGGCTGTAGTCGCACAGACAGACAGACAGACAGACATAATTGCGAGACCCAATTTTTTAGTCTTCGCTATCATGGTAATGTCAACTTTGATCAAAATTTCGAGTTCGATTGCCTTATAGTACCTTTAAGTCGCAAGTAAAAAATAGGGGGCATGTACTCCAGTGTTTATATCGGGAGTTTTCTTTACTTAGAACTAATTAGAATGTTAGTAAATATCAAGATGGAGGATTTATAAGAAGTTAGGCGAAGTAATTTAACGATCAATATGGAACTTTGTTTTATCGTTAAACAACTTTTATGTATGACCACATCTTGAGTACGCCTAACATCACAAGTATTGTCTCGGGTTCCCTTCTATGATATCCATAAAATTCGTATTGAATCATAACAACATAAGTTCATTCGATTTACTCTGAAGTGTCCTCCTTGTGGTGATCCATGCAACCATTTATCGGATCCAGCTTCCGTAGGTTTAAAATTAATATCAAAGGCGTTTTCAAATTAAGAAAATATATATTCAACAACTTAATGGTCAAATTCATAGTCTTGATTTGTTAGCCTGTCTTGCCATTTAATTACAAATTAATCAAAATTGAATTGAAAACTCGTCGCGAATCCTTCCTCCACCGAGTGGAAAAACTGCTTCTTAATTTGTTGACTTAAAATTAAATCAAATTGTCGAAATTTATTACACTACAAGTATCTTTGGCAGTATAATTCGAAAAATATTGCATTTTTTGACATTTTCTCATCTTTTATGTAGGTAATTCTATTAAAAAATTAATGGCTGTCCTTTAAACATTTTTCATAACGACTTAACAGCCTTGAACCATATGAACAAGTTCATGCATTTTCTGCTGATAATATAAACAAATTGCAGATTGAAGAATCTAATTCATTTTTGACCTTGACTCTGCCTCCAAATGCCGGTTGATCAGTAGAGATACTTTCACATTTCAAATCTGGTTAGAACTATCAAGGCAGACTTATCATACTTTATTCGGGCGAGATACGCATTTAATATCAATTTGCTTAAACAAATCTAAAGAGACAAGAAAAAAACCGATTCATTTACAAATCACTTTAATTTAGTTGTGTATGAACTTTTCCTATGTCTAAGCTCTCCAATCAGCGGCGACGACCGACCGACACGACGGCACTCGGCAGGGAGTTGAGTGAATGAGTGAGTTTTCAGTTTCAATTTATTTTAGAGCTGACAAAGTATTTGACCTGCAATGACCTTGTCTAATACAGACCGAAAATAAATAGCTACGATCGCGGCAAGAAAAATGTAACCTCAACCAAAATAAGCGAATCTATTTCAGTAACGCACGCTTACAAAATGTTTTATTGTTTTTTGTTCCAAAAAAAAAAATATAGCTGAATAGGTAGGTTTTTGTTGGTTGGGTTATTTTTCGGGTCATTTGGAGTTGGGTGAGTTTATTCAACTCTTTCAGGTGATGCCTTGTCTGTTTTCAATTTTAGCTGTAGGCAAAAATGATCAAAATCAGACCACACGTTCGGTTGAGTCATCATTTTATAATCAGGTGATACTGATATTTGTTTTAGTTTTACGCACTCAATTTTTTTCCACTGTTAATTTATTGTTTTGCACCTACATTATTAATTTGAACAACCGACAAAAAAGAACTTGATTAGGTAGATAAATCAGCTTTTTTTTTGGGTGAATTAAAATCAATATAAAAAAATACTGTCGTCATAGATACTTTTTCCATGGCAAAAGCTACGAAGACAATATGTTTTTGAAGATAAAAATTAAAGGCATGGAAGCAGCTTATTCTTAAATTCATTTGCATCAAATTTAAATTAAATGGCAATCGTTTATTTATGTTTTTTTTTTTTATTTTTATTCTGTGGGTGGGTAAGTAATTTGAGTGCCAAAAATGTTGATGAACTAACGAGCTAAGCATGCAGGTGAATATTAAATTAATCGGTTGAATCGTGAATTCGTTTTTGTTTTGAGCATTGATATTCGAGAATTATATTGAAGAACTACGGGGTGTCAGAAAAATAATAAATATTATACATTTGCAGTTTCGTCAAAAAGGTTGTGACAAATCAAAAAGCTAATGAACTGACACAGCCTTTAAAATAAAAAAAAAATTACGGTTGTAGTCTGTTGACCTATGACTAGTTAATACTTTGGAAGGCACACTTTTATATTGTCTAAAGATCTAAATAAGGAGCCAAGTGAACAGGGCGATCAGCTTGAAATTTTTTCGATCCAACGTCGAATCCGTGGAAAGTAACCGTAGGTGTCACTAAGAAGCTGCAAACGTTCATTAATAGATGTCTACGAAACATCCTTAGGATTTTCTGGCCCAATCGTATATCAAACGAAGAGCTCCTTAGAAAAATGGGTCAAGAACCTATTGACTCTATAATACGACGTCGAAAGTGGCAGTGGATCGGACACACGCTTCGAAAAGTCGACAACTGTATTGCGGCGCATGCAATGCAGTGGAATCCGCTCACTCAAGAAGGAAGAAGAGCTGGACGACCGAGAAGCTCATGGAGAAGGACAGTCGAGGAGGAGTCAGCCCAACTAGGCAAGAGTTGGAGGGAGTTGCGACTCATATCCAGGAACCAAACACGCTGCCGAGCTGGCGTTGTGGACGCCCTATGCCCTACTAGGGGCCCCCCACGGACATAAAAGGTCTGAGGACCTAAGTAAGTAAGTAAGTTAATTGTTAAGTAGTATCATACTAATACCTAATACTAATATTATGCAGTTTTTCGCCATTATCTTTAAAAGACCTAGAAAAATGTCCTATTAAGAAATATGGATATCATAAGAGAATATAAGTGCCAAATAAATTTTTCCATAGAAATATTTTTAAGTCATTTTTTAGAAACAAAATGTTGGTACACCAATTTTAAGTTTTTATTATTGTCCAAGTGCAAATTAAATTAAAAAAATATCTATAAAAACTATTAGTAATGCCTTAATTTATTTTTTTTTTAATAATAGATGGTAAAATTTTATTCACATTCAGGAAGTCGTTTTAAAGAAATTTAAGATTTTTGAAAACGATTTTTTAATATTTTCATGGTAGGTTAATCTATTTGGAATAAATAAGAAAAAAAGATATATTGAAGTAAAAAAAAAAAAACTTTTAATACCCAAATTTTTAGGAGGCTAAGTTAAAAAAATGATCAAAATCAATTGTCCCGTTTTACAGGAAATAAAACACAAAAACTTTTTCTGTCGGAAGTTCCATTAATAATCATTTTTCGAACAATTTGTTCAACCAAAAGCTTACTTTTACTAAAAGATGTTTTTGGGTTTTTTTCTTCAAATCTTTTTTTTTTCTAAAACTTTTAAATGTTTTTGAAAAAAAAAGGTTTTGTTATTCTTGGTTAAAAAAAAAAGTATTAGGCGGGAAAAAAATATTTGTATTACAGGGTGCGTTTTATGTTCCAGGTCGATTTTATTAGGTTTTCTTTTTTGTGTGAACGAAGTTTTAAGTACATTTGGCAGGAAGTCAAAAAATAATAATAATTTATTATGGAGCATATAACGCAGCAATACTATGTTGAAACTATTAAAACATTTTATTTAAATAATTATTGATTTGTAAATACGTGTAGAAAATTCCATGACTTTTTTGGTTTTAATTAAGTGCCGAAAAAATTTACAACAGGTAAGCTGACGTACGCCAGAAAAAATGTAGTGAGGCTGAGCGTTGCTGAATGTCCGGGTACCTCTCATAGACGCCGAATTGCGAATATCGCTTTGCGCCACGGCGCTAGAAAGAAAATATAAACTATCAAATTGTGTTTCGTTTTCATTGAAACAAAAAATATCGACCTGGAACATAAGACCCTGTATTAGAATGACCAACTAACGATTTTTAATCATACAAATTTTATGCGCATAGTTTTGTAAGAAAAAAAATTTGTGAGGATTGCGCTCAAAATTGAAAATTGAATTGAATTTGAAAAATTGAAAGTGCACTCCTAAATTGCGCGTGAATGTATCTTATGTTCAAAAGTCTTATAATTTAAAAAAATGTTAATTACATCTGCAGTAGTGACTGTTGTCCAAGATTAGTAAGATCATTGATTAGAGACAAATATTCAGAAGCATTTACATTTTGAAAACTTGCATTTTTTTTGCCAGTATTCTTCCGATAGTACTTTCACTTAGGGTTGGGTACGATATCCCGCTTTTTATAATCCCGTTTTTTAAAATCCCGTTTTTATAATCCCGTTTTTTATAATCCTGTTTCTTATAATCCCGTTTTTTTTTAAATACCGCTTTTTAAAATCCCGTTTATTCAAAATTCCGTTCTATTATAATCCCGCTTTTTAAAATCCCGTCTTATACCGATTATCCCGTTTTTTAGAATACTTAGCTAAAACTTATTGATTTTATGTTGGTTATTTTCAAGATTCTTTAAATGCTAAAGAAACTTTGCATATACACCCAACATCGCACTAACTCCAAATCCTAGAGTGTGCCCGAGCAGGGGGGTTGCAGGAACTAAGCTCACTGTTTATACGTCGTAATAAGAAAAGCGATTATAAAAAACGGGATTATAAGAGACGGGATTTTAAAAAGCGGGGTTATAAGAAGCGGGATTATAGCGGGATATCGTACCCAACCCGTGCGAGTTTGGGTGTATGCAAAGTTTCTTTAGCATTTAAAGAATCTGGGAAATAACCATAAAATCAATTAGTTTAACTACGTATTCTAAAAAACAGGATAAGCTGTATAAGACGAGATTTTAAAAAGCGGAATAATAATAGAACGGGATTTTGAATAAACGGGATTTCAAAAAGCGGTATTTAAAAAAAACGGTATTATAGAGAACGGTATTTTAAAACTTTTTTTGCGAGATTTTTGAAAAAACGGGATTATAAAAAACGGGATTCCGTTACGCTCCCTTGCACTCACAGTGATATTTCTCTCATCGACTACGAACTTCAAGAGAATTAAAAAAAAATTGTTAAATGGGTACACTATCAGATAATTTTATACTTTAGGTTCTAAGGAACAATAAAATTCAAAATTTATTGTGACTTTCAATGAAAAATGGCGGTTATTTAATACATAGTCCCTATACAGTTTGAATTTTATATTTCCGGTCGATGAAATTTTTCAATAACTTTTAAATTAAATACAATTTAATAATTTATATTTTATTGATAAATTGGTTTTTACCATTATGTATGGAATATCATGTCTTTCAAATGGTTACGTCTGGTCATGTTGCAAAGCCTAGCTCACTTAAGCACATTTTGGATAACAATTTTGCAGACTTCTGTAGTAATTTCAGCAGTTTTGTTTCTAATGTTGTCCCTTAGCATCAGGGTTGTGGTTAGTTTGTCAATGTATACCTCTTCATTTACACAAAATGTCAACCAAATAAAATCGATCTAGAACATAAACTGTGCCCTGTAAAGTAATTGTTGTAATTTTCATATAAGTAACAATGCTTGAATCAATCTGTTTTTGTTCTTAGAAGTCGTCTAAAAATCGTTCTACATGTTTGAAATAATATTACAGTTGTTTTTCTATTTAAATTTTTTATATTTAATTGTGCGTTTCCCAATAACTTTGCACAAACATACTTATAGTCTGCATGATTATTTGAAAACATCAAAAGAACCCGCACTAATCAGGCCTTCCAATATAATTAACTTAACTAATATAAAAGATATCTATTGTTGAAGTGACATTAATTGTCATTAACACTCCTGACTTTCTTAACCTTTTCAGCTAATTTAAACGACAGGAAAACCACAAACACTTATTAAATTTCATTAAATTTATCAAATCGTTCCACACTCTTGTAATACGTTCGAACATTAGTAAATTAATATTAAAAGAAAATAAATTATAAAATACCAAGTGACATAGTTTCGAATTATAACGCAACCGATTAACTTTGTTATATCAAACGAATTACTGAGTGTCTAACACTAACTGACAGTTATAGCTGATAAAATAATTGATTACAATAGCTAGTACGAGTACGAATTAAAATTGAATTATTGAAGTCAATTTGCTAAATAGCTAGCTGACAATTTATTCAAATATAAAAATGCAAAACAATAAATATGAAAATTGCTTTAAACAGAAAATATATACACAAGTATGTGTCTAGACAAAGCAGATTATCATTTTTGAAATAATTTCACCTTCAAAACAAAAAAATGCATTTACTTATACAAAAAATCGATTTAGTTTTAAAAATAAATTTGAGTGAAAGTGCAAATAAAGGATGAGCCAAGGACGGAAATTCAAATTATTATTTCTCTCAATTTATTTTAAGAAATAAATTTTTTAAATTACCAACAGTCGTTTTGTGTGTGTTTTTTTTTTCATATTTACCTGTGAATATATTATTATGAATAAATTTGTATCTATTTTTTATTTCGCAATGAATTGCTTATTTGGTGAGGTAAATCGAACTGAGATGCACGTTTTACACAAGCTCATTTAATTAGAGACTTATTAAGACAAATAAGTTGCGTTCATAGTTTCTTTTTTTGCTTACACACACATGATAGGTAAAAAGGCGTACTTGAAATGAAGTCAGTATATACTTTTGAAATTATTATCTTGCAGATAAAAAACAAAAAAATTATACTCACGAAAACCACTTGAAAAATCCATAACAAAATTGACATAATTACCTGAAAATAGAAAAAAAAAATCTATTTAAGTAAAGTCGTCTTAAAAAAGTTCCTAAAATATAATTTATTTATAAATTAAAGAAAACGTTGCAAATTTTGTCATTAAAAAAAATAAAAAAGAACAACTAACCACTTTTTGCCCATAAATTAATTTTTGCAATTAAATTGTTAAGATGCTTTAATACCAGTCTCAATCTCAGGCTTGTCAGGGCACAATATTTATAATTGCATACCTACTTGGTTATGATTTGCTTTGAACTTGATTTAGTTTGATCTTGACACACGGAATTGAACGTTAGAAAAAAAAAGGTTATAGTGTTAGACAAAGTCATCAAGTGATAATTAAGGAAAATTATTTATTTTTAATGATGGAAATGTTATAGAGGGGAATATGAAAATAAAATAAAATCATCTAATTGCCCGGAAGTCCTGATCGACAGACAGACAATGTGGGGTGTCTGATTTTTCTACAAAAAAAATAAAATAAAATACTTATCTCCATATATATATCATCATCATCATCAACAAGAAAAATAATTATATTTTGTTAAATAGAGTGGTATTGGCATTGAGCCAATTTTGCTTGAGAACTTTGTCAATAAAGATAATTTTTTTAAGCTTAAATTTTATTAACATACATATCTCGAAAAATATCGAAAATTCTTTCAGCATTTATTTTTATTATTTACATACATATAAATTAAACAAATAGATCGTTTTGGTTGAATTGGCTTACGGTCTACACAATTTTATTATTTATATAAACTAATCGGAATTGATGTGAATGAATTTTATAAAAATAACAAAAATATAGAAAAATTACTTAAATTAGAATATGATCCAAAGTTTTCATGCAAAATATTTTTTTTTTTTTCAATTTCAGTCAAGGACAAGTTCTAGAAAATTTGAGGTCAACGCAACGCTGAAGTCATTTTTCCTCAGCTTTTGGGATAAGTATGGGTTTCCTGGGCAAAATCATTCGAGTTTGTAATCTTACTAAATGATGCTTCTAATCAGCAGAACTGTCTTGTGCTTAACGTGAGTACCTGCCAATTATGGCTTAACCCCACGGGAGGCCTACATCCATCGGAGTCAGATTGAGTCCTGACCATTAACCCTGACATAGCCGAAGCCAAAGCTGTGACATGTAGCAGGCATGAACACACCTCTTGCTTGGAGGCGAGGTCTATCTAACACCTCTTGAATCCAGGTACGCCTGGAAACCATGTGTCTCGCCGCATTCGGAATAAACCACGCCACCACGATACTTCCACAAGGGGGCCTACCTCATAGATAGTATGAAGAATGCTCGCACGCATGTGACAGCTGCACCTCTCTATCCGAAGATAGAATAGGAGAGCCCGAAGACATGACACCTCACAAACCTATGGGCAACATCTCCCGTAGTGCCAGAATATAGCTTCCGGTCGAGCTTCGCAACCGTGAAGATGAGTTCCTGCAAAACTCAGGGCCTGTCAACCCCAGATACACACACCCAGCTATTAGTCGAGGTAGAAACCATCAACCAAGAATGTGCACCCCTCTGGTGAGTTGTTACACACTCCTTAGCGGATTTCTACTTTAAGGACACCGTCCAGACTGCTTCTATCTAGTTAGTTCAGTTTCTTACGTAACCTATCCACAGGCACCGCGAGGAGGTCGATAGGAACCGCAAGTGATAGAGTTGTGCATGGGTAGCAATACCGGCCCACCGATAAATCAGTGGACAAGCCCATTAGAACTACAAACCAGTATTACCGCTTCAACACCCATATACGTTAGTGCATGGATTGTGCATCTGCAGCAACAGCGCCCCGGACATGCCTTAAACTACCAAGCGCACGCTATCACCCACACCTGCACTTCTAATCAACAAATTAAATTTCTTCTTGCCTTTCGTGAGTCTGCTCGTTTTTATAATCAATAACTTATAACTGTCTACATCAATAACTTATTGGTCATTGCGGATGTCCTAAGCTTAACTATCATAAATTAAAGTTAACCCAAAATTTACAACCATTTAGTAAAATGCTAAAGCCATTTTAGTAAGTCACTAAGTTAAAAAGAAGATTTAGCTGATTTTAAACGATCTTAGCATCTTACTATCTTCTAAAATTTTACTAAAGTTAAATTCACAGCCATCAGACGAAAAGGGGGAACAACATGTAGCATACGAAAACATGCACGTGCCGTCTACTATCATCGGCTTTAGCGCTATAAGCGAAAGGCTATGCACCCTTCGCGTGCGAGGCAAATTTACGAACATCAGCCTCATTAACGTTCACGGACCTACGGAGAAGTCCTCAGACGAAGAAAAAGAGACTTACTACGAACAAGTCGAGAGGGCCCTCAATGCCTGTCCAAGGTATAATGTTAAAATCATCCTTGGGGATTTGAACGCAAAAATAGGTCGGGAGCCGGTATTCAGGCATTACGCAAGCACCCATAGTTTGCATGAGAACACTAATGACAATGGACTTCGAGTCTTAGAATTGGCAGCATCGAAAAACATGGTCGTTGCGAGTACCAGGTTCCCGCGTAAAGATATCTACAAAGCCACCTGGGTATCACCTGATGGAGTCCCTCGTAACCAAATAGACCACGTGTTGATAGATCGTCACCACTACTCGAACTTGATGACGGTACGAACCTACCGAGGTGCCAATATCTACTCGGATCACTATCTTGTTGGTATGGTTTTCCGAGTTCGGATTGCCTTGCGAAGACGCATTGCATCCGCCGATCAGGTTTGAATCAACACGGCTGCCCTGCGCAATGAAAACACCAGTAACACCTTTGGACTCGCCCTAGAAACACCTGACTTAGGGAGAGTAAGTCCTGGAGCCAGTATGCTGGGCGTAAATGAAAAGTGGACACGTCTTAAAAATACTGTCATTAGTACTGCCAACTCCATCTTAGGCAGCAGTCGTAAAAATCGGAACGACTGGTTTGATGATGAATGCAAGCTAGCGACTGAACGTAAGAATGTTGCGTACCGAGCAATGCAACAATCTCATAGAACGCGGGCACGCGAAGAGGAATATAAAGAGCTCAGAAGAATAAACGGCTACACAGATAAAAAAAATCAGCCTGGGAGAAGAACCTAATCTGTGAAATAGAAAACAGCCGAGAGCGAGGTCCGCACCAGGCGCGGAAGTTCTACCAATCCGTTGGAAACAAGACGCAGTACACACCACGCTGCACATACTGCAAGGACGGAGAGGGAAATCTGATCACCGATCCTGAAAGCATACTGGATCGATGGGAAGTGTACATTAATGAATTGCTAAATGGTCAGCTCACTGCTGAAGTGGAGGCTCCACTACTTCAAGAAGAATACCCTATGTTGCCGCCACCAAACATAGAAGAGGTTGAGAAGGCTATAGGCCGGCTTAAACAGAACAAATCCCCGGGAGCCGATGGCATACCAGCCGAATTATCTCATCACGGCGGGCCAGCCTTACGTCAAGCAATTCATGATATTATAGTGCACGTATGGGAGCAGGAAGAAATGCCAGAAGACTGGCGAAAAGGCATAATATGCCCCATACATAAGAAGGGAGATGTCACAACGTGCAGCAATTATAGAGGTATCACGTTGTTGAGTACCGCCTATAAGATACTCTCCTCTATCCTACAAGACCGGATAACCCCATACGCTAAAACCGTCATCGGACAATATCAGTGTGGTTTCATTCCAGGCAAATCAACAACTGATCAGATATTTACCCTTAGGCAGGCGATGGAAAAATGTCTAGAATTTAACATCCCAACATCTGTTTATAGACTTTAAGGCCGCCTATAATAGCATAGCCAGGGCAGAACTTTACAAAGCCATGAGAGAATTCGGCATCCCAAATAAATTGACACGACTATGTAGGTTGACCATGACCAACGTAACAAGCCAAGTAAAAATAGCCGGATTGCTATCCAGACCAATCAACATCTTTAATGAACTCCGACAAGGGGACGGTTTGGCCTGCCTCCTCTTCAACCTGGCGTTGGAGAAAGCAATCCGTGACTCTGGCACGGCAACAAGAGGGACCATCGTCAACAGGTCCAGCCAGTTACTGGCTTACGCAGACGACATTGACATCATCGGAAGAACCGAACAAGCTGTACACGATTCCTTCATCCAGATCGAGCAGGCGGCACAAAATCTGGGGCTGCACATTAGTGAAGGTAAAACAAAGTACATGGTGGCGTCGAATGCGAGAGGAACAGTTGGTCAAACAATCAAGGTAGCGGAGTACGAATTTGAAGTGGTGCAATCCTTTAAATACCTTGGGTCAATAGTAGCAGCCGATAACAATATAGAGGAAGAAATACGCGGGCGGCTTCTCTAATCCAACAGAGCTTACTATAGTCTGTCAAAGCTCTTCAAATCCAGAAATCTCACCATAACTTCAAAACTGCTGGTCCTGTACCATGGTCCTGCCAGTACTCACATATGGATCCGAGACTTGGGTGCTTAGCAAAAGGCACTCCGACCTCTTAGCTGCGTTCGAGAGAAAAGTCTTAAGGAGAATTGTTGGCCCCATATGTGAGGAAGGACGATTCCGGAGACGGTGCAATCATGAATTGTGCGCAATCTACCTAGAAGCAGATATCGTGACAAAAATTAAGCTCGGTAGACTCCGGTGGGCAGGGCACCTAGCTCGCATGAGCGAAGAGGAACCTGTTCGGAAAGTTCTTTGTGGTACATTCTATGGTAGACGACAGCGTAGTAGACCATGCCTGCGCTGGAGAGATGGCGTAGACCAGGACGCCCGAAGCCTTGGGGTGCGCAACTGGATGGCGTCGGCAATTTTTTAAGTTCCGAGCAAATCCTTTTGAAGAGCTGGACGATGGAGAATTTAAATCCACCTAAAGGTTTGTGAAAAGATTTCAATTCGGTTCTTGGTTTCAAATTAGAAACCATGAGATTGTGATTTCACCATAATTACAAGTACTAGTTACATTACACTTTTTTTGGATAAACATCTATCAAGCTGATGTTGATAAGTTAACTTCCTAATTGAACACAAAGGATATACCTATGTACAACAATTAACCTTATTACATGGAATGGTCCAGTCCAGTCCCAAATATAAGATGTAGGTCGTCACTTTGACTTCTGAGTTTCTGACATTTCAAGTTATTAGATCCGTTCCCCAGATTAAGGTTTAATTGCTTTGATTTTTTATCGAACTGTTATTGTTTATCCGTGGGAATTAGTATTTTATATAGTAATTAGTAAAAATGAAAACAAATTTCGAAGAGATTTACTAGCTTATAACTTTATAACTAACTGTTTAGCAAATTGCTAACTTAGTAACGTGCTAAGAACTTGCCAATTCGTTGTTTAAATGTTTGCTCAAATGTCTTTCGGTTAAAAAATTTTATTTTTCAATTTATTTTATATACATTTTTGCTTAAAGTTAATATATTACAAATTTTAATCATATTGGTTCTACAGTAAGGGCTCAAAGTTCTTCTTTAAGCTTTATATAATGCTATTTCTAACAATACCATACGATGACGGCATTGAATTTTCGAAGCATTAAATTCTACGCTGTTTTCCGTTCCTCATTTGACAATGTATTTTAGACAAAAGATCATTGATGAAAAGGAGAAAGAGAGTCGGAGATAATACAGAGCCCTGTGGCACACCAGCATTTATTTTATGAACTTCAGATTTAAAACCGTCCAACAAAACTTGTATTGAGAGGGCTCGAAAGCTAGGTTTTAATCCAACAAAGAAGAGATTGATCAAGTCCATAAGACAGCTTGATAGCAATCTTTATCAAATGCTTTTGAAATATCAAATGCAATAATCTTAATTTCTCTGCAAAGATGTAAAGATTTGTGTCACTGTTCGGTGAGATATATATCATAAGATTACCGGTGTGCACAGTGCGGCCGAAAGTTACTTTGTGCGGCCAAAAGTCGAAAAGCGTATCAGAATCAGCAAATTCAAAATGACCGGCCTAATATGGCGTCATGTCATACGAAAAAAACTTATCAAAAATGAAATAACTTTGATAGTTGGTTGAACAATTTTGTTTTGATATTATTAGGGTATGTACTTGAAAATTTATTAAAAATGAACAAATTCAAAATGGTGTAATGCTATATGGCAATATTATATAACACAAAAAAAATGGAAACAAATTATTTATATTTATATATCAATGATAAATTTAGAAATACAAAATGCAATATGAGCAAACAATATATAAGTTAATCCGATATTTACATGAAAAAGTTTTCATTGCCCATCTCGAAACAGTCACAATCATCTACATCTGTATCTGTTTAAGAAGCGGAAGGGCTGTCAAAAGATTGTTGTTCATCTTCTGTTTGATTATTTACAGGTGGAGGTGCTAACAAATTGATACAGTCTTTAGACAAAGATTTAAGTGGTTTTAGAGGTAATTCCCGACAACTAGATATTAATGGATCGGATGCGATTATGAATCTTTTAAAAACATCTTCCATTGTCTTTTGACGATAATGGTTTTCTTGCGCAATTAGCTTGATAGATTTAAAAAAAATTATTACATGCTTCTTGTGCATCTTCCGACATTTGACAGATAGGTAACACTGAATATTTTATTATTTCGGGGCCATGAATTAAAAGTTTGTGAACTAACGTGGGCATACAATACCAGGGATATTGTTGTAAATTAAGGTACTAGTACGGTCTAGAACGCCAAAAAACGCACGATTTTTGGGAATTTTTTTCTCGAAAACTTTATTAGATAATAACATAATTTTTTTTTAGATAATGAATACATGCGTCAAGAGTACAAGAACATTTTATTTTTGTCTTAATTTTCTAATTTTGGCCGAATTATAGAGGGCGCTGAATCATCAAAAAACACATTGTCCCATTGCGGACAGTTAATCTCCGGATCTACTGAACCGATTTTCAAAAAAATTGTTGCAACTTGATTGTTTTTATGTTTTCTAAGATAATTTACCAAAATTTGACCAAAAAGTTATGAAAAAAATGGCGACCCAAAAACAAATTTCAAAAAAAAAATAATTGTTTAATTTTTTCAAAGCTTGACATTTTTTGTTTTACTTTTAAAACAAATTTTGGTAAATTGTCTCGTAAAAACCTTCCTTTAAATAACCCAATATGTTTTTTTTTTGTTTCAGTCCAGCCAATCCTGACGCATGTATTCATTATTTAAAAAAAATTATGTTATTATCTAATTAAGTTTCCAAGAAAAAAGTTCCCAAAAATCGTGCGTTTTTTGGCGTTCTAGATCGTACTAGTATCTACCTTAATGCACACAAAAACTCAACGGGCAGCTGAATTTTATTTTATTTGGTACACAATACTTTTATTAACTATCTTAAATAGCTTTGAGAACAAGATCTAGCAAGACAAAAAAGTTTTCACGCAAACAAATATTTTTTTTAAGTAAATAAATAGTGTTGACATATCTCTGTCTAACAATGTACTATTTAGGAATTTTTATTCAGAAATTATTAAACTTATTTTACGCACCTGCAGCTGTTGAATCCATTTTATTGCAATAGATTTGCTTGGAAATAAAAACTTTTACACGTGTTTGATGGAAGTGTCCATTAGCCTATCTTAACGACGCGACGCATGACTACGTTTACTTAGCAGCCACATTCAGACTAAGATTATGGGGGGGGGGATTTGGGGCAAGAGACTCTACTACGACCATTTTTCGTCTCCTTTTGATAGCCTGATGACGAAAAACCCCTAACTCCAAACTTTTATTTTGGCCGCACTGTGCGATGGACATTTTGCTACGAAAGCCATACTGACAATCAGCGAGGAGCAGGGTTCAAACGTTACTTCGATCGATGTAGATCTACTTTGATTTTGGAAAATAAATGTAAATATTTCTCTTTTTTACGATCTACTTCTCTTTGAAAGTAACATATTTAAAGACAGCGCTGATCACTCTGTATTACATAAAAAACGAGTTTAGGAATCGTTTAAACGTAAGCACCGTGGAAAATTAAATGTTTTTGAAATCACTTACAGAAAAACGTAGAGATATTTATCAGCCAGCCACCTTTTAAATTATTAAAATTTATACAAAACTACGAGTTCGTTGACGGAAAATTAACTTTAAAATAGTTATATTTAATTACTATTTTTTTACAAGTCTGAATTTACTTTTATATTATGTTACGAGTATGTTTATATACTTTTTTTTTTGTAAGAAGTCTTCATTAACTGTTATATGTATATTTAATTTATTTCTATTGAAGTCTTAAGTTTGTGTTATATTGTATTTATTTTAAGTCTGAATTTTTGGTTCCCTATAGTTACTTGTACGCAATTAATTATTTATTTTTTAATGAAAAATGATCAAATAAAACTGAATAAACTTTTGTTAAGAATGTTGTTTCGAAAATTTTTTTTTTTTAATTTCCTAAAACTACTTCAAAAAATTTGGATGTACTTCAGTTTTTTTCTGTATTTACTTCGAAAATTCAAAACCAAAGTCCGAACCCTGGTGAGGAGCTACCGTTCTATAAGGTATTTTTTGTTTTGATAACTTATCAGTGTATCCATGACCTGGGAAAAAAGGAAATTGGAGCATAGTTAGAAAAAAAGATTCGTTTTTATAGGGACGGCTTGTTAACTGCTGTTTTCCATTCATTCAGAAGGATACCAGTAGAATAAGAAAGATGGAAAAGCTTACGTAATGGTTTTACCAGCTTTGAAGAACACGTTTTCAGAACAATGGGAAGGACACTATCCAGGTCAGCGGATTTATATGTATTGAGATCTTTAAGTACTATTACAACCGTACGAGTGCGAAAGAAGATTTGTCCCATAAAATCATTTAAACTCTGAAGTATAGGAGAAGTCATGACACTTTCTCAGAGCGTCGATAGAATAGCAAACTGTGCTGCAAGTTAAGCCTAATAAACATCATTACGAACGTCGTCGTCCTTATGGACTTAAGGATGATTTCTTCAAATTGATCATCAGTGATAGCTCGGGCCTATGGATACCTGTCACTTGGTTCTAGTTCTTCTTTCAGGTTCCTGATGATTTAATCGGAGAGCTTCAGCAAATATTGGTCCAGCGGTACGAATTTTGTTTCCTAGCACAGCTTTTTAGTTTTTATATATATTTCTTCGTCAGTGAGTTGCGGTGTAGTTCAGTCCAAAAGCGGAGCATCTTTCTTTCAAACTATAGGTGAGAAAGGCGTAGCTCAAAACGGGTTGGATAAGTTGTTTGTACACAAGCAGCTTTGTCTTCTTACTAAGTCCGTTTTGCATCCTGAGTAGCGGGTTAACAAAATGCAGACAATAGTTGGCCCTCTCTGCAACATCAAGTTTACATGCTTCTTGAATTTCAGTTTGTTGTAAAAGTTGATTCCCAAGTATTTCGTTTCGATGATTTAACACTGTTAGTTCACTGTTGTCTGAAAACTTGAGTTTGATGTATCAGAGCGTGTTGCAAACGCTCGTCTTCGAATGACAATCACTGTTGTTCGGTAGCAGATGAATTCGGTCTTTTTGGTGTTTAACTTCAGTCCCGATTGGAGATAGTTTTTAATGTGTCTTTGCACACTACTGGCAACAATCCCTGCTTGATTGATCAGCAGTATACATGTTGTATAGCGGTCTAAGTTTTGATCATTGAGGAACTCTGGTTGAAAATTTTATAGTTGTGCATAATATGCGTTGAAATAGGATGAGCAGTAAAAACATTACTTATCTCAAGTGTTAATTTTACATGCCCCTTCTTACATGTACTTCTGACTATAACTTGTCATTTATTGGAATTAAACTTGATTTGTGATTTCATTTCTTGATATAACTTCTTGACGTTACAATTGTGAACTTAATTTTCCATGCAACCTTCAATATCAGTAGAGATTATTATATTGATTTTATTTTAAATTAGTTCCACAGAAAAAATCTTATAAATTTGAAAAATTCCAAACATGTACTACATCGCACAGTCAGTGCGGGATATTCCCTGACTCACGCAACATGAAAAGTCCATTAAATACTTCAGTATAGGAGTACATATATAGAGAGAGGTTCTTCCTATTTAGAAGTGTGCTGCTTATATTCTAAGACTAGCTAATTGATATTTTTATACCTAAAGGAGAAGATCAACTCAAATAAATATTGTAGGATGTCTGTTTGAGATGAACGATGAACGTTGAACGACAGCTGATAAATTTGCAAAGACCCAATGGAATTGTAATTATGTTGTCTTACAAGAAATACATATCTTGCATTACCAACACGTACCTAAATAATTGTTGAGATATCTTAAATTAAGATTTTGTAGTTGAGTAGGTTTTTCCGGTGAGAAAGCCTTTGGCGTTGAACATTATTTACAATAATCGGTACAGAAAGAAAAGTGGGTATAGACATTTTTTTGTAACTAGTCAGACCGGAGATTTAACGAAGCAATTAATTCTTTTCAAAATGTTGTGTGAAATTTTGATTGAATTTCAAATTATGTGTATTTCGTTTTGACTGTCGAGTCTTACAATTCATTTATCTAACCTAATTGAAAGTTTTTTGCTTTAAAATAAGTAGGAGGAGAACATTAAATTAGTTAATAAAGTTCATTGACTGCATCTAAGAATGTAACAAAGTGGTTATTTACTTCATTGTTTTTTGAAATTTATTTGAAAGTATACATTTTCTTTCACCAGTGTATTTTTCACAACAAAATATTTCAATATTTTTTCCAAGCAGAACGGAAACGCATTATTAAATAAGATAAGATTTCTATTAGATGCAAAAATTTGTTAGAATTCGACTTAAGACCTTATATACTTTTATAAGTGGACTTAGTTGCATACAATTTATTTTTTAAAATAACTCGTTTAGGTATAGGTGTATAAATTATAATATAAGAATTGACTACGCCAACTGAAAGTTCTGATTAAAAAAAATACTGACTCGTTTCTCAGATATTGAATTTTCAAAAAAAAAATTGTTATTTTTTTTTTAAATTCAAAAAATATTTTTCTTAAGTTTTGGAATGCAATGTTTTTCAAACTGTTTTGAACGTTTTTTATTAAGAAATTTCGTTAAAATCCGTTCAGCCGATAATGAGAAATTACAGTCAGTAATATCTTGTCTTAAAACTTTCTTTTATTGAATTAAGATCGTAAAAAATAATCGAAATAAAAAAAATGTATCAACATTCTAAGCGCAATTTTCGAAAAAACTACGATCTTCGAAAACCAATTTTAGCATTTTTATGGTGGGTACCGTTATTTTTAGATAAAATATTTTTTTTTTTCCCACATCTTGTAGATTGTATTTAAAAACTTAAGACTGTTAAGTCTTACGAAAATCCAGAAAGGTGTTTTCTAAATATTGAGTTAAAAAAAATTGAAACATTTTTAAGAAGCTCAAAAAAATATTTTTTGAAAAGTTATAGGATACTCAATCATATCGACACTTTAGACAAACAGAACAGACAGAATTGCGAGACCCACTTTTTTAGTCTTCTCTATTATCGTAATGATCAAATCTCGATTTTTTTACGATAGCATAACTTTCCATATATAAATTTTTCAAAAATAAAATCCAAATTAAATCGGTCGAACAGTTTTTAAGAAAAAAAAATATTTACAAAATTTCGAAAAAAATCGTATTCCAGGTACCGTTATTTTTGGTCTTAAAAAAAAAAAGAAAAAAACGTGTGAGGGGAAAAAATTAAAAATGATATCTACCAAGTTTGAAGAAAATTGGCCGAGCCGCTTAGGCTGTAGTCGAACAGACAGACAGACAGAATTGCGAGACCCACATTTTTAGTCTTCGCTATCATCGTAATGTCAACTTTGATCAAAATCACGTGTTCGATTTTTTTTACGAATGCATAACTTGCCTTATAGTACCTATAAGTCGCAAGTAAAAATTATAGTCTTAAATAAATTGGTCTTAAAAAAATTAAGTAAATGTGTCCGGGGAAAAATAGTTTGAAAGAAAGTTCGATGTTTTTTCGAATGCATAACTCTCCATATAATTCCTATACATATGTATATCGCAACTAAACATATGTATATACATAAAAACGTACAAGAAAAATTTTTTGTATTCACTTTTTAATAATTAGTGTTGACTTATGTAAAATGTATTTGTATAATACAAGAAATATAGAAATATTAAATATTTTCTGGAACAAAAGTTCTGGTTGCGACCTTGATCCAAGAGTTTTTCGAAAACCATAATAGAATCTTTTATAATTGAGGCTCTTTTACTTGCGATATAGGTACTATAGGGCAAGTTCTGCATTTGGAAAAAAAATCGAACTCGAGATTTTGATCAAAGTTGACATTACGATGACAGCGAAGACGAATAAAGTGCGTCCGGCAATTCCGTCTGTCTGTCTGTCTGTCTGTCTGTATGTCTGTACCTCGATCTAGAGCCTAAGCCACTGGACCTATTTTCTTCAAACTCGGTAGTTATGGGTCTTCGGTGATTCCCTAGAGGGGAAATTGAAATTTTTTTTTTAGCTCTAAAACTAACGGTACCCCCCATACACCCGTAATGCAAAATCTCATTTATCTCGAAAACGGCTCTAACGATTTTGATAAAAAAAATTAGGTGTGATATTATGGACATAGACTACGTTTTGGTAAAAAAAATTTGGGGCAAAATGTTATTAACGGTACCTGTCATAGAACCGTTTTTTTGATTTTCGACTTTCTCATTAACGGCTCTAACGATTTTAACCAAAAATTTTCAGCAGGAGTACCCCTAAGTTTAAAATAATATTGCATATAAAAATATTCGAAAAATTATTTGTTGGGTTTTTTTGAAAACATTTTTTTTTTGAAAAATCAATATCTTCAAAACCTATGAACGATTATTTTTTGAAATTATTTCCTAAAATCAATATTATTAAATACTTAAAATTCGCATCCCACATTTTTTTTTTAACAATTTTAAAGAAATTTCTTATATAAGAAATTTATTTATTTAATAATAAAACGGTTTTTTAAAGTTTGTTTGCATAAATTCATACTTTTCCAGAAATCAGACGGCAATTTCATTTTAAATTCATGTTTTATATTTATAAAATGTATCTTAAATTCCAAAGTACTTTTACATAAGAGCAAGTTCGTGCGATCCAGTCGTGCATTTTATTTGAATTATTTTGAATCTCACCGCGAGCAAAATCCGGGGAACGCCCTAAATTTAAACAATTTATTCAGCAATTTTTGAATTTCGAATACCAAAAACCAAAATGATTATGTTTTCATACTATTCGAAAGAACCCTGAAATCTTTAAACAAATGTTTAGTCTACCATTTTTTTTTTTTTTTAATTTTAACTTCAGAAATTCTGGAAAAAAATTTCATCCAGTTGAATATATTGACTTAAATGTTTTGAAAATTAACTTATATAAATTATATATTTATATTATATCAATAACTTATCACCGATGCTGTTAAAAACGTGTGCTTTCTAATTTGTATTTTGTAAAGGGTACTTTTTTTTTAATTTAAACGCCTGTCTGGCTTGTGCTTTCAAAAATACATAAGTTGATGAAAATTTTAAAATTATGTATGAAAAACAATACTCTACAAAGAAATTTACATATATAACCGCCCGTCCTTTACAAGGAGCCAGAATTTGTGTCTCTAAATGAAACAAAAGAAGTAATAAGCCCTCAATTCGATTGTTTAACTGTAAAATTGATTTAAATTTAATCAAAAATTTAAAATCATTATAAAAATATCGGTTTCATTGCGTTTAATAAAAAATTAATTTATCTTCTAATGGTGAGATCCTCAAGACTAAGATTATTTAAATAAAGCCAAAATCTTAAACTGCATTCATGTTGAAAAATAATTGAGGGCACCTTAGATGCCCTACAACTAAGTACTTATATTTGCACCAAAACTAATAACATTTTATGACTTTTTTTTTAATTTTTTAAGAAAAATTTCAAGGTTCTATAGAAAATTACTTCACAAAATTAGTAGTTTTAAATTTAAAAATAATACTTTAAGAAGTTAAACAATTTTATTCTTAATATGAAAAGAGAGCAATTATAGAGTTCCTACATTTATAACAACACGCCCGCTGGCCGGTGGCGCAGTGTGCAACAATTCGCCATCGTGATTCACGATTTAATCAATTTTCTATGCAATTGTGTTTTTTTCTATTTTCAAGATCAGTGGGCTGACTAAAAATAAATTGCATTTCAAATTAAATGACTGAATGTTAAACAATTCCCTCGAAAATGTATCAAATAATAACCACCTGAATACAATCCTCAAGGCGAGTATACAATTGAGGTCCCGCTATCAGTATTTGTCTACATAAAAAAAATTTAAGATTAGATAAAGTCTGAGGCAGCTGATAGTGAAATACTGTAGATAGTGTTTATTCAAAGAAAAAAAAATTCAGCGAATAAAAAGTTCGAATGAGAAGCAGAATTATTTGATTAGTGAGTTATTATGTAAATTTTAATTGCGTGTTGAGATTAAACAATGCGTTGACACATTCATTCTAAGGCGATAAATCAGAACTTACAAACACAATTTGTTTTGCTGTGATTTCAAAGTGAAATAATATTTAGAAATATGAAATAAACTCTTTCGAATATTAGTTTGAGAAATAAGGTTTTTTAAATAAGGAAATGTAAAATCCAAATCACATGATTGAATATCACGTCCAAATTATAAAATATTATTATTATTAATACATTCACAGTCGACTCTGCAAAAATTGGTGGTCAAATTTCAAACGACAATCAGCCAACATTCGTTCTCCAAGAAACGCAAGATCGGCCGAGAACATGGCCGCAGAAGAGTAAATGAGTACAGAAAACGCCGAGGCAGTCGATTCCTTGCCGTGCGTAAGACCTCAGCCTTTCGCAGACGTCAACTTGGCGAAATTTGCGTCATTACTTGGGCCTACAATCGTACAAGATTCAACTGACCCAGGAGCTCAAAGTTAAGACTGGGCTTCGAAGCGTTTGAAAGGGACCCTTATTTTGGTCGCCTACGTCAATGATCCGTACTTTTTCGAAAACGACGTTGATGAGGCGGGCAACGTCAAGGGCAATCGCTTCAGAACGATGATAACCAATGTATTATGGCCCAAATAGAACCACATGGACATAGACGACAGGTGGTTCTATCAGGATGGCGCTACATGCCACACAGCGGACACCACGAAGGTCATGCGATTTAGCCTGAAATCGCAGGTCTATGACAATAAACTACAATCAAACGATGCCCTTAAGGTGAACATAACACAGACCATCAAATGTATTAGATACTAATGAAATATAAAATGTAAATCATATGACAGTTCGTGCTACATCATTAAATCAGGGATCCTCAAGCACTTTATACTCAGAGCTTACTCTATTCGATCAGAATAACAACAAATTTAATTTGGTCAAGAGATATCTACATAAATAGAAAAGATCAAACTTCTAGAATCATCACGTTATTACATCATGCAGTCGTAAGCCAATATTGGCAACCTTATTCCTTTATGAATCCAATTTAATCTTAACATCATCACAAGATTGCGTAAAGATCATGTCACTCTACCACTCTACGCCTCTTTCGCTACCTTAAAAAAATATATTGATGCTTACCTGACTTCAAAAAGTTCCAGCAAAAAAAAAAAGAAAAAATATTCATTATAAGGTACGTTGCATCATAATCTCATAAATGACTCATTTCAGATTAGCCCACTTTGCTTTACTCTACTGATGGAGGAACTTTTTATATTTTTTTTTTTATAAATAGCTTGTATCAACAGATTAAACAACATGCATCTGAGAGGCTTAATGATAGAGCTAGAGGATCGCAGAGGTAGTAATTAAAATGCTCCCTACATTTTATCTTAGATGTGAGAGAGATGTCTTATGGTTCATGTCACGCACAACATTATGTGCACTGATTTTCCTTGCGATCCACCATGCTGCAGCTGAAGACAGCACCCTTATAAGCTGAGATATTGAGTTGCAAATAGAAAAATATTGTAAATGAAAATTGAAGCTTAAAAATGTGTCTAATTTCTCTAATATATTTATGAACTTATTAAAAGTATTATCGGAAACAAACTTAGGCTTAAGAGTCTTTTAATATTCATGGCTTGAACACAATAGAGTGCAAGAACTCGAACTGGACCTTTAGCTGGAATAGCTGTCAAAAGGTGTAGTACGAGATTTTTTTTCGTGAACACAATCCTGTTGTATAGACTTCTAACATTTGATTTTTGAGGTAATTTTTTGGGTAAGCTGATCTGAAATCTTTTGAGAATATGTCAACAAGAAAAATAAGAAGTCCACAATCAAAATTTTGTGAGCCGAGTGGTTTAACTAGTTTAATTTTGAAACGTAAAAAATGCTGCAAGCAAAAGTTAGGTTAGGTTACGTAAATAGGCTAATAGTTGATCTTGTTACCGTCGCACTTAGATCAATGTAGATTCTTTGTGATACAGATTGGAATTTTGAATCCCATGTATTGAAATCTGTGATAATCAAATGTCATTAAAGTCCGTTAAGGGCTTTGGTGATTTTAAGTAAGCTATAGCCTGAAATTATGGACGGTTTTTTGAAGTCATTGAAAAAATGTCGCCTTTTAACATCGTGATCCTTTTGTTTACCTGCACTTGCGAAATCATCACTCCACCAGCCCGTAGGAGCACGAGGCTCCTTGCAACTGCAACGTCTGGTAGACGAGTTTGATAGGTCAGTGGTTGCTGTATAGTGTATATATCCGTTTGTTTGGTCGGGATTACTAAATTAGTTGAAGGGAATGCCCTTTCCTCAAGAGGATCTTACCAATCTTAGGGAATTAAAAAAAAAAAATTAAAGCTAGCCAACTCTTGCAGGTGCGACTGCAGGTCCGTCTACAGCTGCGTTGAATTGTGATCGTAATATTGAATTCGTGTATATCCAATATATTGACACCTATTCCAGTGGTAGCTTCTCGGTCTTCAATATATTTAGCCAGTAAATATTTAGTTTATTATGTATGGTAGCATACACATACAAAATGAAGAAGCTTAAAAAATTCAAATACATATTTTAAATAGACCAAATCAGAAAAATCGGTTAAATTTAAGAATGACGTTTTTGATACCTCCTTGTTTTGGTATACATATGTTAGAATTATGATATGAAATTGTCAGAGTTTGCATGAGGTACCAATATACATCGGAGTATCGCAATTAGGGTAAAGTCAGTTCTTAAAAGTACACTTGAAAATTTCGAAAGATTTTTAAATCTACATAATTAAATCTAGTTGCAGAGCTTGTCTCACAATTTGTTTTTGACTAGGTGCCAAGAAAAAATGTCTATCTAAATCATTTATCAATTTGATGGTATTTGGCAAATACTGGTAATCGAGTAATTCACTCATTCTAGTTTATCATTTCTTCCTTCATACAAGCCTTATACTCTCTGGTAATCTGGATTCCAAAGATTCGCGCTTCTCAGTCTAAGTTCTAGTGTCTAGTAAATAATGGGAAATCTTCATTCTTATAATTGCTATCTTCTATTTTGATAAAATCAAGTTTTCTCTCACTATAACTGAGATGTTAGAACAGGTTCGGTTTTTAGGCCTAGTACCGCTCAAACAATAGGCCTAATGCTCTGATATATCAGAAGATACTACGTTTCTTGTTGCACTGAAAATAGCGGGTTGTAAGAGGGCACTCTGGTAGATCAGAAGATACTACGCTACTACGTTGTGAGAGGGCACTCTGGTAGATCAACAGATTCCAAATCATCTGAAGATTATTCGGTTGTTTGGATTTAAACTGAGACTTGTTACCACTAGTGGGCTGAAGCTTAACTTAAGTAAGAAATTGCTGCCCAACATCACCTACCTAAATTTTTTTTCCTATGAATTACTACGCACTGGTTGGAAGATGTTCTTAGAAAAAAAATTCCCGATTTAACTTAACTAACCTGTAACTTTCTGTTAAATTGATCAATAAAACTGTATGACTTTAAGTATGGCCGTAAAGTGATTTTCCTCCGCCCAAGCCATTTTTGATAGATTGTTGTTAGGACTGAATGTGAACTGTAATATTGATTAATGAAAAAAAAAAACCGTCGATTTTTCCCTAACTTCATGTACTTTGATAAAATTAAATTAAATTTGGTGGTGCAGCAGCTCAAAGAGAACCAGAACCTAGTGACTTACAACTTTCAACCATTTCTGCTATCGTGTTACCACGAATGGAATGGAGGGAACCATTAAATTTCTGCCGATTCCGAACGGCTAATAAGCAGCTCTTTTCATGACAGGAGAAACTCTTGGAGGATTTGTGAATTCTTTGAAAGAGGCAGACCAGGAAAACTTTCACTTCTTCTGGGAAAGTTAAGAAAAGTGGCGTAATATAAAACGGTTTGTTGAAGCACTAATCAAGCCATACATTTTAACAATCGTTTGGAAGTTGATTTCTTAACATTCAGAACAGTATAATTTCCTAAAATAGAACCTTGTGGTACATCTATTAGCAGGACTTGATATTCTTATTAAGCTTGACAAATACTTAAGTATGAAAATTTAAGTAGATAAATTTTCATATAATAATTCTTAGTTGTAACAAAGCATTCCATGCTACACCACTTTATGTTAGACTTTTGTATTACTACCAAGAATTGTACTTCATCGCATTTAATTCACATGCACCATGGGCACAGGAAAATCTATGACATTATTAATTTTCGTTCACCATTTACACAGTTCAAATTCAGTCTTTACTGAAAAAGCATCATGAGGTCTCACTTGGATGAACGAAAAACACCCCTTCGATCATATAAAGGGTGATTTTTTTGAGGTTAGGATTTTCATGCATTAGTATTTGACAGATCACGCGGGATTTCAGACATGGTGTCAAAGAGAAAGATGCTCAGTATGCTTTGACATTTCATCATGAATAGACTTACTAACGAGCAACGCTTGCAAATCATTGAATTTTATTACCAAAATCAGTGTTCGGTTCGAAATGTGTTTCGCGCTTTACGTCCGATTTATGGTCTACATAATCGACCAAGTGAGCAAACAATTAATGCGATTGTGACCAAGTTTCGCACTCAGTTTACTTTATTGGACATTAAACCAACCACACGAATGCGTACAGAAGAGAATATTGCGTCTGTTTCTGAGAGTGTTGCTGAAGACCGTGAAATGTCGATTCGTCGCCGTTCGCAGCAATTGGGTTTGTGTTATTCGACCACATGGAAGATTTTACGCAAAGATCTTGGTGTAAAACCGTATAAAATACAGCTCGTGCAAGAACTGAAGCCGAACGATCTGCCACAACGTCGAATTTTCAGTGAATGGGCCCTAGAAAAGTTGGCAGAAAATCCGCTTTTTTATCGACAAATTTTGTTCAGCGATGAGGCTCATTTCTGGTTGAATGGCTACGTAAATAAGCAAAATTGCCGCATTTGGAGTGAAGAGCAACCAGAAGCCGTTCAAGAACTGCCCATGCATCCCGAAAAATGCACTGTTTGGTGTGGTTTGTACGCTGGTGGAATCATTGGACCGTATTTTTTCAAAGATGCTGTTGGACGCAACGTTACGGTGAATGGCGATCGCTATCGTTCAATGCTAACAAACTTTTTGTTGCCAAAAATGGAAGAACTGAACTTGGTTGACATGTGGTTTCAACAAGATGGCGCTACATGCCACACAGCTCGCGATTCTATGGCCATTTTGAGGGAAAACTTCGGAGAACAATTATTCATCTCAAGGAATGGACCGGTAAGTTGGCCACCAAGATCATGCGATTTGACGCCTTTAGACTATTTTTTGTGGGGCTACGTCAAGTCTAAAGTCTACACAAATAAGCCAGCAACTATTCCAGCTTTGGAAGACAACATTTCCGAAGAAATTCGGGCTATTCCGGCCGAAATGCTCGAAAAAGTTACCCAAAATTGGACTTTCCGAATGGACCACCTAAGACGCAGCCGCGGTCAACATTTAAATGAAATTATCTTAAAAAAGTAAATGTCATGGACCAATCTAACGTTGCAAATAAAGAATCGATGAGATTTTGCAAATTTTATGCGTTTTTTTTTTTTTAAAAGTTCTCAAGCTCTTAAAAAATCATCCGTTACAAAGTCAGGCGACATAGTAAATTGGTTTTATTGTGTAGGCGATTTGGTCATTTTAACTTTCCTTGCTTTTTCGAAGCTTTTTTCACCAGTATTGAGGGGCCTTAGTTCAAAGTTAAACGTCCTAATTGCCACATGCTGATGTACCTGCTATTATGGTGCCACCAGGGGCGTTGTACCTGCTGATGTACCAGAGCGTTTTAGCCTGCTGTTTTAGTGCCACCAGGGGTGTTGTACCTGCTGATATACCAGAGCATTTAAGCCTTTTCAGGCGCCACTAGGGGCGTAGTACCGTTCCATCCCGTCATAAGCCCGACGTCAGAATAATAGGACCAGTTTTTGAAAACCGAATTACCAGAAGCCAGATAAACTGAAACCAAGTACCAGAATATAAAACCAAATCCGAATCATCAGCAACCAGTATAACTGATACGAGACAGCAGGACTATAAACCAGAAGAGTTGATATCCTTCGATTGCAGGAATTAATGCAAATACTATACTTCGTCCAACAAAAATATGCAGTACACGTCTTATGGGAGAGCTGTTTCAAGATCAGTAGCGTGCTATATTTTTGCACCATACTAAATTGAAAGTACTCCTCCATAAAATAGCGTTTGCGCGCCCGTAAATTTTCGATTGCATCTGACGCAGGCCCGACGTCCTATTGACCGCACATCTGAGTGTGAGTGTGCACTGAATTGATGTGTCCTATGGCTGTTGGTGGTATTCAATTTCAACCCCCATTAAATATTGATGTGCATTCAGAGTTACCCTTGTCCATTTGGTAACTTGTTGAGTTTTTTTTCCTTGGGTTTCTGTTGAGGTGCTTTTGATTTTAGAGCTTTAAAAAAATGATCCATTTAAAATCAACACTATGACAACCCTGTGAGAGCTTTAATGAAGGACAGATTTATGCAATCCACTGTAGCCAGAATGCGAGGCAAACGTCCTATCTTGCCCACACTGCATATTTTTGTTGGACAGAGTATAGTAACAGAATATTGTGTGTTATAGATATAGAAGTAATTTCAATAAGGATTTAGTAATAAGGCTTGAAGCCCTTTTCGTGTTTTCTTCTTTCGACGGCCCTGGCGAGCATAATCTCGGCTGGAAAAAGCACATCACATAGTTGGGGCCACGTTTTTCGCGAACCCTAAAATATCGCTTCAGGTTTAATCTAATTATTTCATGAAAAACACTGTTAAAAGCATTTTTAATAATCAATAAAAAACACATGTACGATATAAGACTTATCAGTTGAGGTCACTTGAAGTTTAAATTGAATGAAATTCAATCACTTTATTTGAAAAAAAGTAATTTTTTAATTTTATTCAGCTTAGTAATATAAATGAAAGGCCTTTTTAGGCAAGAAAATGAAACCCATATATCTGTTATATGGATTTAAAAAAAACATTACGAAAATTCAACTATACTGTTCGGACTATGATTCGGTTGGAGGCTCCGCACAAATCAAACTTTTGTCGTTTTTCACTGTGATGTGAATTTTAAATTAAAAATTATGGAGATTTATAATCGTCGTCATATGCGAACTGCATTGTCGGCGAGTGAACAAAATATTGCGATTAGAAATTATGTTTATGATGTTATTACCAAAGTGTTGTAAGATAGATGTCGGTATAATGAAACAGGGTGTTTTTTAGTACTTTTTTTCAATTTCAAAAAATTACTTTAACCAAATTTGCAACAAATTAGCTAAGCAGAGTGAAAATCACTAAAACAAAACTTGTTTCCTTAAGAACTTTCCTCTTGAATCTTCCAGACTATGCAATCATGTAAAGTGAAATAAAAACATATTTGACAATCCTGAATTTAACACTTTCTGAATAAATAAAATTTCATCCGAAAAGGTGAGACAACTTTAAGAAATTGGTTGTACAAGTTGAAGCATAAAATAAAATTAATAACACCCTTTTGCTACACTAATACATGCTTATTATGTTCCTTGACGTAACCAAACTGATAAAAAGTTACTTCTAAAAAATGAAGTATTCTATTACACAATTCAAACCATAACACCCTGTTATCAAAGTAAGACAGGCACCACTGACTATTGAATAAGAACCGACGACACTAAGTCGATAAAAAGATAAAAAAAATAAACCTAACACAAGGTGCCATGCAATAAGTGAAAGAACCGCGTAATATGACCCTCTTTCGATGTAAACTTTATAAAAGCCTTAAAGCCACGATAAGGAAATGCACACTGTACTCGTACATAAGTTGTTGTGTTTTGAATTTCGTAACAAATCAAAACAAAAACAAAAAAAAAACTCCAACTCAAAACAGAGTGTTTGAAATCAACGTTTACACCGAGAATATTACCTAAGAACGTGTAAACATGGTAGGCACTCGACAGAGAACACAATTTTATCGTCTAACAATCAAAACCAAATGTCGCATTTGAAATGTTGATTTGATTGCTTTTGGAATTTTAATTTGCCAAACAAATTACGAACTAAATGTTGTTTTTTGTTAATTTTTTTATAATCATAGTTGATTCCTATGAAATGGATTTTTTTTGTGAGACATTTTACACAGATCAGGTGGCGTATACGTAACTAATTCAATTTTAAATGTTCAATTATAACATGAGGTAGTCGTTTTGTATCTATTGTGATGGTCTTAATGTTCTAAGTCATATTTTATGGCAACTTGTTACGGAGACTCTTCTATAATGAGGTCATTTGGGAATGTTATTTATTTTTGTCTTAGATGAGCTTTAATTTGACTAACTGAGTCAACTTTTCAAAAACTAATCTTAGATAGATAAATTCTTCGTTTAATTAATTTTTTTGCAGTGTTTTTTTAAGAATAAGAACATTGAAAACTTTCCTTTTTACCTAGAAAAAACAAGCCTTTACATTTGAGCTTGCTTCAGAGAAATACAAATATGAATCCAAGACCAATTGTAAGACAAAAATAAAGATCATAAAACTAAGAACAAAATTGTGCGTCTTCATTTTTGAATATCTGCAAACTTGCAAACTTTTATAATTTTATGATTATGATTACGTCTCAGATGTTAAGGCACAAAGCGAGCCTTTAGGAAAGTTGGAGACGATTTAAAAGGAGATAACGATGCACATTTGTTTTTAATGTTGGAAATGGGAAGGATATCGGATAAGGCACTCTAAATTCGTGTAGTTCGTCTAAAGAAAGAAGCTCTCAATTTAACAGTACGTCCGAAGTTGGGCTCAAGGGCATTTTGATGGGCTGGGCATTCCCTGAAGCGCTAGTACTACGGTTGAATTGTTTAAGGGGATGAATGCAACTTGAGATTGCACTGGAACACAACGGTAAAATAGTGACAGACAAGAAGAAGACAAAACGGTGCTCTAGATATTCAAATGTTTCTGTTATACTTCTATCATTTCAGGCAAAAGATCTTTGATAAATATCAGTAAGAAAGTCGGAGACAAAACGAAGGCCTGTGGCACACCAGAATTTATTTTATGACTTTCAGCCTTCAAGCCATCCAATAACGACTTGTACAATGAGCGGTCGAAAAGTTAGCTTATGCAATGGTCTTATCAGCGTTGAAAAGTACATGATCAGAATAGAAGGGATACCATCCGGGCTAGAAGATTTGTGTTTATCGAGGTTTTTCAGTACTTTTGCAACTGTAGCTGTTTGATAAATTTTTCCCTATTCCGGATAAAGTTCCTCCTTAAATTTTTAATCACTGGAGGTAAGCACTGGGGTTCATATAACTATCGAGGTAGCATAGTTCCCATTTAAGGTCCCTGAAGAAATCGCTGAGACCGTCTCAGTTGACTTTCTCGTATTGCTAAACGGTTCTCTTAGGAATTATTGCTCTAACTGGGATATGTTGCCGCGAGAAAGTTGCAGATAAGACAATATGATCTGATGGGATTATGCACTTATAGTAAGAAACAAGTCTAGATTGTTGGCAGATATACCTGTAATGTGAGAAATTCGCTCGTTAATGCGATGAGTCAGGTTGTTTAACTCAGCAAAAATTTCGGCATATCTTCGTTCGGGAGTTGTCTGACCAGAATAATGGAGATGCGAAGAATATGTAATGGAAATCGCCCGTAACTACGATTTCAATGGGCGGATAATGGGAAACAATTCTAGGAATAGAATCGGATATTTTCTTTGAATTCTTTAAATGTCGAGTTACCATCTAATTTTGGGCTGCGATATGTTTAAAATACTTCAGTTTCATAGATATCACATGCAGAAGAAATAAGATTATCACTAACTTGATAATCATGCGACGCAATAATACGTTCTACCACACAAACAAAAACTACAACCATCAATAGTTCGATCAACTGATTGGGTTTTTGACTAAAACGAAAAAGTTAACCATGGAAATTATTTTTGAAAAAGTGACAATTTTTTATAGCACTGGATGAAATAAAACCTATACATATATTTTTGGTATTTGCTTTTTCATTTCCAAATTAATCATTTTCTCAGGTTTTGTATTGATGCTCTTTCTCTTTTATCTTTAAAATTATTTAATTAAAAAGTCAGTAGATAAATACACGCATATTTTAAGACCTTCGTGAATGACCTTAACCATTCATTAAAGCTTAAAACACAAAGTCACTATACTTTCTTTTAATTCAGCACGTTTTTTTTGTTCATCAGACAAGTTTTAGAAAAGTTGTTCACGCAATAAACTGTGCTATTCAATTTAATGGTATCTATTTATGTTTATTGTTCTTCCTTTGTTTCTAATTTAAGAGTTTGGGTTCTACTCGTAATATTTAAATTTTCAAAAACTTAAATGCACGACTTGCTGGCACGAATTTGTGCTTATGCTCAAAGTGACTTTGAATTCTTTTACTTCTGACATACATATAGGAACTATATCCGGCAAGTTATGGATTCGTAAAAAAAATTGAACACGAGATTTTGATTATACTTTAAAATAAAGGGGAAGACGAAAAAACGAGGTTTTGCAATTCTGTCCGTCTGCCTGTTCGACTATAGTCTAAACGGCTCTATCGATTTTCTTTAAACTTGGTAGATAACATTTTTATATTACCCTCCCTAACACAGTTTTTTTTTAAGGACAAAAATATCGATACCTGCCATACCGTATTTTCCGAAATTTAGAAAATATTTTTTTTTCACAACCTGTTGCACAGATTTTTTATAAAAAAAATTCAGAAAATTATATTTAGTAAAACCTTGCTATTGGTTGAAAAGAAATTTCCGAAAACTGGTTACTTTAATGGTACCTTATAAATATATAATCTTGTTTTTTGTTTTCGATTTTCTCAAGATTGGTACTAGTGGTTTTCATCAACTTTAGCTTTAGCTCCTTAGAAGTTTGAATAATATTGCTTACTAAAATTTTGAAAATTTTCATTTTTGGATATAAAAAAAATAAAATCTTTTTGTTTTTTGAAAGATCTCTATTTCTGAAACCTCATAATAGATATTTTTTAATCTTGACAATTAACAGTCTTTTAATACTATCTACAAGATGTATGAAAAAAAAAAAAACATTTTTCTTATCTGAAAAAAGGTAGATATGATACAAATGTTAGAAAATGGTTTTAGAAAATCGCAATTTTCTCGAGAACGTCACCTACGATTTTGATCAAATTTTTTTTCATTCACTTAATTTTAACAATCTATAATTTGATATAATTTTTTTCTAAATTGAGACATTACTGACAGTACCTACCATACCTAACTATTTTCTTAAATTGTGACTTTCTCATTATCGGCATAAGGGATTTTAATGAGATTTTTACTTGCGACTTATAGGTACTAAAAGGCGTAAAAAAAATCGAGCTCGAGATTTTGATCAAAGTTAACATTATGATGATAGCGAAGAATAAAAAAGTGGGTCTCGCAATTCTGTCTGTCTGTCTGTTCTCGGCCGATTTTCTTTAAACTTGGTAGATATTATTTTTAATTTTTCCCCCCCACATTTTTTCCTTTTTTTAAGACCAAAAATAACGGTACCTACAATACGATTTTTTTTTTTAGATTTTATAAATATTTTTTTTTTTCAAAAACTGTTCGACAGATTTAAAAAATGAAAATAAAAAAAATCATTTAGTTACAGCTAGGTAATGGTTGAAAAATATTTTCCGAAAAATGATTATTGAGGATACCCCCAAGGAACTATTTTTTTTTTGCGTTTTTTTTTTCAAAACTCCATATTTTGAAAACCCCATGCTAGATTTTTTCTAAACTTGATCAAAAATAATTTCTCAATATAATCTACAAGATGTGAGAAAAAAAAAAATTATTTTACCTAAAAATTAAGGTACCCACCATACAAATGTTACAAAATGGTTTTCAAAAATCGTATTTTGCTCGAAAATGTTGCCTAGAATTTTGAGAAAAATGTTTGTCTTTCAATTAATTTTTACGATTTAATAAAAAAAAATTTGAAATTAAGATATTACAGCTTATACCTACCATACAACCATTTTTTCAAATTTTGAATTACTCATTATCGACAAAACGGATTTTAATGAAATTTTTTAAACAGATGCTTCTAAAATATTTATAAAACATTTCATTTCAAAACTTAAAAAAAATATATTTTTTTGATTAAAAAAAAAAATAATTTTTTTTTGGAAAATTCGATATTTCAAAAACAGCTCAATATTTTTTTTGGAAATATAATTTTTATTCGAACCTTAATGAAAACTTAAGATTGGCGTACCAAATTTTTTTTCTCAAAAATCTTTTAAAAATTTTTAATATAAAAGATTATTTTTTTAAGAAACCACTACAATCAAAAATCAATTTTATCCTTATGAACAGTTTTCTCTAATTCCATTAAAAGTTCAAGTGACCTCAACTCCAAGGTGCGTTTAGCTCAGGTACGATAGTGGGCTCATCAGTTAGATGCTGCCATACCCTTCTAAGACGCAAATATTGGTCGATGTTTAGCGACTCTTATAAAATTTACAACTTTAATAGACTGTGAATTTTATTTTTCTAGGGGAATTTGATTAAATTCAGACACCTAGAATAATAATGTCCGTGGTCAGACTATTAAATCAATGAAGACATGAATCACTCCAACTAAACAGGAATAATTTTCATGTCTTCATTAGTTTTCTCTAATAACATTCGTTTTTAAAATTTAAGGAGTTCCTAAAAAAGTTTTAAAATTACTGCATATCAAAACTTAAACAAAAATATTTTGTGTGATTTTACGAAATTTAATATCCAAAAATGGGTTAACAATTTTTTGTTTTTAATTTTAAATTTTATTCGTACAATTATAAAAACTTAAATTTGACGTACTATTTTTTTTCAATGTGTGTGTTTCAAGGACTTCTAGAACTCTTGCAACTGCAAGAGTGCGAAAGAAGATTCGTTTCATGAAATCGTTAGTGCTTTCAAGTAGAGAAAAAGTCATATCATAAGACTGTGTTTCGAGCCAATTGACATTTTCTATTGAGTTGACAGTAGAAGTTACAAATGTCAGAGAATTCTTACTATATTTAGCTTATTGTTGTATATCTGTCCAGTATTTTGCCCATGCAAAATTTTGTTTGAAGTGAAAGCCCCCTTATCATTGTCTCAACCCAATTTACTTTCACAGCCTAAGAATTTTCAATACTTTAACAACCTAGGCAGTTAAGAGATTTCTATGAAAATAAGTTAATTCCAAACCCGATTATGGAGTTTAAGTTGGACTATGGAAAATTCATTTGAAATTCACACAAATTCATATAGGTAAGCATAATAGATCAATATCTGTTAAAAATGCATTTGCTGCAATCTGGCAACTACATCTCTAACTAAGCCAACTCCCACAGACTACTGTTACCTCAGTTGACCAGCTGGGTATATTTTTCGATCCAAAAGATACAATCCCACAACATGACAGTTTGTAATTGCTTTTTTTTTTGTTGCTAATTTAACAACTTTTCGATTTGCACAAAACCAATCAGTTCAACAAATTGCACATTTACATATACCTATCCAAAACCATTTCAGAGTGGATTTCCTTGTATCTTTCTTACAATTTATCAATTCGTACCATCTTAATCCCACCATTGCCCTGCGCGCCGTCGTCGCATCTTATCTCATCTTGGAAAAAAATCAGACTTCGTCAATTACTATCCGCCATAACCAACTAATTGCTAACGGGCGCGCCATATCTACAGATAAACACATACACAAATTGTGTGCGTGTGTGTTGCCAATCGATAAATGGATGCAAAAACCCAAATTAGATACTTTTTCCTACAAACAGGAAAAGATGAAGGAGGATAAAATGAAGCATTGCCAATTGCCATGAGATCACGTATCTATAAATGCAAAACGCATAGATTAACAATGTATCTTGATCGCCTTTAAAGCAAGCTGCGGCTGGCACCGGCCGGCCGGCAGAAAAATAATACGTCTATATCAGGTCTAGGTTGGGAGTTAATTTGGTCTAGTTTCTAAACGCTTTTTCTCCACCCTCAGATACATGATGGCTGATGGTTTGTATAGATATAATAAACATATGTGGATCTCACATCTCTAGCCGCACATACCACTCTGTGTAGGTAAATCCACTCGGTAAGCTAGCGAGTGCAAATATGCCCAATGGGCAGAGTGCAGCTGTATCTATTTTATTCATAAATCATATTTTTGGCATAAATCTTGAACTTGATTTGGGGTTTATTTAAATTCTCAGGCTAAATTGTCATCGGGCAGGGGCAAGGCTCTTGCTTAAGGTCACAAGCGCAAGCGAAAAGTTTTGTTTACCAAAAAATGTGCAACACTTTCTAAAAACAAACTCTGCTTTCACTGTTGATTGTGATTGTACGAGTAGTTTTTTTCGTATTATTTATTTTTACACTGCCCACCACGCCATCGGCCCTTCAGATAAATTCTGGCACTGATCTTGATTTCGTTCTTTTCAAGAATATCGTGCAGAGAAAGAGCACGTTCCCAATGTTATATTTCATTCGAGATCTTCGAGAAGTTTACATAATCTACACTACACGGGCACGCCATGCATCGTCGGCAGGAATATCACCGACTCTAGAGCTAGACAGATTTATTTTTGTTAGAATTTATTTTTACATATCGATACAAACGGAACATTCAAACTTCTCTAAAAGAGAGGCTACTTATATCATGTGGCGTCAATTTACGTGAATCAAAATGAGAAAATTCTAGGAGCTGAGTTTTTTGTTTAAGAATTATGTAACTTCAAAAATTCAATTTCCAGCCAGTGTAATAACCTCCCGGTACTCTTATACTTTCTTTATGAGGAAACAAATCGTAAGAATTTATTGTGATGAATTCTCTTAAGGCCTTTTTGACAGAACAGAAGATTTGTTTTATAGCAAAAGTAATTCGATGAAATTTTATGGCTGTAAATGATTTGATAAGATGGTTTTTAATCAATATTTCCAGAACGATTTATCGTACGAAAGAAATTCAGAAAATTTTGAGGAAATTATCTTCTTTTTTTATAACGGGTGATTTTTTTGAGGTTAGGATTTTCATGCATTAGTATTTGACAGATCACGCGGGATTTCAGACATGGTGTCAAAGAGAAAGATGCTCAGTATGCTTTGACATTTCATCATGAATAGACTTACTAACGAGCAACGCTTGCAAATCATTGAATTTTATTACCAAAATCAGTGTTCGGTTCGAAATGTGTTTCGCGCTTTACGTCCGATTTATGGTCTACATAATCGACCAAGTGAGCAAACAATTAATGCGATTGTGACCAAGTTTCGCACTCAGTTTACTTTATTGGACATTAAACCAACCACACGAATGCGTACAGTGCGTACAGAAGAGAATATTGCGTCTGTTTCTGAGAGTGTTGCTGAAGACCGTGAAATGTCGATTCGTCGCCGTTCGCAGCAATTGGGTTTGTGTTATTCGACCACATGGAAGATTTTACGCAAAGATCTTGGTGTAAAACCGTATAAAATACAGCTCGTGCAAGAACTGAAGCCGAACGATCTGCCACAACGTCGAATTTTCAGTGAATGGGCCCTAGAAAAGTTGGCAGAAAATCCGCTTTTTTATCGACAAATTTTGTTCAGCGATGAGGCTCATTTCTGGTTGAATGGCTACGTAAATAAGCAAAATTGCCGCATTTGGAGTGAAGAGCAACCAGAAGCCGTTCAAGAACTGCCCATGCATCCCGAAAAATGCACTGTTTGGTGTGGTTTGTACGCTGGTGGAATCATTGGACCGTATTTTTTCAAAGATGCTGTTGGACGCAACGTTACGGTGAATGGCGATCGCTATCGTTCAATGCTAACAAACTTTTTGTTGCCAAAAATGGAAGAACTGAACTTGGTTGACATGTGGTTTCAACAAGATGGCGCTACATGCCACACAGCTCGCGATTCTATGGCCATTTTGAGGGAAAACTTCGGAGAACAATTCATCTCAAGGAATGGACCGGTAAGTTGGCCACCAAGATCATGCGATTTGACGCCTTTAGACTATTTTTTGTGGGGCTACGTCAAGTCTAAAGTCTACACAAATAAGCCAGCAACTATTCCAGCTTTGGAAGACAACATTTCCGAAGAAATTCGGGCTATTCCGGCCGAAATGCTCGAAAAAGTTACCCAAAATTGGACTTTCCGAATGGACCACCTAAGACGCAGCCGCGGTCAACATTTAAATGAAATTATCTTCAAAAAGTAAATTTTATGCGTTTTTTTTAAAAAAAAAGTTCTCAAGCTCTTAAAAAATCACCCGTTAGAATGATTTTTCTTCGATTTGAGAGTTCAGGAATAAGAGGGCTTCACAAACTTCAGTTCTTTCCACTTAATGAAAGTTTTATTACGGTCACTTGGGACATCATTGGCTCGAAGTTTAATGAAACTCGTTAAATCGTTTTTCGAGAACAGCAAAAGAAAAACATTATTGAAGTATTAAGGCCTTATCTACTTCGATAATCAGTGAACGTACAGATGCATAGACCTCCCCTCATTTTTGCACAAAAACAAACAAAGACCCTTACAGTTGTTTTTGTACATTGGAATGTATATACTCGTAGGAATGGTTCTTAAGATATTGCTTAAAATGTTTACCAAAATTTATATATTTTAATATATTTTAAATATAAGAAGTAGGAAAAGCGAAAAATATAAAAAATTTAGGCCCCGATTGCGAGTGTCGATTTTCTAATCGATGATCGACTTTTTCGATTATTGATCGTAGATTACTCTATTTCATATTATGAATGTCGATTGCGATCGAAACTTTTCGATTTCATAGTCGGTTCCTTTCGATGCGGGCCATTTTCTGACGCGTAAGGAAGCTGATGTCAAGAATTTTTTCAGAATTTTTTCCTTGTGTTCAAATATGAAAGTTTCTACCAATTAATTAGTTATTTTATAGAAAATAACATTCAAATATTTATTTTATGCAGGTCAAAAGTGATAAATAAAAATTCTGGACATCGCGAAGAGGATTTGATCTAAGAGCTATGCAAAGCAAAGATGGGAGAAATTCACTTCGGAATATAATGGTGAATGTCCCCCAATGCATAACTACTTGGGAGAAGTGGCTAACGAGGAAATTTTTGTTTACATTGGTAATCGGAGGGTTTCTTTTTGCCAGCCTGATTTTTGTGTTAATTTCACTGATAAGTCCTTTGAAACTTTCTTTATACATCAAGTAAAAACCTTTATTCCATAAATCTTATGTTTCTTCCAGCTCCAGAAGATTCGAAGTGTCTCTAATACCTTTTGGACATTCCAACATTTTCTTGGGGATTTTCGGAATATTATGTGTCACTATCACTAGAACATAACTCAATTCCACGCATTTTAAAATGTCAATAAACTTTTTTAATTTATATTAAAAAAGGAAAAAAAATAATGATTTCAAAAGCTAACGCATCATAGAACTGACAAATTTGAAATATTCCGTGGGTTCATTCACAATAGTGCATTATTCGATCAATTGAGTTACACAATACAAAATATGAAAACCAATCGAAACAATCGAAAAGTTTCGATTCGATTGATAAAATCGACAACGGCAATCGGGGCTTTATAGTTTTTGTTTTCGTAGATTATATTGAATAAATCAATTGAAAGGTTTTTGCGAATTTTAGTCCAAATGCGTATCGCCCAGGCACGGCAGTTGGGCTTATAAGTTTTACCTTAACAATATTCAAACGGTCAAGATATTTTTATTTCTACCGAATATCCTCATTTTTCCTACAACTTCCAAAACCAAAACTTAAAATTGATCACACTTTTATGAGAAAAATTTGAATAAATCTGCGAATGTGAAGTGTTTCCACCGCCCAGAAAGACTGTCAAGTAAATTAACGCTAACTGAACGAAAATGTCGTTTCATTTTTTTCTTCTATTTATTTTACTGTCGAATGATGAATTATGATTTTTCGATTCTCGAATGAATGCAATCATACAACAGTGCTGTCGAGGTACTGCACTTGTATAGTTTGTGTACTGCTTTTGGAAACACCAGTTAATCAGTTAACTGTTTTTGATACAATGAACTAAGACATTTTTAAAAATGGATTCCAATTCAAATGACTGTATATATTCAAAGGCTATCTGAATTCAAAAATATTGATGTAAAAAACTGTTCAAGGTAAATTAAAATTTTGGAATAAGTTGACACACTCTAAGATAGGTTCTTGAACAAAAGGAATGTATTTCACTAGGTTGTGTTCATAAATATTGCACTTGATTTCTTACCGAATTTCATGAAAATTTAGTTGAAATTATATTCTTTTGAAATGTGAATTTGTATATAAAATAAGATGAATTTGTGATAAGTCAATTTAAAAAAAAAAAATATTTAAAAGATTAACAAACACCTAGTGTGAAATTTTTTCACTCGTTCGAAGAATATTTTCAATCGTGATGTGGTTAACTGATATTCTTGGACAACAGTACCTCATTGGATTGCTGGCTTCGAGTGTTCAAATGATTTGAACTCCACTTAGGCTATGTTCAGTCGTCACAAAGGCATCATTTAGAAATTATGGGTGAATTTATAAACTTATAAAAACGACAGATGCGATATAAATTCAGTAAATAAACATATAATTTGTTCTGAATAAAAAAAACACGCCTTTCAACTTAATGTATGTATTTTTCTCAAAAATCTCATAAACAGGAATCAAAAAAACCTGCATATTGAGGAAGGCAACTGATGCATTCAAGTAATACACACGGGACTAATCGACAATTTTTGTGCACTATAGGGTATTAAAAGCTATTTTGAAAATAATTCAACAAGTTTAGTTGAATACTATTAAGTTTCCTACTTGGCTGATTTTTAAATTTGTGAAATTTTTATTATGAAATATATTTTTTTGTAGAATGAATATTGAATTATATGAAACAATATTTTTGTTTTACAACCGTACTGCTGTGTACAGTTTTTTTTCTTCGAGTATTGCTTTTTCATAAAATGAAACAACAGCTCTGGTTTGCAGGATATTGTATTGAGAGACTTTTTTAAAATAATATAACTAAAAAAGACGACGTTTATTTTTACAAATTGTTATAGAAATTTAAAATTCTTTAGAATTGAACGAGTAACATATGTATGTCATAATTGAGAAGAAAGTTTTCTTAAAAATCCAACCAACTAAAAGTTTATTTTTTTACAAATTTCCAAATAAAGATCGGTTAGTTAATACTCTTTAAAATAATGCATCTATCACCTAAAATTGATAAATTGAATACTCGTGGAATATTTTTGTATAAATAGATACAAACAAAAAATAAGATTTTCGAACATTTTCTAGTTGGCACCATGCCAAAGGGCTTAAACTCAAAACTAAAGTGCCATCTAGCAGTTTAGGGCAATGCTGATTGTAGAAAAGTTTGATTTGTAAGAGTATTATGATATGTTTCCATCGACGTTTTATCGTAGTTTAGATTAAAATAATTTGCAACAAACAAAAATATAACAAACAATATTAACTTTGACAGAACCTTTGAAAATTCAAATGATGTACATATGTATATTTCGATTTTGTTATGAAATTTAAGTGAGATAGAACGTGTCAAACAATGACAATCGAATCTTGAATGAGGCTTTAGCGCGGTGTGCGTATTTGATTCTTTAAGGCTATGAAAATTTAACAAGATTAGTTAATAATATTTAAATAAATAAATTGAAGCACAAAATTGTTATGATAATTCTTCAAGATTCGACGAAGATTAAGGTTAAACCACACTAAAGTACTATTCACACAATACATAGAGCCAGAACCGATCTACGAATAAAAGAACAAATGGAATCTTAAACATTTATAAGGCTAAATTCTTTAAAAAAGAACAATAAATTGGTAGAGAAAACTAATTAAAATTAATTTTAAGAAAGATACTAAAATTGGTGCTGTAATTATTAAAATAAGAGAATTTTAGAATTTTTCTTTTTACAAATTTTCATGTGATTATAAGGAACTGTCAAATTATATTTGCGTCCCACACACCATCCACACTGCAACGAATGAATTATAATGTTTGTTTTAAACTTCATTTGCGACGAATAGTAAAAAATGCTGTGTGAAGGAAAATAACAAAATGAACGAATATTCGTTCATTCGTGGATCGTTCTCCTCAGTCGTTCTCATGTGAATATTCCTTAAATCCAAGTTAAGTGGTCGGTGGGAACGTATTGTTAATCTTATGAACTTTCTTTCCGTAATATTAATTTTTAGTTTATGAGATTATATTTCTAGTTTTAAGGAAATTCGAAATCATTCTAGTTTTAGAGCTAACTTCTGAAAGATGATTTTTAATCCCTTGGCATAATGGTTAGTGCGTTGGACTGTCATGCGGAAGGTCTCGAGTTCGATTTTCAGCCGCTGTAAGAAAGTTTTTTTCAGGGGTGTACTGCCTCTTGCGAGGAATTGACAAATTCTCCAGGAGAACCTCTTGTCATGGAAAGTGCTGTTCAAGCCGTTCTTAATCGGCAGAAAATTGTAGGTGCCCTCCGTTCCTGGTAACGCGTACACAGGAATGGTTGAGAGTTGTAAGTCTTGGTTTACTCCGATCTGTTGCACAACCAAATTTATTATTTTTTTAATTTTTAATCCGCTTAGGTCCCGAGTAAACTAAACAGTTTTGTATAGTTTATCAGCACTTTTGACAGATACATATTTCCGACAGGTTGGTGACGACTTAAAGTTAAAGTTAATCCTCAACTGAGAAACTGCTTGGAAGTTAACTTTTGTTTAATTTATCAAATCTATCAGGATTTATTAGTCACAAGTACAGTAGGAACACTCCTATTTCAAAATCAAACTATAATAAAGTATATTTGAATTATCCGAAAATATGTATATGTAGCTTCCCAAAAAGATAAGTTCTTTAATTTTTTTTTTAAATTTTAATGAATAAATATAAAATTCTGGTGAAAAATTAAAGCTCAGAAGATTTGCTGCATTCGTATTAAAATCTACAGACGTCTCATCATTATAAAATATAATTTTTTGACTATGGAAAATCTACTGTATAGAAACTATAGTTTTTACTTTCTTTTCTGGCAAAATAACTAAAACTAGATGATTTTGGTAAAGCTTAATTAGCCTTAGTCGTGAAATGTATATTGACATTAATGACATTAAAAATGTTGTAAATGAAATTCTGGAAACATTTTTAACAAGACAAAAAAATGGTATTATCTACTTGAGGAATTATTAAATTTCATTTTTAAATTTACATTTGTCTGCTTTCATATACGGAAGTTTCACAAATAGTGAGTCGAATGGAGTGCTGCCTTTTCTTTTTAAAAATATTTACGAATTTAAAGGCATTTGCATAGATATTGGGCTTAAAATAAAATACTCCTACTCCATCAAAAAAATTCGCACAAACAAATAATATCAACCAAAATTAACTTATTTTTGTCAAAAACATACCTACAATATAATGTTTATTAAATGGACGTGTTCAGAAATAAATCTCTTAAAATGGTTTTTTTAAACTCATGTCACAAAGTATATTCCATTGATTAAAATATATTCCATGCAAATTAGTTTTAGAGCGCTTCGACTGTTTCTATACCTCCGATCGATAAAATCACTTGAAATATATATTATGTTTTTTTTTTAATTTAAATTTTGTCTACATTTTATTGTTTTTATTACTGCAGATTGCTTGAAAATAAAATGAAATTAAATTAAATAAAAACGTAAAAAAAAAATAATAATATTATTGAAATTTTTTAATTTGCATTTGTGCCAAAAAATCCGTCCACCACTCAGTCTCAATGCTTCTCCGTGAGATGTCAGTGGCAGCGCAGTGGTGCGGTGTGATCTATTGAGGTTAACCGCCAAAGATACAAGAAAGTAAAATCGAACAAAAAGACAATTTGGCGACATGGCCCATTTTTCGGATTGGATTTCATTGAATTATTTTTGCATTTTTTTCTTGTTTTTTGCTTGAAAGATACAAAATGTATCTTTGGATTCGAAAAGAATTTTTCAGTTTTTTTTGCCTCTGTCTCTGAAAAACCAAAAAAAAAAAAGAACAATAAAAACAAAACAAAAAATCTCGAACGAACGGTGATTATGGTGGTGTGATTCTGTATAAATGCAGTGAATGTGTTTGTATATTTATATATCTAGATGGAGTATCTTGCAATCACCAGAATAAATATCGGTGATTTTTGTCTTGTGTATTATAAAGAAACCGCATTATGGCCAAGTTGTGGGATTTTGTTTTGCTTTTTAATACTGTGGGTTTTCTCAATAAAATATTTTATTTGACCTTAAGGATACATATTAAATCGGATGAGTGGTTGAAAAGGAAAATGGAATAATGATTCAATCAGCAATAAATGTGAGATTTCAAGTTTAAAATTGGGGGTTTTTAGCGAAAATAAATAAGCACAATTTGGAGCAATTGGGTATTTTTGAATGCAATTAGTTTTGTTTTTGTTGTTTTTTTTTCCATAAAAAAGATAAGATCTATAAGGAGATAACGTGATTCTTCTTCTGAAACTGAGTAAAGTCAGCTTAGAAGTACTTTTTCCTGCTAAAAGGTACGCTTGACTTTTAAGAATCACAGACATCCACCTTTACAGTCCAATGCAATTGCCATTACCACCAAGTGAACTAAGGGATAATTTTGTCACATTCTTTAAAAAATATTTTGAGTAATACATTATCTTTAACACTTTTATTACTTTCGTGTTAAAAACGAATTTTTGTATAATCAAATAAACACTTCTTAAATAGATTTGATTGTGAACAAGATTAGTTGAGATCCAACTCCAGGATCTTAGAAAAAATACACTAAATAAATTTAGTGGTGCAGCAGCTCGTAGAAAACGAGTATTCCTAGAAGTACGGGTATTACGGTTGAATTGTTTTAAAAGAGATATGCAATTGGCTATTTCACTAGAGCACTTTTTATGAAAATAGCAGTAAAATAATTGTAGACATGGATCATCGAGAGATACAAATGTTTCATTTAGAAAATGGTCGCCTATCAATTTTAGAGGGTTCAGTCCAAGAGACTCAAGTAGGTTTTTTAGAGAACCTGCCCAGATATGGGAATTGTACACGAGTTTCTGAAGAATAAAGGCTTTAGTGATTCAAAATACCTTTTTTTGCCTTTAATCCACAAAAATTGGCGTTTCGTCCCGGCGATCACACATGCACTCATCAGTTGATTGTGTCCTCACTGAGGACCTTCATCTTACATCGATTTTTTGACAAAAATCCAATGTGTACTATACCCACCCACGATTAAAATTGTAATCATTAACGTCGGAAAATTTTGCCCGTGGCCTGTGATGCACATACCTAGACTTAAAGCTGTTTAGTCTTCTCGATGCAAGTGCCACTCATGGATAGTGGAATTGGGGGAGGGTAACGCTTTAGCGACAGTAACCAGCTTTAAGTTTTGGAAGCATTAAATTCCACACCGTTTTCGATTCTCCATTGGACAGTGCTGTCAAGATCAGAATTTAATGAGCTTATCATAAGTTGCCGTTGGATGTCCAGATGCGAAGAACAAGGATGTGATTCTAAAAACGAATATGAAAAGGTAAATGTGGTGAACGAAACAATTCAGTGGATTAGAGTTTTCAGACAAAAGATCATTTAAGAACATAAAAAAGAGCCTTAGGGCACACCAACGTTTGTTTTGTGGATTTTAAACAGTCCAATACTACTAGTAGTGAACGGTCCGATAGGTAATTTATAATCCATAGAAGAAGAGATTCATCGATACCAAATGCCAAAGTAACAAAGAATTATTCAAAATTTGGGGGAGCTTTGCCATACAAAAATTGATAATGACCAATTTTGCCGTTTTTGAAAAAATCGACAAAAATATGATTCTATGGGAGTGCCATCAAATTCTATTTTTCGATTTTTTTTTAACTTAGCTAGGTCTAATTTAATTATTTTGTTTTTAAATCTGTGAAACAGTTTTTGAGAAAAAAAAATATTTTCTAAAATTTTGAAAAAATAATTGTATTCTTACAATTTTGGTCTTGAACAAGAAAAAAACGTGTTGGGACGAAAAAATTCAAAATGCTATCTTGAAAGTTTAAAGAAAATCGGCCCAGTCGTATAGGCTGTTGTCAAACAGTCAGACAGATAAAATTTCGAGACCCACTTTTTTCGTCTTCCCTATCATAGTAATGTCAAAGGACAAATGGGAATGTACGTTGTTAATTCACGTTGTGTATTCCCAGATAAATTAAGTGAGTTTTTCAGACGCATTTTTTTTTCGTGCAGTGCCTTTGGAAATTAGTAGGACCCACTGCTTTGAAAAAAAAAAAAAAAACATTTCCCAAAAGATTATAAATTCAAATTCCAGTTTTTTAGGTGTTAATAAGCTCGCAATAAATTTAGTTACCGACTTCACTTTCCAATAGAATTTCTGAAAATGGATAGAATTTGATGCTTCAAATGCTTAAGTTAGGTTAAGTTTTTCTTTGTGAGTAATTGTATTATGAATGGAACCACAACGAGTGCTTTATTAATTATTTTTTCTGTCGAAATTCCTAAAAATGTCCCAACTGGTAATTCTGTTAAATTTATTGGGTACACCTGCGCTCTTTGTATTCTAGATAAGGATTGTGACAACGAAATTTCTGAAATTTTTATTTAGCTTCTTATTTTTTTATTTACTAAGTACACCGTGGTGTAATGATAAGGGCAATGGTATGTCACACTACCGAGAGTTTGTGTTCGATTTCCAGCCTCTGCCAACTAAAAAGAAACACTTTTCTTCAGGGGTACTGTTTCTTTGAAGTAAGTGACAAATCCCCAAAAATTATCTATCGTGAAAAAATGTGCTTTTCATCTTAGCCATTCAGAATTGGCAGAAAATTATAGATTCACTATATTCTTACCTAAGCACGTTCAGAGAAATGTTTGATAGTTATGGGTCACTAGGCTCTGGTTCTCAACCTCAAATTTATTCTCTTATCTATTTTGAAAAATATTGTCTAACTTTTGTTTTTCAAATTTTGAGTGCATACCCAAGAAACAATTTTAGCTGTATTAATGCTTGAAAAGCGCTTTCGGAGCTAATCTTAGAGCTAGTTAATTCAAAAACACGCTCTAGATGCGCCTTTAGAGCAAGCATGGAGCCCACTTGCAGCTAATTCATTGAGTTTGAGAGCACTTTTTAGCTCCTTAATAGTGCTTGTAAGTAGGTTTTGACAGCTAAAAGCTTTAATATACACTTTAAAACTGCCATAGAGCCGCGTGCCTTTACGTTTTTTATTAGTATTAGTAAATTAATACAAATCATACTATTGAATACGAAAAGAAATTATTATTTGTGTTGGTAAATCATCGTAGCATCATAATTTATTTTCATAGAACAATGAGTAAAGGTAATAATTAAAAGCCATAATACGTTCAACATGGGAGAGAAATTTCTAAGTGCGATTTCATTTTTATCAGAAATGTTGATATTGTACTTCGAAATATTACAACGCCCTTCTTAAATAATTTGTTTTAAGTGGATGGTAAATTTTTTTTATTTCAATTTTTAACTTGAGAAAAAAATATTTATTTTGCTCGTGCACTTTTTTGGATACGGCTTCTGTGTTTATCATGATTCTTTTAAAAATGGAGTCATCACAGCACTGTTAATAGTTTTCTTTTCCTGTTTTAAAAAATTCTTAAATATTCGCCATTTTGTTAAACACACATGAAGATAAAGCTTGTAGCTCTTAAGTAAATCTTTAAAAAATTCTTTTGCTCTTAAAGAGCTATTTTAAAGGGTGCAGTATCAAAATGCTAACATGCTTCCCAACAGCTGATAAAAACATTACTATGGAGCAAATTTATCGAGCAGAAAGCTCTTAAATGTAACATATCTAAAGATTGTTAAGAAACTCCATTATAGAGCTAGATATTTAAATTCGTTTACCAAGAGCTGCAATATGTTTTGAAATAGAGCTAGGGCCGTGCATTTAACTCTCTCAGAGCTATTTAAGAACATATAAATAACATTTAGCTCCAACGATGTTACTTGGGTAGGAATTAGTATTCCTTCGTATAACACAGTCTGCTTAAAGAACCCTAGCTTCAAAAAGTCGAGATTATAAAAATATATACCAACATTTTCTTGGATTTTTTCACTCGGATAATAAGAGCCATATTTAAATGACACTTTCCAATTACAAAAATGAAATAACTATTTTGGAATTGCATTAATCCAGATTGCGTTGAAGCATTTAAATTATCCAATGACATTATTTTCCTTTTTTTACTTTTGATTAATTTATTCAAATATCTGGGTGTGTAGGAGCAATTCCTCACTCTAAGATACAATTTTTTTAAAATGTCATTAAGGTATTTAACGGTTTCTGGAATGATTCAGATAGACTCAGGCAGTCTTTTATGATGTCATTTTCAACTAAAGAAAGGTGAAGACATATTTGTTCCTATAAATAGAGTAGGTAAATAAAATTTCTTGACTCATTTCATTCGCTTAAATAATGGATGTAGAATGGCATTAATTAGTAGCTGAAAGATAACAAGAGAATGAGTGTGGGAACATGCCGGTTATTCATATGACTGAAATACTACATATAATTACCTATTTGTAGGTATATATTTTTAAAATGAGAATCTTGTTTTGAATCATTTGTTTAAGAGAAGAATTTTAACATAATAGCTGCATCTTATTTTTGCTAATTATCCATATGGCTCATCAAATGAAAATAAAACAGTTCGTATAAGAGCAACAGCACTGTTATATCTGAATGTACATCTCTTTTTTTAACTATGTTTGCTAATTTCTCAAGAATTAATTGTCATTCTTCTATACACTCCACAGACCAATTGCTATCTTAAAAAGCCATTCATCTGCGAATAAGAACTGATTTTTGGATCATGAAACGTGATTTTGTTTCTGATGAAGAACAGAATCTCGGTTTATTTTTTTTTAGTGATATATTCCGATCAAATTTTAATTAAAAAAAAAAATCTAGTATTATTTTTATAAAAATAAAATGTTCCAGAACGAACTTGATGAATGAGTAGGCTGTTTTATCGAAAAAATATGATTTTCGAAAACCTTTTTTTAACGTACGGTAAGTAGAAGTAAATATAATTAAAAAAATCCTTTATCTTGCAGATAGTATTAAATCAGTTTTAATTATCGAGTTTAAAAAATCGATCATGTTCTTTTCGAAATATTCAGTTTTGAAAAAATAATTGCAAAATTTGAGAACTAAATAATATTCAAACTTTTTAGGAGCTTCACAATAAAAAATTGATTAAAATCCGTTTAACAGCTTTTGAGAAAATGGAAAATTAAAGAAATGGTTTGATGGAAGGAAGGTTCTATTAATGAAGGTTTTTGGGATTTTTTTTTAATAATTATTATTTACCCATTAAATGAAATTAAAAATAAATAAAATGCACGACTGAGTCGCACGACCTTGCTCCTATGTAATAGACTAATAATTTCAAAAATGAATGTTATTAGAGAAAAACTGTTCATAAGCATAAAATTAATTTTTTAAATGACTAAAATAACTTCTTTAGTAGTTAGAGGTAAAAATAGGATGCATGATTCAAGCAAATATAGGTTTATGCAAGAACAAAAATTATAAGTCTTTGTAGTGGTTTCTTAAAAAAATTATTTATATAAAAATTAAAATTATTATTTATTTAAAAAATTTTTAAAGCATTTTTAAGAAAAAATTTGGGTACGATAATTTAAATTTTTTATTATTGTTCGAATGAAAATTAAACTTACAAAAAAAAAATATTGAGCCGTTTTCCAGATATTGAATTTTCCAAAAAAAATAGATTTTTATTTTTTCCAAATTCCAAAATATATATAAAAATGCAATGTTTTTCAAACTTTTTATAACCTTCTCTTTAAAAAAATGTCATTAAAATCTGTTATGCCGATAGTGAGAAATTCAAAATTTTAAAAAACCGTTCTATGGTAGGTACAGTCAGTAATATCTTGTTTTCAAAATTTTTTTTTTACTAAATTATACATCATAAAAAGTAATGGAAAAAAAATGTAAGCATAGTTCTCGGAACCGTTTTCGAGAAAAATACGATTTTCGAAAACCATTTTTTAATATTCGTATGAATGGTACCGTTATTTTTAGGTAAAATATATTTTTTTTTAATTGTTGATTATTTTAAGAAACTTTTATTTATCAAGTTTTAAAAAAAATCGAGCATGGGATTTTCGAAATATTGAGTTTTCAAAAAAAAATTTAGAAATTTTTTTTAAAAATCCAAAACAAAAATTTTTCAAAATTTCATTACGACCCTTAACATAAAAAAATTATCAAAATCGGTCGTACCGTTTTTGAGAAAATCAAAAACAAAAAAATGGTTCCAAGGGGGTACCAAAAATAATTATTTTTTGGAAAATTTTTTTCAACCATTACCTAGGTTTAACTAAATTAAATTTTTAAATTTTTTTTTTAAATCTGTGTGACAGTTTTTGAGAAAAAAAATTCGTATGGCAGGTATCATTTTTTTGGTCTTAAAAAAAAGAAAAAAAAACATTCGAGGGGAAAAAACCAAAAAAGTGGGTGTCGCAATTCTGTCCGTCTGTCTGTCTGTTCGATTACAGCTAAACGGCTCGGCCGATTTTCTTCAAACTTGGTAGATATGGGTTTTAATTTTTTTCCCCCGGATATTTTTTGATTTGATTTTTTAAGACCAAAAATAACGGTATCTGCCATACGATTTTTTTTCGAAATTTTATAAATATTTTTTTTTCTCAAAAACTGTGCCAACGATTTAAAAAAAAAAATTCAAAAAATTTAATTTAGTTAAACCTTCCATACAAATTTTAAAAAATGGTTTTCGAAAATCCTATTTTTCTCGAAAACGGTTCCGAGAATTTTGCTAAAATTTTTTTTCTTTTAATTAATTTTAACGATCTATAGTTTAATAAAAAAAATTGAAATCTAGATATTACTGACTGTATCTACCATAGAACGATTTTTTCGATTTTTGAATTTCTCATTATCGGCATAACGGATTTTAATGAAATTTTTTGCAAGGAAGCTCCTAAAAAGTTTAAAAACATTGAATTTCAAAACTTAAAAAAAAATATTTTTTTCAATTTTAAAAAAAAAGTCATTTTTTTTTTGGAAAATTCGATATCTCAAGAACGGCTCAATATTTTTTTTGGAAATTAGACTGTTATTCGTACAATAATAAAAACTTAAGATTGGCGTACCAAAATTTTTTCATAAAAATGTTTTAAAAATTTTGTACATAAAAGCTTATTTTTTTAAGGAACCACTACAACGACTTATAATTTTTGTTCTTGCATAAATTTATATTCGCATAGCATTCCGTTTTTATCTCTTACTACTAAAAGAATTTAAAAAATTCAGTTTTCTTTAATAATATCCGTTTTTAAAATTCCTAGGTGGAGAGACTTGTTGAAAGAGGCCAGGACCGGAACCCGGTTGTCGAGCCGATGATGATGATGATGAGTCTAATACATAGGAGGAAGTTCGTGCGACCCAGTAGTGCATTTTATTTTAAATAATTTCGAAAACTGTTCAATAGTACCAAATGAGAAGGTATATAAAAAAAAGGCTACCGCGAATGGGTTTCGATTCTTAGCCGCTTCAAAAGTGTGCCATGTTTCATAACTGTTGTATTGTTTTTTCCTTGATTGACTGGACTATTATAAATTCTTAGCATTATAGGGATGTTAAATAATACTAAAGCACAAATGGAATAAAAGTGGACGGATTTTGCTAAAACCACTGTATAAACCTTTCCCAATAAAAAAAATAAGAACTTCAGCGACATCGGTGCAGTGCTTAGTGCCGCACACGAACTGTCGCTTATTTTTATTTAGGTATATAAGAGATTTGTTTAAGAAAAGTAAGTTTTTTTGGATTTAAAAATTCGACAAAATCCTACCTTCAGTAACAGAAACAGAACAACCTGTAAAACATTCAACAACTCAATTTCCAGTTTCGATGACAAAACAAAACCTGCCCTTATAAAAATATCGATGCCTTAACGTTCTCTCTTAACACCAAACATTCTCAAAACACAAACCAATAAATTCCATAATAATCGTTTCCTTGTCGAAATCAACAGGTTGCCACTTTCAATGCCATTCTAACGTAATGAACTCTCGTGTTCAGTTTTATTAAACCCCCTTCGCCTCCCAATAGCCAACACAGCTGCTCCTGCTGGATTGCCTGGTGGGCTTCATGAGCTTCCTAAAATACGTACACTATACGTAATATCAAAAGCACACGCCTTATAATCCCTCTTCAATGACTTTTGCTATTGATTTGGCCTGGTACCACCACCACTGCCAATGGCCGAAGTGTTCGGTGACATGGATCTTTCTTGTGGCTGATTTCAAATCAGGTGCACTTAAATAATAATACATAGGCAAATGCTAAAGTAGGCCGGCTTATTATATTAGAGGTTTTCACTGCTTATACCTGTTGGAGAAAAAAAAAATATAGATAGCGATTCTAGTACGTTATACATTAAAACGAACACTTATTGCCCAACATTCTACACCGCACCGCACAACTCAGACCGTCAATATTATACTCGGAGTCGTAAACCTTACCTAGTTTTGCACGTCGATAAATTCTTTTCGAATCATTACCCACATAATCTAATTTTCTGTGGTTTACCAATATCACGTGTAAATTTCGTACCTATTTGTTGTTTTTTTTTTTTAGTGGATAAAAGTGTAAATCTAGGGTGCTAATCGAATAGAAGACACTGTAAGAAACTTTTGTATGAATATCAAAGAGACTTTAAAAAATATTTAACAACTTAAAGGCTTTAAAATGCAACCTGCAATCCAGGCCAGTTGTTAGAAAAAATAGAAGGATACTGAAGGGGTTTATATGGGGTTTTCCAATAGAGATTTCTAAACTTTGGCAGAGGATTGCGGCCATATTAATGAAGCTACATCTGTCAAATTGTCTGTCTTGCCAAATCAACTTGGAGAGTTATAGCATTCAACATCATATGACATTTTGAAAGTGAGTCTTCTGTTGTTACAACACTTTTTCACGCTTCGCCTATTTAACGGCCCTTTTCGAGGACTATGCGCAATAGGATGGACCTGTGAACAATCTGCCAAATCCGTACGTTAGTCGGCGCCACTGTCCGTGAGAGTGTGAAAGAGAATTCGAAATAGTCAATTTTACGCCATGAAAAAGAACTCGGCCATTCGCAAATTACAACTTGACGAACTTTGCGTCATTAGCTGGGTCTACACCCGTACAAACTTCAACTGATTCAGGGACTCAGTAGTATTCCATAATGGGACTTCCAAATAAATAAAAATGATGATTTTAACACTCTAAGCTTGTTTTATACAAATTTAATGACATGAAATTCTAAAGTTCGGCTTTGATTCCCAGTACATTATGTACAACATCCTGCCCTGTACAAGAACTATCGTAGAATAAGATTACGATGGTAGTATAGAAGTCAGACGAATTGGTCAAACAAATCTATCTGATGTCATTTTACAAAAATGGATTCCTGGCAGTTGATGCGAATTGCTCCAAATGTGGTGGAAATTAAAAATTAAAAGCTTAGTCTGCTTGTTGTCCAAAAAAAATACAAATGGTTTTAAAAATGGTTTAAAAATGTTAGAATCATTATTAAACTTTGACTTTCTCGTGAAACCAAATTTACTTGTCACTCCATTATTTGAATTTAATTTAATTTTCTAAGTGTAGGTAAGGAAACTTAAAAGTCTTCTTTTTATTTCTAAGAATCAAGAAAGTTGTTACTTAGTTTGACGATAAGACATAAGAAAGGATCTCTATAACGTTTTGCTAAATACAGCCTTGGCCAAAATTATTGAGCACCCATTATATTTCTCACTTTACGTGCAACTGTTTAATTTAAATAAATTCAAACACTTTGTATAGTATAGCATTGCTTTTTATTAAACAAATATCAATATTTAGTTGGACCGCCCTTTGCCTTTATCACGGGAGCAATTCTTTTTGGCAAAGAGCGTACAAGCTTATTGCATTGTTCTGCACTTAATGCCCTTCATTCATCACGCAGGTGACGTTTTAGGTAGTTTTTGTTGCTGATTATGTTCTGCCTGATCCTGTGCTTTAATAAGCCCACAAATGTTCTATGGGACTTAAATCTGGGGACTGGGTAGGCCAATCAAGAACCTCGACGCAATTTTCCCCTAACCAGGTCTTTGTGCATGCAGCTTTGTGGCAAGGTACGTTATTTTACTTTAACTTTACTCCATTCATGTTTGTAACGCCAAACGATAAGAAAAATGAGGGCAGGAGTGCAGTTTCCAGTACGTTTATGTACTTCGTAGAAGTCCATGCGATCGTGACACACAAACATTTCGCCTGCCCCTGAAGAACTCATACACCCCCATGACCATAACGCTCTCGCCGCCATGTTTTACTGTCGGTACTAAACACTCCAGATTAAATTCTTCGCCGGCTCGACGACGAACAAAGGTTGCAGTAACGGTACCGAAAATCTTAAAGCGTACCATAAATGAAGAAGTTTTGAAAGTTAGGTATTTTCATTACGAGTTATAATATACTAAATTATTTACTACATATTGTTGCAACATCGTATGATCTAAATTAGCTCGAAATTCGATTAGTCTGACCACACAATATTTGACCAATATTCTTCAGTAAAAGTTTGGCATTTTCGAGCCCATACAAGCCGCACCTTTTTGTTCTTTTCAAATAACCATGATTTTTTCTGGCTTTATAGCCTTTCATACCAGCTTCTTAGAGTCTTCTACGAGTAGTTCCAAATTCTTAAATTCTGCTGAAAATTCGACAGCGAGCTCTAAGGAAGTTATTTTTGCGATTTTTAATTGGAGCTTCGTACCAATTTTCGGTCCTCGCGGTTTGTTGTGATTCGCATGCGCCCAGTTCTTGTTCAATTCTCATGCTATCCGGTCTCTGTGAACCGCTTAAGAGAGTACTGGACAGATCGACGCGAAAATTCCAGAGTTTTGAAAATTTCTACCTGAGATTTCACTCGATCATGTATCTGCTGTACCTGCGCACGTTTAACTAAACTTAGTTCGCTTTTTTTGGGCATTTTCCAATAATACTAACCAATACTTAAAATGAAACCTACAAAAAATACTTGAGATTTCACAAGAAGAGGCAAATAAGCAAACTGATCAATACCTAAGAACATGTGAAAATGTCTAATCTTGAGATAACGGATGATGCATTTTCAATAAGAACGTAGATAACGGTTTTTTTAGTTTATCTGAGACTAAAAAATTATTTCACCACCAACTGTATTTAATTTAATTTGTAAAAAGCATGTACGCACGAAATTGATAGGGAGCTCAATAATTTTGGCCAAGACTGTAGGTGTTAGAGCTACTCGTATTTATAAGAAAATGCAGAAGTTTGGCATTGCAGTCAGCTAAGACGCAGTTAATTAACTTATCAATTGAATGCAAGTAAACACTGTGACTGGGAACTTTAATTGGAAAATAAACAGTCAGTACTAATATTTTAGATGATGGTTGACTTTAAGTTAATTAATCGGAATCTTTTTAACTGGTATTAGTCATTTAATCAGTTAAGTCCGTCTTGTGTTTTACTTTAAGTTAGTAAGTCTTTTAACTGTAAATCATTCAATTAATTGTAAGACGTTTAACTTATTTTAAGACTTTTTAGTTAAATGCCTCACACATGTCCTTGCATTTACTCCTTAAGAAGTTGCCTATTTAAGGGAAACCCAATAAAGCCCAATACACTAAGAAATATAAATAATTTTTTTTTATAAATAAATGTATTTCATTTATTTTTGTTTTATTGTATAGAAAATTGATTGTTTTTTTATATATTTAATAGTTTTGAAGTAACTGAGCTCCACACTCATTCACGCATGAGCAAAAAATTATGCACTGCTTGCCTGAAGGTTTGAATTTCGGATCGCCTCAACTATCATTTTAATTGAGTGCTTCTATTCAGTCAAATTGAGTAGATTGAGTTGGTTTAGTTTTGTAAACGTCTTGCTAGACATAACCCCATTAAAAAGTCTGGTGTAATGAAGACGTTAACCTTGGAGGCCAGCGGGAAGTAGAGTTTCTGGAATTTTCGTTGCAGCTCCGCCATAGTCGGTCTGGCTATGTATGTAGTTGCTCAATCCTGCTAGACAAAATCCTACTGAATGGGATACGTCTTCGGGAAAAAAAAGGCTGCTCAAACATCTTTAAATAAGGTTCCCAGTGACAGTTATCGTTACACCGATTTCTTCAAAGAAATATTGCTCGATGAAATGCACCTTGATGAAACTACATCACAGTGCTTAGTCTAGGTGCAGTTCCGTTTCATGGCGCATTTCTGGATTAGAGTCACTTCATACACGGCTGTGCTTTGCTTATTAACATTGATTTTTAGATCAAGATTATCCTCATCAGACATAAACAAGCAATTTATCAAGTTATTGTTTTCGTCGGCCATTTCAATCATTTTTTGGCAACATTCCAGGCGACAGGCAAATCAACGGGGTTTAGATTGATTTGCTCGTTATTTGGACTTTGTACGGAAACAAGTTTAAGTCATCATGAATTATTCTTTGTAATGATCGTCTGTTAACTCCCATTTGCACGGATAAGTTTCGAGTCAAAACGCTTGGATTTTCCTGTACCCTGTATGGTTCAGTCCTCGTGTGATTCTTTCAAAATAGGCAAACATGTTTACCACCCTCATAATGGTATATATATTTACTCTGTAAAGTGCCTCCAAACACCCGCGTAAATTCCCTTTGGATGCAAATGAAGAATTGCAAAGCATGGTTCCGCTGCACTATCCGAATCCTCTTTAACCTAAGTATCCATTCAGAAAAAAAGTTATTACGGTTTGGTTTTGTAGCATAATTCTTGCGCCACCCTGTATAACACCATCATTTTCAAAACTAGCACAATTCAATTAATATCAGATTCACTTCCAGAGTTTTAAATGTTCGAATCGAACATAAATTGTAGCCTTTTCTGACATCATTCTTCCACATTTGTACGTTTTCATCCATTAGGACAAAATTTGAAAGTTATCCTTCCAATCTGAATTCGTGTAGAAGTTTGGTAATCTCCCTGTAATTTGCAAACGAAAATTCATCTTCTGGATCGAATAATTTTTTTTTCCGGAATCAAACTTTGTGCGAAAACAGAATTGTTAAGACAATCAGCAAGTTGTCTTGCAACTTTGAGGCGAAACGAAATTTTAGTCACTGATAAATTCACTGGTGGATTGTGAGCTTTTTATGAGGTGCTCTTAAGTATGAGGATGGAATTGAAATTTAAAATTTCTTATCAGACCTTCATCCAAAGGCTGACAAATCGATTTGGTGTTTGGTGGAAGATCAACAACTTTTTTCACCCTCAAGTCTTTAGGATGAATTGTAGCTCAAGAATTGTTGTCAAGAAAAAAAAATATTGTTTTTCTTCTGAAAATTGATTTTCTTGTCAAATGAACGAAGCCTATTATAATTTATATGCAATTTTCCATGAATCGTTTGCTGTTCGATGTGGACTGCTACTAAAAAAAAAACGTCTCCAAAATTAATATACGAGTAACAACCGCGAAAATCTTAAAAGTTATCTTTAATGGAAGTCCAAGAAGAAAATTATTTATTTACTTTACACTTCTTCGACTTTCAATTTACCTAGAATACCTCCGTCACATCAACTTGTTTCAAATAAAATGACGATATGATCTAATTTCAGGACTTACAAATAAAATAGTTTGTGGAAAAGTTAGAAGACTTTAAATCAGTCTTCGCATACCGAATAGCTCACTTGCCTGTTCCATTCACAGAGAAATGATGATCTCCACCTAGTATTCCAAATAAAATTGTTGGCACTTTTAATTCGTAATTTTGAAAAGAAGTATATGTTGTCTTCAAAGTCTCACAAGTTCCTATCATCCTAGTAAAGTATGGCTTTGGAATCTAAGAGGCATTTGAATCTAATTCTAATCTATAATTTTCCAGCAGTGCAGCGAAAATGCTGATTGAACTTATTTAAATAATAAAATTTGAATAGCTCAGTCAAATTTCAACCTACAATAATTTCAATCCCAAGATGAAAAATAAATAAAATGTACGACTGGGTCGCACAAACTTGCTCGTAATAGATTAAGAATTTCAAAAATGAATGTTATTAGAGAAAAACTGTTCATAAGCATAAAATTCATTTTTTAAATGACTAAACCAACTTCTTTGGTAGTTTGAGGTAAAAATAGGATGCCATGTAATTCCAGCAAATATAGGTTTATGCAAGAACAAAAATTATAAGTCTTTGTAGTGGTTTTTTAAAAAAATAAGCTTTTACATAAAACATTTTTGAAACATTTTTAAGAAAAAATTTTGGTACGCCAATTTAAAGTTTTTATTATTGTTCGACTAAAAATTAAATTTACAAAAACAAAATATTGAGCCGTTTTCGAGATACATATTGAAAAAAAAATTGATTTTTTTTTTAAATTCGAAAAACTATATTTTTCTTAAAGTTTTGAAATACAATGTTTTTTAAACTTTATAAGCATCTCCTTAAAAAATTCATTAAAATCCGTTACGCCGATAATGAGAAATTCAAAATTTTAAGAAATCGTTCTATGGTAGGTACAGTCAGTAATATCTTGTTTTAAAAATTTTTTTTATTAAATTATAGATCTTAAAAATTAATCGAAAGAAAAAAATTTCAGCAAAATTCTCGGAACCGTTTTCGAGAAAAATACGATTTTCGAAAACCATTTTTTAACATTCGTATGGAGAGAACCGTTATTTTTAGGTAAAATATTTTTTTTTCTTATATCTTGTACATAGATTATTCTAAGAAACTTTTATTTATCAAGGGGTTTTCGAAATATTGAGTTTTCAAAAAAAAAATTTGAAAATTATTTTAAAAATCCAAAAAAAGAAAATTGAAAATTTGAATAGACAATAATATTGAAATAATTTTTTGGAAATTTTTTTTCAACCATTACCTAGGCTTAACAATTTGAAATTTTATGAACTTTTAAACAAAAAATCTGTGGGACAGTTTTTGAGAAAGAAAATATTTATAAAATTTCGAAAAAAAAATCGTATGGCAGGTACCGTTATTTTAGGTCTTAAAAAAGAGAAAAAAATATCCGGGGGAAAAAAATTAAAACCCATATCTACCAAGTTTGAAGAAAATCGGCCGAGTCGTTTAGCTGTAGTCGAACAGACAGTCAGACAGACAAACAGACAGACTGACAGAATTGCGAGACCCGCAAGTAAAAAATGAAAAATTTCCAAATACTTTCGACTAGGCCTTCATGATTTTCCTTTAGATCTTAATGTGCAAAAATAATTGTTGAAAAGGTCTCTTTTTTGAAAATATTTGCTTTTGTCAAAAGTTGAAAATATCGCATTTTGGGCGGTGAAATGAGATTTGGGTGGTATATGAAGATTCAACAAATCTTCAACTTCTACTAGCTATAGGTTCATTGAATTTTTACTTGCCATATAGGTACTATAGGGCAAGTTCTGCATTTGGAAAAAAAAAATCGAACTCGAGATTTTGATCAAAGTTGACATTACGATGATAGCGAAGTCGAAAAAAGTGGGTCCGACAATTCCGTCTGTCTGTCTGTATGTCTGTACCTCTCACTACAGCCTAAACCACTGGACCTATTTCTTTCAATCTCGGTGGTTTAAGGTCTTCGGTGATTCCCTAGAGGAAAAATTGAAATTTTGTTTAGCTCCAAAACTAACGGTACCCCCCATACACCCGTAATGCAAAATCTTATTTATCTCGAAAACGGCTCTAACGATTTTGATAAAAAAAAATTAGGTGTGATATTATGAACATAAGCTACATTTTGGTCCAACAAAATTTTGGGGCAAAATGTTTTAAGGGGTACCTGCCATAGACCCGTTTTTTTTATTTTCGACTTTCTCATTAACGGCTCTAAGGATTTTAACCCAAAATTTTCAGCAGGAGTTTAAAATAATATTGTATAAAAAAATATTCGAAAAAATATTTGTTGGGTTTTTTTGAAAAATTTTTTTTTTTTAAATCAATATCTGCAAAACCTAAGAACGATAATTTTTTGAAATTATTTCCTAAAATCAATATTATTTAATACTTAAAATTCGCATCCCACATTTTAGAGAAATTTCCTGTATAAAAAATTTAATAAATAATAAAACGTTTTTTAAAGTTTATTTGCATAAATTCATACTTTTCCGGAAACCAGAAGGCAATTTTATGCATTTGAACATTATTATCTGATTAAATCCATGTTTTATATTTATAAAATGTATCTTAAATTCCAAAGTACTTTTACATAAGAGCAAGTTCGTGCGATCCAGTCGTGCATTTTATTTATTTTCATTGTCCCATTGTGCTAGGGAGTTAAAAGGAGTCGGCGGTCACGAGCATGTCTCATTGACCCAATAAGCTCTGGAGTACACCAATTTGATACCATAAACTCGTTTGACCTTTGAATTAAATGGGATATGATGAGATATAAAAGTTCGCTACCTCACGGTTTTAAAAGATCGACAATTACCCATTACAGAGATCGTCGGGGTTTAGAGTCACTTTGTAATGTTACGGAAAGAGAGAGACTTTGATCTTCAGTTCTGATAGTTCGTTAAGGTCATGGAGGAGTATCTTGCCGAATAGTTCGGCTCTCATTTTCGCCAAAAACAAGTTATTTACAGAGGATCCAGCTGATCCCCCAATATAACAATGAGTATTGTAAGAAATGTCCAGCTTAACTGCATATTCTTATACAGGCCAGTTTTCCAGTACATGTTGCTAATTCCCTAGCCATGTCTTCTCTGAGTCTGCATATTAATTCATTTGTTCGGGACTTTTTCTAGGTATAATGCAGTTAGTTTAAGGGCTCCACTTATTGTTGGATTCTGCGAGAAAAAATGAGAAATTGTTGCCCTTTATAACTCCAAAAGGATTGTTAATTCTGGTCCTTGCCTGTCAGCCCGTTCACTTCTCTCTTTTTCACTATGACCCGGAAGTCAGATAAAAATAAATTCAGTTTGAGGTTCAGCCTTACAAGCTCATCCCGGAATAGCTGGAATAATTACCAGGACGAAAAAGCCGAATCAATGGCTTAAACGGCTGCCTGACTGTATTCCGGTTTTGATTTGGATCAAGCTTAAGTATTTTGCAGAGTGTTATATACAGATATACTTTTGAACTGTTTTATTTTATCAAATAATTTATTGTAATATCTTTTCTTTACATTAAAATTGCATAGATTTTTTTCATAAGATGCCATTCTAAAGTCAAACGAAAACTTGACCGTATTATTAGCTTGAAAATATTCCCTTGATTTAGATTTCCGATTATGAAGCCTCAGCAGGGAAGACTAATTTCTATTTAAAAAATAAATGAGTACCTAATCAAATTTTGAACAACTTGAGAGTAGCCGAGCTAGATCTTAATTGAGAACTTTAATTGAGGAACAGCAAAAGAAGTTGACATCTTGACACAGTAACCAAACCTCTTTTCTTTATTAATTTGAAAGTAAGCTGCTAAGACATAACAATCTTTGAGATAATGTCACAAAGTTAAAATTAATAAAACAAAGAAAAATGTATGTACTAGTAATAAACCTCTGACACCGATTTTATAAGAGGCACGTTAAAATAATATTCGGCTAAAGGTCATACTGTCACAACTACTGCCATTACATACAAAGACAAGGAGATACAACATGGAAACTACGCCGGCAAGCAGATAGCTACTCGCATGATACTATACTCATAATTGTTCAAAGAAGGAAAAAAATACAACCTCCAATTAATCTTGCCCCACTGAACCACTCCGCAAGTTTGAAAAAGAGTTATGAAAAAAAAACTGCAGAAACTATTGAAACTGAGATCTCAAAACAAGTCGGTGGTTTGTGTCATTGCCGGTTGGTTGCCGGGTTAAGAGGTGTAAAATTTCTTCACTAAAATTTCTATATGGCACAATATATCATTACGGAACTGAAAGCATCAGCTGCTACAGGTGGATAGACCGTAGACCCCAACCGACCGATCGACCGACCGGGACCCGTGCTGGAGCCTACAACTTATGGTTTTATGGATTAGATACTTCCCTCTGATGGTTGTGCAGCACCATCGGCTCCAACAACACCGCGCACTGCTGCTGCATCATCGGCTTGTTCGTAATCACTTAGTGAAACAGGAAACTATGTGGTAACGTACGTTTTTTTGAACCACCATCTACCGTGTCTCTAATGGACTTATTGCAGTGTTTTTATAATATCCACTGTGATTGCAGTAGATAAACCACCAGTCAGTATTGTACCCTTGGTTCATATACTACACACAAAAGTATCTATCACCAAAGTCGCTGATTGTAGATATCATTGCAAAATGTTTCAATGGCATTCGGGCGATTGATGTGTAGGTACATTATACTTTTTTGATGTGGCGGTTGGATATGATGTGAGGGAATGAAATAAGAGTGATGGCGGTGAATCTGATGCGACAGGTTGCATGCTCTGTAATAACAACTGTCCAATCATTGTCATTTGGGTGAGAAATAAATTTCATATTCATATGCATCCTAAATGATCAGCAAATGCATTTTGATTGAATTCAATAAATTGCATTGAAACAAAAGACCTGCGGTGCAGATGTTCTTTATTCAACCAATCAAGTCAATCAAATGGATTTTGTAATGATATCATTGGAAATTTATCGGGCACGAATGGATTAGTGGAAGAAATATTGAATCTCCTTGATAGTCGAAGTAGTTGAGTCAATAAGGTCAAAATGGTTTCTTAGTCTACCTTGTACGCGTTTCAGGGTACTTCTAAAGTTAAGTTCAAGGGTAAACTGATAGATATAATACGACGGAATTGTGTGAGGGGATAAAAAGTAGTTGGCTATTCAATATGTGAACTCAAGATAGAAAAAGCCAGGCTTGAAGGAATCAAAGCTTTCCGTATTGGAAGGTTCTTCATTAACAAATGCTGTAATGGGTGATTTGTTTGCTATTTTCATTTTGGCAACACTGGTTTTGACAGCTCACGCACGTTTCGTGTTTTGTGTCACTATCAAACATCTTCAGTTTGGTCTATAATTTAAGCATGAATTGTCTTACAAACGAACAACACTTGCAAATTATTGAATTTTATTATCAAAATGCGTGCTATGTTAAGAAAGATCATCGTGCGCTTCTTCCATTTTATGGTCAGTTTAATCGACATACTGAGGCGGCTATTTGGGCTATTGTGACTAAATATCGCACCAAATTTACATTGTTAGACATTAAACCACCAACACGTAGAGTGCGAACTGAGGAAAATATCGCAGCTGTATCGGCCAGTGTTAGTGATGACCGTGAATTTATGGATTCGGCGCCGTTCGCGGCAATTGGAAAGGATATAGGTGTGAAGCCTTTCAAAATACAGCTGGTGCAAGACCAAGAATTGAAGCCAAACGACCTACCACAACGCCGAATTTTTGGTGAATGGGCTCTTGAAAAGTTGGCCGATGATCCACTTTTTTATCGAAAAATTGTGTTCAGCGACAAAGCTCATTTCTGGTTGAATGGATACGTGAACAAGAAAAACTGCGGTATTTAGAGTGAAGAGCAGCCAGAAGCATTGCAAAAGCTACCAATGCATCCACAAAAAGTTACTGTTTGGTGCTGGCGGAATCATTGGGCCGTATTTCTTCAAAGATGATGCGAACCGCAACGTTTCTGTGAATGGTGAGCTCTACCGTGCGATGATAACAAAGTTTTTTTTGCGCAAAATGAAATGTGGTTTCAACAAGACGCCAAATTTTTTTTTAAATTATGTTATTACCCAGTAAAATTTCCGAGAAAAAAATCCCAAAAATCGTGCGTTTTTTTGGCGTTCTAGACCGTACTAGTACCTTAACAACATCTTCAACAATCACGTGCCCTTAAAATATAAAAACTGTTCTGTAACAAATAAACCTTGGATTACAAGAGAAATTCTTTCTCTTATAAAAAAAAAACCACCACAAATTCGGCAGAACACTAACTATTTTCAGGAAGTCTTTCTTCAACCCAAACCTCAAGTTCGGTCCGCTTTAAATTTAATTCTATCGCAGATGAGGATTGATTGAAGCACTGCTTTCCATCAAATCAAATGCCATAGGACTTGATAACATGCACCCTTCTTTTCTGAAAATCATTTTGCCCACAATTTTGCCATTTATAACACATATTTTCAACTCGATTGTGAAAACATGTGAATTCCCTTCGCAATGGAAGAGTGCAAAGGTAATTCCTATACGAAAAACATCGAAAGGAGATGAATTTAGAAAAATTTCAATATTACCATTTTTGTCAAAAGTTTTCGAGAAAGTAATTTCTTAATCGGGTCGAATTACTGACACCCAAACAATCAGGATTTCGAAAGAAAAATAGCTGCTTGACTGCACTATTAAGTGTTTCAGAGAACATAAGGAAAGAAATCGACTTAGACAGAATCACTTTCTTAGTACTTCTTGACTTCTCGAAAGCCTTTGATATGGTAAACCACGCTATTCTTGGCCAAAAGTTCTTACATCAATTTAACTTTTCTTACTCTGCAGTCAAACTTTTGTCCTCATTTCTAACAAGTGGAGAACAATCTGTAGAATTCAACATACCAAAATCAGAATTTCTGCCGGTAAAGAGTGGTGTACCACAAGGGTCTATCCTTGGCCCTTTGTTCTTTTCAATGTACGTCAATGAATTGCCTGGGTTAGTTTCACATTGTTCGGTTCACATGTATGCCGACGACACACAGTTATACCTAAGCTGTCCTTTGGGGCTAATCGAACATTCGGTAGCATGTTTGAATGAAGACTTGGAAATGATTGATCGATGGTCTGTTGAAAAATACCTTCAGTTGAATCCTAACAAATCTAAATGTCTCGTTATCTCTAAAAATAAAGTCGATGTATCATACTTTCCTCCAATACTGCTCAAGCAAAGTCATATTGCTTATGTGGAGTCAGCCACAAATTAAGGTGTAGTATTTAACCGGATTCTAACTTGGGAGCTTCATATAATTAATACGATTGCTAAAGCTTACTGTGCCCTTCGAATGCTTTGGCCTGTTCAACACATAATTCCGATGAAAGTCAGGAATCTGTTAGTGAAAACGTTGTTTCTTCCTCTCCTTACTTATGGTTGGTTGTGAATCTTTTTGTAATTTGAATTATGAGAGCAAAAGAAAGAAGGTATTCCACAGTGCAGTGCGTTATGTCTACGGGCTTCGTCGATTTGATAGAACCTCGCAATATGCTTCACAATTTCTGGGTATTTAACTTTTGTAAACTTTTTGAAATATCGTTCAGTAACTTTCTTCTCTGATATACTTATAACCCGCCAACCTGTGGATCTTTGTAATGAAATCAGTCTTTTAAATTCTAATCGTTCGTTAAATGTCTTGATTCCGCACTTTAGTTGTACGACATCCGAACGTCAGTTTTTTGAATTTGGAATTCTTTGCCACGTGAAATTAAAGGTTTGAGTTGCTCGAAAAAGATAGGAAAGGAATTGAAGAAACATTTTGGTAACTCATAATTAATTTGAATACAACATTAAAATAATATTATTATTGTAATTTTGCTTAAATTTGAAACAACCAATTATGTAAATCTTTTAACGTAGCTGTTGCATTTAAAAGCCTTATCATAAAGAAGATATTTTATCTGAAATGTAAGCTTATCATAAATAAAAGAAATACTTAAAACATCATATATGAAGATAAAAAAGAGTTTCGGAGAAAAAACGCAACCTTGGGGCATACCAACATTTATTTTTTTTAATATTGGACTTAAAATAGCACGAATTGAAGGATCCAAAAGATTATTCCTTTTCCGTCTAAAGAGAGACCCCTTGATAACAAACGCACATAATTTCGATAAGACCACAACGATTTATTTCACTCTTCAGGAAGATATACTATCAGATCAGCAGTGGACCTGTTGCTACGAACAGGACGTACTGCTAGTCATTGGAGATTTTTCTTTCTTCAAGATATTTCTTAAACTGATTGTTAATTGCATTTTCCATAACCTTGAAAATATGTAATGTGAGTGAAGACAGTTGGCCATTCTTAACGAACGGCAGAAAGAATCCAACACAAGATATAAAGAAGTTCAAGCCCAGATGGAGTGTTTGGCCTTTTTTAATGCAAGTGAGGATAAGTTTCGCTTCAGTGACAGAAAGCAGCATTGGGTTTTGGAGGCATTAATTGTACGAGTATGTGGTTCCTATGATTCTGCATTGTACAAGGCTTTGAAAATAGAAATGTAGTGAGCTTATCATATTATAATATTGAAGTTCCACATCTTAAAAAAGTGGAGTTGAGTCTGGAAATCAAAGGTAAGCTTAGAGTGCTGTCATAAGCAAAACAATGAAGTGTATTAGAAGTTTTCGCTAAAAGATCACTAATGAAAGTAAGGAAAAGAGTCGGAGATAACACAGAACCCTGTGGCACACTAGCATAAATTTTCTCGATGTCAGACTTGAATCCATCCAATACTAACTTGTATTGAATGGCCCAAAAAATAACTTCTATCTAATCCATCGAAGAAGAGAATCATAAAAACCAAATACACTTACTTTCGATAAAAGGGCTTCATGTTAGCCTCTATCATATATTTTGGAGATGTCAATAACTTTGCTTTCACTAAAGCGATGCACAGATTATTGCCATCTTTTAGTCAGATAAGCCACCAGATCGCCAGTAGATCTTTTGCTACGAAAAACATATTGTCGATCTTTAAGAAGTTTATATTCTTCCAAATGACCTTGGTATAGATCTTACTGCACTTGATCGGTAATTTAAGCAGGAAGATGATAAAACTTTTTAGGTAAGGGCTGACAAAATTGTCGATTCTGGAAATATATTGCATTAAATCAGCGATAAATGTATACCTGTATACATTGTATAAATGTATACATTACCATATATTATAATAATTAAACATTCATCATTCAATGTATAATATTTCTTTTAAATAGTATACTCCTTGGTAAAATTTCAATGTTAAAGAAACTTATACAGAAGGTCTGCGTTCAATTCTCAATCGCTGAAATAGTGTTTTTCAGAAGTGTATTTATTGCCTCTTGCGAGGAAGTGAAAAATTATCTATGAGTATCTTTTGTCATGAAAAGTGGTTCTTACCATTCCTACCGACAATAAGCCCTCTTAAATGGTCAAGAGATTATTCACGAGTCGTTAATCTTTTATGTTTTATTTTTATTTTTCTTCTAGGTCTTTAGAAATTAATTGTGCATAATGAAAAAAGTTTCATTGGTCTGAGTTTACAAGCGAAATAACTTCTTTTTATTAATTTTCTTAGCTGGAATAATTTTTACGAAAAAGTGATTTATCATATAAAGAACAAATCAAAATATTTAATTGTTATGGCCAAAAAAATTTCGTCTCCAAAATCGTATTCTTACGATAATTTCAAACAAAGCGAATCTAAGTGAATCTAATAAAAAATTGTTACACAAATATACAGACGCCTCACAGTCACTGCAGCAGACGTTCATTTGACATAAGTCGAAAATATTAAGCGTTTATTTGACCATTTTCAATTTGTTTTGGAATAACGAGTACAACAGTTTTAATCATTTTGAGTCTTGTATCTAGGTTCCTCTAAATTTATAAAACTAAGAAATTTTTGAAAATTTATTCTTATCAAAAATATTAAATTTTTGCCTCTAATTTTTTTTTCTTTTACAAATACTGATTGATTGATCATAATTTGGGGACGTTGAAGACACTTGAATGAAACGAAACACAAAATCATAAAAAACCTTAAAATTATAAATTACTATAATAACTAATTATAATTAAATAACTTCGGAAAATCATGAAATTTGATCTGCTGTAACTGTGAGACACCCTGTATATGTTATACATCATGTTACTTATACTTTCCTAAGCTTAGCAAACATTTTGGTGTGAATAATTAACAGTTGTGTTTACTTTCTAAGATTACTATCGATACCGCAATAATTTTGTCTTAAGAGCAAAATAAAAAAAAATACATACATACTAGTATACGCATTTAAAAATTCCAGACAATTTTCATCCTAAACTGTGATTATGAGTCAAAGATCAATTATTATTTTGCTTTAGATACGTCAATTGAAATTAAATCAATTCGGTTGAAATAAATTTAATTGAAAAATTTAAAGATTAAATTTAATTTGATAGCCAAGCAAGACTCTAAGGTGGTCTGAGCTATCATTAAAAAGTTTATTCCATAGAATTTATGTGCAATTTTGATTTATAGACTTATGTACGAGTATGCACCGTGAAATTGCCATTAAAATATTAAACAAAAATAATATAATAAGAAAAATTAGATTATTATAATGTGTTTGATATAACACATCACACATCAAGATCATTAAAAAAAAATAATAAACAATTTACCTTATTTGATTTGATGATTTCATATTTTTGAATTCATCGAAATGTTTTTTACCTGAAATGAAAAGAAAAAATTTGATTAGTTAAAAGTTTATTTATTAAGTAGATGTTATTTTTGAAATACAAAACAAACTTAGGATGATCTGTCATAAAAAGAAATTACAAATCATGCAAAACAAAATACTTAAAATAATCTTAAAGTTACCTAAAAGATTTTCAACATTAAATTTACATGAAAAAGCTAATGTCAACCTTGTGTCGACCCTATCTATAAAATATGAATCAGATTTTATGTATAAATGCCAATTCTCGGACAACAGTCTAATAAATGACCTATGCGCAATTTAGATTATAAGTATTACATAAGGGTTTTATTTTGTAGAATTTTCGCTTTATTTAATTTTATGTAACCTCATGTATTTTCTCGATTATTAAAATATGAATTAAAGCTGAAAAGAACAAAATGTTAAGTTCTAAAACTCTTAAGAATATAAAAGTTAAATGTAAGACATTTTGTACCTTAATCTACAATAAAACAAATGAACTGAAAAAAAAAAGAAAAAAAAAAAAAACTGAAACTTAGGATGATGGTGCTGGAGGGACTAGAATGTTGACATTATGTTCATATCACCTATTATTTTTAAATCAAATCCATGCTACTATATATGTATATGCCTGGGAAAACTTGGATAGTCTCTGCTATCATCTTGAGCAGAAATTAAGGCTTTTGTTAATAGTTATATACGTCACATCCTGAAGTTTCACTGGCAAACTATTTCTTACCAGTGATTGTGGCGCAGGACATCCCTGAAAACCCATTTGTTTGCGAAGGCTGAGAACACTTTGTTCATGATAGTCCAATGCCTTAATCACTATGACAAGCAGTATAAAGTTAAATAAATTAGAAGTTTCAGACATAAAGTCATTTACATTCATAACTGAGAGTCGGAGACAAAACCAAAACGAAGCCCTGGGGCAGACAAACATTAATCCTGCGAATTTAAAAATTGAAATCATCCAGTACGACTCTGTCGAAAACGTAGTTCAAGGAAGAAAAGATAGAACCAGACCTAGACAAAATATAGTTTCAGCAGGAGGGCGCTTCTTACCACACAGAGAACGCCAAGATTGACATTCTGCATGAGTTATATCTCTCGCAGGGTTGACGTGAATAGGCCAAGAACGTCATGAATTGACCCCGCTAGACTTTTTCTTCTAGGGTTTCCTGAAGACGCAGGCCTACACGAATAAACCAGAATTCACCGATGCCATGACAGTGAACATAACAGTGGCCATTTTAGACGCTTTGCTGGAATATCGCAGCGAGCCATCGAAAATTGGACTTACCGACCACTTGAAGCACTGCCAGCCAAGCCGAGGTGACCATTTAAGTTATGTGCTATTCCACACATAATGGCGTGCATATAATGTATTTAACATCTCACGCTGTTGTAGTTTTATTTAAATTTAATTTCCTATTGTTCTAACCTGGTAACCCTAAACAATGCAATGAGAGAATTCTGCAGCCCAAATTTAATCGCTAAATTAATGTAAGTTGACCATGATCAACGTAGTAAGTTCTAAATAGCTGCATACAGTCTAATCGAAACTAAACTTAATTGTTGACTACTATTTAACTTTTATCATACGAGTAATGTATGAACTATTACACTTCTGTCGGAAGTACAACATTTGTGAGAAAAATCCAAACACCTGTTGGCATTCAATTTGAAACATTTGTTTCCCGTTTACAATAGAATCCAAATGTGTATCTAAAATCTTTTTTATGCTTTAATAAATTTTTCAAGAACAATAACACTGTCTGTCTATTAGAAAGAAAAAAACGCTCTACTTTGCAATTTAGAATAAAAACAAATACTTTGTATAAACACTGTCGTTACACATACATAAACTGTCAGTTTATTTCCGATTTATACCATAAAAATCATTATTGACCTAATTTAAGCTCTCCATTATGCTGCCACCTTGTTGTTACATTAAACAAAGTTGACCTTGACTAAATGTTATTAAAACATCAAATATCATGATCGTGTTCGTGTTCGTGATCACTTCATTCACGACATGAAAGTGAAAATGAAAACAAGTAGAGCTAATAAATAATTACAATTTTGTTTTCTTTTTTTTACAAAATTACGAAAATTAAAAAAAAAAACAAAAACAAAACACGAGTAAAGAACGTAATGGTGTTTCAAGCTTTTTAGTTTTTACTTTTTCCCTTTTAATTTTACACCCATTAATTCACTTAGCATGAGATTTTTTTTGTTGTTTTTTTTTTTTTTATGATTACAAACTGGTGGTGAGGAGAAAACTCACTCGAAATTAAACCACATCCGGGGCGCTACATAATATTTAATTATTATTAGCTCATCACATTTCTTTTAACACTTTTATCGTAATGTAAATAATTTTTTGGATACGTTGTAAGGTTTGGGTGTAAGGAAAATGTGTTTATGATTTACAAAATAAATTTTTAACTTTTCCCACCTATGGAAAGCTCTTCTAAACAAAACACAAAATAATATTTTTCCCTACGGAGTTCCTAAGTAAAATTTATGTTTTTGTGTTGCGTATAAATTAATTTCAAAAGTCTAAAAATGTAAAAAAATATTGTTAAGAAAAAAATGGAAAAATTAAAACGACCATAACAACAAGAAAAATTAATTTATTGTATAGAAGTTTACCAAATTTATTCTAGAATTATATCTATTATTTTTAAAAATTCATTGAGGTTAATAAAGATATTTTCAAATGTTTTTTTTTAATAAGTTCTGTCTTTAAATCTTGGACTTTGTCTCCATAACAATATATACAATTTTATTAATTATATACAATAGCGTCTGTGAAATCCAATTTTTATTTGTGACACATACATAATACTATACTACAGCCTAAACGAGGCTTGTCCGATTTTCTTTAAACTTTGTAGAAAGCATTTTTAAATTTCTACACCCATACTTTTTTTTAAGATACAAAATAACGGTACCTGCCATACGAAGTATTTTTTTTTAATTTTTGATAGTTTGGAGAGTATTTTTTTTTTTAATTTCCAATATTTTTTTTTTACTTGCGACTTATAGGTACTTAAAGGCAAGATATGTATTCATAAAAAAAATCGAACTCGAGATTTTGATCAAAGTTGACATTGCGATGATAGCGAAGACTAAAAAAGTGGGTCTCGCAATTCTGTTTGTCCGTCTGTCTATCTGTTCGACTACATCCTAAGCGGCTTGACCGATTTTCTTTAAACTTGGTAGATATCATTTTTAATTTTTGAAGTAAAACTTTTTTCCGGCGTTGGGGGTAAAAAATTGTCTATGCAACTGTCAGTGACATGTCAAACCGTCACGCCATCCGTCAAAGACAGCGACATGTTGTTAGCATGTGCAAAGTAAAACATGAAGTTGAATACGATTTAGAATTTACATATTTCAAATGGCTGCATTCAAAGATAAACATAAAACCATAGGTTCAGACGCGCAATGGCTATGCAACCGAATAATTATTGACAAGGATATTGCAATCCAAATAAATTTTACCAACACCTAACCCTCGCATACAAAAAACGGGTTAATAAGAAATGCTTGTGTACATTACAAGATTACAACATGCTTGCCAAATGCCAATACTTGCACGTGCAGCCCTAGGGTAATACAAACAAAGCGAGGCAACTTGCTTGTCAAGTGGCATGGGAGTTTTGTACTTTTCTTCTCGATTTCATTTAAGGCTAGGCGCGCACATTAAATTTTTTGAAGTAAAACTTCTTTTCCGGCGTTGGTGGTAAAAAATTCTCTATGCAGCTGTCAGTGACATGTCAAACCGTCACGTTATCAGTCAAAGACAGCGACATGTTTTTAGAATACAAAATGTTTGTTCGTAGGTTATAATCTTACAGAAGCTTTGCTTGAGGAAAAAGAAGTTTTACTTCAACCGCACGTACGTCAGTACACACAATCTTTTTTTCTTTTTTTAAGACCAAAAATAACAGTACCTGCCATACGAATTTTTTTGAAATTTTATAAATATTTTTTTTTTCTCAAAAACTGTTTGACAGATTCAACAAATAAAAATGCAAAAACATTTTATTTAGTTAAAGCTAGGTAATCGTTGAAAATTTTTTCTCCCCATGGAACCATTTTTCTGTTTTTGATTTTCTCGAAAACGGTACAACCGATTTTGATAATTTTTTTTTGCTAGAGCTCCCCAAAAACGTGAATAGAATTGTGTATTCAAATTTTCAACATATTATTTTGGATTTAAAAAAAAAAAAAACAAAAAATCAATTTTTTTTTTTTCAAAATTCAATATTTCGAAAACCACATGCCAGATTTTTTTTTAAACTTGACAAATAAAAGTTTCTCAATATAATCTACAAAAAAAAATTATTTCACCTAAAAATAAAGGTACACACCATACAAATGTTAAAAAATGGATTTCAAAAATCGTATTTTTCTCGAAAACGGCGCCTAGAATTTTGATAAATTTTTTTTTTCAATTAATTTTTACAATCTTTAATTTAATAAAAAACTGTATCTACCATAGACCCATTTTTTGAATTTCACATTATTCACATAACGGATCTTAATGAAATTTTTTATAGAGAAGCTTTTAAAAAGTCTAAAACACATCGCATTTCAAAACTTTAAAATAAATATTTTTTGAATTTAAAAAAAAAAAACCTGTTTTTTCTTTTTTTGAAAATTCGATGTCTCAGAAGCGGCTCAATATTTTTTTTGTAAATTTAATTTTAATTCGAACAATAATAAAAACTTTAAATTGGCGTACCAAAATTTTTTCTTAAAAATCTTTTAAAAATTTAGTATCTATATAAAAGCTTTTTTTTTAAGCAACCACTAAAACGACTTATAATTTTTGTTCTTGCATAAATTCATATTTGCATAGCAATCTGTTTTTGTCTCTTACTACTAAAATAATTTAAAAAAATAATTTTATCCTTATGAACAGTTTTCTCTAATAACATTCGTTTTTAAAATTCCTAGTCTATTACATAGGAGCAAGTTCATGCGACCCAGTGGTGCATTTTATTTTCATTCAAATCGCAAAATTTCGAGAACCCTATACTCGACTTTTTCAAGAACATAACAATTTTTATACCTGTACAAGAGGTGAGAACAAATTTTTTATTTTCTCTTAAAATAACAGTACCCACCAAGCAAATGTTAAAAAGTTGTTTTCGAAAATCGTATTTTTCCCGAAAATGACGCTTACAACTTTGATAAAATTGTTTTTCTTTCGATTAGTTTTTATGAACTATAATTCGGTAAAAAATTTGGAAATAAAGATATTAACTAACTGTACCATAGAATCATTTTTTCAAATTTTGAATTTCTCAATATCGGCATAGCGGATTTTAATGAAGTTTTTTTTATAAGGAAACATGTAATAAATTTGAAAAACATTGCATTTCAAAACTTAAAATTTTTTTATTTAAAAAGAAAAATTATTTTTTTAAATTCGATATCTCAAAAACGGGTCATTATTTTTTTTTTTAAATTCAATTTTGATTCGTACAGTAATAAAATTTAAAGTTGGAGTTTTCAAAACTTTGTATATAAAAGTTTTTATTTTTTTTACAACCTCTACAACGATTTATATTTTTTTTTTGTATAAACTAATATTTGCTTGAGAAATCACATGGCATCTTAATTTTAGCTCCAACTATTATATGGTTATGAACATTTTTCCTAGTAACATTCATTTTTAAAAAATGTTCTTTTACATAAGAGCAATTCCATGCTACGAGTATCATGCATTTTATTTATTTAGGCTTTCCTTGCAGAAGATTCTTCGATTGTACTAATTACTTACAAAAAAAACTAAAACAAACAATTTTTCACAATTCTTCAGAAGGTGTTTTTTTTTAAACGCACGACTGGTTCACACGACTTATGCTTTTAAAAACGTTCTACATAATGAACTTTAATATTGAGAGAGGAAAAAGTTCAGAAGCATGAAGTTCATCTTTAGATTTGTTAAAAGAACTCCTTTAGAATTTTACCTTAGCAAATATGAATTCATGCACTAACAAAAATCGTTGTATTAGTTTTTTATTAAATACATTTTTATTATGTATGTTAAAATTCCTTAAACTTTTTAAGAACAAAATTTTGTATTTCAATTTAAAGATTTTATTATTTTACAAACTATAATTAAATGTCAAAAACTAAACACTAACCCACTCTTGAAGTAAAGAAATAGTTTTTTTCAAAAATGTTAAGTAAAATTCGTTATAAAGAAAAAAGAAAGTCAAAATTTAAAAAAAATGGTTCTTTGGATTTTTATCGATTTTGAATTGTCTTATACATATATTAAGTGACAGATTATACGAATTAGGCAATATGTAAAAAGCGTTATACACAATTTTCGAGTAATTTTAAAGAGTTAATAAGTTTCCGAAAACGTTTTTTACATTTTTTTTAAAGATCTGAATAAAAGAAACATTTATCTCTACATCTTTTAGATAGTGTTGAAAATATGTTAGCTTCAAATTTTCAAGAAATCAGAATCGATAATTTCAAAGTATTGATCGTTCTCAAAAATATTAAATCTTTTTTAAAAATCCAAAGAAAAATAAACTCACGACTTTGTCGCACGTACTTGCTTTTCTATGTGAAAGTACTTTGGAATTTAAAAATTGTTTATAAATATAAAGACATGAATTTAATTATATAAAAATTTCACATGTTTAAAATTGCCGTCTAATTTGTAGAAAACAATGAATTTATACAAATATAAAGTTTAAAAATTATTTTATTATTTAGTTAATTGTTTATATAAGAGAGACAAATTTTCTTAAAAAAAAAATGGCAGGTTAATTTGAAGTACTCGTATTTAATAATATACAGTTTTCAAGATATTGATTTAAAAAAAATGATTTTTTTTTCCAAAATCCAACAAATATTTATTAGAAATTTTTTATATAAATACTATTTTACAACAGAGGAAATGATGGTCGAAATCGTTAGAGCCGTTAGTGAGAAAGTCGAAAAAAAAACGATTCTATGACAGGTACTGCTAGTAACATTTTTTCATAAATTTTATTTTCATCAAAATGACTATTTTTTACCAAAATCGTTAGAGTCATTTACGGGATGACCTCTGGATAGTACCGTTAGGTTTGGAGTCAAAAAAATCAATTTCTGCTCTAGGGAATAACCGAAGAACTTTAAATATGTACCAAGTTTGATGAAAATTCGTACAGACATACAGCTGGAATTGTGGGACCCACTTTTTTGTGTTCTCTATAATCGTAATGTCAACTTTGATTAAAATCTCGAGTTATTTCTTATTGCAAATGAAAAACTTGCCTAGTACCTATACCTAAAAATTGGAAAGATTCAATATGAAAAAACTAGACAAACTTTTAAGGAGTTTTAAAATATAAACAATTCATCAAGTAGCACTGATACTTTCCTGAGAAAATAAATGTTTGTCCACATTTTTTCCAACGATAGGTAATTTTTGTTTAAGACATTTTTTTTAATAAAAATCTTGAGAACATAGTTTAAAATAAACAAAACTAATGTCATCTGAATTTTTGAAAAAATATGAATATGAAATCGCTTAAAATGTTTCTGCGGACAAATTCTAATTTAAAAAAATCATTCGTTTTAATTCGTTTTAACATATAGAATTTTTAAAATGCAATATTGACATTTGTTTTTGAATCTTAAAAATATAAATTATTCTACTTTTTTTTAAACTCAATATTTTTTTTTAATAATGAAAACGAAGTTTCAAAATAAAGTTTTTTTTAAGTTACGTTTCTGAGTACTAATTTTGGTTTTAATGTTTATTTTTCATGACAATTTGTATGCAAATGTTAAAAATCAGATGGTTGTATGTATTTTGGCTTTTAGAAAAAAAAAACTTCTTTTTTCTAAGAAAAAAATTTTGTATACGGCCTTGCCTTTTGATACATCTCAAGCAAAATGGATAAATTCGATAAGCCTTCGCTAATGGTGCTGCTTTTTTAAAAACATTAAGTTAACATTAAGCAATCCCTCTCCTACTCTCCACAAAGAAAAGAGTTACTTTATTTAGGCCAGTCGGCAAAGTGCTTGTACTAGGTTATCTTGCTAGGGAAATGCTGATCAAATTGTGCTAAAAAATAACAGTGTGGTAAGTGGTGTGCTTAGAGAGCCAATTTAAAAAATAAGTATTATGCAATATCTCAAAAAAGACTCATCGAACAAAAAAGTTGTTTCAACTTTTCTCATAACAAATTTAATGTCATTAAAAAAAACTGGGCTTATTAACTTCCCATAGGGAGTTATTGTAATCGGTCCGATTTGTCAAATTGGAATTTTTGACATTTCTCGACGTTTCAAGGTCCCTAGAGGCTATATCAATCATTTTTAGAGAGATGTCTGTGTGTGTGTGTGTACGTACGTTCGTACGTTCGTACTTTCGTACGTCCGTACGTTCTGGTACTATTTTTCGTCGTCGATATCTCAAGAACGAGTAAAGATATCGACTTCAAATAAATTTTGTTTAATAGATAATAACTTCAAAAGAGGCTGGAAAAAAAAAATCAGTGAGTAGTTTTTTCACTATAACGGTTTAAAAAAAAAGTAAAAATTTTGGTTAGTTTCAAATATCTCACGAAAAAATAATGCTATTGATTTCAAATAAAATTTATTGTACTCATTATAAGGTCATACAGATTTGGTATGAATTTGGAAAAAAAATGAACATACCGTTATTTTTTTAAATAAAAAAAAACTGAAAAAAATTTCATAACCCAGATATTCTAAGAACGGAAAACAATTTGAAACTCAAAATAATTTTATTTTACGAAAAATAATGTGTTTGACTACTGTTGAAAATTTCAAAAAAAAATCAGTTTACAGTTTTTTTTACAAAAAATAAAAAAACTATATAAAATTCTATTGAAAATTGGTAAAAATTGTTTTTCGACTCAAATTTCTCTCTGTCCAACAAAAATTGTCAGTACAGGGAAGATAGGACGTTGGTCTCTCATTCTGGTTGCATTGCCATGCATAAGTGTGTCGCCTTTTAAAGCTCTCACAGGGATTCCGTAGTTTACATTATAAATCGCCGCAAATAAGAGTAAAAAACGCGTAGGGCTCCCGTCTGCCGATTCAAAACGACTGAAAACAATATTCAATTTACCTTTTCCCACAACACCAAGCGGTAAGATAATAGGCGCGTTTTTTTTAAGTTGAAAAGCAATACGACAACACTCAACATACTCATCTTCTTAAAATGTGTTCTCAAAAGCTTCAAATCCCAAAAGCTCCTTAATAAAAACCACTGAAAAAGCTCCTTGCTTGCAATTGAGAATGATAATGGTAACTCTGTTTTGATGTAGATAGAGAGCGCACGATCGTATTGAGTGACACTTGACACTCTTGAGTCTTGACAGTATCTCATCAGCAGTGGGATACGACGGTCGTGCTGGGGTGTACAACTTTTTGCAAAGAATTACAACAACAATTCCTTAAGAAAAGTCAGTGGCTTGCTCTTTTTTTAGTGGCATTTTTCCTAACGCATTGTAGTGAGGGTGCATCAGGCGCCACTGCTTTAGAAAAAGCTCTCCCATAAGGCCTGTACTGACAATTTTTGTTGGACAGAGTATAGTAGTGATATTGACTTCTAATTTATATTATTTTATACATAGTATAATTTTGTACAATTGGTAAAATGTTGACAAATATTGAATTAATAGTTTAAAAAAAAAAAAAAACGCGTGAAGGTTTACCTCCTGGGTCACGTGAAAACAACTTATACATCAAAAATCTCAATTTGAAATCTCTTTAAATAATTAAAATGCTTTTCAATCTTAAAATAATGTTTGTTTGAATTTTACAGCTAAAGTTTGTTTCGCTGAAAATTTGGTTATTTGAAAAAAAAAAAAACTAAATATAAAGTTTTCAAGACCACAAATGGGAAGTTATCACTGTGAGTCGCACCCATTTCATCCAGTTTTTTTTTTCTAAAATTTATTACAATGTGGTTTCCTGAGTTACATCATTTCTCTAAACTGGTAAGACGGTCTTCTCATCATATAAAATTGAAAATCGTATTTGAAACCGAAATTCACTTGGTTCTTTTTTTCGGAATATGCTATGAACCTTGTTGGAATCTACCTCAAATAATATGTAAGTGTGAAAATTTTTTTTTAGTTGTAAAAGCATAGTGTATCCAAGATTTGTATACATACTAGTACATACATTTAATTGTTCGGTGTAAGATCAAAAGCAATAGTAAGATTAAGGTATTAGCCACTCAATAACAAATTTACTTGTCAATTTAATGAAAACAAAATCCAATTTGCCCCAATCTAAAGTAAAATATAACACACCTCATTGCTGAAAAAAAAATGTAATTCTCTGCCAGCGAAAGCTTCGAAAATGATGACTTTATTGTCACTCTATTTGATTTGATCTCTCGGCAAACAATACCAGTACCTAGAGCAGTATAAACTTTTAAAATCCACAACCTCAGAATGGGAAGTTTTCGTCAGATCATCTAGATAAACAGTCGACAAATTGCTGTGCAAACTTAGACTCCACCACAATTTTTTCTTGCCAAGTTAATTATTAGCAGAAACTTATGTTAATATCTCCCACGTATCTTTGCTGCCAACTTAATATCTTGTTGCTGAATAAACATTAATTGGATACAAATATCCAAAAATAAACTTAACTCAACAAAAAAAAAAAATTGGCAAATACCGGATACGACTGCCTGAGTTAGTTGTTGTCCTCGCCTCAGGTAAAATAAGCCCACGAGTCACACTTCTGGTACGAATTTAAAAAAAAAAAAAAAAAAAAAACTTTTCGCCGATGTGTTTTTCAGTGTCTTCAGGTTAATTGTTGCGAATATCTGCGGCATTGTCTGGGTTTCTTATTTCAAGGAAAGGTCTCAAATCAGCAAATGAACATAAACATGACATAAAAATTTATAGACACTTGGAACTTGAGTCTACGTATACCTTCGCTATAAGTGAATTCCTAATTAGACCTGAAACTAAACTTTAATTTCTTTAACTTTTGTTTTCAAAACTAAAACTAAAGAGTGCCAAAATAGGCATGTACTTTTGAAGTCCCCGCGAATCATTTTTCTAATGGCAGTGTCAACATAATGAGTGACCATGACCGGACGTAGTAATGACACATAAAATTAAATTTGTAATCATTTTCGCTAGTCGGCTTTTTTTATGTACGAGTATGTGAGATAAGGAAGTGGATTTTGTATTTTTAATTCTCTGCACAAAATCTCCTGATACAACACAAATATTTTTCAATGCTAAAGATATCGGATGTACTGAGCTTGGCATAGATTGCCGCTCAAGGGAGTTTTGATTATTAATGTAATTTAAATAAATTTTAACAACGACAATTACAAAATTATGAATAATTATTTCTTTCAAAACAAATTGTTCTTTAGTAGATACGTAATTGGGGGACTGTGCAGAAAATAAAGTTAGATTCAAAACAGAGTGATCAAAATTTTAATTCGAAATTAATTTAAGTATAAAAGAGCTATTATCATAAGCTATATTTCAAGTTAAGTACGTGGTAGCGTGTTTTTTTATAATCTACAATTAAAACTTAAACAACGCGAAATTGTTTGATTTTCTTAAAATAAATTATGTTCCTACATTGTTTTTAATATTGTGAAACAATAATTCAAGGTGATCATTGGAATATTGTTTTTGATATATTTAATTTCAAATATATGAGTAACTATATTGTTAACCAAAGTTTTACTTCCCAAATTCGAAGACAAAAAAGGGGTTTTTATGTATGTGTGATCGGCTGCAACCTTGAAACCTGTGTCGATTTGCTAAAGACAGTTCCGACAATTAAAATCAAATTTATACAGATTGCGACGCAACATGATATACCTAGTACCTACATACACACATATGTGCATATATATCAAAATAAGGGTTTTTTGATTGGCGTGGGTAGATTTAGGGAGCCTGAGGCGACCATGTTGTTTTGCTGATATCTGCCAAATCTCTTCCTTATTATTCTGTTACTGATTCCAAAATCATAAAAATCAATTATCAAAATGAGTGTTCGTTAGTGCCCTTCCCTTCCTTCACTGGACTCTTCAACGTTTGATGACTAAATTTGAGACGATCGATTCGGTAATCAATCAGCCAAAATTCATACGTCAGAGAAATGCAAGATCGGCCGAGAATATCACCTTGCCGTGGTTCTTGGAATTGTACAGCAGAACCCAAGGCAGCCGATTCCTCGCTGTGCACAAGAACTCGGTCTTTTGCACACTTCAACTTGACGAGTCAGGACTTGGGCCTACATACGTACAAGATCCAGCTGACACAGCAGATCAAAGATCGTGCCCATAGATAAGACCGTTTGTTCGCTGACTAGGAGCTGACTTCAGAGGACCCCAGTTTTGGCCAAAAAATCATCTTGAGCGATGAGCAGCATTTTTGGATGCATGGCTGTGTCAACAAGTAAAATTGACGCATAGAAGACGACACTAACCCATACGAGGTTCAGCAGGTGACATTAAATTTGGTGGTGACTTACAACTCTCAGCCATTTCTGTGTGCGTGTTACCAGGAACGGAGGGGACCTAATATTTTCTGTCGGTTCCGAACGGCTAATGAGCAGCACTTTCCATGACAAGAGATACTCTTGGAAAATTTGTCAATTCCTCGCAAGACGCAGTACACCCCTGAAAAAAACTTTCTTACAGTGTCTGAGAATCGATCACGAGACATTCCGCATGACAGTCCAACGCACTTTTTTTTAAATTCATTTTTATTTTCATCAATCTTAAAGCCAGACAAAAATTCATAAAAACTAGCTAAATTATCCAATAACTTAAAACTAACTTACTGGCCCTATGCGGACGCTCTAAGATATAAACTATATCTTAAATCTAATACCTTTCGGCCTAAAAATCTATTTTTAATTCAAAAATTCAAACCACGAGTACATCTATTTTTTTTTGTTTTCTCGAGAAATCAAAAAATTATCTATTCTGTTAATGTTGGCTCCGTTACATAGAGTCCTGTTGGAATAGTAGTGCTTGTACTCCGATTCTGGTGTTCTGTGTAATCCAAGACAACATCTAAGACACTGCCTCTCAAACACCCGAATCTTTTCCATTTGAGATGGGGCAACGTTGAACCACACCGGGCACCCATAGGCAATCATCGGCCGGATGAGGGCCATGTAGCAAATCACCTTCACCCTGGTGTCAAGCCGGCTGCTGTAAAAGAACCGTTTCGTCAGGGCAAAGGGTCCCCTAGCCCTGTTCAGAGCAGCATTTATGTATATGTCTGTCGAAATACAAATACTGATCCAACCAGATGCCACGGTACTTTACCACACTTTTGCTCGCCAGTGGTTGCCGGTGCGGCCCTACAATCATCAGCTTACGCCAGTTCTTTCTAGTATCCCTAGGGACTCTAGCCAACGGAGTCCTAAACAGAATCGTTTCACATTTCTGAAAGTTGATTTTCAACTTCCTGTCATCACAATATCGCTGAATCTTGTCGAAGTCAAGCTGGATGTAAGAGAATTCTGATAACCTCAACTTTTGGAGCTGTTCTGTACGCTATTAGGTTATACGCAATTGCCTGAGTTAGACTACCTATCAGATCGCTAGTTTAAATGCTGAATAGAATCGGCGAGTTCACCGCTCCCTGCTGAAGACCATTCTTGATATCGAAGATTGCGGTAGAAGTTACATTGCCACTTTTGACAACAAACTTTCTACCATTGTTCATGTCATATATAACAGTGGTTTACTTATGCCGAGTCTAGTTTTAGATAGAGACACTCTAACCATACGGTGTCGAAAGCCTTCTCCAAATCAACCAGACAAGCACCTGTACACTGATTTTTAGTTTTGTTCCATTGGATATCAGAGACGAGTTTAGACGCGGCATGAAGGGTGTCATGTCCCGCCTTAAACCCGAACTGATTATCCGGTATGATATTATTGCCCTCCGCCCACTTGGACAGAGCTCTATTTATGACTTTCTCGAATAGCTTGCTGATACTCGGAAAAAGACTTATCGACCGGAGATTCGCCGGATTGGAGTTGTCCTTTCCCTTTTTCGGGAGAGGATAAACCACAGCTGTCTTCCACCGCCCTGGATAATATACATTATTCAGTGCGTTGTTAAACAGTGTGGCGTAAATGTCAATTGCTTCCTTAGGTAGATGTCGAAGTACAATATTGGATATACCATCGACTCCTGCTGACTTCTTTTTCTTTAGTAAATCGAAGATGCTCTGGAACTCCATCCTCGTAACTAACAGGGAACTACTCCCATCTTGCACGGGGATGATAGTATTCACAAAGTTTTCTTCATTGAACTCGGTGAAACCTAGGTTCTCTGATCGCCATTGCGTCATTTCATTACGAAGATAGAAGTGATGGAGTAGAGCTCTGTTTTCCAGGTCATGGTTGGGGTGGATGCTTGCATTATACACTTGCTGAAAAGCAGCCCTCACAGCCTCCACTTTCCCCAGCGGATCCTCGACAATAAAGAGGTCATCGTCCAAGACCGCGTCATCTGGATCTATCCCTGCTGTCAGAAGTACGTGTCTGTTTTCTGTCGTTCTCTGGAGCTTAAGACACGGAAGTTCTTTTTGATCATTTCGTCTAAATATCTTGTTAATTTGTGGAAACATACTCGGTTCGCTAGAGTTAACGGCGCAAATTTTGTTGTTCCAGTACAAATTAATAGACAATCTATAATTTTCTTTGATCAATTGGTTGATGTTCTTAATTGACGACTTTAGTGTCCTAATCTTCAGATCGCGTTAGTCAGTAAACCGTGTCGGTGCAAGCGTTTTAGTCTTGTCAGTAGTCAACTTTTTTGTCGGGTTACGGTACATGTCGGTTATGTTACGTTCTCTGTATTTTAGTATAGTTCTGCTCATAGTTCGTAGGATTGTTTCGTCCAATTGTTCTAAGTATTGGTCAATTTCGTGGTTTGTAAAATTCCTGTTATTTGGTGGTAAAGCGTGGCCAGTGCATCTTACTGTAAGTGTAAGAATGCGCAGGTACATATTCCTCTAACTCTACGAGCTCGTTCGGCAACTAAATTACTGCGGCGAAACCACAGTGGTCGCTGTCATAGTCTATCGTTTGTAAACAGTTTCTTGTTCGTTGACCCACAGTGTTAGTAATTGTCAGTCTAGAGTCCGTTAGTAATAGATCCAGATAGGCACCGCTTCTTGGAAACGATGGTCTATCAGTAGCTAGAAGGTCGATCATATATTCAATATTGTACTGACCCATCCAATTAAATAGATGGTTACCTCTCGGATTTTGTACTTGATTTCCCCAATCTATATGTTTGGCATTTAAATCACCGGCCATGAGATTAGAGTTGGGCAATTTAGTTCATTTGAGTGATCGATCAATTTAGTTCAAATCACGCTACTGAACTAGTTCGTTCAGTTTAGTTCAAAATAGTCCATTTTATAAAGAATAAGAACAAAACCTTAGCTTGCGAAAACTGCATCCAAATTTGAGTTAAATTGAAGGATTTTACATTTAAGCCAAACACCAAGTTAATAAAAATAAATATTTTATTCCCCACAATTAAAAATATACATAAACAATTTGTTTTGTATCACAATATTATGTACTTCATCATATTATTATATTGAAAAATGCTATCTATTATTAGGCGTGTTTTTTTTTCGCAAGTCCATATAGAGTTGTAGAAAAAAAACGACATCGGGACTAAGCGCTTTACATGCAAATGCAACAACTACTTAAATCTATACAGAATTAGCTAAGACCAGAGAGACTTAATCTAAGACCCGATAAAAATGGTGATGAAAAAAAAATATTATCTATACATATGTTTATCGATAATTTGTTCAGAGAAGTCAAAAGTGACGTTTTTGGATGCTGGTTGATGCTATGTCAATACAGCTGACAAATGCCATAGCGTACACTGTGCTTCCAGCTATTTGGAAAAAAGCTCCTTAATCCCGATGTCGTTTTTTTCTACAATTCTACATGGAGTTGCGAAAAAAACACGACTATAAATAATCTACTTATTTGAATGCAAAAATACCAAAATTTTGACATTCTCTGGGTTCCATAATGTTCGTCTGTCATTAATTATTTATTGCTGAGAAAACATGGAACACGCATTGAACCGAAGTAGCTTGAATACAAAATCTTTTTAAAACGTAATTGTATATATGTATGAGGATATAATTAGTACGCCGCCGGCCGGTCGTCCCACCATTTGAGAGGATCCATGTCTAGAAAGAAAACAAGAACAAACGACAAATGATGGAAATTCCCTATAGATAGGAACTTATTCATCCACAGAAAACATAAAAAGAGATTATTGAGTTAGGTGAGTATAAGCAGTTCTGCGTTCTGCCATGTCATAAATGACTTCTGTTGTCTCGTCTGTAAATGGGTCCACATAAATGTTATTAAATAGAAGAAAAATGTGAAATCGAAAAATATACTTTCCCGCTTTTCGAGAACTAAATGAACTAGTGAACTAAGTATGTGAACTAAGTTCACTAGTTCACTTAAATGAACTAGTTCATTGAACTAGTTCGTTCGCGAACTACACAAGCCTACATGAGATAGTAATTCTCTTCCGAGTTCAGTTGTAGCACTTGAAAAAGTTTTTCGAGCTCTGTTAAAAAGTCAATTGGCTGAGGTGATTCCAGTGCGTAAGTCGCGATCACATACATCCGCTTCCCATGTTGGAGAGGAATGCATACAATGCACGCCTCAAGCAGCCGAAATCTGCCTACTTCACTATTGTACATAACTTTATATCTGATGCCTTTTCGTACAAAGATTGCAACGCCACCTCCTTGAGTCGAGTTGGGCCGATCCCTTCTTACGATATTGTAATTGTTGTGAGTCAGTTTATGTTTCTGGTTCAACTTAGTTTCGCTGGCCATAAACACATCTGGACTTTGGTCTTTCAGTAATTGGAAAAGATTAGCTCTGCGCTCGGTCCTAATCAGTGAATTTACATTCACAGCAAGGATCTTAAAGGGCCTCTTCGACAGCGCGCCCTTAACCTATAAGCGTTAAGCTCGGCAAAACAGAGATTAAGATGGTCTACCCTAGTCGCCTGCTCCCGTTCTAGGCAAAGATCCTGGATCAAAAGTTGTCAAGAAGCAAATATTCTGAGGAGAAAGAAATTGGGTTACTCTAATGTTCAAGATCTTCTAGATTTTGGGAGTAATGATATTTTATCTAACGCAATGATACGAGTAGTTTCTGAAAGAATTATTTTTAGACTACGTACTACAAACTTATAAATAAATTAAAAAAAAAAACATGTTTGTTTCCCAATTAAATATTGAAAACTTCTCCATAAGTTTCATAACATATGTACATAGTTTCATGAAAATCTCTTGTTGATTTTTGAAGCTTTTGCGATACAAATGACATTAACATTTTGGTTTTAGAATAAAATATACATACATATATACATAAGAACATAATTATGTATAAATATAAAATTACCTGTCTATTTGAAATAGACATTTCAAAAAAAATATTAAAAATCCCATCAAACCCTATGTTCAACTAAACAACTGCAAACAAAAAATCAACGCGACAAAATTCTAATGTAATAAGAAACTAGTAAATTAATGGCAAATGCATTTTCATTTAATTCAATAGAATTTAGCTCATAAGGCTGATTAGAATATTAAGAGGTCAAGTCTATTTATGGTGCCTTAACTGTCTCCAATGGGGTTTCTAATTTGTATTTTCCTTATAAGAACGCATGTAGAACTTGATGTCAGTTCATGTGTGTAGTGTAAATGTCTGTTTTGATGAATACACTAATTTTATGTCAATTGTGACGTTTCGGGGGAAATTACGTTTACTTTATGTATCGGAATATTTTCTCGCGAGGCTTTAGATTATTCTGTAAGACGTTATCAGCTTTTAAAAAAAAATGTAAGGATAGCTTTGAATTTGCAATTTTTGTTTTGTCTGACAGAACAAACAGAGCCGAACAGAAGTATTTTTTTATTACTTGTCAATAATTTCTGTCTAATCTTTCTTTAAGTTCAAAATGTTAATATTTTATATTACAGATAATCATGATTACTATCTTGGCGGAATTCTAACCAAACAGATTTCATTAACGGAAGGTTTACATGAAATCTTGCAATTTCATTATAAAAAAAAACTGAACAGCAGAAAAACAAATAAGAAAATGGAAAACTATTTATTTTGTTGTTGAAAATTTTGGGTTTTGGGGGATTAGCAAGGTAGCTAGACTACGCTATTTAAATAACAGTATGAAAATATTTAATATTTGCCTTAAAGCAATAAAAAAGAAGACAGTTTTTTGGAGCTAGTGGTTTTATTTGAAGATTTTTGAATAGCAGAGAACTCATCAAAATCTTATAACTACATTTAACAAAAAATTAAACATGATAGTTCAGAAAAATGCCACAGCAGATAAGCGCTGAAAATTTAGATTTCCTTCTTTAAATGTTCCGCTTTTTAATAAGTAAGTCCAATGGGTTATGATGACTATTTAAATAGTTAAAAATACTTTTAAATTTAAATTTATTAAATTAAATTTGGTTGTGCAACAGCTTGAAGTGAACCAGGACCTAGTGACTTACAAATCTCAACCATTCCAGTGTGCGTGTTACTAGGAGCGGAGGGACCTACAATTTTCTGCCGATTCCGAACGGCTAATGAGCAGCACTTCCCACAGTGTGGCCAATTTAGCATTTTTCCTGCTAAATCTAGCAGGAAAAATTGTTTTTTAGCATTTTTTTTTTTCAAATCATGCCGGCATATTTTTTAGCATTAAATCTGGTCTTAGCATGAAAATTTAGCAGAAATTTACACGAACCATGCAATTAAATTGAATTTATAAAAAGCTCAAACAAAACCTACGAAAGTGTGTGCCGACTTCAATGTAATATTTATTGTAGGTGTTGTTGAATGGAACCACTTTTAAGTTTTAACGAATTTAGCAAACTAACATATATTCCTTGACGAACCACCTTCTATCGGAAAGCTTTTAACGATTTATCTCGCCTCATTTTATCTCTAATTAAAAAGATAGCTGTGTTTTCTGAAGATGAATTAAAAGTAGATATAACTATCGACAAACTATTACCCAATTCTTACTTCGGCTTTCAGTGTGAAGAAAAGTTACAAGAATTCAAGTTACAAGATTTAATAACATGCGAGGATGAAAATGAATTTAGAAAAAACTGTAAAAACTTTATTTTGAAGCTTATCAAAGAGCTTCAAAAAAGGACACCAGAAAATCTGAGAATTTTACAGAAAATGAATTTTTTTCGGTTCAAAAGTGTTTGAGAATACACAAGCCACCGTTAACAGATTTTTTTAAAAGTAGACAAATTAATTCCAAGCTTATATCTAAAATAGAAACACAGTGGAATAATTTACATTTAAATGCTTGGGAAAATGTGGAAAACACTGTGGAATTTTGGTGTGAAGTAAATAAATTTACTGACGCTTCTAATGAAAATCCATATAAAGACCTCTCAAACTTTGTCATTTCATATATGGTCTTACCTATGGTCTTACCAATGCTGCTGTTGAAAGAGTTTTTAGTTTCATTAATCTCGTCAAAGACCAGCGGCGAAACAGGATGCAAAAAAAATATGCTGAATAGTATTCTTCTTATTAGGGATAATTTATCTGAAACATGTTGTGATAATTTCGCTGTTCCTAATAAAGTCAATGAACAGGTTGGAGCATCAAAATTTTATGTTACCCAGGAAGAAGAAGAAAATATGCGTGATATTTTTGAAGAGGCTTTTGAATGGGGCTCAACATTTTTCTTTTTTTTTTAATGATTTGATATTTATATTTTAGTTTTAACCAGAGTGAATTATTTTTAAAATGCAAAGTTTTTGGCAGGTTTCCGGCTAAAAAAAATATTTAGCATGATTTTTAGCATATTTAGTACACAAAAAATCATGCTAAATAGCCGAATTTAGCATAAACTCAAATTATGAATTGGCCACACTGTTCCCATGACAGGAGATACTCTTGGAGAATTTGTCAATTCCTCGCAAGAGGCAGTACATCCCAGAAAAAAAACTTTCTTGCAGCGGCTGAGAATCGAACTCGAGACCTTCCGCATGACAGTCCAACGCACTAACCATAATGCCAAGGGGTACTAAATTTAAATATGTAAGCTATAAATAGAGAGCTTAATGAATTTTTTCACGTCTGAAAAATGATGTCGTCAAAGTCCGTATATTTTTTTTTAATTCCCACGCGCTTAATGGTTCATTGAGAGACCCTTATAATGTTGAAAACAGCACGATCGATGGACAAATTAGGAGGGGAGATAAAGGAGGTGTCGATGAACATTGGTCTTGGATGTTTGCAAATTGAAATGGCAAATGAAAACTGTGCCGGGTAAATTATTCCCCATAATCGTGTTGCTTGACTGAAAAACGAAACACTGTATTTGAAGGTACGACCAAAATTAGGATCGAGGTTGAACTGATAAGCCTTCCTAACGAAAAAGATATCACGAACAAGGAACTATATGAAACATTACTACGGTTTTCAAGGCTTGGGAATAATTCCATGATAGCTCTGTTTCCTATTATTTTTAACGCTCTGTTTTGGATTGTATCCAATAAATGGAGTGAAGTTTGTGCTGCATCTGCCCAAAGATGTGAATCATACGTCGACAAAACAATGAAGTAACGGGTGATTTTTTTGAGGTTAGGATTTTCATGCATTAGTATTTGACAGATCACGCGGGATTTCAGAAATGGTGTCAAAGAGAAAGATGCTCAGTATGCTTTGACATTTCATCATGAATAGACTTACTAACGAGCAACGCTTGCAAATCATTGAATTTTATTACCAAAATCAGTGTTCGGTTCGAAATGTGTTTCGCGCTTTACGTCCGATTTATGGTCTACATAATCGACCAAGTGAGCAAACAATTAATGCGATTGTGACCAAGTTTCGCACTCAGTTTACTTTATTGGACGTTAAACCAACCACACGAATGCGTACAGTGCGTACAGAAGAGAATATTGCGTCTGTTTCTGAGAGTGTTGCTGAAGACCGTGAAATGTCGATTCGTCGCCGTTCGCAGCAATTGGGTTTGTGTTATTCGACCACATGGAAGATTTTACGCAAAGATCTTGGTGTAAAACTGTATAAAATACAGCTCGTGCAAGAACTGAAGCCGAACGATCTGCCACAACGTCGAATTTTCAGTGAATGGGCCCTAGAAAAGTTGGCAGAAAATCCGCTTTTTTATCGACAAATTTTGTTCAGCGATGAGGCTCATTTCTGGTTGAATGGCTACGTAAATAAGCAAAATTGCCGCATTTGGAGTGAAGAGCAACCAGAAGCCGTTCAAGAACTGCCCATGCATCCCGAAAAATGCACTGTTTGGTGTGGTTTGTACGCTGGTGGAATCATTGGACCGTATTTTTTCAAAGATGCTGTTGGACGCAACGTTACGGTGAATGGCGATCGCTATCGTTCAATGCTAACAAACTTTTTGTTGCCAAAAATGGAAGAACTGAACTTGGTTGACATGTGGTTTCAACAAGATGGCGCTACATGCCACACAGCTCGCGATTCTATGGCCATTTTGAGGGAAAACTTCGGAGAACAATTCATCTCAAGGAATGGACCGGTAAGTTGGCCACCAAGATCATGCGATTTGACGCCTTTAGACTATTTTTTGTGCGGCTACGTCAAGTCTAAAGTCTACACAAATAAGCCAGCAACTATTCCAGCTTTGAAAGACAACATTTCCGAAGAAATTCGGGCTATTCCGGCCGAAATGCTCGAAAAAGTTACCCAAAATTGGACTTTCCGAATGGACCACCTAAGACGCAGCCGCGGTCAACATTTAAATGAAATTATCTTCAAAAAGTAGATGTCATGAACCAATCTAACGTTTCAAATAAAGAATCGATGAGATTTTGCAAATTTTATGCGTTTTTTTTTTTTAAAAAAGTTCTCAAGCTCTTAAAAAATCACCCGTTAGATTAGAAGTTTCAGACAAGAGATCATTCATAAAAATGAGGAAGAGAGTCGGTGGCAAAACGCAGCCCTGGGGAACACCAGCATTTATTTTATAAAAATCAAACTTGAAACCGTCCAACACAACATGTATTGAAAGATCTAAAAGGTAATTTCGAATCCATATCCAATCCATATAGTTCAGTTCGGTTATAATCGCTCTATAGTGCTTCCTATTGACGGTGACCTCCTCAGCAATGTCGTTTTTAAGAAAGTACGCAGAAATGTCGCACAAAATCCACATAAAACGGTAAGTTTTTAATGACGCATTCTCACTTGGTGAACAAAGCTATTCATCTAAAAATGGACCTCGCTGATAACGACGTTTTTTCGGCCAAAATTGGGGACCTCTTCCAAAGGATCCGAAACTCAGTCAGCGCACAAACGACGTTGTCTATGGTCATGAAATTTGAACTCCTGGGTCAGTTCGATGTTGTACGGGTGTAGGCTCAAGTATCAATGCGAAATTCGTTGATACTTGAAGTCTGCAAAAGGCAGAGTTAGTGAATATGGAGATTTGGGGATTTCGTGTTTTGATATTTTGTGGGTTTCTTATTCTCAACGCTTAGCCATGGAGTATTGTTTACAAATGTGTATTAATAGGACTTAATCTACACATGGCATGTCCTCTGTTCTGACATTCTGTTACAAGACATTTTTAACAGAATTGCTTATAATGAGGCCTGTTATGCAACTTTTGTTTAAATGTACGAAAAAAACACGGTTTACACGGGAAAGTATTGTGTTTCGTATTATAAGTAGTAAATACATGTATTTACATCAGCCAGACCACGGGCTTTATTTTCTAGGTGTCTGAATTTGACCAAATTCCCCTAGACAAATATAATTTACATTGCGTTCGTGCTGTAAATTTTATTAGTGTTGATAATCGTCGACTAATATATTGCGTCTTAGAAGGGTACGACAGCATCTAACTGATGAGCCCAACTGTCGTACCTGGGCGAAACGCATTTGGACTAGAGGTCACAAAACGCTTTCAATTGTATTTAAAAGCTGAAAATTGAATTTTACGAAGCAGCGCTTAACAACTTTTAAACGATATTTATATTTTAAAGTTTTTCTCAAAATCAAAAGCTTTTGGATCATTCGCTCAAGCTCTGTTGTCATAATTTAAACAAATGAAATTATTCGCTGCAAAAAAAAAAACCATAACCGAAAATTCATTCATTAAGTAAATGAAATATCGCCAATTAATATATGATTTTAAAAATAAAACCACTGACAATAAAAAAAAATAAATTAATTTTTATATAAAAGCAGACCAGTGAATTCTCGATTTACTGTTTACAAACTTGAATATCTTTTTGTTACGATAAATTGCTGTGAAATTGAATTAAAATGAAAAATTTAAATAAACAAATTATAATTCAAGAAAGTTTAAAAATTATAAAAAAAAATGCTAAATCTTCGCAACTCAATAATTTTGTTTGTGTTTTTTTTTTAATTTATTTTATACATTTTTGCATTTTTAATTTTTGCGAATAATTAATTTTAATCCAAACCGTTAAACTACAAAAAAAAAAAACTTCCATAAGTTGCGAACCATTAAATAACGTCTTGAATTATTATCTTTGGCATTTTAGATCCATAGTCTTAAGTCACACAAAAATTTCGAGGATTTAATAACCAGAATTCAAAACGATCCAAAATTACAAGAAATATAATAACTTAAATTTCAAAAAAAAAACAAAAGGGCTCTACTTCTAAGGTCTTCATAAGGTTTCTTCATAACAGTTGATCATCTAAGTCAAGAACATAGTCTTAAAATGTATTCTAAAAATTTGTATTAAATTTCATATCTATATTTTTCAAAACGGTTTCAATAAATTGGTGTTCTAAATTTTTTTCTAAAAAATCGCATAACAAATACGAAGATTTATTTTTCAAAAAAAAAATTCTTTTTCTTAATTTTAATTTATTTCTGTCTTCTAAGCAGGAACGTTAAAGGTAATTAAGACAAAAATATTGAAACAGTCAATATAATTTGCCAATGTGTCACAAACAAACATAAACTCACAGAACTTTCTTCCAATATGGATAGGCAAGATTCCAAATAATTTACATCTTGTTCCATAGGAAGGCATATTTCCAAGTGAAATCTTTACACTAACGCTCTTGTAAACAATTTTTGGATTTTCTTAATTCTTAAAGAGTGAAGGGCTCCAAATAGTATTCCAATACCCAAAAGTAGATCTATTAAACGAAAAAGCAGAAATTTCAAAGTGAATTTTTTTGAATTACGCAAGATAAATCCCAACATTGAATTACCTTTGACGACTTAAAAATCTATATGTTTTAAATAAAATGCACGACTGGGTCGCACGAACTGGCTCCTATGTAAAAGACTAAGAATTTCAAAAATGAATGTTATTAGAGAAACTGTTCATAAGCATAAAATTCATTTTTTAAATGACTAAAAAAACTTCTTTAGTAGTTAAAGGTAAGAATAGGATGCCATGTGATTCAAGCAAATATAGATTTATGCAAGAACAAAAATTATAAGTCTTTGTAGCGGTTTCTTAAAAAATAAGGTTTTATATAAGAAAATTTTAAAACATTTTTAAGAAAAAATGTTGGTACGCCAATTTGAAGTTTTTATTATTGTATGAATAAAAATTAAATTTACAAAAAAAGTATTGAGCCGTTTTCGAGACATTGAATTTTCAAAAAACAAAGAATTGATTTTTTTTTCAAAATTCAAAAAAATATTTTTCTTAAAGTTTTGAAATGCAGTGTTTTTTAAACTTTTAAGAAGCTTCCCTCTACGAAATTTCATTAAAATCCGTTGTGCTAATAATGAGAAATTCAAATTTTTAAAAAATCGTTCTATGGTAGGTGCAGTCATAGTAATATCTTGTTTTCAAATTTTTTTTTATTAAATTACTGATATTAAAAACTAATAGAAAGAAAAGAAATTTAAGCAAAATTCTCGGAACCATTTTCGAGAAAAATACGATTTTCGAAAACCATTTTTTAACATTTGTATGGAGGGTACCGTTATTTTTAGGTAAAATGAATATATTTTGCTCATATATTGTAGATTATTTTTTCAAACTTTTATTTATCAAGTTTTGAAAAAATTGAGCATGGGGTTTTTGAAACATTGAGTTTTCAAAAAAAAAATTTGAAAGTTTTTTAAAAAATTCAAAAAATTTGTTTTGGGAAATTTGTATACACAATAATATTCAAACTCCTGGGAAACTTTAGCATAAAAAAAATGATCAAAATCGGTGGTACCGTTTTTGAGCAAATCAAAAACAAAAAAATGGTCCCAAGGGTACCCTTACGACTTATAGGTACTATAAGGCAAGTTATGCATTCATAAAAAAAATCGAACTCGAGATTTTGATCAAAGTGGGTCTCGCAATTCTGTCTGTCTGTCGGTCTGTCTGTCTGTCGGTTCGACTACAGCCTAAACGGCTCGGCCGATTTTCTTCAAACTTGGTAGATATCATTTTCAATTTTTTCCCCCCACACGTTTTTTTCTTTTTTTTTAAGACCAAAAATAACGGTACCTGCCATACGAATTGTTTACGAAATTTTGTAAATATTTTTTTTCCTCAAAAACAGATTTGAAAAAAAAAAGATACAAAAAAATTTTATTTAGTTAAAGCTAGGTAATGAATGAAAATTTTTTTCCGAAAAATGGATATTGAGGGTACCCCCCAAACAACTATTTTTTTAGTTTTTGATGTTCTCAAAAACGGTACAACGGATTTTGATCATTTTTCTTGTGCTAAGGCTCCCCAAAAATTTAAATAGAATTATGTATTCAAATTTTCAAAAAACTTTGTTTTGGATTTTTAAAAAAAATTTCAAAAATTTTTTTTTTCAAAACTCAATATTTCGAAAACTTTATATTAGATTTTTTTCAAACTTGATAAATAAAAGTCTATCAACATAGTCTACAAGATGTATGAAAAAACGTTTTATTTTACCTAGAAATAAAGGTACCCACCATACAAATGTCAAAAAATGACTTTCAAAAATCGTATTTTTCTCGAAAACGGAACCTAGAATTTTGATACAAATTTGTTTGTTTCTATTAATTTTAACGATCTTTAATTTAACAACAAAAAAATTGAAATTAAGATATTACAGCTTGTGCCTAGCATAGAACTATTTTTTTAAATTTTGAATTACTCATTATCGACATGACGGATTTTAATGAAATTTTTGTAGAGATTCTTCTAAAAAGTCTAAAATCCATTGCATTTCAAAACTTAAAAAACAAGATTTTTTGAATTTTTGGAAAAAAAAATAATTTTTTTATTTGGAAAATTCGATATTTCAAAAACGGTGCAATATTTTTTTCTGGAAATTTAATTTTCATTCGTACAGTAATAAAAACTTAAGGTTAGCATACCAAAATTTTGTATATAAAAGCTTTTTGTTTAAGAAACCACTACAAGAACTTATAATTTTTGTTCTTGAATAAATTCATATTTGCATAACATTCTGTTTTTGTCTCTAAAATAATTTAAAAAATTAGTTTTATCCTTATGAACAGTTTTCTCTAAAAACATTCGTTTTTTAAATTCCTAGTCTATTATATAGGAGCAAGTTCGTGCATTTTATTTTTAGGTGTGTTCAGAAGCAATTTATTAAGAAAATTCTTTTAGTACGATACTAGTTACAAAAAGTTTAAAATTAAGAATGAGTTAGTAAACTACTATAAAGTTGGCAAATTGTTAAGTACTCGTAGTATCATACTATTACCTTAATAATAGGCTGTTTATAATTTTGCGCCAATACTTTTAATAATTAAAGTCAATCTTTCATACATTAGTTTTCGAAAATTTTGAATTAGTTATCTTACAAATAGAGCGAAAGCTAGAAACTTCATGTCATTTCTTCGTTAATAAATTGGTGTGATTATAGAACGGTTCTACTATTTGAAAATTTACCACTATCAAGGTACAGATTCAAAAAATGTTATTATTCTATAAAATAATAGGTGAGATTCCATCTATGTCTTGCCGAGTGTCAACCTTAATTTCAGATAAAGCTTGCTCAATTTCAGAAGTTGAAAGGCTCTAACAGCTATCTGAGTAATTAATTTAATCACCGCGAGGTAAACTCGGGGTTCTATCTGCGTAAACGGATTGAAAATTTCTGGCAAGAAGGTTAAATACAACTAAGAGACCAGAAGATGATAAGACTTCATGACGCATTAGATAAGAAATGCCATTTGATTGTTTTATAAATTGCCAAAACTTTTTCTATTAGGTCTAATATCACATTTAACAGAATATAAATACTGATTGTAAAGAAATTTATTTTAATTATCAAATTTTTTGTTTGCAATATTCGATATTGTTTGTAAAAATCACGGTCAAATGGCTTATATTTAAGCTTTATTTTTTTTTTGTTTATTTTTGAGATTGATTATTTTTTATTGAACCACAAGATTGTGTTATATGGTGGAAAGGGATCTCGTCAATATGTAAGAAGGCCTCCAAACACAGAATATAATCCACACTTCACAGCGAAGACAATAAAACATGGAGGATCTATGGTTCTATGGAGTATGGAGTTGTTCCCATATACCGGATAGAAGGTATTATCGATCAGCATCGTTATGGGAAAATCATGGAGGAAGTTATGTTCAAATATGCTGATAGTGCCACTGAAATGGGTCTTTCAACAAGACAACGACCCAAAGTATACAAGTAAACTTGCGAAGCAGTGGTTCCAAGAAAGGAAGGTTAATGTAATAGAGTGGCCTGCGCAGTCTCCAGACCTCAACCCTATAGAAAATCTTTGGGGCGATGTGAAGAAGTATGTTGCTAGTTGTTGCCACCTACTAACACAGCAGCCCTTTGGAAGCAATACAGCAGTCTTGAAGGTCCATACCTGTAGAAAGATGTTAAAATCTTATTAATTCGATGCAGCGTCGTTGCGCTGCTGTTATTTCTAACCAGGGACATGCAACTAAATAATAATTTAGAGTTCAAACACTCGACTATCACTTATAGTAGAAATTTTCTATTAACTTTTCTTTTCGTAATATTTAAAGGTGGGTTCTGAATGCGCTACTTTTTTTTACCGTTATTTTTCTATATGACTTGGATAGATTTGAAATTACCAACTAATTTATTGAAATTGAAAATGATTTTTTTTCTAAAATATAAAGCCTAAAAAACATTAGTTATTAAATCAGATGACTATTCATTTCTTTAAAATTAGTAGATTAATTTAATTTAGTTTTTTATAGTAGTCAATATGTTCACTACTATTATTTTGACCGTATCTGTACAATTATAAATGCAAAGTAAAAGTGATATGATGAATTGTGTTAGGAAAATAGAAAAACTAAAGAGTAATCAACACCCACGCAAAATTCAGAATCCACGAAATTCCATAAACTGAAGCCATGAAAAAATTACAATTTTTATTAAAGATTTTTATTTAAAACTCTGAATGGACTTAAAACAATTTTTTTCTATCTCAGACGAAGTTGTTTTTTATATCAGATTTCTCTAACGAATTATAAGGATTTTTTTAACACAAATTTTTTTTATATATATACAAAATTTTTAAAACGTTTTAAGAAAAAATTTAGTTACGCCAATTTAAACTTTTTATTATTGTTCGAATAAAAATTAAATTTACAAAAAAAAAATATTGAGCCGTTTCTGAGATATCGAATTTTCCAAAAAATATTTTGTTTTAAAGTTTTGAAATGAAAAGTTTTTTAAATTTTTTTGAAGTTTCTCTATAAAAAATTTCATAAGAATCCGTTATGTCGATAATTAGAAATTCAATGCTTTAGCATACAAATTATCAAAATTGGTTGTAATGTTTTTGAGAAAATCAAAAACCAAAAAAAAATTTCCTGGGGGGCTTCCAAAAATAACCATTTTTTGTAATTAAAGAATGGAAAATGTTTATCTTCTTATTGACCGCAAACAATCGATAAAATATAAAAACACAAGATGAAATTTTAGTTTTTAATATTTATTATTATAATCGTATGCATTTCGAACTTTAAATTGAAAGTTTATCTTCAGCGCGAGTTTAATTCTGTAATGTTTGTTTGTCTGTAATTTTTTTTCCACCATTTCCTAGCTTTAACTAAATGAATTTTTTTTAATTTTTTTTTTAAATCTGTGGGACAGTTTTTGAAAACACAAAATTATTTTTAAAATTCGAAAAAAATCTTATGGTACCGTTATTTTCGGTCTTAAAAAAAAAAAACAAGAAAAAATAAAATGCACGACTGGATCGCACGAACTTGCTCTTATGTAAAAGTACTTTGGAATTTAAGATACATTTTATAAATATAAAACATGAATTTAAAATGAAATTGCCGTCTGATTTATAGAAAAGTATGAATTTATGCAAACAAACTTTAAAAATCGTTTTATTATTAAATAAATAAATTTTTTATATAAAAATTTCTTTAAAATTTTTCAAGAAAAAAATGTGGGATGCGAATTTTAAGTATTTAATCACATTGATTTTTGGAAATAATTTCAAAAAATAATCGTTCATAGGTTTTGAAGATATTGATTTTTCAAAAAAAAAAATTTTCAAAAAAACCCAACAACTAATTTTTCAAATATTTTTATATACAATACTATTTTAGAATTAGGGGGTCTCCAGCTGAAAATTTTTGGTTAAAATCGTTAGAGCCGTTAATGAGAAAGTCGAAAATCAAAAAAACCGTTCTATGACAGGTACCGTTAATAACATTTTGCCCCAAATTTTTTTTTACCAGAACGTAGTCCATGTCCATAATATCACACCTAATTTTTTTTATCGAAATCGTTAGAGCCGTTTTCGAGATAAATAAGATTTTGCATTACGGGTGTATGGAGGGTACCGTTAGTTTTAGAGCTAAAAAAAAAATTCAATTTCCCCTCTAGGGAATCACCGAAGACCCATAACTACCGAGTTTGAAGAAAATAGGTCCAGTGGCTTAGGCTCTAGATCGAGGTACAGACATACAGACAGACAGACAGACAGACGGAATTGTCGGACCCACTTTATTCGTCTTCGCTATCATCGTAATGTCAACTTTGATCAAAATCTCGAGTTCGATTTTTTTCCAAATGCAGAACTTGCCCTATAGTACCTATGTATATCGCAAGTAAAAACAGTGGGGGCAAAATAAAAATACTTACAAGTCGCAAGTAAACAGTCAAAAAATTCGTGGAGTAATGAATGCCCTCTGGTTCACAATAAAGATGACCATATATGTATATCCTAACCTTCAATTAAAAATGGTCACAGGATTGGTTAAAAAACGATGTATCACACAATCAGCGACTGCTCCAAAAAAAATTGGAAACCGTCTTAAATTACAAGACAATGTTCGGAGACTTAGAAGACCTAGAAGTTTAAACTCCCCGCAGCAATGTGATTTCAAATTAGAATAGAAAAATTGTTTGTCAATCTTTGATAAATTAACCCTAATCCTGGTGGTTTTGTGCAGTTGAAATTCTCACACTACTTGGTACCGAATATTACCAAATGTTTTTTGAAGATTTCCCATAACAACACAAACAAATTTTGAAGCTAAGTTTTATGAAATCCTCGAAATTTTTTACCAATTGAATGACTTTACTAAGAACTTGTCTATATGGGTTTATTTATCATGAAAATCCAGCCTACTTGGACATATCCATAGCCGTTTGCTTAGCCTATATTATACTAACATACTGTTTTGTATCATATGATTTAAAGAATATCAACACCTTCTTTCCACAAAAAAACTGATTGTAACGTTTTTTTTAAATATAAAAATTATCTTTAAATATTCTCTCTAAGAAAATACAAAACGTCTAATACTGACTCAAAAAAGTATACAATTCAAAGAAAGTCTCCGAGAATACAAGACATTTGTCAGTAGGTTAATGATTGCAAACCAAAAAAAAAATTAAAATATCAGCAAACTGGATATTCAATAACAGGTTTGCTGTTTATACAAAATCTAAGCTTCCTTTTCGTAACCAATTAACCCTTAAAATTGTATCATCTCCAACCAAAGAATTCCATCATCCAACATTTGAATATGCAAATCTCTTTATTCTTAAAAATCATCTACTTCGCTTCTATCCATTTAGTCTTATATAAGTGTTCACCATTTCGAAGTGACTAATTACTATCTATTCTCTCCAAGATTAACTCATACAGGTGCTAATTAATATTTTTGCAGACTTCTCTCAGACTCATACAATTCATCATACAGATATTTGCATAATCATACGAGGCCAATATAAGCTCTAATTTAATTAAAGATTCTCACAAAACTACATTATGTTAATTAGCTAAATATATTGCAATGATCATAGCCAGAGCCATAGAGTTCCCAGATATGAAGTCTCAACGATAGAACTTGGAGTAGGTATAGAAAGTCACAAGGGCAAAATGTGATAACCAATTTTAGCACGATATAATGTATGTAGTAAGTTCAATGTGCAAGCACAAAACTTATCATTGTATGAAGTCAGAGTGAATTTTGAAACCTTTTACTTTTACAATATTTAATTGGATCTTTTTTTGGACACTTTTACAATATTCATGACTTTCAGCTAGAAACATGCACTCACCTTTTATTATCGATGTCACACCTCATATAATTTTTTTTCCAGAGAATTGTGAAATTTTTTTTTGAATAAAAGATATCCTTGTTTCTTGATTGATCTCTTAGAGTGTTTCTTTAAGACACAAGACCCCGAATTGTTACCGCACACTTTTTCCAAATGTAATCGTTTAATCACTGTTCTTAAGTTATACAATTATTTTTTTTTTAATTTTTAACTTAACCACTGACACCCAATTTTGGTGTTGTTTTTTCGATAATGGTGATTTATATCAGGTAATAAAAATCAAATCACTTTTTTTAACTCCTTCCAGCTTTCAATCATACGAAACACTTTTTCTTTTTTTTTATTGCCGTCTTTTGTTTTTGTATTATTTTTTTTTTAACACTTTTTCGTCGATTGCTGTCGATGAAATTAAAAAAAAATTTCAAATGCAACCCAAAAAGTACAAACTCTTTCTCTTCAATTTAACACTTTCTACACATAAGTGAAGTGAATCAATCAAATCGGCATCAGATTATGGTCATTAGTCAGCAATGGACATTAATTACAATTTATGCATTCGAAAAAGCCTGCAGACAAAAATATAAACAAAAAAAAAAGAACAACAAAAAAATTTAAATAAAATAAAAATTAGATTAATCTCGAATAAAAAAAACTGCACGAGTTGAATTTTGATATTTAATTTAGTGCGCGCGCAGTTTCAAGCACAAAAATTAAATATAAAAAAAAATTAATTAGATTATCAAACTGATAAGAAAACAAAATTGCACACCCTTATCCACGAAAATTATTTAAACAAAAAATTACACCTTCGGTTTCTTCCAAGTAATTAATTAAAAAAAAATTAAAAACAAAGATCAATTCGCCTTTTTTTTGTTTGGGCAAATTTAAAGTGTGCCGCGATGGTTGAAGCACAGAAGAAGAGGTTTTAAGCAGCAGTAGCAGCAGCAACAGCACCAGACCGCTCAAACCGAAAGCTTTTCGACAAATAACCCACTCGATGGTTGGGTCGTGTTAAGGCCTCTCAACGTTTGAAAAACAAATTACGAATCGAAGCAGAAATGCAAGAGTATGTATGCCTATCTGTGGGAACAAACCTATCGGTGAGAATGAAAGGCAGACGAAAAAAGTCGAAAAGTCTCCACTTCGAGTGAGTATAGTGCTCTGACTAAGTGAGTGCAATTTGTTATACGAAGAGCAAATAACAAACTCTCCATTGCCAACAAGAACGACATCGACGGACGTTTTGTCGAAACCCAACACATTCAGGCGAAACTCATATGGTTGTGTCTTTCTTGAGAATTGTATCTAATTCGTTTTGCCGCAGTCTTTTTGAGTGCGATTCAACTTAGATACATAGATACTAAGCTAGTAGATCGCTTAAGCTTTTTCTGTTGGTTGTTGTATCTAGTGGTGCGAATCAGCCGGTTTAGCCGGCGCATTGATGTAGGTGGTGAAGTGAACCGATATGGTGGTGATGGTGAATGGAGGAGGTATTTCTATTCAATGAACTTGAAGTGGAAAGTAAAAATGAGTAAGCCGGTGTTTTTTTTTTTCTTGAGAACAACACTGATATCGTGTTGATGATGTTCAAAGATACTTTGGGAAAATTTTGCAACAGATATGGTCAGAGAAAGGTGAGCTACGATGGCGTGTTATGACTTAGTTTCTTCATATATGGGCAAGGAATGAACTTATGTGTAATGCTAGTAAACCGATTGAGATCAAACTGAATTGAAGAGATCGAAATAAAAAGTTTTGTGTTTTTTTTTAACAGATTAATTAAATGTTTTTGTTCATTTTCAATCAACAAGACAATGAGTGATATATTAGCCAGTTCAGGTTTCTAAGATGTCAGACATAAGATGTCTGATAAACATTCATCTGAAAAATTTCAAAGTTTAGCTGTCAGATACTGACGACACAAAATTGATGTATTGCCAAAAACTGGACTTGACTATTATTGTTCGACAAATAGAACTATAACGCGGGATTTTTTACAGACGGAGAACTTTAAATTGGCAACACTCTTTTCTGTGACTGCGGATTTGAAAGTTCTCGGTTGTTTTGAGGTTAGTTTGGTTTGGCAATTTTTCAAGAATATACTCAAGCTGCTGCAAAGTTTGCTTATTGTTCAAATTTATTTTGAAAAAAACATGATTCAATTCGAGAAACACATCGGACGAAACGAGCGTATGGTGCTTAAAAGTGATTAATTCGTTTCCGCAATACGTGTTCTCCAAGCGATAATACGCGTCCCGTAAGACCTATTACAGTGCTTACAGAACAAGCGATTTCTAATGTGCAGGGTAGTGTTGATGATGATAGAGATGTATTAAGTCGTCATCTAGTATAACAATTTAACTTGTGCTCATAGAGCCTGAATTACTACGAAGATTGTGTGAAAATTGCACCTCCGGATTATGCCCCAGCTGCAGCGGATAAATGTTATAAAACTGCTGAAAACTCTGTTGTACGATACACAGTTTTTCAATAGTAATTTAGGATGGTTTATATTTATATTTATACTTATACGCATTCGAACTTTAATCCAAAAAAATAACATAATAAGTACATACAGTTTATGAATTTTACTAAAAATAATTACGTTTACGCCCCAGTGCACTACCAAAACTACTGATTATAATATAAGCAATGCAAATTTATTTATAGTTTTTTGTGAGAAAATCATTTCGAACTCGAAATTAGTAAGGTAGGTTCATGTATTACAAATGGATCGAAACCTGAAAACGGAGTGGGTGGTGGAGTGTACACTCAAAAAATTTATTAGTAAAATGGCTACGAATGATATTCATAAAAAAAATATTCGTGCATTGTACGAATATTCGTAAGATTTACGAAGTATTTGTACAGTGGTATATCTACGAATGCATTCGTAAAATTTTACTAACAACTGTCGTACTATCTACGAATCTATTCGTTTAATACACTAATTTCATTCGTAAACAAGAAGTAAATAATTTGTTTGAGTACATTGTACGAATTATTGTGTACATATAACTAATAACATTCGTTAATTTCTCGTACTAATGACTTCGTACTTTAATCTTTTGCATTCGTAGTATTTACTAATAAATTCGTACTATTTACTAAGTAAAACTAATATTAGTAGACAGAATTCATTCGTAGGTTGACCGTACGCATTATGCGTAGAATGTACTAATAACTTCGTATTTTCATGAAGTGCATTAGTATTATTTACTAATCATGAGTAAGAAAAATAATATGTGTTCAATTCTAAAAATTAAATGTATTCCATTAGTCAACACGTTCAAACGTGATATTATTTATAAAGTGCTGCAGTGGTGGATCAGACTAACATCTGCTTTTTTTCGAAAAGATGAGGTAAGTACCTAGACATATGTACATACATAATATGCTTTAAAGCTTATTTTATATTTAATATACAGCATCCAGAAGCAGCAGAGCATACATACATATGTGGGAATTTTATTCCTAAAAGAATTTCAATGTAAGTACAATTTTTTTCCGAAGTTTTCAATATTTTAAATGTTAAATTTATTTTCAGTGGCCCTAAGTACATAAAATGAGGAGTTTTTAAATATTTAATTGATTTTTAATTATATTTATAATGAATTAATTAATTTTTAACTTTATTCATATATGCAATAAAATGAATTAAAAAACTATTTTTAACTTACAACATAAATATCTTTTGTTATTATTTATTACAATAAGTATTTAAGGAAATTTCAGAGAACATATTTAATGGTAGTAAGTTCTACAATAATATTCGTACAATATACAAATGGAGCTGTATAATTTACGAATGAATTACAAGGGCATTAGTAAATATTACAATGATATTCGTACAATATACGAATGGCATTAGTAAAAATTCGTACATTGTACCAATGGTATTCGTACAATATACGTTTGATTTTCTACGAATACTAATAAAATATTAGTAATATGTACTAATAAACCTCCATTCTACGAATACTATTCGTGGCTGAAAACCACGAATAAAATTCGTAGAATGTACGCATGAATTAGTAATATTTACACACGAAATTTTTTGAGTGTACTCAGATAGGTTAAACCTTAGTCTCTCTTTCCGCCTATCAAACCATTGTAGCTTATTCCAAGCGGAAATTCTGGCAATAAAGCAAGTATTGTCTTGGCTTAAAGAAAACGTGATATCTAGAGCGTATATATCTGCATCTTCTCAGATAGCCAGGCTGCTTGAAAATCCCTCTCTTCAAACTCTTTTACAGGTCAGGACTGTCAATCGTCTCTGATGCAGATGGCCAAAAAGTTTAATATTCACGTGTTCTGGGTGCCGGGACACAGAAATATTTTAGGGAATTGTAAAGCCGACGAACTCGCCAGAATTTGAACGAAAATGCCTATCTTCCCCGACAGGGTAAATATAGGTATGCCTATAGCTACTAGTAAAGTTATGCTGAAGCGAACTGCTCTGGAACAATCAATTACAAGATGGCTCAACACCCACACTCGTTTGGCGACCAAACGAATCTGACCCAAACTAGATTTGAAACGGTCAAATTGCTTATTGTCCCTCCGGCGATCTCAGATCAGCTCCGTAATACGTGTCATAACTGGACACTGTCTTATAGGTAGACATGCCGCACGACTCTGTGTACTATCAAACGATTTCTGCAGGAGTTGCTTGGACGAGGAGGAAGAGGAAACAATCTCACACCTTCTCTGTACATTAGGCTGTCCCGTCGCCTTTCTAAAATATTTTTTTCTTAGATAAGACTCGAGAACTATTTCACAAAATATAACTTTTTGAACAAAAAAAAATATACTTCAAATCGATTAATGTTTGGTGTCCTATCTTCATTTCCTCCAGAAAAATAAATTTTGTTTTGGAAAAAATTTGGAAAAATTGAAGAATACTGTTTGCTTTAACTGTCAAATTAAAAAGAGTGATGAAAAAGCTTATTATTATTAGTAGAAGTAGTTAATATCACTAATCGACCTATTCTGCCCCACTGTGCGTCGGTCGTCGTATGAAAAAAAAAATTCTCCAATTTTGTATCGAAAGGGGTATCAAAAGTTGCGCATTAACGAGTAGATTCCCAATATGTACTTACTTTTTGAATTGGACATAACTTTTGGGAATCTACCGCGGCTTAAAGACCTTAAAAAATATAGTTTTTTATCAAATTCAAATAGGAATCTTAATAGGCTGATTTGTTTACCAAGAAAGTAAGATTAAATAACCCTTTTTAAAAGGGGATGCCTAGAACTTAGACAGTAAAATCAAATGTTAGTGTGTGTTTTGATCAAAACTAAGATCTTGAATAAAATAATTTGATGTCAAAAATAAGAAAAAAAAAAAAACGAATAGATTTCTGGTTCTGAAAAAATCTTTATGTATATGGGGGATCTTCACTGGAAGCTCTTTCTGTGGCCCTACAGAAATCTTTTGGCAGGTACGTTAATTTTGGTCTTAAAAAATGGAAAAAAACTTATGGGGTGAAAAATTAAAATTGTTATCTACCAAGCTTAAAGAAAACCGGCCGAGCCATTTAGGATGTAGTCGAACAGACAGACAGAATTGCGAGACACACTTTTTTGGTCTTCTCTTTCACCGTAATGTCGTAATGTTAAGTCTGATCAAAATCACAAGTTCTATTTTAATTTTTTTTTATAATCATCCCACGCTCAAGGGATTATGATTACCCTTTAAATGTTCAACACATCGCGGTCGTGAAGTTAATGAGGAGAAAGAAGGATAGGAAAGATGTGTGGCACGATGTTCTGAGACTGAAGGTGGTTGTCTCAGATTTTTTTATCTCCAGGGATGGCCTCTGAACTAAAGCGGAGAAATGTCGTGTCTCATTTCTATGTCACTTATAATTCACATTACCTTATTCATCCTTGTTGGACATTATTAGTTTAACTCAATTACATATTGTTAGTGTTATGCCTGAACAACATGTAATGAGTAAACCAGCAACCCATTGATGACAATTTTTAGAAGGTTTTAATGGAATTAAAACGACATAGACGACCATGAGCTTGACAGGCGAGCACACAACCATCGCGCCACGGCCACCCAAATATTCCAAATATTAGACTAGTCCTAAAGAAATTATATCGTAAATAAAAATGTGAAAGAGAGTCAAAGACAAGACGGAGCCCTGGGAACACCAGCATTTATTTTGTGAAGATCAGACTTGAAACCGAGCTGGCAATACGATCGTCAAATAATTTCCGGAGAACTCTGAACCGCCGGAGATACTGCTGACCCACAATCCACACTGAACAAAGACTTTCTAAAGATGCACTGTCACTCGTGTGGATCAGGATCGTCATAAATCCAGCGACCTAGCATGATGACGTATGCGTTCATTCAAAAATGGGCCTTGTCGATGAAGATGTTTTTTTTTTCTGAAAAAGATCTATGTAACTTCCCAGGCTAAACTGTCTTTAGTTTCTTAAAAATATAAACAATTGGAAAATTAACAACAGATAAAAGAACATGACGATCTTCAACTATCAATGTGTAACCGTTGCTTATGGAAAACCTCTTACTTATTCGTTAAAAATTCTTTAAGGGTGACTTGCACTTTGAGGTAGAAATCATGGTAATTAGGAGACAGTGGCGTAGCGAAGGGGGGGCGGTGGGGGCGGTCCGCCCAGGGCGGCAGGCCTAGGGGGGCGGCAAAATGTCGCCGGTGATGCGGGTAGAGTAGAAATCATATGTTTCATGAAAGATCGTTTGACAACAATGATGTAAATTTGAAATTTGCCACCCTATCTGTGGTTCGTCGTTGACCGCTTTTGGCTGATTTTCGTGAATTCGTAGACGGTGAGTAGGGCCGTAGGAGTGCATTCCATATTGTCGCGCGACTCGTGAAACTAAAACAAAACGTTCCGAAACTCTCGCGAAACTGAAAGGGAATGTTCCGAAACATATGATATGCATATGCGAGATATGATAAGATAACTAGGATTCGACGGAAACGTTATTCTAGTCTTATCCAGCTCAATGTTTTTGCTCCCTCCCGCATCACAGAAAGTTGTTTCGATTGTATTGTTTATAGTTTAAATACTGTTGAATCTTCTAAAACTAAACATTATTATGAAACCGCTGATCCTATTTAACTTTCAATAAAAGATACTTCATTGCCTGTGAAATGATGTCCCGAAATTTAATTTTAATTTAGTATTGAATGGGGGCGACAAAATGGGTCTCCCGCCCCGGGCGCCGAGATGGTACGCTACGCCACTGTTAGGAGAATTTCTAAATGAGGGGAAGCCTAAGAGTTTATACTTGTTCTTCAGTTTTTTTCTTAAATATGGAATATTGAAATGCTCGCTTCGACTCCGATCTGAGTAATATTAATATTTTTTATTGATCTGAACCCGCAGACTCACCCACCATTTTTTTTTAACATATAAATAACTTAAAATTGAATCCTAAGAATTAATTTAAAAAACCAAAAGGCTTCTGATTAGGACAGTTGTCAGTGAGCGTATGAAAAGGTCGGTCGATGTCCTCCTGCCGTGCTGTGCTTCCGTTCGTTTTTTTGCCCCCGTCTCTGTCCCCGTCGCAGACGCAGACACAAAATATAATAATCTAATTAAACAAAAACAAAAAATAGCAAACAGAAATTTTTTTTAATAAATACCCACAAACAAAAAAGAAATAATCACCCAAACTCAAAATATAAAAAGAACCAAATAGCCACAACAACAAAACAAGAACAAAAAAAAAATCAAGCACACATAGGAACAAATATCAACAAAAAAATACCTATGTCAGTAACACGGTAAGTGACATTTTCCCTCTCCCTTCCTTTTTACTTGCGATATAGGTACTATAGGGCAAGTTCTGCATTTGGAAAAAAAATCGAACTCGAGATTTTGATCAAAGTTGACATTACGATGATAGCGAAGAGGAAAAAAGTGGGTCCGACAATTCCGTCTGTCTGTCTGTATGTCTGTATGTCTGTACCTCGAACTATAGCCTAAACTACCGGAGGTATTTTCTCCAAACTCGGTAGTTAAGGGTCTCTGTGATTCCCTAGAGGAGAAATTAAAATTTTTTTTTTAGCTCCAAAACTAACGGTACCCCCCATACACCCGTAATGCAAAATCTTATTTATCTCGAAAACGTCTCTAACGATTTTGATAAAAAAAATTAAGTGTGATATTATGAACATGGACTATATTTTGGTCAAAAAAAAATTTGGGGGGAAATGTTATTAGGGGTACCTGTCATAGAACGGTTTTTTTGATTTTCGAATTTCTCACCAACGGCTCTAACGATTTTAACCAAAATTTTTATGTAGGAGCTGCTTTGCATTTGAAAAAATATAAACTAAAAATTTTTTCGAAAAAATAGTTTTTGGATTTTTAAAAAAATAATACAATTTTTTTTTGAACATTCAATATCTTGAAAATCGGTACACGATTAAATTTTTAAATTACGTTTAAAAATGTATTTTATTAAATACTAATAATTGGCATATCAATTTTTTTTATAAAAATTTTAAGGAAAATTTAGTACACAAAAAACATGTTTCAGTGTGTATGTATGTCTGTACCTCTCACCACAGCCTAAACCACTGGACCTATTTCTTTTAATCTCGGTAGTTAAGGGTCTTCGGTGATTCCCTAGAGGAGAAATTGAAATTTTTTTTTTTGCTCCAAAACTAAGGGTACCCCCCATACACCCGTAATGCAAAATCTTATTTATCTCGAAAACGGCTCTAACGATTTTGATAAAAAAAATTAAGTGTGATATTATGGACATGGACTACATTTTGGTCAAAAAAAAATTTGGGCCAAAATGTTATTAGGGCTACCTGCCATAGACCCGTTTTTTTGATTTTCGACTTTCTCATTAACGGCTCTAAGGATTTTAACCCAAAATTTTTAGCAGGAGTCCCCTTAAGTTTAAAATAATATTGTATATAAAAATATTCGAAAAAATATTTATTGGGTTTTAAAAAAAAAAAAATTAAATCAATATCTTCAAAACCTATGAACGATTATTTTTTGAAATTATTTCCTAAAACCAACATTATTAAATACTTAAAATTCGCATCTCCCATTTTTTTCTTGAAAAATTTTAGAGAAATTTCTTATATAAAAAATTTATTTAATAATAAAACGATTTTTTAAGGTTTATTTGCATAAATTCATACTTTTCCGGAAACCAGACGGCAATTTTATGCATTTGAACATTATTATCTCATTAAATCCATGTTTTATATTTATAAAATGTATCTTAAATTCCAAAGTACTTTTACATAAGAGCAAGTTCGTGCGATCCAGTCGTGCATTTTATTTTTCCTACAGTTGTGTGGCTTAGTGGGTGCATGCATTGAGCTGAGCTTATATAAGCTCTCTCATATGTTTGCATTTGCTAGGTCATACGATAACAGATGTATAGAGGATTACTGATTGATTGTTAGGGTTCGGATCAATTCAACGTCACTACTAAAGGCATAACACTTTTAGTGATGTTGCATTGAGAAGGCTTTTTAATTAATCTTATTCAGTGATTTTTTCTCTTAGATTTCGTCTGTTTTGGTTTTAGTTTTTTTGTTATATTGTAATGGCTGGTAATTTTAGAGTTGATTATTGTAATATTCGCGGGATGAGAGCGAATTTTCTGGCTGCGTATATCCACACTGTTTCTAACAGGCCAGCTGTTTTGGCACTGAGTGAAACCCAAGTGGGTGAGGATTCCGATCCTGCTGAATTCTTTATTCATGGGTATAGCTTGGTGCCATTATTCTTTTCCCACCATGGTCTCGCCATATATATTAGGAATGATGTTGCTTATCAGCTCTTACCACAATATGGTCGCTGCACCAACTCCTTCTTCAATTTTATGTGGTTTAAATTTTCCATTAATAAGCACATCATTCACTATTGCTTTCTTTATAGAAGCCCAAATTTGGATAGAGTTTCAACTTCTCACGAATTTGATGCTCTGTCCGACTCCATCCAAAGAATTGTTTCCCTAGATCCTCGCACTGAAATCGTTATTACGGGTGATTTCAATGTTCACAATTCTTCTTGGCTTCTCCATTCGGGCCAGACAACACCCGAAGGAATGTGTGTTGAGATTTTTGCTGAGTTTAACTCGAATATCGGACGTTAATGGCCGAGCGGAAAATACTCTTTATTTGTTTCTTACCTCTGACCCTGATAAATACACAATAAGTGTATTGACGCCTCTAGGCACATCTGACCATAGTGTTATATCTGCAAATTTCTCGTGTCAAACAAATCCAGTTAGAGAAAGAACTCCTAGAAGAACCGTATGGCAGTACGAGAAAGCCAACTGGAACGGTTTGAACAACTTTTTCAGGATCTTTAACTGGTCACTATGCTTCCTCGATAGTGACGTAGATTCCAGCGCAGATATGATAACTAACATAATTCTTTTGGGAATGAGAAATTTTATCCCGAATAGGGTTAAAAGTATCAGACCCAAGGATAAATCATGGTTTGATTTGAGCTGTAAAGAGGTTATCAAGGAAAAAGAGGTAAGCTTCCGGTGTTTTAGAGCCAACCCAACTGATGAAAACCGGAAAAAGTTCAAACAAGCCAGGAAGGCCTGCAACGCCCATATTCGACGGACCAAATTTTTACATGATCAAAAATCAAGGCAAAAAATACTGCAATGTCCCAAAGGCAGTAAGAATTTTTGGTCATTTGTAAAAAATATGAGGAATTCTTCCTCTTCCTCGGTTCCTACGCTTGTTTTCAATGACACTCCTTTCGTTAGCTCTATTGATAAAGCAAACTTGTTTGTAAGGCAGTTCGCCGCAAATTCCACCTTGCCGGATAGTGTCATGACTCCCCCAATTCTTGAGCGCGTTAGTGATTCTATGGGACAAATCTTTTTTCGCACTCGTACCGTGGCAAGAGTCCTGAAAGATCTCAACATTCATAAATCCGCTGGTACGGATGGTATCCCCGCTATTATTCTGAAGAGGTGTTCTTCCACGCTAGCAAAACCCCTGCGTAAGCTTTTCTATCTATCCTATTCTTCTGGGCTCGTTCCGAGTAGATGGAAAACAGCATTTGTTCAGCCGATTCCAAAAAAAGGCGACTCTTCTTCTCCCTCAAATTATCGACCGATCGCACTAACGTCCCTTCTTTCCAAGGTCATGGAAACGCTGATTAATTATCAGCTCAAGAAATATCTTGAAGAACGAAAGCTTCTTAATGACCGGCAGTATGGCTTTCGTAGCAATAGGTCCACTGGTGATTTGATGGTTTATCTAACCGAAAAGTGGAACAAATCTTTACATTGTTTCGGAGAAAGTAAGATTATTGCACTCGATATTTCAAAGGCATTTGATTAAGTCTGGCATCTTGCTCTTTTATCGAAAATGCGTGCTTCCGGCATCGACGAATCCCTACTTCTTTGGATTAGATATTTTCTTTCGAACCGTTCAATACAAGTTGTACTTGACGGATTCAAGTCTGAAACTCACAATATAAATGCTGGTGTGCCCCAGGGCTCCGTTTTGTCCCCAACCCTCTTCCTCATTTTTATTAATGATCTCCTGTCTGTAACTTCTAATACAATTAACTGTTTCGCTGACGATAGTACTCTTAGCTTTTCATATTCGTTTTCAGACTCACATCCCTCTTCTTCGGATGTGGAACTGCAACGACAAAATATGATAAGCTCATTAAATCACGACCTAAACAGCATTGTACATTGTACAATGGGGAATAAGAAACCGTGTCGAATTTAATGCTTCAAAAACTCAATGCTGTCTTGTATCGTTAAAGCGTGATATACCCCCCTTGCCACTATCTATGAGTGGCACTTGCATCAACGAAACTGAACATCTCGATATTCTCGGTATGTGCATCACGAACCACCTCTTGTGGAACGATCACATACGCGATGTTGCCAAGAATGCCGCAAGATGTTTGGGTTTTCTGAGACGGTGCAAGAAATTCTTCTTTCCTTCTGATCTGGCTACAATCTTTAAAACCTACATACGTCCAAAACTTGAGTATAACTCCCATCTATGGGCTGGTGCTCCAGTAACTTACTTAAGTCTCTTGGACAGTATTCAAAGAAGAGCTTTTAAAATGATTGGTGACAACAACATAATTGGCTCATTTACGTCACTCCAACATCGTCGTAATGTTTCTTGCCTCACCCTTTTTTACCGTTATTTTAACGGACTTTGCTCTAGTGAAATAGCCAGTTGCATTCCTCCCCTTAAACAATTCAACCGTAATACTCGCACTTCTAGGAATGCCCATCAATTTACCCTCGAGCCCAACTTCGGTCGTACTGTGAAGTACAGAGATTCGTTTTTTAGCCGTACTACGCGAATGTGGAATTCCATACCACGCTCTGTCTTTCCCAGTCATTGCAATGTTCAAGAATTCAAAACCAATGTACACCGACACCTCCTTTCTAACCCCTCCCTTTTTTCCTAATGCTCACGCTGTGTCTCTGACATATTAAGGGTATACAAAAAACCTTTGAGTGTGTGCTAATTATAAAAAAAAAAAAAAAAAAAAACGAAGTTTCCGAGTACGGCAGAACTTATAATTATGGAAGTTTAAGATGTGATAGTAGTTATTTGCTACATGCAATGTTCTTGAGAATGGTTCAAAGTGACCGTAATAGTTTGTATGATAAACAGAAAAGCGGGAGAGGGGTGTGGATCTGTGGAAATGCGGGTATAATTGGAATCATTTCCAAAAGAAAGCACGAACCAATAGTCCGAGCGAGGAGTCCTCTTAACTTCAACTTTACGAGAGATAATCTTACTCTCAATTCGTTCATGTAGAATGTCAATCGTCCAGGTTTATATGTTTCGATTTGGGTCATAAGAAATTGGTTATCGTCGTTCTGTAGTGCTCCCCATCGACGTTGATCGCCTCACTAACGTCGTTTTCGAAAAACTATGGACAAATGACGCCGTCGGTCGGCCAAAAATCCACACCATACGTTAACTTTTTCAGAATGCATTTACACCTGGTGAACATCATGCGGGTTGGTGTATTCCCATATACCTACGGCAATTTTGCTTATTAGCACAGCCATTCATCCAAAAGTCACTAAAGATGATTTTTCGGCAAAAATTGAGGACCTCTTCCAAACGGTCCAAAGCCCGATCAACAAATTAATGTTGATAGTAAAGTTTTATCGTTTTATCATTTGGGCGTGCTCTATCGTGTAACTTACCATGGTGATTTGGTATCAGTGACTGAATAATATACAACCTTTGAGTGTGTGTTTTTGACAGATTTCACCAAAACAACATGGCCTTCAGTATAGGTACAGGGTGTATTTTACGTTCCAGGTTGATTTTATTAGATTGCTATTTTTGTGTGAATGAAATTTGTTAGTTGACATTTGACAATCATAGAGAACGAACGATAACAGTTTAATATGGAGCATCTGACGCAGCAACAACGTCTTGAAATTAATAAAAAAAAGTCTATACAAATAATTTTTTAATTGTCAATACACAGAGGAAATTACGTGACTTATTTGTGCCAAGCAAGTTAACCATTCAGCGCATATAACTTTTAGTTTTGAGAATTTGCTCACACTGAGGGAAAGATTAGGGGACAAGTTAGCCAACATTATGTAAGTCAAAAAAGATTGATGAAGTAAAGCAGGGTGTTTCTGAATGTCCGGGTATCTCTCATCGACGATGTGCACAAGAAGTGGGAATGTCTCAATGTAATTTAAAATGTGATTTAAAGAGCTTGCCAAGGCTAGAGACATCCACCTGATTAACATCATATTATATACATGGACCATATTTGATTGATTCAATCAAATATAGATCATTAAATTGTAATTCAGTTAAAAGTTATTTGAAAAAACATCGCCTTGGATTTATGTTCCACGCACCCTGTACAGACATACTTTTTTTTTATTATTTTTTCAAGTTTCACGAGGTTTAAATTTTGAGGAATATGAGAACACTTAAATGAAATAAATCATGTTCACGACTTTTGTTTGCAAACTTGTCATGTTGACTTTCTTATAACTCAAATATTTCACGAAGGAACGTATTTTGAAATTGATTTTCTTGTAAGCAAATAACGTAAATTCCATTTAAAATATTTTATATCTTCCGTATGATATCATCGCAAATCTTATCTTCAAAGCAAAGTACAGTTTGTAACTAAAGCTTTTGAAATTCCAAAAAAAAAAATCAAAATGACATACCTTATCGTTATCAGGTTTGGCAAACTTACCTAAAGAATTATTTAAAAAAAATTAAATCATGCCTAAAAGTGTGACACACCTTTAGTTACGCAATTAGCCGAAACGGTAGGCGGCTTCAGCCAAAATATTTCACACACAAAATTGCAACAAAAACACAAATAAAATAGACTAAATGTTGTATCAATTTTCCTTCAAATTAGCCATTCACCTTGATAGGTTTGAATGTGAACTTTCTTATCTATTTATTTTTCTATTCCCGCCACGATTACAGAGAGTTTGAAAAAAGCTCTTTCTCGCAAAACGTGTGATTTACATTCACATTCACCTTGTATTCAGTTTTCTATCTCTAGAACACATATATTTCTAGTAAAATATAAACACAGGCTAGTTGATGAATTAGTGGAGACTTTATGTGAATACTCACTCAACAGTCAAAACACACCACACACACACATATTAAGTACAACACTTGAATTTCCACTGAGTTACTTAGAAACTATCTAAATAAGTCGAGTGCCTCGAGCAGAAGCGGCAGCGTAAGTATTCACCCCATGTATCTGACGTGCGGCCGGCTGATGTGATGTGGTGTGTTTTATCTTACGATCAATAAGAGATAAATTATAATTTAGTATCTTTAGCGATTGATCTCTTATTATGCTCGAGCTTGGGGTTAGTATTTCACGTTCTCGTTGGATATTTCCAAAATTGATATGCATTCGGACAACTAGAGATTCCGGAATCTAAATTTTTACCCGCGAGGCGAATTTTACGATTTAGCTAGATTTATGGATGTAGATTGTTACTAGATTGTGGATAGGAGAATAGATATATCAAATCAACCGCCCGCTTGCTTTTCTTTTTTATTTCTCCTTATTCTGCATGTGAGACATTAAACTTCTTAACAAACTCAGGCCAAATTTGTAGGCAAAACTTAAGGCTAAAAGGTAGGCTGGTTTGTAATTAACGTTTTGTAGATGTCTTCTTCACTCTTAGATTGAATTTTTCTTTGATACTTATCACCTCTGTCACGTTTTCAGAATGTATATTGTTTTGATGCGCTCGCTCGCCCAAAAAAAAAAAATGACATTATAGTCATGCTCCATTGCACGCGCATCTAAGAAGCTTGGGTAGCTGATATTTTTGTTGAGTTTTGTCTGGTACATTGCTTGTAAACTTAAAGAAAGATAACTTTTGAAGCCATTTAATTTCTTCTTAGAATGTTGTTTCAGAAAAAAATTCAAGTCTAGGTCACACGTTTTTGGCCTTTGGTTGACGTTTAAAATTAATTAATTAAATGATTTATTTAGGTAGATACTCGTACTAACAGCATCTAGTTGGTAGATCAAAAAAGAAACAAATTTCTTTTGCATTTATACACTTATTAAGGTGGTTGAAAGATAGCGGCCCGGACTCAAAATGCACTTTCCTAACTCTATCAACACATGATGGAGACTGACCTGGAAGGAAACAACACTTTAGATTTGCGTTTGTGTTAATGGGACCAATCAAGCTCGACTACAATCCTGAATGTCTCAATGACTTTCTTTCAAAAAAGGAAGTTATGTTGCGGTACTTGTTTAGTTTTATACAAATCCGCAGATCAGGTCAAAGAGACTATCAATATATCTAGGTCCTTTAGGCTACCAGACTTTGCTAGTTTTTTTTTTTTTTAAATTAATTAATGGCCATTAGGGAAGCATGCAAGTTCCAAAGAAGTACTGACATAAGACTATTATCACAGACAGTTAGGCGGTTTGTTAAGGCCATTTATTTTAGAAGCTATACATCATCCTCCATATTGGTCCAGTACTGCCGGTTTGAACTGGCTAGCCACAATATTAAACATAATGTTACTCTTATCTGGCTTCCGGAACGGGCGGACGAAAAGGCTAAGCAAGGATCAGCCCTTCATAACTAACTTGCGGAAAGTGTCAACATACCGCTCAGAGTATGTATGTATGTATATATCAATTTTTCTAAGCGAATAAAACCGTAAATGGAGTAGTTTAATTAATTGTCTTATATCTAGAAATATAATAAATCCCGAACACATGATGTGATATCTAGACTTAGGTAAGACATAGCTACCTGTAGCAGACACTGGCCCATAGAAGAGCACGCAGCGAAGCTAGGCATTCCTGACAAAACTCATCACTGTCAAAGCTGTAGGGATCAGCGGGAAAAGGAAACAGTCCTACATTTCCTCTAAAATTACCCTGCTCTAGTCAAATTTAGAGCATTTTTTAGACCATTTTTTGACGAGATTCGGAAATGAAGATCAAAGATTTAATTTTTCTCTCAACGCGACGAAATAGCTCTAGAACGAACTTCGGATATTCTGTGCCGTGTTTTCATTAGATCCCCAGCTAGCGGACTGATGGCTTTGACGGATCGTACGTGGAGCCAGATGATCACTCAATCGGATTAGCCATTGTTTCAGCACCAGTCAACAAGTTACCGAGCTTGGCACAGAGTAGATGTTGTCGGATGTGTGTGGTGGATCGGTTAAGTGAGTGATCCGATTTCCGGATGATTATGCAAAAGCAAACACAGAATTAGAGACATCAAAATCTACTAGAACCCTTAATATTTTTGAACCTAATCCAAACTCGATGACACGGTAAGAATTTCCACAATTTTTCATATCAATTCCAAAATAAGATTGATACGCGTTATGGTATCAAAATGGCGGACTTGAGCGCTAATTTAGCCACAGGTCTACACTGCCAGTGGTCGCTGTTTCTACCTACATATGGAGGGCTCACAGCTGAACCGAACCAAGTCATTTAAAAAAAAAATCCAAAACCAACGCCGAAATTTCCGCAAAATTGACCTTTATTTAGAGCTGTAATGAACTATGTATATGTATAGTTCATTGCAGCTCTAAATAGAACTATGTAGCTCTACTTGAACTATATAGTTCATTACACTCTTAAAGTTTTGAAATGCAATGTTTTTTAAACTTTTTAGAAGCTTCTCTCTAAAAAATTTCATTAAAATCCGTTATGCCGATAATGATAAATTCAAAATTTTAAAAAATCGTTCTATGGTAGGTACAGTCAGTAATATCTTGTTTTCAAAATGTTTTTTATTAAATTATAGACCTTAAAAATTAATCGAAAGAAAAAAATTCAAGCGAAATTCTCGGAACCGTTTTCGAGAAAAATACGATTTTCGAAAACCATTTTTTAATATTTTTAGGTCTAATAATTTTTTTCTCATAGCTTGTAGATTATTTTAAGAAACTTTTATTTATCAAGTTTTGAAAAAATTGAGCATGGGGTTTTCGAAATATTGAGTTTTCAAAAAAAAATTTTTTGGAAAATTTGAATACACAATAATATTGAAACTGCTGGGGAGCCTTAACATAAAAAAAATGATCAAAATCGGTGGTACCGTTTTTGAGAAAATCAAATACAAAAAAAATGGTTCCAAGGGGGTACCAAAAATATTAATTTTTTGGAAATTTTTTTTCCTTCATTACCTAGGTTTATGATTTTTTTTTTTTTTAATCTGTGGGACTGTTTTTGAGAAAAAAAATATTTATAATATTTCGAAAAAAATCGTATGGCAGGTACCGTTATTTTTGGTCTTAAAAAAAAACATCCGGGGGAAAAAAAAATAAAATCCATATCTATCAAGCTGTAGGCGAATCTTAAGCTATGCTTAAGATGTCGCCCCAACTGTTGGTCTTCATGAGAGTACTTAGACTTATATTAAAGTCCGCGAATAAACAGCAACTCGATTCGAGCAACTAAAACATTTGTGTTTTGACACAAACTAAACGATTGCTTTAAATCAGTTCGCTATTTTGTGTTACGCATAATCATATGCAACTGCGCGCACATTGGACTAAATAATTGAGTTATTTTTTATAAGCGCAAGAGAGAAAAAAATGTAGTCAATATTTTAGTTTCACCAATAAACCCGACAAAAGAGAAGAACTATACACATACAAATAGTTTTTTCTTTCATGTTTCCCAATTGCTTGCATGTGCGCGCTGCTATATCAATTGGTGATTAAACTATCGTTTCCAAATTATGTTGTTTCCACATTAGATCTTTGAGGGTTCGGCTTTATTGAGTCATATAGCTTTCTATTTAGAAAAATGTTGGCTCGTTATTTGGAACTTATATTTGCTGATCAAATTTGTACCGGAAGTGTCATACTTGTAAAACTAAAGGGTGTTCCATACTTATAGGCATCACCAACATAGTCAGGTTCTTTCACACTATCATCGCTTCCTATTAAAAAATATTTATAAGAACGAAAAGTTTATTTTAAAGATTTGGAAAATTTTATTTTTATACCAAATTCTGATTCGGTTGAACTGGAGGAATAATCATTATTTCCTTAAACACGTCTACATTTGGAACCATATCATCAATTTATCTTAGACAACGAAAAACGCTTCAATAAAAACCTACATTGATCCATTTATGTTATAAATTCTTAAGATAGAAGTTCTTGGTTCATATATTAGGTACTGGAGAATGTATTTTTAGCACGATCAAAACACGTCCCCTGTTCACAAAGTTTAGCAGACTACTGAAATATTTTTTAGCCTGACGTGACATTTATACTTTTGCATGGCCATAGTAAGTCGTATTCGCATACGTCAAATCAATACTGAACATGCGATTATAATTTTATGGCGGACGTGGCAAAACAATAAGACGTACGTCAAAATAATCTTTAAACAAATTTTGCACTAAGTTGTATGAAAAATTTGACGTACATACATATATGCCAAAACATGGCGTTTTCGGTAAAACAATAATTGAACTTCATGATTTGTATGGATATATGTCAAAATCATTCTGAATATCTCAGCAATGGAAAGAGATAGGAAAAACCGATAACAGATTTGAAAATGGCATCACCGAAAGCATAAAGACTGCATACCCAAGTCAAAAAGTGCATTTTGGCGTATACGGCACTTCAATACTAGGGCGACGCAATTTCAATGAAGTCTTCCCAAGTAAACAAGGAACGCTATTAATACGTTATATTTTTGGACTTTTGTACACTAATCGACAATTTCGGCGCTCTCGGTGATCACAGCTAAAAGGATAGAGTTTAAAATTGTATTTTTACTTATAGGTGCAAGTTATGCATTCGGAAAAAAGTCGACCTCGAGATTTTGATCAAAGTTGACATTACGATGATAGTGAAGACCAAAAAAGTGGGTCTCGCAATTCTGTCTGTCTGTCTGTCGGTTCGACTACAGCCTAAACGGCTCGGCCGATTTTCTTCAAACTTGGTAGATATAAGTTTTGATTTTTTCCCTGCCACAGGTCTTTTTCTTTTTTTTTTTTTTAAGACCAAAAATAACGGTACCTACCATACGGTTTTTTTTCGAAATTTTATAAATATTTTTTTCTCAAAAACTGTCCCACAGAATTTAAAAAAAAAAATTGAAAATTTTCATTAAGTTGAAACTAGGTAATGGTTGAAAAAATTTTACCAAAATTTTTTTATTTTTGGTAGCCCCCCTGGGTCCATTTTTTTTTTTTTTTTTGATTTTCTCGAAAACGGTACCACCAATTAAAATCATTTTTTGTATGCTAAAGCTCCTCCAAAGTTTAAATATTATTACAATATTCAAATTTTCAATTTTAATTTTTTGGATAAAAAAAAAAGAAATTCAATATTTCGAAAACCGGATTTAAATGAAATTTTTTATAAAGAAGCTTCTAAAAAGTTTAAAAAACATTGCATTTAAAAACTTAAAAAAAAAAATATTTTTTCAATTTTTAGAAAAAAAAGTCGTTTTTTTTTTGAAAAATTCGATATCTCAAGAACGGATTAATATTTTTCTTGGAAATTTAACTCTTATTCGTACAATAATAAAAACTTAAAGTTGGCGTACCAAAATTTTTTCTTCAAAATGTTTTAAAAATTTTGTACATAAAAGCTTATTTTTTAAGAAATCACTACAACGACTTATAATTTTTGTGCTTGCATAAATTCATATTTGCATAGTATTCTGAATTTAAAAATTCATTTTATCCTTATGAACAGTTTTCTTTAATAACTTTCGTTTTTAAAATTCCTAGTCTATTACACAGGAGCAAGTCCTTGCGACCCAGTCGTGCATTTTATTTAATTATAAAACTGAAATATTTAATGTTAATAATTAGCCGTTTTTGGGTTCAAAATCTAGGTCAATATTTCTTCTACAAAAAAAAAAACAAGTAACAAGACCGACACATTGAAGTTGTTGATGAATTTTTACAAGACCAAGAGGAGAGTTAAAAAAAACGTATTATTTTATCTTATCTCTACGATGTTAAAATGGGATTTGTCTATCAGGTTCTTGAGATATAACGATTATTCTTTTCCATCCAACTATATAGCAATTAAGCCTTTTATCTCTTTAGGGTTCCAAAAACACTGTTTTAGATATCAGCAAAAAAAAAATTACTGCGGCTTTTCTAGAATTCATTAACGATGTTTTTACATTTTTATTGTAACTATTATAATTTTTGGATAATTTTCAAATGACCTCATGGCGCTTTTTAAACCAAATTGACAAAATGGTTTTTAATGAGTGAGAACTCATTATGTAATATTTCTTAGGGGTACAATAAGTCTCTAGGTTGCAGTGACATACCCCCATATATAATTCATTCAATTCCATATTTTTTTAAATTTAAAAATTATTTTTAATTTCAATTTCCTTATCCAAAACCAATTATTAAGGTTCTACTGTAGCTGTGTAGGGTGATCGTGAAAATAAGTTGATGATACCATCCCATAAAAAAATAAACAAACATAAAGAGCTGTGAGTAGGTAAAGAAACTACCTACTAAAGGCTTCCTGATTCAACACTTATAATTCATAGCATCAATTAATTCAAACTAATCATAGTTTATATTTCCAGAAAGAAACTGTTCTTGGAGGGAAAGAAATATATCTGCCCCCAGAGCCTGCACTTTTATCTCTAAAAAAACCGTCTTCAAAAATTAAAACTGTCAGCTGTCAGCTACCGATTGAGTTCAACACCATGTCTAACGAGATGTATGAAGATATCAACACTTCCATCAAAGTGTTATGCAACCACACCAAAAACGCAGTTGATCAACTCGAGGATCTTACTTTTTGGCTAAAATCAAACAAGTTTATCAAGCAGGCTACGATGCTACTTAACAATTGAATGGGTTTATCAATTAGAGGTATGGGACTCGCAACACGAACAAGTTCAATTTTAATTCGAATTACGTTACTCGACATGAACAACTTGATTTTGTGCAAGAGGATGATTATGCATTTATTCAATTACAGAATTGAATAAACAGTTGAAAGCAGTTGGTTGAGCTAGTTTTGCAAGTAGGTAGTACAGGGCCTCCGGCTAGTCCATCGTTTCTCAAACTAGTGGTTACAATCTATCCTTAATGTACTATTAAGAAATTATGTTTAAAATATTTTTAGTTATAATCAAGTGTTACAAGATTTCTTAACCATAAAATAACATTCAAAATAGAATGAAACTCAACTTTTCAAAAGGTGACAAAAACTGTTTTTCTTTTCTTAAGATTTTAATGATCTGCTGAGCTCTGAGCTCTTTGAAATTGAATCCAAACAAAATTGGAATCTGAAAACAGTGGTTTCAATCTCAATTTTGTTTTTTATGAACTTTCTGAAAAAATCCAAAGAGTCTTTATACCCCAGGTATGTATATGAACAATTGTACATATCAATCGTCATTAAATTTAATCTTTAAAAATGTGTTTGGTTATTTGGAGATTCATGATACTTTAAAAGGTTGACAAATTGTGACCATTAAAAAATATAATTTAAAAATTGTTTTGAACACAACAAATAGTATTCAAGTGTTATCCAAAAAGAAATCAAGAATTGGTTGCGCTTTTAATTTATAAAGCTATTTTTAAAGAACAAAGTCGAAGACACTTTTACGTTGTATTTTCTACCTCTGAAACTTGAAGATTTAATTTTGTTTTTTACGATTCTTAAAAGTAAAAATAATACTCATTATTAACCTATTTTCTTTCATGACAAATATCATAGACTTTTGAACATTCTGAGCCATTTGAATAGGTGCAGAAATATTGCTTTATATTACAAGTGTTCTATACAAGTTCTTTTAAAAGCTGGATTATATTTTTTCTTTAATTATTAATTAATTAATCATTTCTTTTAATGTTAATTTACTTGCTTTGACAGCTTACTCAGCTTTGACATTAAGTTTCGAGGAGAATTTTTTATCACAAAAGGGACCAATACTGCAAGTATTTTTAATGATATTTTTGTTAATGTGTATAATTGTATACAAAATATGGAAATTATGAATATTATTTTAGATATGGTCTACATTTTGGTCAAGAAAGTTATCAAAATATGTTATTAACGTTGGTATTTCTTATTCGTTAACACCGGTTTTGATAAAACATTTTATACAGAAATTGTTACGAAATTGTCAAAAACAAAATGACGACTGTATCACACGTACTCTTGGACAAAAGTAATTTTGAATATAAAAATTGTTTATAAATATCGATTTTTATATATATCGATTTTATTAGAGAAAAATGTTCAAATGCATAAAATTGCCTTCTGATTTCTAGAAAAGTCTGAATCTATGCAAATAAAGTTTAAAAAAATGTTTTATTGTTAAATTAATTTTTTATATAAGAAATTTCCTTAACTTTTTTTTTGTTTTTTTTTTTTCAAGAATTTGGAATATCAGTTATGAGTATTTAATAATACACATGTTACGAAAAATTTTCAAAGAAACAGCGTTCATTCTTTTTCAAGATACACATTGATTTCCAAAATCCTGCAGGGAATCACCAAAAGCCTTAAATACCAAGTTTGAAGAAAATTATTTCAGCGGTTTAAGGTGTAGGTTGAGGTACAGACATACGGACAGTTGGAATTGCGGGACCCACTTTTTCGTGTTCTTTATCATTGTAATGTCAACTTTGATCAAAATCTCGAGTTAAATTTTTTCCTAAATGCAAAACTTGTCCTATAGAATTTTTTTTTTTTTACTTTTGACGCACCCGCCTACCGGACTCTCCAATGGTTTTCAAATCTTTTACGGTCTACCAGCTAAACCTCCAAAAGTGTCTTGACGATCACCCCTTCGGAACCACTTTCGTATTACTTCAAGGGGGCTCCCGCTGTCTCGTGGTTGGCGTAGGTGCATATCATGTTCCACTTCTGTTCGCAGCAAGCATCTTTTCGATAATTTTGTCTGGGGTGATGATGCCGATGTTTCCCTCCAGTTTTTCTCTTTCGGATGCCCATCTGCTGCAGGCAAAGAAGGTACTCGTATGTTGCGCGTCATCTTCTTGAGAGTCCCCGTACTGGCAGGCTGGGCTGCTCGTTTTGCCGATCATGTGGAGAAAGGCGTTGAAGTATCCATGTCCGGTGAGTAACTGGATGACGTAATAGTTAACCTCACCGTGTTTCCGGTCCTTCCACTCAACCACGTTCCTGATCAGCCTCGCCGTCTATCGTCCTCTACTTTCCGAGTTTCAACGCTCTTGCCACTTCTGTTTCGTTAGCTGTTTAGCTTCCTCGGATGCCGCTTCCACTCCCATTTCCGCCCTTTTGTCTTAGACGTACTTCATTCCGTTGCTTTGTCGTAGACGTAATTCATTCCGTTGCTAGGAGATCGATGGGAGTCATTCCAGCGACTACAAAGACGGCTGGTTCCGACAGCGTTCGGTAAGAGCTGGCCACACGTAAAGCTCCGCGTCTCTGCGCTGCCGCCATCTGTTGCCGGTACTTGTCCTGTTTAAGTGTGTCCGCCCAGATTTCGCTACCGTACAGGAGGATGGAATGTGTTGTCGCCGTTAGTAACCTTCGCTTACTAGCCGTTGGCCCCCCACGTTCGCCATCAGTCTTCTCAGCGATGCGGCTGTTTTTGAGGTTCTTTCCGTTGCTGCCTTTATTTGTTGCCAGAAGGTAAGCTTTGTGTCGAGTCTCCTATCGTATACGAGTAGTTCCTATATTATATCAATAGTAAAAATAATACACTTTAATTCTGAACTAGCGACAATTGAACAATTAATAAAATCTTTCGGTTATAATGGCGTCGGCTATAATGACCATTTTTTGATGGTTGTTTTCAATAAATTTCGGATATTCGCTGCGTTGCGTAAGTTGCGTAAGATAGAGTTATGTTTGAATGTATCCAGAATTCTATAAAGTTGATGTGCTTTGCTTTGTGTGTCTGCTTACTTACAAAAACGGTTTTTCATTAGCGATATCTGAACTTTGACAGCTGAATGCAGCCATATTGTTGACAGCTACATCTGTCAAACTGGCAGTGATTTATTATATCTGTGTTGTCGAATCAAAATGGAGATAGTGTTCAAAAACATGTATAAATGATTAAATTGCTTCTGTTTGAGTAAACTTTCGAGCGGTAAGTTTTTAGAATCATATCCTACGACGAAGCCGATTTCCGGATGAATGTGTTTGTAACAAGCAAAATTTTCGAATTTCGTACGATCTCAATGCACTTGAGATTCATCAAGATTCAGCTCTCAGTTCTCGGTATGTGGATCATAGACCAAATAGGGTGGATTGACCACACATTCGACCTTTCGACGTCGCCAAAAACGATGTTAAGTGTTTGGCTTTCATCTGACAATGCTATATATTTTTTCCCAATCTGATCTAGCTGTAAGGGTTATATTCGTTCAAATCTCGAGTACAATGTACAAATTTGGGCACTCAAATGCGATAGAATTAAAAAAAGAGCTTTTAAAATAATAGGTAATAGAAGTATAACAAAAACATTTGAATCTCTGGAACACCGACGCCGTCGGGACAATGTTTCTTGTCTTTCATTATTTTAGCGTTATTTTTATAAGAAGTACGAGTATCCTAGTGAAACAGCCAGTTGCCATCCTGCCCATAAGCAATTTATTCGTAATACTCGCGCTTCAGGGAGTGCCTACCAGTATTCCCTTGAGACGTTAGGTTAAATTCAGAGATTCTTTCTCTAGCCACACTACAAGAATGTGGAATGTTCTACCAAACCTTATATTTCCCTCCTATTATGATATTCAGACATGCTCGCACTGTGCTCAAACATTTTCGGGGTAGTCATATTGTTTTTTTCCATTTAAAGAATTAATTTCATGCTTCTTAACATTTCTTATTGGGTTTATCTTTAAATTTCCATGTGTTATATGTATATTTCAAATTCTATGAGAATATTCTCTTTTCAAAATTCTTAAGTTTTGTATCAACGTCTGCATACTGAAAAGCTATACAGACTAAATTGATCTTAAGTTAATATTTTTAGCATCTACAATTATTTTTAAACTGAAGTTTTATTGCTAATTGAAGAGCTTAATCTTGAAGGTCGGACTATCAGAAACTAAGTAACTTGAGCAGATCTAAACGACTACGTGCAGGACGTTACGATTTTATTATTTTTACTTACAGTATAATTTAATCTATTGCTCCTTTTATATGCAGTATTGGATTTTTGGCCCCAATTGACAGCGCAATTTGGAGTTGAGATTGACAATTAACTTATGCCTAATTTTTAAAGTTTCCATTAAAAGAATGAAAACTAATAGGACTTCATTTCTAAAGTTCATAAGTTCCTCGAAAAGTGGACGGAATCGCAATTGTATTCAGTTGCAGTTGGACATATTTTTGATCTTACAGCAGATAACCTGCGTGCTTTGCTAACGTGTTTTTCAAAATATATTTTCTTTTTTTTAACTGCAACTTCCGATCACTTTTTCTGGATCTTACGAGCTCAGCTTATTTGAGTGGCAATATTTGACATATTCGTGGAAAATAAATTACAATTCAATACAATTCAAATGATTTGCTCTTGGGTTAAATATATTTTCGTTTGGATTAAATCTATTAGCGTTAAGTTTTATCTGAATTGTTTTTAGGTTAAATTGGTTTGCTATTTTGTTATTTGCGAATTGAGTGTAAAATTATTTATTTCAAAATAAATATTTTAAATTTAAATATCAAATTCTATTTCAAATAAAATTCGAGACGGGATTGGACGAACTGGTTGTTATGTAAAAGACTAAACATGTTAAAAATTAAACAAAAATGTTCATTTTATAACCATAAAATTATTTTTTTAAATGACAAAAACAACTCCTTTATTAGTTGGAGCTAAAAGAGGATGTCAAATATTAAAAGCAAATATTAGTCTACGCAAGAACACTATTATAAATCGGCTATAAATAAGCTTATGTTTACAAAATTTTGAAAACATTTTCAAGAAAAAATTTTAGTACGCCAATTTAAAATTTTTATTATTGTTCGAATAAAAATTAAATTAAAAAAAAATATTGAGCCGTTTTTGAGATATCGAATTTTCCAAAACAAAGATATTTTTTTTTTTTGAGTTTTGAAATGCAATGTTTTTCATACTTTTTAGAAGCTTCTCTATAAAAAATTTCATTAAAATCCGTTATGTTTGTAATGAGAAATTCTAAATTTGAAAAAATGGTTTTATGGTAGGTACATTAATTACTATGTATTTTGATTTCAAATTACTTTAATTAAAATATAGACCGTAAAAATTAATCGAAAGAAAAAACTTAAAGCAAAATTCTCGGCACTGTTTTCGATAAAAATACGATTTTCGAAAACCATTTTCTTAAATTTGTATGGTACCGTTTTTTTAGGTAAAATAATTTTTTTTTATATTTCAAGTTTTTAAAAAAATCGAGCATGGAGTTTTTGAAACATTGAGTTTTGAAAAAAAAAATTGAATTTTTTTTTAAAAATCCAAAAAAATTTTTTTGGAAAATTTAAATACTAAATAATATTTAAATTGATGGGGAGCTTTAGCATAAAAAAAATTATCAAAATCGGTTGTACCATTTTTGAAAAAATCAAAAACCAAAAAAATGGTTCCAAAGGGGTTACCAAAAATAACCATTTTTTGAAAAAAAATTTTCAACCATTTCCTAGCTTTAACTAACTGAATTTTTTTGAATTTTTTTTTTTAAATCTTTGGGACAGTTTTCCAGGCAAAAATATTTATAAAATTTCGAAAAAAATCGTCTGTCAGGTAACGTTATATTTAGTCTTAAGAGAACAGATGTGTAGGGGGAAAATTCAAAAAAATTTTAAAGAAAATGTGCCGAGCCGTTTAGGCTGTAGCCGGACAAAATCTCTAGTTTGTTTTTTTTACGAAATTATAACTTGCCATTTGATTGTTCATAAAAAACAAATTCATTTTGAGTGAATATTTATCTTTCACAACTTTTTGAATAACCTAAGATTAAACCTATCTAAATGAGCGGTAGTGTATATTGCCGTAGATACTATATACGTCACAATGAAGTCAGTTAGCTTATCTTATCGGGATTTCTGTCGTTGATATCTAAAAAAAAATCATGCCAAAGGCTTTTTATATCTACGAAATTTGTTTTTTTTTGGTCGTAAATATTTACAGAAAGTTTTGTGTGTTTTTTTTTTTTTGATAACAAAATTTCGTTGAAATGTGTTTTCGATAAGAAAAAATTGCACAATCAAAATTTTTAAGTTTAAATAATGCAAAAGCAATATAAATATCAAACTTGAAACACTCTACATAATGGGGAGCTTCAGAATATAAGAAAAAAAACTTCTTGAATAGAAAAGATATTCAGAGTAAGTGTTCATGAGAGTATCAAAGAGGTCTTGAATTTTTCTAATGTTCTTTTATTTTATTTTAAAAAGCAACAAAAATCAATGACAAAATCGAGATAATTGATATCTAGCTGGTGCATCCAAACCAAAAAGCATTGTCAGCTTGTTGGAAAATGTATTTCATTGTAGTTCGGTCCCTCAATTAAGTGGATAAACTTTTTTACGAGTTAGGGGGATTCTTGTATAAGTTTTTTTTTTTGTTTTGTTAAGCAAATCAACAGATAAAATATATTAAGAGAAGAAAACAACATCTTTTTAAATTGCACTTGAAACAAGACAACACTTTGTCTCTGGATTACGTATATTGTTCACGAACCATGGCAGATTGGTTGTGTCTAGCTTCTTCTTCTTCTTTGTCGAATATGTAACCCTAAATGGACATTTCAGAGAGAAAAAAGTGTACATTCCGATCAGACTTCGTTTATTTGTTTACGGTTTTTACAGTTTCTCCATATTATGATCTTTTTTTCAAATTCCTCCCAAACCTCACAGGTTGGGGTATGGTGCAATCTCTTTTTTGGTTTTAAGTTTATAGCTTTTTTAATGATAGAGCAATATAGTAAATCTTAGAAAATCTATGTTCTTCTTATAGTCTTGAGTTGGAAATTAATGATATGTTTGTGGAGAGTTTTGGAAATAAATAATTAAAATTATGTGTCTTTAAGTGTTATGAGTTCTGTGGAGCCATAATGATATGAATACCTGAGATGAACGAAATTATAGAAGGTTATAATTAAAGATGGAATGAGGCGGTCTGAAAATGTGTTGATTGATCTTTCTTTTATTTTTAAATATAAAGTTGGACTAAATGCAGAACATCTTTGGAGCAGTTAACTGAAAAACGAAGATATATTATACAATAGATATATTTTCTATTAGGTACTCATTAGAAGAGATAAGCATTTGCTAATTTATCTATTTTAGTTGGTGTTTGGTAAGAAATTATCAGCTTTAAGTAACCACTTATCATCTCCTCACGAGTCATGGGGTCATGGGGGATTTACTTCGGTTCAAAAAGAAATTACAAAAACAGTGCCAAAGTAAGTTTGTGATCAAAGTGTACATTTAGCATTTTTACTTGCCATATATGTACTATAGGGCAAGTTCTGCAATCGAACTCGAGATTTTGATCAAAATTGACATTACGATGATAGCGAAGACGAAAAAAGTGGGTCCGGCAATTCCGTCTGTCCGTCTGTATGTCTATACCTCGAACTACAGCCTAAACTACTATAGGTATTTTCTTCAAACTCGGCAGTTAAGGGTCTTCGGTGATTCTCTAGAGGAAAAATTGAAATTTTTGTTTAGATCCAAAACTAACGGTACCCCCTATACACCCGTAATGCAAAACCTTATTTATCTCGAAAACGGCTCTAACGATTTTGATGAAAAAAATTAAGTGTGATATTATGGACATGAACTATATTTTGGTCAAAACAAAATTTGGGGGGAAATGTTATTAGGGGTATACCTGTCATAAAACCGTTTTTTTAATCTTCGAATTTCTCACCAACGGCTCTAACGATTTTAACCAAAATTTGTATGCATGAGTTCCTTTGCATTTGAAAAAATATAAACTAAAAATTATTTCGAAAAAATAGTTTTTGGATTTTTTAAAAAATTATAAAATTTTTTTTTGAAAATTCAATATCTTGAAAACCGATACACGGTTAAATTTTTAAATTACGTTTTAAAATGTATTTTATTAAATACTAACAATTTGCATATGAATTTATTTTATAAAAATTTTAAGGAAAATTTAGTACACAAAAAACATGTTTCAGTGTGTCTGTATGTCTGTACCTCTCACTACAGCCTTAACCACTGGACCTATTTCTTTCAATCTCGGTAGTTAAGGGTCTTCGGTGATTCCCTAGAGGGGAAATTGATTTTTTTTTAGCTCCAAAACTAACGGTAGGTATACCCCCTATACAACCGTAATGCAAAACCTTATTTATCTCGAAAACGGCTCTAACGATTTTGATAAAAAAAATAGGTGTGATATTATGGACATGGGCTACATTTTGGGGCAAAATGTTATGAACGGTACCTGTCATAGAACCGTTTTTTTGATTTTCGACTTTCTCATTAACGTCTCTAATGATTTTAACCAAACATTTTTAACAGGAGCCCCCTTAAGTTTAAAATAATATTGTGTATAAAAATATTCGAAAAAAATTTAGTTTTTGTTTTTTGAAAAATCAATATCTTGAAAACGTGTGAACGATTATTTTTTGAAATTATTTCCTAAAATCTATATTTCTAAGCACTTAAAATTGGCATCCCAAATATTGTTCTAGAAAAAATTGAAAGAAATTTCTTATATAAAAAATTACTTTAATAAAACGATTTTTGAACTTTATTTGCGCAAATTCATACTTTTCCGGAAATCAGACCGCAATTCCATACATTTGAACATTTTTATCTCATTAAATCCATGTTTTATTTATATAAAATGTATTTTAAATTCCAAAGTACTTTTACATATTCTGACCAAGTTCGTGCGATCCAGTCGTGCATTTTATTTTTTATTTATTTTATTTCATGAACTGCGTACACTGTAAGATATAATTATCCTATTTACAGTGAAGCTTTATAATTGTACAAATAAATGTTGGATATTTTAAAATGTTACAAATTTACAAATAAAGTTTTCAAGTTTATAGAGAGAACAATAATTATCTATATTCTATATACATTTTTCCAAAACGAAGTTTAAGTTCTTTCTTCAGTAGAATCATGCTATTTATGCTTCCTAACTGATGCGGTAAATTCCAAAGACGTGTAGAATTCACAAAAAACTGGCGTTAGACATCATACGCAGCTAAAGCTAGGGATCAATAAGAAAGAGAATGAGATTTCATTGTAGAGATCAATAGGTTGTTGAGTTAAAAGTATATCCGCAAACAAAATTAAAGACCGAAATTTGAGTAGGTTTTCAAAAGATATTCCAAGAAAGCGTGATGCATGTTGCCAAATACTGTCGAAGCAGCGTAGTCCATGCTTCCATGCACTGTTAAATGCAACAGTAAGTTTTCTTTTACTTTCGTGATCCATATTGCAGAACATTTCACAGCCGTAAGTAATTAGTGGAGTAATAAGAGTTATAACGAGCAACGTTCGGATATTTAAGGGGGTATAGTATTGTGTTGACCAAAGTTTGCGAACGACACCGTATGTTTTACTGACAATATAAGCAACGTGGTTTTTTCAAGTTAGGCTGCGGATCGCGCAATATTTTATAATTTTTGGAAGTTCAATAATATATAGAGAAAAAAACAATAGACCAAGTATACATAGATCCCTTGGGGACACCGCTTTTATTTAAAATAAAATTCGAGAGGATTGCTTTATGTTCAACCGATTGCGTTCTTTTGGTAAGATAAGAATAGATCAGCTTGACAAAGTCTGAGGAAAAGTTATTCGCAAGGAATAGAATGATTCACCATCACCATGTCGAATGCCTTCAAAAAATCGATGAGTATCAAAAACCTGACATAATTATTATCTATAGATTTTTGTATGTCCTCCTTTCGTACGAAATTCAGATTGCTTTGACGTCAATATATTTTCGCGCTCAAGGAACATACTTATTTTAACATACAGAAATGATTTTTTCAAACACTTTTGAAATTCTCCTAAAATCATCTTCTCTCGAGGTTTTTGGAATAGGTATTATTTTTGCAATGGAAATTCGTTAGTAACTATAACCGAATTAAATATATTGATTATATTCAATTAAAAAGTTCAAGTGACCTCAACTCCAAGGTGCGTTTCGCCCAGGTACGACAGTGGGCTCATCAGTTAGATGCTGTCGTACCCTTCTAAGACGCAAATATTGGTCGATGTTTACCGACTCTAATAAAATTTACAGCTTTAAATTTTATTAGAGTCGGTAAACATCGACCAATATTTGCGTCTTAGAAGGGTACGACAGCATCTAACTGATGAGCCCACTGTCGTACCTGGGCGAAACGCACCTTGGAGTTGAGGTCACTTGAACTTTTTAATTGAATTTAATTCAATCACTCCACTTAAACAGAAATAATTTTCATTTCTCTATGTATTGATTTAATAGTCTGACCACGGACATTGTTGTTCTAGGTGTCTGAATTTAATCAAATTCCCCTAGAACGATAAAATTCACAGTCTATTAAAGCTTTAAATTTTATTAGAGTCGGTAAACATCGACCAATATTTGCGTCTTAGAAGGGTACGACAGCATCTAACTGATGAGCCCACTGTCGTACCTGGGCGAAACGCACCTTGGAGTTGAGGTCACTTGAACTTTTTAATTGAATTTAATTCAATCACTCCACTTAAACAGAAATAATTTTCATTTCTCTATGTATTATATTGATTATATACGGCAACAATACATTTAAGAGGCATTTTTTTTGCGGGAAGTGCAACAGGAAATCGGCACGTGCCACTGATTTGGAAAATTTTTTTCCATAAGGCCTCTGCCAACAATCTTTGTTGGGCAGGGTTGTCATCATAGATGAGCGTTGGAACCGAAGAAGAAATTGAATCTTTTAGGTTCTTAATAAATTACCAGAAATTTTTACTGCATTTGGGAACTAGCAGGGGTTTTTCTGGTCATGTAAGAATTTGGTTCTTTTTCTAACAGCGTTGTATTGGTTTCTGACTTGTTTATGCTTTTACAGATATTTTTTACTTGGGTTGTTTTTGTAATAGCGGAAACTCACTTCTCTCAAAAAGTAGCTTCTTTACAGCTTGTATCGAACCAAGACTTTTCCTTACGTTTTATACTCTTAAATCTGGAATAAAGTACGCATCCCAAGAAAAATCACTTCTTTGATCATATCGAAACTGACATCAATTTCATTATCGAGGAAACATATTTACCAGTTAAAGAATCGGGTGAGCTCATCTACAAGCTGAGTTAGGTAAAGTAAGGTGCATCTCAGCAGAGAGCTCAACATATCATCCTTCGGGTGTTGTCTGTCCTGAATAGCGGAGCCAACTTGAATTGTGTACATTGAAGTCGGCCGCAATAACGACTTTCGTGTGAGAGTACAAGGAAACAATTCGGATGATGTAAAATTATAAGACCGTGATGGAGTATTGGTATTTAGTTATTTCCAGGCAGGCGAAATCCTGAAAAATCAGTAATCGCACCAACCCACAGTGCGGCCGAAAGCTACTTTGTGCGGCCAAAAGTCGAAAAACGTAGAGAATGATCCACAAATTGGTATATAGGGGTTTTCGGGGTCGCTGATTACGAATCTGTTATCAGAATCAGCAAATTCAAAATGGCCGACCTAATATGGCGTCATGTCATACGAAAAAACTTAAAATGAAACTTTGATAGTTGGTTAAAAAATTTTGTTTTGATATTATTAGGGCATGTACTTGAAAATTTATTAAAAATGAACAAACTCAAAATGGTGGTTATGGCAATATTATATAACAAAAAAAAAATGGAAAAAATTATTTATATATTTTTATTGAAATCGAACACAGTAATTTATAAATCGTAAATTTAGAAATACAAAATGCAATATGAGCAAACAATATATAAGTTAATCCGATATTTACATGAAAAAGTTTTCATTGCCCATCTCGTAACAGTCACAATCATCTACGAGTACATCTGTATCTGTTTCAGAAGCAGAAGAGCTGTCAAAAGATTGTTGTTCATTTACTGTTTGATTATTTACAGGTGGAGGTGCTAACAAATTGATACAGTCTTTAGACAAAGATTGTCTTTTGACGATAATGGTTTCTTGCGAAATAAGCTTGATAGATTTAAGAATAATTATTACATGCTTCTTGTGCATTTTCCGACATTTGACAGATAGTTAACACTGAATATTTTATTATTTCGGGGCCATGAATTAAAAGTTTGTGAACTAACGTGGGCATACAATACCAGGGATATCTATTGTTGTAAATTAAGGTACTATTACGGTCTAGAACGCCAAAAAACGCATGATTTTTGGGAATTTTTTTCTTGGAAACTTTATTAGATAATAACATAATTTTTATTAAATAATGAAAACATGCATCAAGAGCACAAGAACATTTTTTTTGTCTTAATTTTCTAATTTTGGCCGAATTATAGAGGGTACCAACATTGACTCATCAAAAAACACATTGTCCCATTGCGGACAGTTAATCTCCGGATCTACTGAACCGATTTTCAAAAAACTTGTTGCAACTTGATTGTTTTTATGTTTTCTAAGACAATTTACCACAATTTGACCAAAAAGTTATGAACAAAAAAATGGCGACCCAAAAAATGCCAAAAAAATTTCCAAAAAAAAAAATTATTTTTTCAAAGCTTGACATTTTTTGTTTTTTTTTACTTTTAAAACAAATTATGATAAATTGTCTCGTAAGAAACCTTCCTTAAAATAACCCGCTTTGTTTTTTTTGTTTCAGTCCAGCCAATCCTGAGATTAATGTATTTTTTGAAGAGTCGACGTTTGCGCCCTCTATAATTCGACCAAAATTAAAAAAATTAAAAAAATTTGTATTCTTGACGCATGTATTCATTATTTAAAAAAAAATTTATGTTATTATCTAATAAAGTTTCCGAGAAAAAAATTCCCAAAAATCATGCGTTTTTTGCGATTTCTAGACCGTACTATAGTACCTCAAATAGCTTTGAGAACAAGAAACAGCAAAAAAAAAAGTTTTCACTAAAACAAATATTTTTTTTTTTTGAAGTAAACAAATAGCGTTGACATATCTCTGTCTAACAATGTACTATTTAGGAATTTTTATTCAGAAATTCTTTAACTTATTTTACGCACCTGCAGCTGTTGAATTCATTTTATTGCAATAGATTTGCTTGGAAATAAAAACTTTCACACGTGTTTTTATGGAACTGTATACGAGTATTAGCCTATCTTAACGACGCGTGACTACGTTAACTTAGCAGGCACATTCAGACTAATATTCTGGAGGGGATTTGCGGCAAGAGGCTCTACTACGAACATTTTTCGTCTCCTAGGGGTCTCTTTTAGACAGCATGATGACAGAAAACCCCTAACTCAAAACTTTTATTTTTTACTTTTGGCCGCAAAAAGATGCCTTCGGCCGCATTGTGCAACCTGTGTTTCACCTAGTGCCAAAGCAGCTGGTCAAAACACTGTTTTGAAAAGTACGTTGCAGATAGTTATTAAAGAGGATGAAAAAAGCTTCGAGCATTATAATACTCCAAAAAGAAATGCTTCATCATCGCTATACTTATCTTTAGGAATAATGCAGTCAGTAAGCCTGCTTTACTTGGATTCCTATTTTATTTAGCGCTCGTAAGTGCTTTTTGTGGTTTGAACATGAATACCAAACAGAGCTGATGTCACAATGCACATTCTACAGTGGACTTTTTTTTTAATATACTTAAAGTAACTTAATTAATTGTATTGCATGGATATGATACAAATCCGAAAACACATATTTACCCACTTTTTTAAATCCTAGAAAAATATAAAAACAATTGAAAGTGTGAAACAGGAAAGTCTGCTGTCGTAAAAAATCACCCTGAAGATTAATCAAATTTTATCATTGACATTATTCGTAAGGCAATAAAATTATTTTTCTAAGAAATTACGACGCAATTAATATTTTTTTTTAATTCTTGTTAAAAATAAAAACAAGACATATGGGTACGTCAAAGTCTATTTTAACCAAAAGAATTAAAGAAACAAATTGAAATCTCAGTTTTATGACAAAACACTTACAAATTCAAAGGAAATATCATAATTTCATACAAAGCTAAATAAACTGACGGACGGCATAATAATTATTATGCATCGAAAATGATTTACTATGCATGCGCAGTGCAGAGTAAGTGTTGATTCCCTTCGCGGTGCGCAGCGCCCGCACGTCCTCCTCCTGTGGATGCACGTCCGTTAGCCTCGAATTGAATGTGCAGGAATCCACGGGAGTCTATAGTGCGTAAATACTATTAAGTAGGCAATAATATACGTCCACACATATTTAAAGAATCGACGCTTCGAAGCGTTGCTATTGACGAACTTTGGTTTTATTGGAAAATTTGTATATGCGACAATGGAGCGTTTTCATTTAAATTATTACATTTGATCTTTTTATATTTTGTCTAAAAATTGAAAAGAAATTAAGAAACAATAGTTATATTTAAAGTTATGATGTATTATGCATGGGAGGTTATAAGCTATTACGAAGGTACTAATCATGTCAGTAACCAGTTTTCCATTGCGAAATTCCACAAGGTTTAGAGTTATTCAAAAATATGTTCCATTATCTCGAGTTAACCCCAAGTTCGAATGATCTTGCACTGAAAAGTTGGTCAAAAAAAGTCAGATTTTGGAAGATGATCTTATTAGTTCAAATTGTATGTCGGTAGTAAAGGGGAGAGTACGATAACTTGGCCGCCAAGATTTGATAACGGGTTTTTGTAGGGGGGTCAAAAATAAGCACTTTTTACTATGGGAGGGGGGGTCTATCTCCCCCCGTTTAGGAGGTAGGGGCACTTTTAGAAAAAATGGTTTAAATTGAAAAAAAAATATTAAAAAACAACGGCAACACCTACAATAAAGTGCTATACTGCGTTTGAAAGCCAGAAGATTGTTCTATAATCCTGCATTTAAATTAAATTACTCATGTCAATGGTTTTTGAGAAATTCGCATTTAAATTCCAAATTTTGATAAAATAACGTGAAAAAAAAAGTTTAGACCGATTGTTTTAAAAATTTTGAAATGAAATTGTAAATTAACTTATATGTGATCCATGTATCTATCAGTTCTTAATCGAACACAAAAAACCGCATGGTTCTATGTCTTCTAGTTTTTGAGAAAATCGAAAATTACCAAAACTACTTTTTTTGATTTTTGGTGGTGACGGTGATTCCATTTTAAGGATTAATGTTAATAAACATAATGAATCTTTGTTAGTTCAGTACCGCAATTCATTTAGCGTTACCCAGAATGCACCATGAGGAGGTAGAATTGCATCTGGGTCAGTTATTTTATCAGTTAGTCAGGAGTTAGTCAGTCATAGTTAGTTAAAAATGATCAAAATGTATTAAAAAGGTGTGTAAGTCTCGTCAATAAAGCCATCGTCCGTACTATAACAGTCGAGTTCGTTGAGTTACTCTTTTATGGTGGGAAGCCGAGGATGTTTTGGCGGTAAAACACTTTCTAAATTTTCGCGCTGAAGGGTGGGAGGATCGATGTCTTTTAACTGTAAACCCTCACATATATCACCATCGGTATAACAAGGGTAAACTTTTTTTACATCTGATAAAAACTCTATTATTTGCGAAGCCCAGTCGTCCTTATATTTCCTTTCTAGGCATTATTTTCGATAGAAAAATAGTGCCATGTATTGGTGAACATGGTCAGAAGTTTGTTTTGGTTTTCAAGATCGTTTATTGTATTATTATATGTATTTAGTGGACATTGGATAAATAGAATAAATTTGAATTTTTTTAAATACAGATTCTGTGAATGCAAAAGAAACTTTGCATGCACCCAACCTCGCACCTACCCCAAATCCTATAGTGTGCCCAAGCAGGGGGGTTGCAGGGGGGCAGCATGCCCCCCCATACATACTTTACTGTTTATATATTGTAATGTTGGAAGCTAGCACTGATTTATTTATGTAAGGAAGCAAAAAATATCAAACATTTTGTAGAAAAGTAGTTTAAGTTATTTTCGATTTTCTCAAAAACCAGAAGACATAGAACCATGCGGTTTTTTGTGTTCGATTAAGAACTGATAGATACATGAAACACATGTAAGCTAATTTACAATTTCATTTCACAATTTTGAAAACAATTGGTCTAAACTTTTTTTTTCACGTTATTTTATCAAAATTTGGACTTTAAATGCGAATTTCTCAAAAACCATTGACATGAGTAATTTAATTTAAATGCAGGATTATAGAACAATCTTCTGGCTTTCAAACGCAGTATAGCACTTTATTGTAGGTGTTGCCGTTGTTTTTAATTTTTTTTTTTCAATTTAAACCATTTTTTCTAAAAGTGCCCCTACCTCCTAAACGGGGGGAGATAGACCCCCCCCTCCCATAGTAAAAAGTGCTTATTTTTGACCCCTCTAAAAAAATCCGTCATCAAATCTTGGCGGCCAAGTTATCGTACTCGTGCCGTAGTAAATATTACACAGTTCTAGGTTTATTAAAACATAGTAATATATTTTTCTATTTTAACTAGCTTCAGACCTACATAAGTCCAAAGCTTATGTTAGAAAACAAATTATTTCAGAGTTTAATGTATGTACATGTAGGTAAGCTTGTTGTTAATAACTATCGAACTTCACATTGCAATGTTAAAGAACACGAAAAACCGAGTCCTGTAATACCGATCTAAATTCTAAACTGCTGAAGTAATTTTCTTTAAAATTGATAATCAAGGTTCTTAGGTGATTCTTTTTAGAGCCGGAAATTTACCCCCTCACAGCAATTTTCTCTTCATTTTGTACAATCTAAGCCGATTTGCTACAAACATGAACCCATTGTGATTTAGAGTTTTCCTAGTAGTGAAATTGAACTCGTTGTTTAGCTTTAAAAAATGACATTTTTCGTAGGGTTTATATCGCATACAAGTACAAATGATTTTTTTTTTTTATGAATATGGATCTTCCGATTGAGCAACATTTCGCGCATTTCGCTCGAAAATCATATTCACAAACCAGGCCCATTTCTAGATGAATAGATTCTTAAACAAGCAAAGTTGTAAAATTTGAGATAATCACAATGCACATGAGATCCACCAAATTGCAATGCATCCAGACAAAGTCATTGTTGTTGTGGATTTTGGGCTAGTGGCATCATCGATAAATACGATGGCCATTGGCATTAACCGAATCGACGAAGTGATATTTAACTGCGCTGTTAAAAAAAAGTTATTAACTAATTTATGTGAAATTAAATTATCTATGTTTATTAGTTATTTTTTTGTTAAGAAAAGAGAAAAAAAATATATTTTAGATGACTAGGGTTACAAGAAAAGAGAATGCAATCGGAACAAGGAGTAAAAAGATAAATTATAAAATAAAATTGACGGTCGTCGAATCGACAAAGGTTACCCTTCTAGGGTTAACGACAAGCGCTATATTTCTATGATAAATAATTTCTTGTGACCCAAAAATGGACAATTTGAAACACCAAAAAAATGTGGCTTCAATAGGGCGGCGCGTGCAACGTGCCACACAGCCCGTGCCAAAGTGAACATTTTGCACGAGCGATTTCCGAGTGTATCGGCCATCGAGATCGTGCGATTTATTTATTTATTTATTTTTTCATCAATCAGAGTTACAAATCTCTTATAGACTTTAGAATATAATGATAATTATAATACAGTAAAACCAGAGAGAAAAACCCGCTTACCTGAAACACTTTTTTCATCCCCAAGTATTTTCCGACCACTTTTCCTTAAAATACTCCGCTTAAGTGAAATTTAAGCGAAAAACCCGGATAACTGAAACATATTTTCAGTTAATTTTTAATATTTTTCATCAAAAAAACCTCTATTAAGTGAAAAAAAGAATTGAGTCGAACAGAACAAAAATTTGCTAGTTTTCGTTTTTCAATAAATTATTTTTGTGTTATTTAATCGTTGTTTTATGTAACTTCTTTCAAGGCAAGTCCAAAAGATAAAAACAATATTGTTTCTAGCATTAAATCTCTGCTTAATAAAATTTTTAAAACCGCTTAAGTGAAATTTTTGTTCACTTATCCGAACTCCGCTTAAGTGAAATTATTGTTCACTTAAGCGGGGTTCGTTTAAAAAAAACCCGCTTAAGTGAAAGAAAGACTGTGACATTTTGCCGTTTGTCTTATCGGCTAACCTAACCTAACCTAAGTCAATGCCAATAAACCACAAGCCACCAGTACCCCCAAAAATAACGTAGTCAATGCCATTTGTCAAATTCAGTCAGTTCTATGCCCTAGAATTATGTAAAAATGGACGTTTCAGATACGCGCCACTCAGCAAAATCATGGCAGACATTTGAATATTGTTATATTTCATACACAATGGTATAGAAATTTAATGAAATTTCACTCACAGTTTGTTTTATTATAATTTAAAGATAAAATAAAATGCACGATTGGGTCGCACGAACTTAGTATTATGTAAACGACTAAGAATTTCAAAAATGAATGTTATTAGAGAAAAACTGTTCATAAGTATAAAATTAATTTTTTAAATGACTAAAACAATTCCTTTAGAAGTTGGAGCTAAACACAGGTTGCCATTTTTTAGTTTATACAAGAATAAAAATTATAATTTGTTGTAGTTAGCTTTTATGTATAAAATTTTTAAAACATTTTTAAGAAAAAATGTTGGTAAGGCAATTCAAAATTTGTATTATTATTCGAATAAAAATTAAATTTACAAAAATATCAGTAATATCTTAATTTCAATTTTTTTCTATTAAATTATAGATTGTAAAAATTAATAGTAAGAAAAATTTTAGCAAAATTCTCGGAACCATTTACGAGAAAAATACGATTTTCGAAAACCATTTTTTAACATTTGTGTGGAGGGTACCGTTATTTTTACGTAAATAATTTTTTTTTTCACATCATGTGACTTATATTAAGAAACGTTTATTTATCAAGTTTTAAAAAAATCGAGCATGGAGTTTTGAAAAAAAAAATTTGAATTTTTCTTAAAAATCCAAAAAAATGTTTTCGAAAATTTGAATACACAATAATATTCAAACTGCTGGGGAGCTTTAGCATAGCAAAATTATCAAAATCGGTTGTACCGTTTTTGAAAAAATCAATAGCCCAAAAAAATTGTCCCAAAAAATGGAAACATTTTTTCAACCTAGCTTTTATTAAATGAAATTTTTTGAATTTTTTTACTTGCGACTTATAGGTACTATAAGGCAAGTTATGCATCCGTAAAAAAAATCGAACTCGAGATTTTGATCAAAGTTGACATTACGATGATAGGCTAAAAAAGTGGGTCTCGCAAATCTGTCTGTCTGTCTGTCTGCTCGACTACAGCCTAAACGGCTCGGCCGATTTTCTGTAAGCTTGGTTGATATCATTTTTAATTTCCCCCCCCCCCCCCCACACGTTTTTTCTTTTTTTTTAAGACCAAAAATAAGGGTACCTGCCATACGAATTTTTTTCGAAATTTTATAAATATTTTTTTTTCTTTTTTCAAAAACTGTTCGATAGATTTTAAAAATAAAAATACAAAAAAATTTCATTTAGTTAAAGCTAGGTAATGGTTGAACAAAATTTGTTTGGAACCATTTTTTTTTTGTTTTTGATTTTCTCAAAAACGGTACAACCGATTTTGATCATTTTTTGTTGTTGCTAAAGCTCGCCAAAAACATAAATAAAATTGTGTACTGAAATTTTCAAAGAAAAATAATTTGGATTTAAAAAAAAAACTTCATTTTTTTTCAAAACTCAATATTTCGAAAACCCCATGCTCGATTTTTTTAAAACTAAATAAATAAAAGTTTTCAATATAATCTGTAAGATGTGAGAAAAAAAAATTGTGTTACCTAAAAATTAAGGTACCTACCATACAAATGCTAAAAAATTAAAAAAAAATGGGTTTCAAAAATCGTATTTTTCAGCGCCTAGAGTTTTGACACATTTTTTTTTTCTTTCAATTAATTATTACGATCTTTAATTTAATAAAAAAAAACTTGAAATTAAGATATTACAGCTTGTACCTACCATAGAACCATTTTTTCGAATTTTGAATTTCTCATTATCCACATAACGGATCTAAATGTAATTTTTTATAGAGGAGCTTTTAAAACAGTCTAAAACACATTGCATTTCAAAACTTTAAAATAAACATTTTTTGAATTTTTGAAAAAAAATAAATATTTTTTTCTTTTTTTGAAAATTCGATATCTCAGAAACAGCTCAATATTTTTTTTGTAAATTTAATTTTTATTCGAACAATAATAAAAACTTCATGAATAGTTTTCTCCAATAACATTCGTTTTTAAAATTCCTAGTCTATTACATAGGAGCAAGTTCGTGCGACCCAGTCGTGCATTTTATTTTTTTAATCAGTGGGACAGTTTTTGAGAAAAAAAATATTTACAATATTTCGAAAAAAAAAACGTATGGCAGGTACGGTTGTTTTTGGTCTAAGAAAAGAAGAAAACTAGTGGGGGGAATTTAGAAACGATATCTACAAAGTTTAACGAAAATCGGCCGAGCCGCTTAGGCTGTAGAACAAACAGGCAGACAGAATTGCGAGACCCACTTTTTGAGTCTTCGCTATGATTGTAATGTCAGCTTCGATCAAAATCTCGCCTAAGTAGCAAGCAGAGATGGCAGAGTAAATAACGTCAGGTTATCTACTCAATTTCCTACACGTAGTTTATCGGGTAAACTACACGCTTGACGTGTTTCATTTGTTACCTACACTTGCTACACGCTTAAAAAAAAAACGAGTAATTTCATTTTTTGAGGACGATTATTACCAAACTGACCTGACATATTGTCAAAATATTGTTGATAAAATTCATTTTAATATAAAATCATATCCTTCATCCTTTTTTTTTGTTTTAATTTAAGAAAATTTTCAAACCAAAAGAAAACATATAATCTACAAAAAAAATTTAAAAAAGATAAAAAAAAAAATTGAAAACGTCAAATCAACGTCTGTTTGTTTGTCAAATGATTGTTAATCTTTGACGCAAATATTGCTATCGTCAAATAAGTAATAATTGTTTCGCTTGCACAAAATCTGTTCGATCAACGTCAGTCAATTTTCTCACAAACATTTGTCAATTCGATTTTCTACTGCAGATTTGTCCCCCAAAAGATTTATTCGAACATATGACGTTAGAAAATTGTGTTATCGAAAATAATACATTTTGTACGTTTAAAAACCACTTTCCATTGCATTTTTGAAGCAAATGACGTTTTTGAAAACGCCCGTAAACAGGAGGTTCAAATATACTCACACTCAGCAACTCTTTTTATTTGAAGTGATATATTCATTATTGACTTCTTCAACTTTTTGTCTATCATGGGCTTACTGATATTTCAATTGATTGTTGTTTTGACAAAAACAAAATGATTTACTAGTATATGATTCCCCAACTGCCGATGTATTTGTTGACTTCTTATGCAAAATCTAACAAAGTTTTAGAAAATTGATCAAGAATGTAGTGGCTACCTAGGGAAACAAATGGTTATCGTGGTCATAGGCGACTAAGGAATGAAAAGGGTAAATCACTTTTGGGAAGCAGATAAGTAAACGTTAATAGGGAAAATATTTAATGGGTCTCACGAGTACAATCTACACCGCGTTACACGACATTGAACTCCTCGACCAGGACACAAATTTGGTACAGATCGCTGAGCGATGTCGCAGCGTGAGTGTAGGGCCGGTGGTTGAATCTGCAAATACATTCCGTTCGTGAAGGATAAGAATTGGTAAAAACACGACTGTTCGGGAAAATATAGGAACTGAAAACAATTGGCGAAATGTGAAAGCTGCCAAAGAATTTGACAGGAACGTGAAATATGAGCTATGAGTTACAGCGGTTATCCTTAAACGTCGCAGCTGTGGGGATTTCGGTTAGTGTCTAGGATAGAAACGTATTGTAGTAAGATAAACAAGTTTAATTTAGTACCGCCTAAAAGTATGATAGGGCAATCATATAAATAGGGTTATGGAAATAGACTATTAGAATGAGGTAGTACACTATAAGGAGTGTTTCATAATTTGAATGTAGGTCAAGGGTTGATGAACTATATAATCCTAAGCAGAGATGGCAGAAATGCATGTTTTTTTGAAAAACTACATTTACTACGTCTGCTACATAAAGTAGGTAGTAAATGTAGTTAAATGTAGTTAACGTAGTAAATGTAGTAGACGTAGAGTTAACTGTCAAGATGGGCAAATTCATTTTAAATTCTCATAATTTTATAAGTGTGTCCGGCTATCTTTAGTGCACCTGTGAGAATTGCGATTTAAATAAAAAGAAAATATATTAGAAAAAAATATTAAATAAAAGACGCCTACTCAAGGAGGAGGAAAAAGTGTTCTCTCAATGGTCATTTGTAGACACTAAAGTCTGAAATGGACAAAGCCAAAAACGTCCAAAAAATCTTATTGATATTTATTATTCCTTAAAAATAATAGATAAAAATAACAGATAAATATTAAATTTGTACGTGTTTTACTTAAATTGCGAATTTCATAGTTCAACACATTATTTGGTCCTTGTTCTTTTTTCTATGATTTGACTTTTATTAAGTATTGCGATTTTAATTGCCATTTAGGCTAGTAAATTATTTCTTTTTATTTATCTATTTTTTTTGTGCAAAATTTAATGTTTTTCTTTTAATGTAATTCGTGTAACAAATGTAGGTAATAAATGAAACAAATCAAGCATGTAGTCTACCCGATAAACTACGTGTAGTAAATTGAGTAGATTACCTGACGTAATTTACTCTGCCATCTCTGATCCTAAGCAATCGATTTTCGTTAACGAGCGGTAGTTAGATAGCAGGATGAGCGGCGGTACTCAGTACAGTATTAGAGTACAGCATTCTAAATCGAACCACCGCAGTAAGAGGAAGTGTCTGCTTAGCATAATAGTGCAAGCAAACAAATATATAGTGCATTCAAAATCGCAAACTAAGCGGAAAACTAATATAATATCAATTTATAGTGAAATTTATATAGCTTCCTATTACGTTTGGTAGAACAAATAATTTTATTTTATATTCGAGTTTGCTGGATAGGGTGTTAGGGGTAAGTAAACGATACCAAAAAAAAAAAGGGTTTCCTTTTCTTGTGAGGATGGTTACAAGTCAATTTATATTTTATTGAAGGTGAATTTCTGGAAGTCGTTTGCTAACGCATCCCGAGACGGGACTGTCGGTTACTATCAGTGCTTGGTTGGACAGCGTTTCGTTGGATTTTGATGACTACCGTGAAGGCGGTTTGATGAGCCGTATGGCGAGTGATATTGCTCAATGAAATTTGGAAAGTCTGTGAAGTACCCAGACCCCCAAGTAACATAAAAATTTGAAAGAAAGTTTTGTATTGTAGGAAGAATATGTACATATGTACCAATTGAAATTGAGATTTTCTTCGCGTCGTCAAATTCACCCCGCACCCAATGATATTCTTAAATAAAAATAAATAAATCTGATGAAAAAAGCCGCAGAACAAAAAAGAAAAAGCGTTTAAGCGACCCAGCTTACAAGAGGGCTCCTTCAGCCGGAGCTACAGGCATCTTTAATTAAATAGTTTATTTTATATTTATTGTTTTATGTATTTATTGGCGTGATATTTCCTAGTTTCGAAAAATTGTGATTGTGTTAAGAAATCCAGAAAGGAAGGGAAAGCAAATTCTGAGGCTATCGATAAGTTGGACGATAGATTTGATAGATTCGTGCTGTGTGACCGTTGGTGTCTTAGCGGCAAAGGTTCCTCGTGAAGTGCTATTCCGTTAACAGCAACATTTTGCCCTACTCCTGTCTCAGATTCCACCAACACAGAGCTCTATGCAGGTAGGATCCGGGGGTTCAAAATTCGATCTTTTGGGTGACGTCGCAATAGAAGTCGTCGAGTAGACATTAACGCGTGATTTGGGGGGAACCTGTGCCTTCGATAAGTATAATAAAAATCTCGCTCTCGCTCAAGGTTCGCGAGCTTTCGAATCCTTTCCCGACCGGTTGGACAGAATAGCTATTAGTTACCAAGGTTTTTTTTATTTATAAAATTTTGTATATTTTTTCGTTTCTTTTCATTTCTTACCTAGATGTAAGTAGGATCTTGTTTTTTTTGTCGTAGTCGATTTAAAGAAAATCGGCCTTTGATTATCGAAATATTTAGGCTAGAAGGTTAAGGTTAGAAAAAAAATAAGACAAATTATAGGTCTCACGTACATCTTAATCGTCGTTTATTTTTGGTTATAAGTAGGTATTTAGATTAGTATGTATCTCTAAAGGCGAATCCATTTAAATCGTCAATGTTTTTAGTTTCGTAAATAAATATTGTGAATCACGTCAATGTGGAAGAAAGTTGAGTGTTTTACTGAGCTTCTAGGGGGCTCAATGGAGAAATAAAGAGGATTTTTCAGGGGGTGCGGTAAGGCGGCGTAAAAGAATGGTGGCTCGATGACTTGACAGCGAAGATGGTACTCCTTTAGGGGAATTCGCTATGCTGGCCGACCGAATTCTAGGAGGGATGGGACGAGGCCTAACTGCAATGACACCTGCAGACCTCCTCTCGAAGCGTGGTACCAAAAAAAGTGGTGGTAATTGTTTCTATAATTTTTTTTTTGATAAAGGCATGATAAAATGTTAAATTATTTTGAAAGAGGTGAGATCTAGCTGTGAGGGGCAAGATCCCCCCCTTTTCCGACGAGCTTAGCCGTGCCTCGCGTGCATGCCTTTCCCCTTGCAGCAGATATTCTTTGATTCCCCCTCCCATAATCCTGAGTCCCTTGCCCAGTCACCCGTCCTTGTTTCCTCCTGTCTCGTAATCCTATTCCCAATCCGCATTCAATATTTTCCTTTTACCTCGTTTCAAGAATCAGTAGCAATGTAAATAGCAAATGCACACCTCAATCAACCTCATTCTTCATAGACAAAACGAACAAACATCAACAGTTTACCCGTGCCCAGATGCAAAATTGCGCTTCCTACAAATTAACTGTCATTTCTGGTTCAATAGAAACCAATCGAAGCGGAAGCTCACAATTAGAAGGCATCACATCATGCATAACTCTGGGCTTCCTGCATCCATCCGTTTTATGGATTTTGATGACCGCAAGTCTCTCGCTGCTCAGAGTCTTCGAAAAAAATTGATGCTTAACTCAGTAAAATAATTACTATGCATCTCGTCAAAAAGAGTTCTGGTTGTAGTGCAACACAAATGACTTAAGAAAAGTCACTCAGATCTTTTGTCCCTCGATGCAGCTCGAAGTGCTCAAGTAATAAGTCGCTGTTCGTTTTAAAAAATATATGTGAGTACTCGTATCATAGTAATATTTTTTAATAGTCGTTTTATCCTATAAAAATGTGTCGTCTCCAACTGGGCTCGTCATCTCCCACTTCACTAAAATATATGTAGTTCATTGATCACGTACGAGTAGTGTCACCGTTGAACGCCTTTACGGAGTACGGGCAGTAGGCGCAGTCTCTGCTGATGGAAAACACACGCCCGCCCATAAAGCAAGCCTCAAACAACACTCATCGTTTGGTCATGTGTGGCTGAGGCAGGCAGTTCGGAGACGCGACACGGTATCTTTAATTGAATCTTTAATTGGAAATTTATTAACCAAACAATGCGTGTCGACTGTGATGACGATCATTCAAGACAAAGAATATTATGACGACAGTGAAGACCGAGCGAATGCGCTTTTAATATAGACGAGCACAGATACGAGTCGGGCAATAAAATAATAAAGATGCCTAGAAGTCGGTTTTCGAGGAAAACAAAACTTGGCATCGTTTATGTTTTATTGTTTTCACGGTAGATTTAACATGTCACCTTAAATACATACACATTTGAAAAACTGCTTTAAAACAATCCAGCTGGACGTGCCGTGGCGGGCGCCTCATAATGTAGGTCATTTCCTTACCATTGAGTCCAAGGTAAAAAGGGGTGTTTTAAATATTTTTTTTAAGACATTTGAAATATATCACGTTCTAGAGTTGACATGAAATAGTTTTCGGCGGAAGAAAAATCGAAATACAATTTTTTAAGTGCCGTATTGGCAACAACTTTGGTTTTTATAGAATACCCAAGTTTTGAAATATTTATCTATGGACCGTTCATTTTTCAATTTTTAATTTTTTTTTTTGAACCATTAGGTGTAGTTTTGAAACCAAAACAAATTGTTTCCTTCAATAGGTTGTGCACAGAATGGCACTTAGCCGCGGTGGTAGACTGACCCAATAACAGCGCAGAACGAGACTGCTTCCTCGTTGTCCATGATTATGTTGTCATTCAGAGTTTCCACCGCACTGAGGTACCCCGGCTCGAGATGTCATGGTTTAGTGGCCATCCTTCTCATTAGCTGTTTCGGGTGGTCGATGATGTTCTGCACTAGTTTCTTTGTTGAAAGTACTAGGCATTTGTCAAGTGGGATTAAATTTGCTTCTGCGTAAAGATGCACGTTCCTGTAGTGTTTCAAAAACTCAATATTTCCAAAAGCCGATGCTCGATTTTTCAAAACTTGCCAGGTAAAAGTTTTTTAAAACAGCCTACAAGATTTGAAAAAAAGTATTTTATTTAAAAATAAAGGTACCCACCTTACAAATGTTAAAAAATAGTTTTTGAGAATCGTATTTTTTTCGAAAAGGGCTACAATTTTGATAATTTTTTTTTATTTCGATAAATTTTTATGATCTATAATTAAATAAAAAAGTAATTTAAACTTAGATAATACTGACTGTACCTGCTATAGAACCATTTTTCCGATTTATGAATTTCTAACTACAGTGAACATTGGAAAACGTGAACTAATTAAAACCGAGCGTGTTCATGTTTTTGAGATTGTTCATGTTTTGGAATGTAACATTTTATGATTAAAATAGTATTCCTACCGTATTGTCTTACTACTCTGGTCTTAAAATAAAACATTTTCTTTCATTTTATCTTCTTTTTGCTTGCAGGAGTATAGATTTTAGAATATTTTTACATTTTTACACATACTGGTACGGGTTATTAAACTAATTGATTAGATTTCATTTTTAATTAGAACGTTTTACAAATAAAAGTTTTATTTAACAAACAAAATTTGTAATTTTTGTCTGTTCTATTTTTGCCAACATTTTAACAACTACAATTTCTCTTAGGCATTTATGTCGCTTTGGTCAAGGCCTTCAACTGAACACCATTCCAAAGCCTTTTTAAATATTTCATATTACGCATTGTCAATATTATAGGGCCTTCCGAAGTTTTAAAAATTAATTCAGTTCGAAGCTTAGCCCAATATTGTTTATTCTCTTTACTAATAAACTCCGACGTGTTTTTCAAAACATATATTAGTTCAACACAAGATTGCATGAAAAGAATTGCGGAATTCGCCATTTATATTCGACAGTTTTATATAGTCCAACAAATCTTTGAAATGACTTTGGTTTTAAGACCAAGGACTAGGATGACTCAAGCTTCAATACACACATTGACCACAAACACACGAAAGCTAGGCCAAGGTATGCTTCAAACACAACGGAACAACAACAACTATGGTAAAAGACAGCTTAGCGTTCTTACTAACTGTATTAAATGAGCTTCCTCAAAACTTAAAAAAAAAATTAAAAACTTTAAATCTCGCAAAAAAAAAAAAAAAACAAAAACTTCATATCTTGAATTATGTGAAAACGTTGTGAATTGTTTTGTTCAGATCTTTCGTTTCCTTTTAGAATATTTACTTTTCACAATGGTGGGCGGCATTGCCTGATTAAAATAAAATTAGTTTGGGAAATAACGGACACCCTATTGCACAACAGTTATAATACCATTACCAACTTTATGTTTGAAATTCGATTGTGTTGTGTGAAATTAAATTATTATCAACCAATCGGTTTTAATTTTCATTTCATTTTTGTTTGCGGTAAATGAGTTCCCATAGAGTTTATAAAAATAAAGATAAACATTCAGTTGTAATATTACTTCTTATTTTTCTGTGACCATAATATCTTAATATATATAATTCTTCTGTGAGTGTGTATGTCACTGAACTTCTCTTAAACGATTTATAAAAATTTAACAAGATTCTTGAAAAAGTTGGGAAATAATTTTAAAAGATCTTGACAAAAAAAATCTGAATAAAAATAAAAATCAATACAAATCTTCAAACATACAGAAATGGGTTACATTACATAAGAAACAAATTACCTAAAACATGTATTTTCTTGAATTTTTAAATAAAAGTGGATTCATTTTGGAGCTGGCCATTTTCGAATACATCATTTGCGTCATATATTACAAGATGCTATTAAACGCAAACAGCAAAAGTCAACTCTTCGAAAACACTAAACGAAATTTGAATACAAAATAATGTATTATTTTCCGCGCAACTTTGGAGTAAATAAAATCGATTTAACGAAAAGAAATATTTATAAGCCAGCGAGCGTTTGCAAGAAAACTGACTGAAGTTGATGAAACATATTTTGTGCAAGTAGCACGATTGCATATTTGACGAAGACAACATCTGCGACCAAAAATGATGATCATTTGACGTTTTTGAAAACTGCCATTGACTGAAATATTCATAAGATGTCCAAAACTTGGAGAATCAATAATTCTATAAAGGTTTTTACATATATATTATATGTGCTGCTTTACCCTTAGAAGACTCACTTGGAAAGTCATATCCACTGTAAGGTAGGTAAAATTAATTAAAGATGATTCTCCAAAAGATCTAAAACTTTATGTGAAGGCGAATAAAAGTAGTGGTGGTACAAAAAATAAAATGCACGACTGGGTCCTACGAACTTGCTCCCATGTAAACGACTAACAATTTCAAAAATGAATGTCATTGGAGAACAACTGTTCATAAGCATAAAATTCTTTTTTGTTAATAGTCTGAAACAACTCTTTTTAGTAGTTGGAGCTAAAAACAGGATGCCATGTCGTGATTCAAGCAAATATTAGCTGCTTATGCAAGAACAAAAATCATAAGTCTGTACCAGTTTCTTAAAAAAATAAGCTTTTATATACAACATTTTTAAAATATTTTTAAGAAAAAGTGTTAGTACGCCAACTTAAAGTTTTTATTATTGTTCGAATAAAAATTAAATCTACAAAAAAAAAATATTGAGCCATTTCTGAGATATCATATTTTCCAAGAAAAAAATTGATTTTTTTCCAAAAATTCAAAAAATATTTTTTTTCAAAGTTTTGAAATGCAATGTTTCTTAAACTTTTTAGAAGCTTCTCTATAAAAAATTTCATTAAATTCCATTTTGTCGATAATGGGAAATTCTAAATTTGAAAAAATGATTCTATGGCAGGTACAGTCAGTTTAGTATCTTGGTTTAAATTTTTTTATTAGATTAAAGATCGTAAAAATTAATCAAAAAAAAAAAAAAAAAACAAAATTGGCAAAATTCTAGGAACCAAAAAAAAATTCTCAAGAAAAATACGATTTTCGAAAATGATTTTTTTTTTACATCTTTACATCTTATAACTTATATTCAGAATCTTTTATTTATAAAGTTTAAAAAAAAATGGAGCTTGGGGTTTTTGAAATATTGAGTTTTGAAAAAAAATTGAAATTTTTTTTAAAAATCAAAAAAAAAAAAATTTAATTTGAAAACAAAGCAATGTTCAAACTGCTGGGGAACTTTAGCATAAAAAAAATTATCAAAATCGGTTGTACCGTTTTTGAAAAAAATCAAATCCAAAAACATGGTTCCAACGGGGGTACCAAAAATAATATTTTTTTGGAAATTTTTTTCCAGTCATTTCCTAGCTTTAACTAAATGACATTTTTTGAATTTTTTTTAAAAATCTGTGGGACAGTTTTTTGAAAAAAAAAAAATAATTGTAAAATTTCGAAAAACATCGTATGGCACCGTTATTTTTGGTCTTAAAAAAAAAGAAAAAAACGTGTGGGGAGAAAAATCAAAAATACTATCTACCAAGTTTTAAGAAAATCGGCCGAGCCGTTTAGGCTGTAGTCGAAAAGACAGACAGAATTGCAAGACCCACTTTTTTAGTCTACGCTATCATCGTAATGTCAACTTTGGATCAAAATCTCTTTTTTCCGAATGCATAACTTGCCTTATAGTACCTATAAGTCGCAAGTAAAAATAAGTCACCTGGAAGGACATTAGTTGCTCACTTAAGTTCAGTTAGTTTTAACATTTGGTTATCTGTAGACTACCTATACTTTCATGATTTCTGAAGGTTTGTTTTCAGAAACCAAAATAATTTTTTTTTTAATTTAACTGCTGCAATGACCCAAAAGTAAATAGTAGAAATTTCTGGTCATTTATCAAGAGCGTAAAAAAATTATCATCATATTCGGTTCCAATACTCATATTAAACGAAAATCTAAGAACTATCTCTTCAGATAAGACAGTTGTACTCGTAGTTCATTTTACTGTCAGCATTACGTTGCACGACAGCAACACTGCCCTTCCTGTACTTGTGAACACAATCCATTCAATTGGACAGGCATATATCCGCAATCGTACAGTTGCAAGAGTTCTTCGAGATCTAGATAGTATAAACAAAACCGCTGATAATGATGGTATACCTCCATTCTTCTGAATAGGCATTCTTCCTTCCTAGCAAAACCATTGCGTAAGCTTTTCCATTGCTCCAACTGATCTGTAATCTTCCAGTTGAAGGTAAAAAACAGTATTTGTCAAGCGTATTCCGTATTCTTCCCCCGATCCAATCGATCAATTGCACCTACTGCCTTTAATTCAAAGGTCGTGTAATCGCTGATCAATCATCAACTCAAGAAATATCTCGAAGATCGAAAACATCTTAACCGCCAATACTGCTTTCGCAGCAATCGTTCTACTGGTGATCTCACTGAAGATTGGAACAGATCTATACATCGTTTGAGAGAAAGAAAGATTACTGCTGTTGATATTTCTAAGGCATTCGATAGAGTTTGGCACCAGGATTTCTGATCGAAAACTAGTGAGTTTGGTATTAATTAAACCCCTATTCTTGGGATTAGAAATTACCTTCTAGATCGTTAAATACATTTTGTATTGGTTGATTTCCAGTCTGACCTTCACAAAATAAAAAAATAAACGCTGCTGTTCCACAAGGTTCCGTTTTGTCTCCGAGTCTCTTCCCCATTTTTATAAATGATCTCTTGTCTGAAACTTCTAATACATTTCAATCTGTTTCCGGTGACCTCGTTTTTCATACGAGTACTCGTTCTCAAATATTCACGTCCATTTTCTTTCGAAGTGAAATTACGACGCTACAGTATGATAAGCTCAACAAGCTCCAATTTGTACGGCATTTTAAAATGGGGTTTAAAAAATCATGTAGAGCTTATTTCTTCAAAAACTCATTGCTCTTTGTAATTGTCCTCGAATGGCACTTGCATCGAAGAAGTCGAAAAGCACTCAGTACTCGGTATGTGTGTCAACGACGATCTTCGTTGCAATGACTATATTCTCAAGACCCCCAAAAATGGATCTGAATTCTTAGGATTTCTCTATCGGTGTAAGAAATTTTCCACTCCCTCTGATCTGGCTAAAATTTAAAAGACGTTTATACGTCCAAAACTCGAGTATAACTCACATCTTTGGACTTCTCTTCATTTATTGGATAGAATCCAGAACAAAGCGTTAAAACTCATAGGAAACAGAACTATCATGGAATCATTTCCATCTCTTGAACACCGTCGAAGTTTTTCATGCATTTTCTTGTTTTATCGCTTCTTTCACTAGCAATGCCCACTCGAAGTAGCCAGTTCTATTCCTCCTCTCAATTATGTTCGAGCCTAGACGTTCCTTCAAATACAGAGATTCGTTTTTTAGTCGAACAACACGATTATGGGGAATAATTTACTTGGCACGGTTTTTGCTTTCAAAATTCATCGATACCTCCTTTCTCTACCCCCATAGCTTCCGCATCACTCGAGCTATGTTTCTGTTCACCAGTAATGGGGTCTCAATAAACCCCTTGAGCATGTGTGATTTTTTTAGTATTTTTTATTTCAGAATTTTCCTTGTACATTCCGACAAGTCGTTTATGGCATGATTCAGATTATTTTAGAGTTTCTAGCCTTTATAATTTCGAAATAATTACCAAATAATCCATATTGATTAATAATTCGGCCTCAAAGCTTTAACTGTGGAGAATAATTTACAGCTCGATATAGTTTGTAAACCTCCTCCACAACTATCGCTCTAGCAACGCTAAACGTTTAAGCGGCAATATTTTAATAATTATTTAATTGAAATGTATAACTTTGCAGTTGCAGGTTCCCCCAACAAAGAGGTATCATTTCATCTGCACTAACTCAAGCCATATTACACCACACAGTAGAACGAGTGGGCCTAAAAACACAGTCATATGATGGTAATGTTTCATGGAGCTGTCACAGCCAATTTACAAACTCCAAACTACACACCACGCTTTTCCAGTTTTACGAACGACACAGTAACAAAAAATTAGTTCAAGTTCATAGTCAATTCCAGCCATTTTGTCGGATGGAAGTGGAAGTTCGCCTACATACTGCTAACAGTGTGTCATTATAGTGCTTTCATCTATGCTTCAAATCGTCTAGCCTGGCATGACTTGTTCATGACTTAAGGTCAAGACAACAGCTGCCATTCTCGACGACCGACGAGGCCGCCAACGACAACGGAATGGTGATTCAAATTGCAAAACGAGAAAACAAACACAATCGTTGCATTAAATCTCACGTGTTGCGTTTATTTAGCCTCCCCTGGCCCTTCAGTGGGTCTATGAGGGCACTGGGAAGGAAGTCCTGAGTTGGCGAACAAACAACGGTTTTGCTATAGGTATTTACCGGATTTAGTGAATAAGTAATGAATTTATGATTGCTACGAGGAGGAGGAAGTGGGCAGCGGCAAGATCAACTGAATAAAGCAAAACTAAGCTACAACCATCTTTAAATTTTTTGCACATAATGTGCCATTTAATGTCGTCTATAGTCAAGAATCCAACGGTTTGACAAACCGGACCGTCCTGCCATCCACAACTGGTTGGCAGGCATTTTAAGTGGATTAATTAGAAATTAAAAGTGTGCACTCACGCACCGCTCGCTCGACCGCGCTGAAATAGTACTAAGAAGCAAAGTTGAAAAAAAATCACGAGAAACATGGCGGAATATGGACGGAAGTAAACCGAAACGCGTCCGTCACTAAAGCGAAGGGGTTGGCGGATGGCGCGGGAATGCTAATTTATAGGTCGTCATGGTTGACAGCAGACTCGTATATGTATGACAAATAGAACTAGGTCTTGATGTGCCGCCTGACGGCTTGGGGTGCCAGTCTGTCGATTCCGCAGTGCGCTGTGCGTCTTCGGGCGGCCCGACTTCAATCTGTTCATGGTTCAATGACCTTTTAAGGTGGCGCCCCCTTCGAGTTACACAATCTCCTATCCTACGTTAATTGATAATGAAATCTCCATTGAATGTTCCGAGTTAATTGTGGGTTTCCAGATTCTTGGGGTTTTATTGTCATTTCCCAATGACCAACCGCAGTAAACTCAAAACCTAATGTGACAGAATGATAAAGTGTTTTACATAATTTCTTAATGCGGTTGTTTTTTTTTTTTTCTTTTTGCTTCGTCCGGGTTTTGAAACATAAAAAAAACTTACCCAGAATGCAATATGCGTCTATTTTTATAGTTGAAACATCATCTGTTGTGGTTCTTTTGCGGAGATAAACATTTTAATTCAGGAACCAGAAAACGTGCAGTTTGTGAGTTTTGAATTTTTAATAGAATTTGATTGTTTGCAAATTTCCTTTGGAACATTTACATGGAAAGTTGGATTTGATTGGGAAATAAATGTAAATTTAGACCTACACGTATTGTTGCACAAGTTTGTGGATATGATATCATCGAATTTCAGATACTCATACAATTCCGAATGAAAACAGTTTAATGGTGCAGTTATTTTATTGGGTTGTTCTTTACTCGAAAACATTGCCATGTGCCGGATGTTGGTGAAATTAATAGTCTGATATTTCTGGAAAATTAAGCGAGGAATGATTTTATTTGCCTGGGATAACGACATTCCATAGTTCGTTCACTTTTACTTTAGTAAATCGATTAAGAAATATACGTATAATGTAATTAGATATAAAACCCAAGGCTGATCTTAGTGTCTTGCTGTGGTAAAGTTCAATGTTAAAGATAAGTTAGGCATTGTAAATCAAAGATTTTTTTTCAATACAAAATGAATAATTTTTGTGGTGAAACAGCTCGAAGAAAACCAGGACCTAGTGACTTACGGTTACATTATCAGAACACCCTCACATAATTTTATAATAATATTAAACACCCTATGATAATGAAGAAAGATACAAAGTATCTTTCCATATACCAAATGTAGCTCACACAATGATTCATAATTTCATTGACGATATCCGATATTATAAACATAAACTTACCAAATGTAATGCTTACACAATAATTCATAATTTATGATTTCATCTCACAGCGAATGATGAAATCCGATATTATAAACATAAACTGCATATCAGCAATTTTATTAAACAAAGAGCAGCATATGATCTTCAATCATATTGCTGAGTAGACAGTAGACAAATATAAAGTATAAAAGGGTTTCTTCGATCACTTAAAAGATCAGTTCTAATTAGTAATTACAACGTATAGCTGAAGATTTCCCCCCACCAGTGGTAAGGGATCTGAAGCTCTTAATAAATTTATATTATTAAAAAACAATCACTAGTGTTTTATTTAATGGTGGTATTCTCACAAGAGAATACAATATATATTATTTTTTTATTTACGAAAGGAACCGTAAACAAAACTGGCGCAGTCGGTAGGATCTCGAAAGATCAATGAATCGTACTTATTAAAGTTTTATTCGGGATTTAAAAAATAATCGTCCGTACTAATTGAAATAGTTAAATATCGGTTAAGTGATATAACCAAAAAGGTATAGGACAATAAATTAATAATATTCAGTGAAAAACATAGTGAATACAGATCCGTGAAGGACAATTTCACGAAATCCCATAGAGGGAATGTTGGACTGGAAGAAAAAAAAAATAATATAATATATTGAATGCAACTAGAGGAAATTAAAACTCAAAAGGGAGCAGAGCACCGCAGAAATACTACACACAAAGTGAAATAAAAAAAATATATATTCGAGTGAAAATCGAATTTCGAACTAAAATCGAAAAAAATACTAATTAGTAGCTCACTCCAACTAAAATGGAGAATTAATTAAAAACAAAACTGGGACAGAAGAAAAAGTTTAAACAAAAATATATGTATATAACCTAAATTGAAAAAGTGAAAGAAGGAAGAACAACTTTACGAGGCAGAACTATCCAAGTCGAAAGCCCCAACGTGTAAAAAGAAGGAAGAACAACTTTACGTGGCAAAAATAATAATCCAAGTCGAAAGCCCCAACGAGATCGAATAATTAAATGAGGAAATATAATCCATATAGGATTCCACCAGCATTAAAACCCGACGAAAAGGAAATCAAATCAACAGATCCAGTAGCAGCAGATCAACGAAACAGTGAACCAGTATTAAGAGTAGAAAATCAGGTAAAAATGGCTTCAATCAACCTTGACCCCCTAAAATTATTAAAAAATTTACCAACCTATAATGGGAAGAATTGTAATTTAATTATATTTATTAAAAAAGCAGAATTTGTAATAAATTCATGTAGTTTGTATAACGAAGGTTCACAAGAATTTATAGTGAGTGAAATAAAATCAAAAATAACAGATTTCGCCCTAGAGGTAGTATTAAGGAGTGGCGACCCTAATAATTGGCAAGACATAAAAAATATTCTAGTAAAGAATTTTGGTGAGAAAGAATCTTTTCTAAAATTAAAAGAACTAGCAGATAAAGTTTATTCAAAAAACATTTCTCAACTATATAATACATTCTCAGAAATCCTCTGTAGACTAAATAATAAATATTATTTATCTGAAAATAAACCGGAAGAATACAATCCTTTCAATAATGAAGCGTCATTATTATCTAAATTTTGTGAAAGAATACCCCCGAACGCAAGTTCAATAATAATCAATCATAACATAACAACCCTTAGCGAAGCATTCTATAAATTAGAATCTTGTCATTGGACAAAAGAAGATATTCATAATAGGAACGATAGAAACATTAAAAATAATGAGTACAAAAATAATTTGAATAACAATAATAATTTTAATAATAATTATAAACCTAATAATTTTAATCCAAACTATAGAAACGATAGAAATTACAAAAATGATTTCAAAAATTTTAATTATAGGAATAATAACAAGAGAAATTTTAATAACAATGGTAAACACTTTAATAGAAATCAAAATCAAAACGAACAGTATTATAGGCAACCGAACAGAAGTGGTAATTTTTCCAATCAAAATCATAATACATTTGTTAGGCAAAGAAATATTCCAGAACCAATGGAAGTGGATCATTTAACCCAAAATACATCAAATTTTCAAATACATGCCTCAGCAGACCATTACCCTGCATAGATGTCCATATTTTAAATAAAAAGCTTAAATTATTAGTAGACACAGGAGCTGCAACTTCTATTTTGAAAGAAAATATATTTCCAAAACATTTTGAAACTAAACTAGATAAACCACATACCATTAAAACATTATTTAGAGATAATTTAATACGTACAAAAATAATTTTGCCATTACCAAGTGAATTTAATAAAAAAGAATCGACCATGGAATTTTTAATTACTCCAATTACGAATACAGTCGACTCCGCTTATCTGCACTCCGCTTAACTGAAAATATCGGATATCTGAAACAATACATCTATCACCGATTTATTTTGTACTCTTTTCCAAATAAATAAGTTCGCTTAATTGGAACTCCGTTTAAGTGAACACTCCTTTTATTTGAAACAATTTTTCCCCCCCAATTAAACAGTTTGTATTAAAATAACTCCGCTTAAGTGCAACTTAGAACGTGTCCAAAAATTTTCAAACGAACACACATAAAATTTTACATTTGAAGTTACAATATGAAGTTATATTATCACCCTTCCATCAGTCATTCCAATCGTCACAGTCGTATTTTTACCTGAAATTTGAATTAAATGCAAATCGTCGGCTGGATGCAATCTTGTTCAAAAGGCCATTTTTTACGAAATCGAGTTAGGTATGCAGTCCTCGTAATTTTGGGACGCTCTTTCATTTGGAGCAAACCATTTTGTTCTATCTCTTTTAGTTTTCAATTTACAGAGAACTGTTTTGTTCAATAAGACACTTTTTTAACGATTTTTCAATTCATTTTTGTTCAATAAACTGCTTTTCATCTTTTTTTGTATTATATTGAACAATTGTTAGTATATTAAAAAAAAATGCATAATTTCTATCTTGTACAATATCCATACATATAAATGACTTCCTCGTTGATTTTAATTTATAACTTAAGCCTAGTACTCACCTAGCGTGAAATGAAAAATTAATACGTTCCAAATTACACGCGAAGAATAAAAATGAAAATAGAATACACTTTTCCACGTGAATTTTTGATACTCACTTTGAATGAAAAAAAAATGACAATTATTTTTAAACTGGTTCGTTCTTTCTGTTTATAAATTTTCATTTTTTGTTTTGAAACAAAATATTCAAATCAACTGACAAATATCACAGTTTTCCACGTTGCCTTAAACTTTTTGCTGATGGTTGCACATTGAGAAATGAAAATCATAGCGTGAAAAAAGTTGTGGAACATATTTGTTTTTCCAATCCACATTTTAGTACTCACCTCTCGTCGCGGATTTCATGCCAGTGAACTAGCAGTCACTTTTATATGAAATTTTCATTTTCACCTGAACTGAGAACTAGGCTTTATTCAAAATAAAATAAAAACAATTTCTGTAGCTTGATTTATAAACAAAATTGTCAAGGCTTTCAGAAAAAAAATAATACCAATCAAATATTTTCTTACATACACAAAAACTTTTAATTTGAACTTTAAAAATCGATTTCCCAACATTTTGAAAAATGGACATTGAACAAGATAGCATCCAGCCGACGAAATATGCATAAAAGTAAATATAATTTGAAAACAACTCCGCTTAAATGAAAAAGAGTTGCATTTATCCGAAGTTCGCTTAAGTGCAACAAGGTTGCAGTTATCCGAAGTTCGCTTAAGTGAAAAATCCGCTTAATTGCAACGATTCTTTTGCATTTTGGGGTTGCAGTTAAGCGGAGTCGACTGTAGTACATTCGACGGAATTTTAGGAAACAATATACTTATACCATTACAAGCCGAATTATCATACTATACTCATACTGTGAAAATTAATAATATAGAAATACCATTACTATCAAAACCCAAGGATGATTATCCTCTAGAAAATTATATTCTAGAGTTATCAAATACACAAATAAACTTATGTAGAATTGATGAAAATGAAAATTTAATAAATAAATTAATTAAACCTTATATGAACGCGGAAGAAAAGAAAGCACTAATTCAAATACTCAAGAATAATAAGAAATTATTTTATAAGGAAGGAGATATTTTAACTAATGTTAAAGAAGTTACTCATAAAATTGAAACGAAAAATAATAAACCAATATATACACGATTGTATAGATACCCAGAAATACACAAAAATGAAGTAGAAAACCAAATAATTGAAATGTTAGATCAAGGTATAATAAAAGAAAGTAGTAGCCCATATAATGCACCTATCTGGGTTGTACCCAAAAAGATAGATAGTTCAGGAATCAAGAAATGGCGTATTGTCATAGATTATAGAAAACTTAACGAAATAACCGTGGAAGACAAGTTTCCTATTCCAAATATTGACGAAATATTCAGTAAATTGGGGAGAGCCCAATATTTTACTACTCTTGACTTAGCGAAAGGCTTTCATCAGATATTGGTGAACCCTGAAGACAGGCATAAAACTGCTTTTTCAACAGCTAATAATCATTACGAATTTAATCGGATGCCATTCGGATTAAAAAATGCCCCCGCTACTTTTCAGCGAATGATAAATCACGTATTAGAAGGACTTGTAGGAAAAATATGTGTTGTCTATTTAGACGACATCCTTATATTTAGCACATCATTAGAAGAACATATTTCTTCAATAAATAAAGTATTTCAGAAACTCAAGGAAAATAATTTAAAAATACAAATAGATAAATGCAAATTTTTTAGCAAAGAAACAGAATACTTAGGTCATGTTATTACTACAAATGGAATAAAGCCAAATCCAGATAAAATAAAAGCTATCGAAAAAATACCCATTCCATGCACAACTAAACAAATAAAATCGTTTTTAGGACTAACAGGTTATTATAGGAAATTTATAAGAGATTATTCAAAAGTAGCAGTGCCTATGACAAAATACCTGAAAAAAGGAACAAAGATAAATATTAAGGACCCAGAATATATTACAGCTTTTGAAGAACTGAAATTACTCATATCTAGTGACCCTGTTTTAAAATATCCTGATTACACTAAAGAATTCGTGTTAACAACAGATGCATCAAATTATGCAATTGGGTCTGTCCTTTCACAATCAAATCATCCATTATGCTATGCATCTCGAACCCTTAACGAGCATGAACGTAGATATAGCACTATCGAGAAGGAATTATTAAGTATTGTATGGTCAGTAAAATATTTTCGATCATATCTCTACGGTCGCAAATTTAAAATACGAACCGATCACAGACCTTTAATTTGGTTAAGTAACCTTAAAGAACCAAATTCAAAACTCCAGAGATGGAAAATAAGTTTAAATGAATATGACTTTGATATCGAATATTTAAAAGGAAAAGAAAATCGTGTAGCAGATTACCTTAGTCGACTTGAAATTAATGCAATCAATGCAAATGAAGATACATCGTTAGCCACAAATCATAGTGGTATAGAAGAAAGAAATGATCATATAGGAATTTCAGAATTACCTACAAATATGTTTAAGCATCAAATAGAAGTTATAGAGTCAGAAGATGAAAATAAAAATATAAAATGTATATACCAAGGTGTAAGAAGACTAACTATTAAATCAAAAGATGTAGGCGATTATTTTACTGAAGCATTAAGGGAATTTTTACCCGATCACGGAAAAGTGGCATTATATTGTCCAAGTGATAATTTATTTTGCAAAATTCAGGAAAAATATGTTGAGCTTTACAGCAATCAAAGTAAACTGATATTACTAAGATGCATTACGCTTTTAAAAGATTTAAGTAATACAAATGATGCGTTGAATCTCATTGAAAAGATTCATGAACAATATAATCACCGAGGAATACAAGAAACATATCTTGAAATTAAAAATGAATTCTATTTTCCAAAATTAAGGGAATTAATAAGAAGATACATAAACAATTGTACTGTATGTCAAACAGCGAAACATGATAGAAATCCAGAGAAAATAAAATTTGAAATAAGTAAAACTACACTTAAGCCAAATGAGCTTATACACATGGATATATATATTCCAAGTAAAGATATTTACTTTTTGACAATTATTGACAAATTTACTAAACATTTGACAGCTTTTCCCATAGCTAGTAGAAACGCTCACAAAATAATTGAGCAACTTAAACTTAGAAACTCTATACTAGGCAAACCTGAAGAAATCGTATGCGACAATGAATTTAATAGCCTAGCATTTAAAGAATATTGTAACGAAGAAGGAATTAAGATAAAACTTGTAACTCCAAATCATAAGACAGGAAACTCAGATGTAGAAAGAGTGCATGGTACACTCAATGAACATATAAGAATATATAATGTACAAGAAAAGAAAAAGAACGTATTAAATTTAAAAGAGAAAGTAATAAAAGCAGTTAGTATATATAACTGTACAATCCATTCAACGACATTAAGAAAGCCTATAGATTTTATTCAAAACAAAATTAAGGTAGAAGAGTTAGAAGAAATAGGACGAAAGATTCATAAAGTTAAAGAAGATAATATTAATAAAAGAAATAAAAATAAAATAGATTTTGTTGAACCAGATTTAAATAAAGATTTATACGTAAAAGCAGACGTAGTTAGAACAGCAAAGAAGATAGCTGCAAAATATAAGAAAACAAAAGTAGAAAAAATAAATAACAAATATTATGCTAATCAGAAAAAAATACATAAAAGCTTTTTCAAAAGAAAATATAAATATCAAAATAGCGATAAATAATTTAATCTCTTTACAGGCAATATGAAAGCCATAAATATTTATTTATTCTTCATCATAACCATGGTGAAATCAGAGTTCTTATTGCAAGAAATTCGTAACCAAGCAGGATATATTATAATTAAACAAGAGCCAATTGAATTGATTGAAAGATATGACAAAATACTTCACATTATTAATTTAGAAACTTATAATGAAATAATTAAACAAATTGAATTTTCTATAGAAACAGGCTATAATAATTTTAATGACTTAAGATTAAAAAGACTAATGACAGAAGCATTAGGAGATACAAAATCAAAATTACATAGTATACTTCCTTATTCTAGACAAAAGAGAGGAATAATAAACATAGGAGGTAGTGCACTCCATTTTCTTTTTGGTGTTATGGATAATGATGAAAGATTAGAAATTGAGAATCATTTGAAAATAATAGAAGAAAACAATAAAAATGCTATAACAGAATTAAACAAACAGATAGGGATTAATACACAATTCCAAACAGAGTTAGAAACTATGGCAGACAGAATAAACAAACATCAATACGTGCTTAGAAATTTTATTAATTCAACAGAAGTAAAACAAGAAAATTTAGCTAAAAGTATATTATCTTTACAAATAAATACCGATATAATGTTGTTAAACAATGAAGTTGAGAAATTACAAGACAATATAGTCTTTTCAAGATTAGGAATTCTAGGAAGAAATATTCTTACAAAAGAAGAAAATAAAAGATTTAATATATCCGTACAAAAACTAGAACATATAGAAAGTAGTTTAGTAACTAGAAATAACAATTTAGTTTTTATTTTAAAAATACCAGTATTTACATATAAATATGAAACCATAATTATTTTACCTGTTCCAAATGAACAAGGACTAGAAATCGAAATATCAAAGTATAATTATATAATTTATAACAAAACATTGTATGAAAATAATGCAATTAAATATGTTAAACATTTAAGAAAAAGTCCAATATGTATACAAAATTTATATGAAACAAAATACGAAAATTGTAAGATTAGATCTAATAAAGATCAAGAATTAATAGAAATAGAAGATGGCCTTATATTAACAAAAAATTTAGTAGAAACAAGTCTAAATGACTATTGTAATAATATTGAATATAAAATTACTAAAAATAACCTAATACATTTTAAAGATTGCAATATCAAAATAAATGCAACTTTGTATTCAAATCAAAAAGAAACTTTCAAGCAAAATATTGTAATTCCATTATATAATACACTAAACTTTACAAAAATAAATGTTACTTTAGAAAATATACATATAAATCAAATTGAAAATTTAAAAGAATTACAAGAATTAAAATATCAGAACAATGTAAAACATATTATATCATATACAAGTATAACAATCATAATTGTTGTAATTGCAATATTATTATTATATTGTAAGCGTAAAGAAACCCAAAAAATTAAAATTGAAAATAGAATTATAGATACTCAGGAGAGCATCAAACTTAAGGAGGGAGGGGTTACATTATCAGAACACCCTCACATAATTTTATAATAATATTAAACACCCTATGATAATGAAGAAAGATACAAAGTATCTTTCCATATACCAAATGTAGCTCACACAATGATTCATAATTTCATTGACGATATCCGATATTATAAACATAAACTTACCAAATGTAATGCTTACACAATAATTCATAATTTATGATTTCATCTCACAGCGAATGATGAAATCCGATATTATAAACATAAACTGCATATCAGCAATTTTATTAAACAAAGAGCAGCATATGATCTTCAATCATATTGCTGAGTAGACAGTAGACAAATATAAAGTATAAAAGGGTTTCTTCGATCACTTAAAAGATCAGTTCTAATTAGTAATTACAACGTATAGCTGAAGATTTCCCCCCACCAGTGGTAAGGGATCTGAAGCTCTTAATAAATTTATATTATTAAAAAACAATCACTAGTGTTTTATTTAATGGTGGTATTCTCACAAGAGAATACAATATATATTATTTTTTTATTTACGAAAGGAACCGTAAACAAAACTTTACAACTCTGTGTACGTGTTACCAGCAATGGAGGTGACCTACAATTTTCTGCCGATTCCGAACGGCTAATGAGCAGCACTTTTCATGACAAGAGATTCTCTTGGAGAATTTGTCAATTCCTCGCAAGAGGCAGTACGGCCCTGATTTTTTTTCAGCGACTGAGAATCGAACTAGAGCTGTTTCAATCAGGATCGATTCGATTTATTGATGATGGAAATCATAAATTTTCATTTTAATCGATCCCCATCTCAATTATTTCAATGAGTCTTGATTTTCGATATCAGTTAGGCTAGGACCGCACTTGCGATTTTTCGTCGAGGCGATTAAAAAGTCGTAGTCGCTACAAATTATTGTCATACACGCACTTGCGATTTTTTTGCCGAGCGATTATTTAATCGCGAACAATAAAACAACACTACTTTTTATGTGAGTGCACGCATTTGCTACAAATAAGTAGCGACAAAAAAATCGCTTGAAAAAATAGAACTTGTTTCATTTTTATAATCGCTACAATTTTTAAGTCGCATGTGCGTGCATTCACATTTAACGCCATTATGTCTTATTCATTGCGGCTAAGAAATCGTGGATTAAAAATCGCAAGTGCGTGCATGCCCATTTCTCTTTGCGACTACGATTTTTAAGTCGTAGTAATTTAAATCGCAAGTGTGGGCATATCCATTTGAGTACATGTGTTTCATTTAAGTTTACGAAAATCGCATCGCAAGAAAAATTAAACAAAGTTCGACTTTTAAATCGTTATGATTTGTTGGTAGCAAGTGCGTTCATTATCATTTAAATTCATGGTTCTATTTTTTTGCGACTAAAAAATCGTGTGATTGAAATCGCAAGTGCGGTCCTAGCCTTAACTCGATTAACCATCATTTATTCGATTCAATTTGTTCCGATTCAATCAATGTGGATTATGAACGCCAAACGGACGGTGGACTGGAATTTCTGGGTTGAATTCGGTGTTGAAGAACATAATTGATCGAGTTGGTTGTTGATTGTTGATGTTGTGAGCCGCAAAAATAATTGTTGGTGTTATTTGAGGTATCGGATCCGGTATGTTAACTGTGGGAATTGAACCCATCATATGTACCTAACTCGTTGAATATTCACTAGTAATGGGAAGTATCGAATAAAAACTATCGACTTACATAATGCGATTGTAGCTAAAAGTTAATTTGTTCGATAGTACTCAGTCAGTCAGTAACTATTTTCAGTAACGATTAGTCCTAAAATTGCTCATTTCCGGGGCAATAACTAAAATCTCTTTTTTTTTTGGCATTTTTGGACGCTTCTTAATCAATCGCCATTGAAGCCATCCTTTGATGGAATTTGATAGTTTATGACTTGAAAACTAGAAGTCGAATTCAGTTATGAGGTACATAGAGTATTTCGTTCCAAATGTCAGCCGAAAGCCCTAAAATTACTCTTTTCCAGATCAACAAATAAAATCTCTTTTTCTTGAATTTTTTGACGCTTTTTAATCCATGGACATAGAAGCCATCATTCGATGTCATTTGACAATTTATGGCATACAATATAGAGTATTTTGTGAGAACTATCCAAGCCTCAAGTTAATCTTATCATCGAAATCGAAATGAAAATCGAATCGACTGATCGATCGATTGAAATGATCAAATCATTTTCGTAATCGATTGTTGAACGATTCGATCATTTTAAATGGACGATTTACACAGCTCTAAATCGAACCCAATACCTTCTGCAAGACAGTCCAACGCACTAACCATTATGTCAAGGAGTACAAGGTTTTTTCATATAACGATGAAAAATACAACGTGGGGCAGAATGAATCATCCAGTTTTGTTTTTGAATAACTTTTGTACCAAATCAAATAAATTACGCGATTATGTCGCGTGAATTTCCTCTTATATGTATAAAATACTAAGAATGTCAAAAATGAATGTTATTAGAGAAGAACTGTTGATAAGCATAAAATTCATTTTTTAATGACTAAAACAACTCCTATAGAAGTTTGAGCTAAAAACAGGATATAATTTAAGCAAATATTTGTTAAAGTTAGAACAAAGATTAAAGTCGTTGTAACGGATTCTTAAAAAGATAAGTTTAAAACATTTTTGAAAAAAAGTGTTGGTACGCCAACTTTAGGTTTTCATTATTGTACGACAAATATTCAGATTCCAAAACAAAAAATACTGACGTGATTTTTAGATATTGAATTTGAAAATAAAATAAACGGATTTTCTTTTCCAAAAATTCAATACATATTTTTTTAAGTTTTGAAATGCATTTTTTTTTTCAAACTTTTTAGAAGCTTCTCTATAAATGAGAAATTCAATTCTAAATTGTTTTATTGAATTATAGATTGTAAGAAATAACTGAAAGAAAAAAAATGTTATCAAAATTCTAGGTGCCGTTTTCGAGAAAAATATGATATTCGAAAACCATTTTTTAACATTTGTATGGTGGGTACTGTTATTTTTACATAAAATTAAAAATATTTTTTTTTCTTATGTCTTGTAGATTGTATTAAAAAAAACTTTTATTTGTCAAGTTAAAAAAAAAATTGACAATGGCGTTTTCCAAATATCGGGTTTTCCAAAAATTCCAAAGATCCCAAAAAACAAAATGCACGACTGGGTCGCACGAGCTTGCTCCTAGGAATAGACTAGGAACTTTAAAAACGAATGTTATCAGGGAAAACTGTTCATAAGGATAAAATTATTTTTTTTAAATTCTTCTAGTAGTAAGAGACAAAAACAGAATGCTATGTAAATATGAATTTATGCAAGAACGAAAATTGTAGGTTAGGTTAGGTTAGGTTAGGAGGGGTGTGCACAGCACAAGGCTGTTGCGTACACGGGGGCCTTTTGGTCCATTGTGATCCCCTATTAATAAAAGCAGAGATGCTCCTAACTAATGTCTTATGTAGATTGGTTCATTTTCGAACCAGCCTGTGCTTACAATGAATTTTCTCATGTTTGCCATTGAGACCTGCGTTAGATCGTCTAGTTCACCCACAAACCTGTTTCCAAAGTAGCGGAGGCGATTTGCTTGGAGGTTTGGACAGTCACAGAGCAAGTGTTTAATGGTTTCAATCTCCTCGACATCCTGACAGCTCCTACAGAAATCTGGCGCAAATGCACCCATTCTTATGGCCATTGTGCCAATGGCGCAGTGACCCGTCAGTACACCTATCAGGATTCTGATGTTCTTTTTACTGAGCGATAAGATATATCGAGTTTCCTTTTCATTAATTTTAGGCCATAAACTTCTAGAGATAACGCAGTCGTCCCTGGAGGACCAGGAGTTATTGATTCGCTCTTTCGTTATTAGGTCTATTTTCCTTTTAATCACGCCAATCGGGATTTTTGGTCCCAAATTTGAATGGCTACTGCTGTTTTTATTTGATTCTGACCCTTTCCTTGCCAGTTCATCTGCTATTTCATTCCCTTCTATATTACTATGTCCAGGGACCCAGCAGAGGTTGACTTGGTTGGTGTTGCAAATATTGTTCAGCATGTCTCGGCATTTTGTTACTGTTTTGGATCTTATAGTCTCACTGGCTAAAGCTTTGATGGCCGCTTGGCTATCCACGAAAAATGTGATCTCCGATGAGTTCAATTCTTTCGTGCGTACCAATTCTGCCGCCTTTTCAATAGCATAAATCTCAGCCTGAAAGACACTACACTCATCTGGGAGTTTGAATGATTCTTTTATATTGAGAGATTCACAGAACACCCCAGCTCCTGTTCCTTCTTCCATTTTTGACCCATCGGTGTAGAATGAAATACCTTGTTCACTAATTAGTGAGTTGGATTCCCATTCCTGTCTTTCGGGTATAGTAGTGGAGAAGTATCTGTTGAAATCTATTCTGGGTGGTAAGTAGTCCGTTGTCACATTAAGCCCTGCCACTTTGTCATACCTTTGCAGGATAGACCCATGACCATGACTGCTGTGCTTCCAAGAGCCCATTTCTTTAAGCCGAATTGCGCTTTTGGCTGCTGTGCATTTTATGTGCTCGTCCAGGACTGGAAGATTTAAAATAATTTCCAGCCCCGCCTGTGGCGTAGAACTCTGTGCCCCCGTTATTCCTAAACAGGCTAATCTCTGTACCTTATTCAGGTTTTTGAGATAGCTTCTTTTTTCTACGGCCGTCCACCACACGATCGACCCATAGGTAAGTATGGGACGAACTATCGCCGTGTACATCCACTGTATGACCTGCGGTCGCATGCCCCACCGTGTACCGAAGGTTTTTTTGCATGTGTAGAGAGCGCATAATGCTCTTTTCATTCTTTCCTCTGTGTTACGTTTCCATGTTAGCTTGGAATCAAGAATTACTCCAAGATATTTAGCCTCGTTGGAAAGTTTCAGGGGAATATCGTTAAGCTTTGGAGGGGTAAAATCCTCCAATTTCCTTTTCTTCGTAAACAGGACTAGTTCGGTTTTGGAAGGGTTAACTCCGAGACCGTTTTGTGCTGTCCAAGAAGATAGTTCTTTAAGTGTAGATTCCATAATATCCTTGATGGTGGTAAGATATTTACCCGATATCAGAATTACTATGTCGTCCGCATAGGCTACTATTTTAATGCCCTGATTCTTAAATCTTGTGAGAATTTTGTTAACAACCAGGACCCAGAGAAGAGGTGAAATTACTCCTCCTTGTGGAGTGCCTCTTGTAACCGATTTCTCTACTTTGCTATCCCCAAGTTGCGAGCTAATGATTCTACCATTGAGCATGGTATAAATCCAGTCCACAATAGCAGATTCAACGCCAACTTCTTCTAGAGCAGATTTAATGGACTCCGTTTTTACGTTATTAAACGCTCCTTCGATGTCCAAAAATGCTGCCATGGTGTATTCTTTGTGCTCGAGACTTTCCTCAATTTGTGAGACGACCTCGTGCAACGCAGTCTCCACTGACTTACCTTTCAGGTAAGCGTGTTGGTAGTTGCACAGGTTGCTTGGTTTGAGTAGGTCCCTAACATGCAGATCAATAATTCTCTCTAGTGTCTTGAGGAGAAACGAAGAGAGACTTATCGGTCTGTAATCTTTTGCAGTCGAGTGTGTCGGTTTTCCAGCTTTTGGAATAAAGACTACTTTAACTCTCCTCCAACTGATAGGGACGTATCTCCATTTGATACAACTTTTGAAGATTACCCTAAGCCATGGGGTGATTATCTGTAGAGCATATTGAAGAAATGCCGGAATAATCTCATCTGGTCCGGCTGATTTGTAGGGTTTGAACGAGTTTATTGCCCACATAATCTTCTGCTCTGTGATAACCTGTTCCAATTCTGGTTCTGATTGTAAGATATCTAAGGTGTGTGGTTTTGTAAAACCCGGTCCTTGATGATTCTTACAGCCCGGGAAATGCGTTTCCATAAAGAGTTCAAGTGTTTCTTGGCTCGAGTTCGACCATGATCCATCGGGATGCTTAATGTATCCCGGAATCGTGGGATTGTGTGCAAGGATCTTTCGAAGTCTCGCAGCCTCACTTGTGTTCTCAATGGATTCACAGTGTCTTGTCCATGAATCCTTTTTGGCCCTTCTTAACTCTTTGGTGTATGAGTTAAGTTCGGATCTATATAAATTCCAATCTTCCTCCGATTTACTCAGTCTGGCTTTGTTGAAAAGTTTTCTGACCCCTGTTCTTCGTTTCTTAAGATCGCTATTCCACCATGGTGGATTAGTGGGTTTAATGTTACGAGATATGGGGCAGTGTTTTTCAAATGCCTTTATCATTTTACTAGTAAGATTTTGAACAGTATTGTCAATGATTGAGGTTGCCGAAAGCGTTTCTTCCTCTGGAGGATCGATTCGTTCAATCAACCATTTTGAATACTTTGTCCAATTCGTCCTAGTTGGGTTCCTAAAAGGTTTAATATCATTTATTCTCCTATCTAAGGTAAAGAGTATCCTTAAGTGATCCGAAAAGGATTTCTCAGAAGAGACTCTCCAATTCCCTACAGAGATCTTATCATTATTACTCATAAGAGTGAGGTCTAGAATTTCTTCCCTGATTTTGTTACGATATGTAGGGTGATTGCCCCTATTACATAACATAAGATTAGAACAGAGAATGTATTCAAAAATTGACTCACCCCTTTTGTTGATATCCTTGCCACCCCATTGTGTATGATGGGCGTTGGCGTCGCATCCAATCACCAAAGGTGTCCCTCTTGCTGTGGTGTAATCCACAAGATCGCGGACCGTTTTTGATGGAGGATTTTCTTCATCTCCCGGCATGTACGTTGACGCCAAGACGAAGTTGCCTTCCTTGGATTCAACGTTGATTGCCGCGTTATCCCTGTTGCTGTACCTAGATAAAAAGAAAGCATTAATCGATTTTTTGGCTAGAATACAACTTCTAATATCACCTTCTGACGTGGAGTGGAAAAGGTTGTAATTTTTTGACCTCAACCCTAGTACCTGATTCTTACAAATCCAAGGTTCTTGAATTAAGGCCACATCCACGTTCTCCTGAGACATGTAGAGCATTAGGTCATGCGTTGCTGCTTTAGCGTGCTGCAAATTACTTTGCACCACCAGCAGCTTTTGACTCCCCTTTGCCTTCATGCCTCTTTACCCTTACGGTACCGAGACCATATCTCACCACGTCTGCCTTTTCTTTCAGGAGGAGGTCAGATTTTTTGTCGATAGCGAACAAAAGGTCCTTTCCTTCCCCGTTGAGACTCTTTCTGGAATTCAAGAGCTTCCATTCCAATATGGGGAGCTCCTTATTTTGTTTTGCCATCAGTTTAATAATGGATGAGTCCTCATGCGTGGCAGGAGGAGGAATCCATATCTTAATCTGCTGACGAAGTGGTAGAGCCGTGACAGGAAGAACCCCGAGAGATGCACCCTCCCACAGTTCACCAATTTTGGCGATTGTATGAGTGAGGAACTCCAAGGATTTCTGGTCTCCACAGCAAACCACTTTTACTCCTTTCCGCCAACCAGCTCCGTCGAAGGTATAGTCCTCAGCACTATCGTCTTCGGATGTCGCCATCATGGCTTTTAGGATTTCGTTTTCCACGAGTAACCAGTTCTTGGCCGTGATTTTCCCATCCGGATCCTCTCGACTAATAATGGCCACTTGAAGATCGATCGGGGTGTTGTCAAAGCTGTTGGTCTTAAACTTTTTAGAACCATCGGCCTTGGCTGTCTCCTCCGATCTTGCCCTCTTGGACGAAACTGACTTTGTCCCAGAAGAGTTGCCTACCTTTGCTTTGTCGTTCCCTTTCGGGTTCGATTTAGCGATGGTTTGCTGTTTCTTGAGGGAAGTCTTATTCGTATCCTTGCCGGTACGAGCTGTTGAGTTTTTGTTGTCCTGTTCTCGGTTTATCTTTTTAGGGATAGACTTCGATGTGGAAGCAACTACTCTTTCGCTGACTGGTTTCGTTTCTTTCTGTTGTTGGGAGGAAGCTATGGGTGCAGTGGAAGTCTTTGCCATCTGACTTTCATAGTTCTTTATCAACTTTCGATGTTTCTTTAAAAGGGCCCTGTCTCTTGGACTGAGAGAAGTTGGGTCCTTTTTCTCCGTAACACTCACGAATCTTTTAGAGGATCTGTAGTTACTGCGTTGCCTCGAAGCATTGGGCGGTGCAGTAGACTTCAGCATAGTCTCTTCTTGACTCGAGTCTTCCAGCAACTCGTCCTCGGTCCGACTTCCTATAGATGGAGGTCTGTTCGAGGTCTCCCTACCGTCAATAGCCAGGCTATCTAGAGCAGGGAGAAGAGCCGCTGCAAGGTTGTGCTGTTTCACTAGTTTTGGTTTGTTTACATTTTTTGTCACTGGCGACTTAGCTTCTTGCGAAGCCAAGCCCTCGCCGGCAGCCGTGACTTCTGCCGACACTTGAGTGTATATCCCCACTCGATTTTCATCTTCATTTTGTAAACTTTTTTCCATAATTATTTATTTGTTGGATAAACATCCCTGTTTTTTGTTGGTTTCTCTTAGTTGTAGGTCCCTGCAGCTGGATTGCTGGAGGGTCAAACGTAAGCCCCCTCGCCATCGTCAAGGCGGAAACCGTGAGGGGACGAAAATTGTAAGTCGTTGTTGTAGTTTCTTAAAAAAAAGCTTTTATATACAAACTTTTTAAAAGGTTTTTAAGAAAAAATGTTGGTACGCCAATTTAAAGTATTTAGTTTTGTTCGAATAAAAATTAAATTTACAGAAAAAAATATTGAGCCGTTTCGGAGATATCGAATTTTCAAAAAAAGAACAAATAGATTTTTTTTGCAAAATTCAAAAAATATTTATTTTAAAGTTTTGAAATGCAATGTGTCTTAGACTTTTTAGAAGCTTCTCTATAAAAAATTTCATTAAGATCCGTTATGTGGATAATGAGAAAATCAAAATAAAAAAAATGGTTCCATGGGGGGGTACCATTAATAATAATTTTTTCGGATATTTTTTTCAACTGTTAGCTAGCTTTGACTAAATGAAATTTTTTGTACTTTTTTTTTAAAAAAGTCTGTGGAACCGTTTTTGAGAAAAAATTTAAAACTTTATTCATAAAACTTCGAAAAAAATTCGTTGGCAGGTACCGTTATTTTCGGTCTTAAAAGAAAAAAAAACCTATGGGGGAAAAATTAAAAATTATATCTACCAAGTTTAAAGCAAATCAGCCGAGCCGTTTAGGCTGTAATCGAACAGAAAGACAGACCCAGACAGAATTGCGAGACCCACTTTTTTCGTCTTCTACATAACTTGCCTTATAGTACCTATGTATAAGTCGCAAGTAAGAAAATATTTTGAGTGATGGAAATCTTGATTTGAACTTTTAAAATTTGTTCTGTTAAGTGGAAAAGATGATATCCGTCAAGTGGGTGGGTCACATTTTGAATGACTTGAGATAAATAAGGTTTTTCATGACGACTGAATGGCAGGTACCGTTAATTTTGGGGTTAAAAAAAAAAAAAACAATTTCTCCTTAAGGGAATCACCGACGACCCTCAAGTACAGAGTTTGAAGAAAATCCTTTCAGTAGTTTAGACTGTAGGTCAAAGTACAGACATAAAGACAGACGTAATTGCCGGACACAATTTTTCGGTGTTCTCTGTCATCGTTATATCAACTTTGATCAAAATCTTTGATTTTTTTTTTTCAAATGCAGAACTTGCCCTATAGTTCCTATGTACATACGAGTATATCACAAGTAACATTTTGAAATTAAGACTGTACCTACTGTACCATAGAAACATTTTTTAGAATTTTTCACTATCGGCATAACTGATATTTATGAAATTTTTTATTGATAAACTTCTAAAACATTGCCTTTCAAAACTAGAAAAAAATGTCTTTGAATTTTTGAAAAAAAAAAAAATAATTATTTGTCGTGTATTTAAATTTTTCAATACCTGTAAATAACGGTACAATCCGTTGAACTCTTTTTTTAAATGTTCGACAATTGGCGCAAACGCTCTTAAATTGTCCGTAACCGATTTTAAATTTTCATTATTTGTAAAGTTTTTTGTTCGTGAACTTCATCATAAATGTTTTGACAGTGACACTTTGGACATTGGTTTAAAGGTGCGTTCGCAGTCAAAGTTCGAAGAGTCAATAGTCAGTTAGAAAAACATTCATATCAACACTTTCAAAACAATATGTATTTGATTTTGACCCTTAAAATATTTTTTTTTGAAAACTCTATGTTTAAAAAACAGGTTTAATGATAAACCCTTTGAATTGGTATACCAAATTTATGTCATGATTTCCATATAGAGCCTTAGCCTCTCTTACGAATCATCAATTTCAAAGTGAAATTTCTCAATAATCTATTTCGATATCAAAAATACTTTATATTCGTATGCACCCGATTTCCCTTTTTCAATTTACACCATAAAAGAATTATTCCATCCATCCTCCTTAAACAGAGCTTAATGCGTTTCCATTTCAACTAGTGTACTTGTAGTATTCAGTTAACTTCATTACACCTTTTATAGATAGGTGACAACACATCATGTGTAATAAATTAAGCACCAATAATTAAAAAAAAAATGCGGAAACGACATTTTAAATACATGACCACTGCAACAACTGTGACAACTTTTTGCCGTCCATCGATACTATTGCATATACTCGTAGCAACATACATACCCTTTTGGTTATATTGGTTTATTTGTATTTAATAATAGCCACGCTCTGTGAAAGGGTCAATGGCAAAACCTCACTTGTCATTATAAGCTGTCCAATCTGAATAAGCATAATAGTTCGAAGAGTGGAGTTGTAAATTACAAAATAAGTAAAGACTAAAATCTTTAAAATAAAGATGGTATTTGGCCTATTTCCGATTCGAACTGTATGTTTATCTATTTATAAACATAGGGGCGTAAAAATAAGCATAAGATAATGGTGCTTATTTTGACATTCTCTTTCGTTCGAAAGTGAGTCGAATTCGTTGAAACTTAATTTTGAGACTCGGCGATTAGAATGTTAATCGAACAAATCGAAAGTTCACCCAATCCATAGAAAGTTCATTCATTTGCGAAAGCTAATTCAATTTTGACATTCGAAAGAATAGAATCAAATGACATTTTTGTGTCGTCTGAATTTTTCTGTCGAGTAAGCAACAAAACATGTAAGTTTTTAATTATTTCATGGAAAATAAATTACTTTTATTAATTTTGTTGTTGTTTTATGTTTAAAGGTCGCATTCCAACTGGACAAACCGCGAACAAAAGGCAAAGTTAATCAAAATAATGGAAGAAAACCCGGAGGTAGCAAAGGGTTTTTTACCACCCGAGTTGATACGGAAAGCATCCACTTTCCTTTTCCTCTGCATCACTTCTTCAACACCATCTTCATTTATAAACAACACAAATGCCATATTTTTATTTTTTATTTATTATTTTATGTTTTTATCAAAGAAATTTAAGTTATTAAACAATAAATAAACAAAGATTTCACTTTTTGGTTTTGACATTTCACAAACACTTCTCTTTTGTTTTTGATATTTTAGTGTGACCAAGTGTATACGAAAAAAAATTAAAATTTAGAACGCGTCATGAACAACTTATTTTTTTAAGAATAGTGTCAAAACAGCTGAGTCGACACAAAAAATGTAATGAATAATTAGTTCTTTATGATTAAACTTCACTTTATAATGAAAAAGTGTATTATTTATTTTGTTTCTTGATTCTCTATCCAACATCTATAAAATGTTTAGAAACTAAAAAAAATGTAAAACGGTCATACTAATTCAAATAGAAATATAGTAAACTTCAAATAGTTGATAATGAAAATGAATCTTTTTTGAAGTTCATTTTATGCTATCTTTCGCAAATGAATGTTATTCGTTCGAATCTCAAAATTAAGAAAGTTCATTCGAAGGAATAGAATCATTCTAACGAATAGACTATTCATGAGAATGTCAAAATAAGCATGAATATACTAGTTACAATGAAAGTTATCTCGGGAAATACCACCAAACACAAAATATTGACATATATGTCAAAATGAAAATAGGATGGAATGTTATGCAACTGTCAAATTTTTATATTTAAAATAATTTTCATACAACACAACTTCCATAAAAATAAATCTATTTCTCCATAACCTCAAACATTTAATTGAAATAGAATAATATGTTAGGTCTTGAAAATCAACCCTTAAAATGTTGTGTGAGATAGTGAAATGATCTGTGAAGTTGTGTGAGAAATTTTGTTCACATGATTTGATCACACCGTTTTGGCATGGGTTTATTCTCCGTAATATAATCATTTCCGTAAATATTATACAGGGACATCATTATCATGTCCTTTAACCCCGCTAGGGGAATTTCGCACCAAGAAATCGCCTCCATTCATAACGGTCTGCAAATACTTATTTTAACTGTGACCTCGTTTTTCTTTGGGAATCCGCATCTGCTAAGTTTGTTGATTCTATTTTTTTCCAATATAATCGTTTGGTTTCTTCAGTGTGTGACCAACCATAGCATATGTCTGTGGCCAGCGAAAATTTAGGATGTGACGAAGACACAAAAAGCCTGAATTTTCCTCGAGATGAGACTTTCCGGGTTTCGCTATTCATATGTAGAACGACGCCTGTCGAAATGAGACTAGCAAGACCATTAGAGACTGAACGACTTTCTTTAAATTTTTGAACATTTTTTGAAATTTTGATAAATGTACTCAAGCTTTGAACGAATAGCTTATGTATTATATGTAGCTTATATAGTATATATGGCTTATAGATTACATCCAGATCAGAAAGAGTGACAAATTTCTTGCATCGTCTTATAAATCCTGAACATAAACGACGTCGAATATATGGTCATTCCAAACAAGGGTTTCTATAACGCACATACCCAGAACTGAAAGCTGTTCGGTTTCTTCAATACAAGTGTCCCTCATGAATAGCGACATGGAGGGTGGATTCCGTTTTAACGAGATGACATTGAATTTTTGAATTAAATCCTAAGGATTTCGATTCGGCATTAGATACTTATCATACATTACTGTTCAAGTTTCATATCTGAAAGACAAGGAAAAAAACCAAAAATCAAAAGTTTCACACTAAAAATCATTGATGGGTATGAGAAAGAGAGCTGCAGACATGAATGAGCCTTGTTGGATGACATTAGGCTCAATTTCGATCAAGGTGAATTAACCATACTTTGTTTGCTAGACTTCTCAAAGGCCTTTGATAGAGTTGACCATAACATATTATGTTGCAAGTTGCGAAATTATTTTGGGCTCACCCAAAGAGCTGTTAATCTAATTGAAGATTACCTGAGTAACAGATGGCAGAGGGTGGTAGTGGGAAGTAATCGATCTGACCTTAAAAAAATCAATTCAGGTGTGCCACAGGGATCTATATTAGGTCCCATTCTTTTCTGCATCTATATTAATGACTTACCAAAGGTATGTAAGAATGTTTCTATTCACCTCTATGCAGATGACGTTCAGTTTTATTTTTAGAGACCACTGGGCCTCATTGAGGATTTAGTCTGTAGGGTCTATGAGGATCTTTCAGCTATCTATGATTGGTCCCAAGCAAACAGACTTTTATTGAATGCGGCTAAAACTCAGTTGTTACCAATTTGTAACAGTTCTCTTGATGTTTAAACGATTCCTCCCATAGTCCTTTCTGGCAACAGGCTATCACTTGTACAAACTGTCACTACTCTTGGGTTTAAATTGAGCAGTAATTTATCCTGTAATAGCCACATAAACTATGTTATTGGTAGAATTTATGGTGGACTTCGGAAACTATGGCTTTCAGCAATATTCACTCCACAAGAAACAAGATTGAAGCTGGTAAAGACACTTTTACTTCCGTTAATATGCTATGCTGAAACTGTATACTGTAAGTTGGACTCAGTGTCGCAAAAAAACTTCAGGTAGCATTTAACAATTCTATCCGTTATGCATATAATATTCGCAGATTTGATCACATAACACATTACAATTTACTTGCTTTGGGCTGTTCGCTGCTACAGTTTTTAAATGCAAAAAACTAATTTTCCTGCATAAAATAATTAATACAAAAGAACCTACTTATTTATTTGAAAAATTGATGTTTGCACAATCTCTCAGAACTTTTAATCTTATCGTCCCCACTTGTAACTATATCAACTCAGCTCGATTGTTTTTTGTCTGCACCGCTAAACTTTGGAATGCTCTGCCAGTTGATGTCAAACGAACTAATGGGTTCAAGGAGTTTAAAACCAAAATTTTACAAAGAGCATCGGAACAGCATTAATTGTTTATCTAATTATTAACATACAACAATTTTTATGATTTTTCTATTTAAAATCTTTTTCTCACTTCCATGCCTACTTCCTCTAATTGGCATTTATTTTTCTTCTTCGTCTTTTCTATCTTCTTTTTATTTCCTCATCTTAATTTCATTCAAAATGATAGTTTTTAAGTTTTTCTTTTATGAACTTAGATTAAGTATTCACAAATTGTTAGTACTATAAAAGACTAGGTCTTACATGTACACTGCAAATAAAACAAATTGAATTGAATTGAAAATTGTGGCACACCAGATTTTATTTTGTGAAAATCAGATTTGAAACCATTTTTTAAGAAATTATTGTAAGCTTAATGTTAGCATTAACGTATTTTAATAAATACTTTTTCCAAAACGGATTATCCTTAAGATCACCTGTGGATTACTTCAAGAGATACACTACCGGCCATTAGGAAATATTTCGGTGTTTAAGACATTTCTTAAGCTAATAATTTATCAGAATTTCCATTACCTTGGAAGAAAGGGTCATACTGGTAAGTCCACTGACTACTACAGCCCTAAAATGGACATCAGTAAAGATTCTTAGGTCATGTTTCCATCAAGAAAAACAGGGATGATGATGTCGTGACGAAAGATTCAACACAACTATCTTTACCGATGGCTCAAAGATGGATTGTTATGTTGGTTCAAGAATATTTTTGATACTTTGAATATATCTAGGTCGTTAAGGCCGCTCAACTTGCTAGTTTTTTTCAAGGTAAATTACTGGCTGTCAAGAAAGCATGCAAGGCAGGTCGTTTTCTGACGGCAATGACATTGAATTTCGGTGAAGTGAAGATCAAAGAAGTGTTCTCTTTTCTCCACGCGAAGAAATGGCTCTAGGACGAATTTCGGTTACTTCGGTGCCGTGCCCTCCGTTTGACTTTTATATCCCGAGCTAGCGGATTGAGGGGTTTGACAGAACTTTACGATGCGAGAGGCCTGATTGGCTAGCGTGCCAGTACCAGTCAACAAACTTCCTATCTTGGCACAGTGTGTATTCTGTCGGATGAGTGTGGTGGTTCGGTTGAGTGGGGGACCCAAATTCCGGATGAATGTGCAAAAGCAAAAACACAATAAGAGATATCAAAACCTAGTATGTAGATCCTTTCTTCTTTTCAATCTTAATTGGTGTATTCCTTAAGAATTTCCAGAATTTCCCATATCAATTCCATCCACAGGTTCACACGGGTTATGATATCAAAATGGCCCACTTCAGCGGGTTGTACGGATTTTTTGATTCTCTTTGTACCTCCTAACCTAACGTGTACATAATCTCCTGGAAATCACCTATACTATACAGTTTTCTTGAACAATAGTACCTTTAGTGGCCTGATTCTTGGGTTCTCTGGATTTGAACTCCTCTTTCGGGTCCTCTGTACTGCTCACGCAGCTCCTCCGTTATTCAGCTTAGGGTATGTTTAGTCTCCAGGCAGGCGGTACCACCAAAAGTACTGTCGTCCAAAAAAACTGTTAAAATAGGGGCCCGTCTGGCGATTGAACATACCCTTAGCGGAGCAAAGGATTTGCGTGAGCGGTACTGAGCACCCAAAAAGCAAATACAATCCTGAGATATTAGCCTGTTTGAGCCAATATGTTGTGTTTTCATTTATGAATTAGGGTAATTTTATATTATGAAAAAAGGCCCCGATTTTCATTTAACATTTCCCCAAATCAAGGGATGTTTTAATCATACAATGTAAAAATCGTTCAAAAAAAATTCATTTTCATTTTTATAAGTTAATGTTTCTCATAGTACAAAAGGAAACTCTACTTTTTAAACTATAACCCTTAAACAGAGTTTCGATATTAGAATACAAAAAAAAATTAAGGGGGCTCGACGCACCGCGCCGCGGCGGATATGCAAAGTTGAGAGCGTGCATTTAATTTTTAATTCAATTCCCATATTCGACAAATCCGCTTTGCAGCCAAAATCATACCCATGATTACGGTATAAGGCGTTTCTACAAGATATACTGTTAAGAGAAGCAAAAATAAAAATTTTTCAGTCATATCACGATTTTAAGGTCTCTCCACATACCTTTTTTCTAAGAAGTTTCAATTCGTCAAAGCTTGCATGACAGGTTTATGGTAAAAAAATGTTTAATTAAAAGTTTTTATCAAATGAATTAAGCTTCATGGCCTCGCTCAAATCGACAGAGACAAATTATTATTGTACACATTCAACGAACCTGCTACAAAAGATCGCACTACAAATTGAACTCAATTGATTCGTCTCGATTATAAGAGAGTTCATTGTATTCAGATGATTTTTTTTTTTAAATTTTTATTTTACATACAATGCGAAATTAGATCTTGGTCAAAATTGATCGGACACATATAGTATTTATTTGTATTTTTATTGAGTTAGTTTCTATGTCTGTCATGTGCTTTGATTTCTTGCTAAATTGATGGCTAAGCAATTTTTTTTTAATTTATTGACATTCAAGGGAAATATTATGCTTCCAGACCTTTGTTTTGACCAAGTTTTGTATGACTGACTGTGAAAATACAATTCTGGAGTGTTTGTTGAATTTGTTATCAGTGCAAAGTGTGTTGCGAGTTTGCAGTTATTATGATTGATATATTTTTAATTGTTCATAAAAAAGGGAGCACATTTTCGATACATTTAACGATATTCTTTTTTATTATTTTGAAAGCTTTATGGACAGTAAGGCTATCCCTCACGAAAATCGTATAATTTTGAGTGATTTTTGGTGAGCACTGCTGGACTTTTATTTATTTTTTTTAATCAAATTTGATTTGTCACCGTAAAATTACTCAATCCAATTAAAGTTGAGGCTTTTCAGAGACATTTACCAAAAATATAGATGCCCCAGGTCGATTTTACACAACACAGTTCTCAACAAAAACTTTATATTGAAAAAAAAAAAAAAAATAGACGAATTTGGTCCCAAAAAATGATCATTGACTAATTCGAAAAATAATATAGGTAGCTTACAAAATATCAACATAAACTACTACACTCGTAGTCAGACAGCACGAAAAGTTCAAAGACTTAATATAATACTTAACGTCGCATCATCAAAACTGCGTTCTAAATAAATATAAATCATGCGTAATATCTGTTTTGTTCATGTATTTAGAAAATTCAAAACTACTGCATCACCAATTTCAATCGATTGAATTCGAACTCAAATATTGCATTGAGGACAAAAATGTACATATTTATTGGGGTAAGCGAAAAACAACTTTAATAAGTAAAAACGTAAAATCGTACAATTGGTTTCAATTTTTTATTTTCAAATTAAAGTCGTAGTAACCCAACACCGTTTTGTGTTCTTTTTTGTTTCTTTTATGTAGAAAATCCCAATTAAAAGAAGCGAATGATACATAACCTTAAAGCGCGTGTTAATCGTCATATGCTATGCACTGAAAACAAAATCACGCGACCATCTTTTTAACTCACCATATACAAGTTATTAAGGAAACCAAAATTAAAGAAAAAAATAAGCTTTAGTTTATGAAATTTTTCGCCTTCGTAATTAAAAGGTTAATAAATTGCTGCAAAAAAAATGTTTGTTTGTGATATCAAAGAAAAGAGAAGAGAAGATAGTAAGATTATAAAGTTTCATTGGGCATTTTGGCTATTATGGCAGAATTTGTGTCTTTTCTTGGTTTTGAGAATATTATTATACTTTTGATTTATTTATATTATTAAAAGAATTTTTTGAATTCATCAAAAGCGTCTAACTCGAAATTTTAATCAAACCTGACACTTTTCGTGTTCTTTATCTTTAACACGAAAGAATTGGGTCCCACAACTTTGTACTTCTGGTCCCAATCAATTACCAATTAAATCGACAACTTTCGAGTGCATCGACTGGTTGTCATATTTGAATTGAGTAAAGCAATCGATTGAACATTGCTCTATTGTGAATTAACAGACAAAATACTGTGAATAATTCAATTTTGACAGTTCATTGACGCACCCCCGTAGGAACAACGACGTAAGTGCAAATGAAGTCCTATGAAACAAGGACCCAATTGAAAATGTTCTATTTGTATCCAGGGGACAGAAATGTCTTTAGACCGTTTCATTGTTTTCAAACTAATATATCGCGAATACATAGCCTTATCTGTCACTTGTGTTTCAAATTTCTAACAAACAACACTTTGATTAGTCAGTCAACGACGTATTTGCTATGTTTAATTTCCCTTTAATAAAAAGTTTGTTCAATTGAAAAAAAAATTGTATGTGTTTTTTTAATCAAAAACGTCTTCAAAATGTTAAATCGCGTTTTGTGATAAATCGACATTTTTGCACTTACGTCGTTGTACCACCAGAGGTGCGTGATGTTCTTTAAGAAAAAGTATAATTTTTTCGTTTATCATCTTTAATACAAATTAGTTCATTGATTTACTATTCATATGTTTCAGTAGCAGTGAATACGGTACTGAAACGCGTTGCAACATCTTGAATTTTAAATCTGTCCATACCGCTTTAACAATTTTAATTGCGACATATAGTTAAATAAAATGCACGACTGGGTCGCACGGATTTGCTTTTATGTAAGAGATTACAAATTTCAAAAATAATGGGAAAAATTTTCATAAGCTTAAAATTAAAAATGACGAAAACAACTGCTTTAGTATTGGGAGATAAAAACTGGATGCCATCTGATTCAAGCAAAAATTATAAGTCGTTATAGTGGTTTCTTAAATAAAAAAGCTTTTATGTACAATATTTTTAAAAAAAAAAATTTTTTATTTTTTAATATTGCACGAATAAAAATTTAATTTCCAAAACAAATAATTATCCGTTTACAAAACAAAATTGTTAAAATCAGTTGTGCCGATAATTAGAAATTAAAAATTTGAAAAAATTGTATTTCAATTTTTTTACTAACTTATAGATAGTAAAAATGAACAGAATTATAGGCGCTGTTTTCCAGAAAAAAATAAGATTTACCGTTTTCTTAGATAAAATATTTTTTTTTCTTTCATCTTGTAGATTATATTGAAAAACTTCCAATCGTCAAGTTTAAAAAAAAAAAAACTAAGCATGGGGTTTCCGAAATATTGAGTTTGAAAAAGAAACTATTTTTGAAAACTTGAATAAACAATACATACTCTTCAATTTTTTGAAGAGCTTTATCATAAAAAAAAGATCAAAATCGGTTGTACCGTTTTCGAGAAAATCAAAAACAAAAAAAAAATTGTTCTAGGGGGCGTATCATTAATAACTATTTTTCGGATTTTTTTTTTCAACTATTGCCTAGCTTTGAGTGAACAAAATTTTTTGATTTTTTTTTTAAATCTGTCGAATCAAAAAAATCGTTATTTTTGGTTTAAAAACAAGGAAAAAAAACTTGTGGGGGAAATTTTAAAATGCTATTTTCCAAGTTTAAAGAAAATTGGCGTAGCCGTTTAGGCTGTAGTCGAACAGACAGACAGACGGGCAGATATACAGTATTGCGAGACCTATTTTTTTCGTGTTTATCATCATAATTTCGACTTTGATCAAAATCTCGAATTCGATTTTTTTAACGAATAATACCTAAAGTCGCAAGTAAAAATATCGAACTATACTCTGTCCAACAAAAATTCTCAGTACAGGGAAGATAGGACGTTTGTTTCTCATTCTGGTTGCATTGCCATGCATAAGTGTGTCGCCTTTGAAAGCTCTCACAGGGATTCCGTAGTTTAAATTATAAATCGCCGCAAATGAAAGTAAAAAACGCGTAGGGCTACCGTCTGCCGATTCAAAACGACTGAAAACAATATTCAATTTACCTTTTCCCACAACGCCAAGCGGTAAGATAATAGGCGCATTTTTTTTTAAGTTGAAAAGCAATACGACAACACTCAACATACCCATCTTCTTAAAATGTGTTCTCAAAAGCTTCAAATCCCAAAAGCTCCTTAATAAAAACTGAAAAACCTCCTTGCTTGCAATTGAGAATGATAATGGTAACTCTGTTTTGATGTAGATAAAGAGCGCACGATCGTATTGAGTGACACTTGACACTCTTGACAGTATCTCATCAGCAGTGGGATACGACGGTCGTGTTGAGGTGTACAACTTTTTGCAAAGAATTACAACAACAATTGTTTAAGAAAAGTCAGTGGCTTGCTCTTTTTTTAGTGGCATTTTTCCTAACGCATTGTAGTGAGGGTGCATCAGGCGCCACTGCTTTAGAAAAAGCTCTCCCATAAGGCCTGTACTGACAATTTTTGTTGGACAGAGTATAGAGATTTTCATCACAATTGACATTACGATGATAGAGAACACAAAAAAGTGGGTCCGACAATTATGTCTATCTTTCATCGACCTACAGCGAATGTTCTTTAAACTTGGTATTTAAGAGTGTTCGGCAATTTCCTAGAGGAAAAATTGAAATTTTTGTTTGGCTCCAAAACTAACGGTACCTGCCATGCAGCCATTATGCAAAATCCTATTTATTTCAAAAACGGCTCTGAAGATTTTGATAGAAAACGAGTGAAGGATTAGTTTTTTTTTTTTAAATGTACATATATTATGAAACATCTATTTTTTTCTTAAATAAAAAATTAATTTAATAATAAAAGAAATTTTTAAACTTTGTGAATTCATACTTTTTTAGAAATCACACGGCAATTTGATGCATTCAAATTTTTTTCTCTAATTAAATCTATTTTTAAATTTCAAAGTACTCTTACATAAGAGAAAGTACGTGCGATCCAGTCGTGCATTTTATTTTTGTAAGGTTAAAAATAGCGGTACGTTCCTTACGATTTTTCTTCGAAGTTTTATACAAAAAAATTTTTTTTCAAAAATTGTTCTCAAAAAAAATGACAAAATATCATTTAGTGAAACCTTAGAACATTTTTTTTTGTTTTTGGTTTTTTTTCTAGAACAGTATTACCGAGTTTGATAATTTTTTTTTGCAAAATTTATTTGTCTGAAAATAACAGTAGCTACACTAAACATGTTACAAAATGGTTTTCAAAAATTGTATTTAACGGAACCTAGAATTTTGATCATTTTTATTGTATTAAAATTTTATTGTATATTAATTGTAATGCGAGAAACAGATTGGCACATCAACTTCAACAGCAACTTTTACCATCACATTACTCTTTTTAGAGCCACTGGTTTTAAATGACTTTGAATACATTAACACAGCAACATCAACAATCAACATCAACGTTAGACCTAAACGCTAAATGTTGCTGTGCAAATGCTACCAACTTTTAAACCAAAATTCTTCAGGTTTATCAACACTCAAATGAAAATGTGACAATCAATTTTTTTGTTTCTTCTTTTTACTTTGGTTTTGACAATGGAAGAGCGTGTTAGGCTGAAAACACACCGGATAAAACAAAACGTTTTTTATTCGATAGTCAGAAAAACATTTTTTATTTGAACACACACCAAGCGAAACAGAATAAAACAAAACAAGACGTTTTGTTGTGAAATGCAACGAAAGAAGAAAATAAAAAGAACGGAATCAAAATTTTGTTTTGCAAAAAACAATAGGTCAGCTATCGGCAACGAAACATGTTTTTCTGTTTTGCTTTTGTTTTTATGTTTTGTTTCATTTGGTGTGCGTTGCGCCATAAGAAAGTATGCAATTATCGTCAACGACCCTTGTTCGAAACAGTTTTGTTGCATTCGGTGTGTGTTGCTCGTATACAATAGCATGTATTTTCGACAACCACCATCGAAACACTTCAAAGCAAAAACGTGTGTTTTGTTTCGTTTTCTTTTGTGTGTTTAGTCTCATAAGAAACAATGTTATCTTGTTTCACAAAACAAAAAAACACGTTTTGCTTTATCCGGTGTGTTTCCAGCCTTATAGAATTACTAAAAACAAATCCATTTTTGTACGACAAAAGTCCATATCATTCTTCCGTTGCTTCCCGCGATCTACACACACACAGTGTTTGTATATAATTGTACGGCAAAATTATTTCCCATTTGCAGATATTTTAACTATTTTGTTTATTTGTGTTTATCTGTTTCACATGACTTTTGGTGTTGAAGCTTTCGTTGCTGTTAAAGTTGCTGTTGAAGTTGCTGTGTCAATCTGTTTCACGCATAATAAAACTTAGTTTTTAATTTTTGGCTTGTTTCGCTTTTTTGAAAAAATTGTTAATTTTTTTGATTATTACCGAATATATCTTTTATGGCTTCACCAATTTTTTCTTAAGTTATTTATATCGAATACAAAAATATTTACATTTTTTCCGCTCCCCATAAAAGTTCAATAGCACCGTATACTTAATATCGTTAGTATTGAGTCACATTCTAGCCTTGAACCTCAAGTGCAAGTTTGTGCGATCCCTTACGCATATGTTTAGAAAAAGGTTGACAGTTAAAATCTCATTGAATGTCAAAGATACATATCGACGGTTAACTATGAATACCTCCTAACATACATTTTTGTGAAATTCACTTTTTGATGCAGTTTCTATAATAATTTCAATTTGCTTCGCTGAATTTTTAAAATTTAAAGTATTTCACATCATACGAGTAGATATTCAAAACTGATAATTATGTGTAAAATTTTATTATTATGCGTTTTAATTTTGAGACTACGAGTATAATCAGTTTTTTGTGCCCCCTTTAAAGTTTACAAAATGCGACATAGGAGATATTCATAGTTAACCGTCGATATATGTATTCTAGGTAATCTCAAAAAATAATGGATTTTGAAGTGCATTTTTTTGTGAAACACTGCTTACATTTATTTTAACGTTGTTATCTGATGACCCCCATTAAAAATAAATATAAATATATTACAACCACGTTTATTTGCTTACATAGTAGCCTTATGAGTATATTAAAACTATCTATGGCGCCATTCTAAGGAAAAAAAACACCTCACCGTTTCCCTGTGCTGGACGCTTTTGTATAAATATCAAAATACTCATAGATTATTAATAAAAGGTGTACTTTCATTTTGCAATTTAGATCAAAAACTTACCGCAATTATTATTATATTCTTCGAATTTTATTGCAAGTTTTTTTTTAATGCATTATTGAAAACTGATTCAAATAATTCAATAGCAATGTGTCCCACATACTCGAATTAATCAAATATTACAAACTCTCTATAATAACTGCACCGATCGGGCATGTGCAAGTAGCATTTAATTGTATTTATTGTAGAGCAAAAGATTCCACCATTCACTTTTAACACAGTGTGTTGAGTCCAGTTATTATACGAATACAAAATATACAACAGTCCCGGATCGGAATTTAATGAACTTTTTATAGTTAAGGCCACCATAACATTTTATAACTTTTTCAAAAACAAATCCTTCTGAATCTTAAACTATGGCAGTTCGTACAAAGAACTTAACAAACACATGTTTCTGAAATGTGTAATTGTCAAAGTATCATGAAACTTAAAATTGGAATGGATTCCGTTTAGAAGTGGAAGAACACCTCCCAACAGTCTCCAGGCGTCAACAACCTCACCAACTCAAATTTGAAACAGTGGTCAGAAATGCTTTCAACTACACCCACCAGCACAGACACCTACGCAAACTTGTCCCAGCTACTAGCAATACATGCTCACCCATAAACACATCGCAAAAACCTCCAAAGAATCTACCAAAGGACCTTCAACAAGGAAATTGACGAATACCGGTGACAACATTCAGAACTTCATTGTGCACCACCACAATCTTGAACCAGGCTGTTAAACATTATCAGGAAGAGATATCTCGAAGATATCAAAGTTAGCCCTGACACTTTTAAAAAGATCGATCTGATTGTTCGAAGAGCTTACATAATACCCAACACTATCCTTCACGGACAAGAAGTTTTATCAACTTTTGCTGGAAAAGCTAAAGCGTTTGTCAATCTCTTTAAAAATACTTTCAAAGACTTTATCGAAGAAAAGGGAAATAGCTTTGTGGAGAATACCCGTACCTCATTCAACGAAGAAAACCACTCATCGGGGCCGTTACTGATAGATGTTGTCACTTATCTTGAAGTGTCTATGATTATCATCACCGGATACTTCAAAATATTAGCAGGAAGCTTAGAAGATTTGTTAATTCCTCGCATGAGGCAGTACACCCCTGACGGTTCACTTGGATTTAATAAAAATGATATGGCGTGCTTGCTGGAAAAGATTTTGACGGCGTCCGGAAAAAGGACTACTATTCAAATTCTTGGATCAGAACTTCAACTTCCTAATCACTTGGTAAGAATTTTTAGAAAAACTCCTAACCTATAGACTTTCTTATGCACAGGTAGCAAAACAGGGATCACCAACCAAGGAAATCAACGCTGGAGTTCCTAGAGGATCAAAACTTGGGCCACTGCTGTTCCACATTTTCATTCCTGATCAACCAGCTAACATAGCAGTGATTGCTGATGTGCAAGCATACATTAAAATCCTATAAGAATACTATCTCAAATGGGAACTGCTTCCGAACACTAGTGACTGTCTTTCGAAGACAAGCGTTTGAATGCACGCTGTGATGCCATCAAACTCAAATTTCCAGACAATACTAGAATTACAGTCAAATCATCAATGAAATACCTGCTACTCAGGAGACGAAATAGACTAAGTAAGAAGACCAATCTGCTTGTATATAGACAACTTATCAGACCCTTACTGACAAACTCCAACAGTGAAGAAAATGAAGCATTTTGAACGAAAGATGCTCTGCATTTTCGCTGAACTGCAGCGGAACTAGCTGACGAAGAAATATATACCAACCAAAAAGCTGGACGAGCAAGCAAAACTAATATAGCAATGGACCAATATTTACTTAAGATCTCCGGAAATAATTTTCAGTAACATAGAAGATCATCCCAACTTAGAAATGCAACAAATCCTCTGGTAACAACTACAGCTGAGCTATCACTAACGATCAATTTGAAGAAATCATCCATAAAGACGAGACACCCTTCTACGGGAAGATCAACAATTAGAACTACTGGGGACTAAGAACATCGTACTTATCTGACTAGAAGTGCGCCCTTAACTTCATTCACTAACATAGGGCCTGTATAACTTCTAAGTCCGACTCTTCTAATGATGTTCAGCTACTGTACGCCATCACCAGTTGTTGTTGATAATAATGTGGGAGCTATTTTCCCAGGAATAGGTAATTTATCCAATTGCCAATTAAGTACCACCACGAATTTCTCATCTCAACGTTTATGATATGAAAACACTTAAAGTGAGTCAATTACAGGCTCACCCAGGTGATGACTGCTTTGATAGTTGCACCGGCGCGGCATTCGTCGTATTTAGTTACTTACTATGTATGTGAAACTGGAATTCTTGATGTGTAAAGCTTCTCATAGTCCCACATTTAATGAGTTCTCTCCTCGCACAATGTCGTTTGTCATTTTATTTAAGAGCAGCGCAAGCTGTTCATGATCAAAACATTCGAATGAAACGAAACAGAAACCCAATCTAAGATATTAATCTTAGAAAGTGCAAATGTGTCCAGAAACTCGACAAGGAATTGGAAAGTTGTTCCAGGCGTTAAGTTTATGTTGATTTCAAATGCAAATGAAGCGGCGAAATGTTTGTTTAAAGGAAGCAACATAGAAATCATAAGCAGATAGTGTTTTGAGGGAAGCAACAGTTGGGAATAGTTAAATAGAGTCAGTTTGAGAAAATTTTGATAAATTCATTTATGACTTTTGTCAATAGGAAGTTATGAGTTGGTCACAATAATCAGATATTTAAAAATTAAGTGCACTCATTAACTTAAGATTTTCCGAAAAGATTTAAATGTATTGCGAAATTCCTGAAGTAATTTTCAAGAAGAAGTGTAGTGCCGGAAGATCCCAAAGTTTTTAGGAGAAAAATTACTTCTTCTTGGTATCTGTGACTCTGAATGAATTATTGCGGTAGCAAACAACATCTCCGCAAAGCTCAATCACAGAACGACTCACTTTTTGGACACATTTCGCCTGAAATCCAAGGTTCCTAGAGCATCTGCCTTACATGTAAATAAAGGTCGTTATTTTTAATGTATTGAAATTGTATGCCGCTTTTTGGTCGTCATATTTTCAGTGTTTTGGGAACTTGTTGAGCGAATGAGCGAAGCCTTGATTTTAGACAAAGTTGATTTCATGAAATATGGTGTTTGATTTGTCAGGGGTTTAATATAATTTGTATTTGTGAAACTTGGTTAAAACCCGATAAACCTGATACTTTCTATAACTTTTCAAACTAAACTAAAGTCATGAATGAATGAATAAATTGAGGTATAAAAACACTGCGACCTAAAGATCTATTGTGTCCTCCATCTAGAACTGGATGAGGTTGGCTCATTACTACAGTTCTTCCTCCAAATCTGCTCCTCTGAGGAATCAAAGTATTTGGAGTATTTTAAGGGATGATAATTCACTCTCTTTTATGTGGTGCTTGCCCAGATACCTGTGTCTTTGATGCACGAGTGCATCACATTTCCCCAGTATGTGCTCAGGTGTCTCTTCGTGAGTGTTGCAGAATCTGCAAGTCGCGTTGCTCACCAAGCCAAGGATGTTGAGGTGTCTTCTCAACCTACAGTGGCTTGTGAGAAGCCCCGTGATTTTCCTGAGGTTGTTCCTACTTAAGCTAATGCAGGTTAGAAAACGCTCTCGGTTGTAGTCCCCGTGTAGGAGTTTTGCCTGTCTTAGCTTAGGGAGTTCTTTCCAGATCTTTGATATTTTGTCTCCTCTTCTGTTTTGATTTTGTTTTTGATCACGTTTTCTCCTATTCCGCAGTAGGGCTCTGGCCCTGTAAGGGGTGTCGATGCACCTATTTTTGCTAAGGAGTCTGCCACTTCGTTGCCCTGGACACCAACATGGCCTGGTACCCAATGAAGCGTGACAGTGTTATTCTTGCCCAGTTTATTAAGCTTAATCACGCATTCCCAAACAAGTTCGGAGCTGATGGTGTAATAGCTTAGTGCTTTTAGTGCAGCCTGACTGTCTGACATGATGGCAATGTTTTGGTTTTTATATTTCCTATCGAGGTTTCTTCCAGCACATATGCCTATGGCATTTACTTCTGCCTGGAATATTCTAGTGGACTGTCCCATCGGTAAGGAGAGTTTAGTTCTAGGCCCAAAAACTCCAGCACCAGTCCCTTCAGCCGTCCTCGATCCATCTGTGTACCATTTGATGGTATTTTATAAGGTCATACGGAATCATAGAATTACTGAAACAATATGAAGAGATATCTTCTATATCAACGTATTCTTAAATTGCAAAGTTATTGAAAAATCTGCAGTACATGGAATTGTATCGTTTGAAAGAAGTATCGGATGACATAGTTAAATGCATTTTAGGTGGTGCTTACAATCTTAACAAAAGCTGTACCTCAAAACCCCTATTCATAGTTTTTCATAAATTAAATGGCATAAATATCAGTCCCTTAAGAATAGAAATGACAATATTGATTATTTACGAATTTTAATAGATGGCTCATTTATTAACATGTTCCCTTGAAGTGTGTGTCTGTGGGTAACATTAATTGTCCTTGGTACACAGTAGAGGTCCAAAATTCAATATGAAATCGGAGAAAACTCTCTCATAAATGGAAGCGTCACCAATCTAGCTAATTTCGTGAATTATACTGCCAAGCACGAAACCAAATTACTTTCATAATTCGAAGAACAAAACAAAAAATTCTTTTTGGCAAAATTGTGTGTTAATCAAAGAACCAAAACACTATAGTTTGACTATTGCATTCAATTGGATTAGGAAAAAGAAATCCTAGTGAATTTAACAATACTTTTGTCTTAAGTTCAGCAAGTGACACTTGCTTTGTGCCTAACAGTATAAACACGTTTTAACCTGAGTTTTCGACGTGATTGAGAGTATTCGTAATATCAGATCCACTACTGAGGGGGTGGGAGGAATACCTAATTCTTTTATACAAATAATACTGACACATATATTGATATCAATTACTCATGTGATTAACTTCTGTATCATGTTTTCCTGATAGTTGAAAACTGGTTTAAGTTATGCTTGTGACGAAAGTCATGTAAGGATTTTCGACCCATTACCATTTAGTAAAATAAATTTTACTAAGGAAACTAGTAATTATCTCAACCGACAAGCAAGAGGCAGTACAGATACGAGTACATAACTGTCTTAACAATCGAAAACAAAAAGTGATCGTTGGTAGCAAATTCTTGCAATAGAAGAAAATAATAGCAGGTATACCTCAAGGCGCAATTATTGGTGCTCTACTATTTTGTATTTTTATAAATGATCTTTTTAATTTTTACTTAAATGTTCATTTCCATTTATATGCAGATGGTGTGCAAATTTATCTCTCTTGACCAATTGGACTGTTGGAAGATCTCATTCATCGAATTAATGAGGTCATTTCTGCTACTTTGAAGTGTTCTAATGCTTACGGACTTACTTTTTTAACCCATCTAAATGTCAGTCTATTATTATTTCGAACAAAATGTGTGATTTACGAATTATTCCTAACATTTATTTGAGTGAAACTCAGATTTCATTTGTTAATAGAATTACAAGTCTCGGATTGAAAATTAATCGATCATTATCAGAATGTGTCCATATCAATTATTTTGTTGCGGAAATATATGGGGGTTAACGAAAACTCTGGCTATGCTCTAACTTTACACTCGTAAAACGAGGATAAGGGTGATTTAAACACTGCTTTTGCCTTTAATAACTTATGGCTTAGTCGTTTATTGTAAATCTGATTTCTGATTTCTGAAGCATTCAATAACTATTTCACTACAGTTGGTAATAACTCACAATCAGCTTAAAATTCTTAAAATCTTATCTTTCTTATCTTACATTAACTGTTCTTCGAATTTCTACTATCTTGAAACATCATAAATGAATAGCTTTGCCTTCGAAGCAAAGTCTTGAAAGCTATTGGAAGTCTCAAAACCTCTAACGCATGTAGAATTCTTGTTATTTCTAACCTCATTCTTAAGAAATTTGCATGTTTTGTAGTAGATTTCGTAGCATACTGTTGCATTTTCTTCGGAGTTTTTCCTAATGAAGTTAAATTTGCGAACGTCATACATCTCTTCAAAAACGGTTCAGCAGACGAGATGACCAATTATAGGCCTATATGATTTCTTCCGACAGTTGTTAAAGTTTTTGAAAAAGTTGTCAAAGTCTTATTTTCAAAGGAGAATGTCTGCCGAAGACATTTGCTATTTCAATTTTATTTTAGTATTTTCTCTAATCTGGATACAAAAAAGTTTACATGTGAATTTATTTATAGGCATCACAAAAGCCTTCGAAATGATCAACTATAATTTTGTGGTTTAGGAGATATTGTTGCAGTAAATTTTACCAGAATAACTTTGATTCACTTATTCGTTTTCCATAAATTTCATTTTCAACCTTCTTTACCGTTCTGTCTCCAAAATACTTTTAAAATTCAAAAGAAGCCTGGTTGCCATCAACCAGAGACCTGCTCTTAAAGTGTTCTGGAAAAGTATGAAAAAATGGAATTTGGAAGGTTGAGAAAATTTAGTAGAATAGTTGGTTGGTTCTTAAAATCACTATTTTAGTAATCATGAAGACGAGCGGTCTATGTCACAGAAGATGAGTTTAAGAAGTAAGTGAGTCAGGCGAACTCCTCCTTTGATCCAAATGAAGAACCAACACTCAAGGTATCAACTCAATTTAATTTAATGTAACTTACTATTTACAAAATGAATAGTTAACCATTCTTAAAATCTTATCTTTTTTAAAGGTTTTTTAAAGGGTTAACGGAACTGAAAGAAGGAAAGCATTTGTTTTTATTTTTAGTAAAAGATATTCCTTCCTCCTTCGACTCGATTTCTGGCATGAGAAGCATTATTTCGAAATTCGAATCAATCACGAATATTTGATAATAACTATGAGAATGCCTAGCGTATACTCGGATTTTTTTCTCTAAAATTTTCTCCAGAAATTTATTTGGAATTGTCTGAACTCGGATAGTTAAAACTCACCAAGTTTTGGAAAGTCATGCAATAACTTGCTGAATAGGTACTTGTCTGTTACAGTGAGTTAAAAGTTTCTTTGAGAGTCAAAAACGGAGGTTTTCGAGGAGAGCAGGTAGCTTTCCAAGAAATCGATTGGCTGTTTGTATGAATGTGTGAGTGATTGGAATGGCCGAGACAGAGATTGCTTTTAAGCTAGGAAAGCACATTTTTGAGAAAGCAATCTTTGAAGCAAGTCATACGTAGATAGCGATTCGAGGTAACGTTGAAGAAGGAAAAGAATTCGACAAAAGGGAAGTAATAGAGAATTCGAGGAAACATTTTTTTAGAAAGATTTTGTAGAAAAAAAGGTGATTCGATATTAAATAAAGATATAAGCGTCTTTTCGGACAGCCAGGCAGCCATTAAAACTCTTGATTCTCTCTCTACTAACTAAAGAACAGTCCTTCCCTTGACTGCCGATCGTCTCTGATGGAGATGGCGCAGCAGTTTAAAATTGACCTCTGCTGGGTGCTGGGCCACAGGAACATATCAAGAAATTGTAAAATTGACCAACTCGCCAAAAATGGAATAATGATCCCTTTATTGCCAGTAAAGGCAACTATACATATTCCTATCGCTTCGTGTAAACTTATGCTAAGTCAAGATAATATACATAGAACTAATCTTAGGTTGAATAATATCGCACCTGGTTGGCGACAAAACAGATCGGATCGGATCGGAAGCGCTCCAAATGTTCAATATCTCTTATCAGACCGCATATGGGCTCCGTAATAAGTGTTATACCACACTGTTTGATTGGCAAGCACGGAACGCATTTTCTAAATTATTACAACGATTTCTGATGGACGAAGAAGAGGAGGAATCGGTCCCTCACCTTCTCTGTTTATGTCCTGCTTTATACGCAAAGTCCCAAAGACGTAGACTCTATCTGGGAGAATTCTACTACAATGATCATAGTGATATGGCAAATATAGAGAGAGACAGTCTCGCTCGCATCATAATGACCACTCATTGGTTTAAAAATTAAGGAGAAAGTCCCCAAGATTCTATGTGGTATCACTCATGTTTTAAGTGTTTCAGCTCTCCTGCTGACAGTCTAACTTACCCCAACCTAGATTACAACTCCTGTGAGTGGAACAAAAAACCTCTGGCGTAAGAATCCAATGCACAACCTTCACGAAAAGAGGAACTTTCATATATTGAAGGATCAATTTGTATTAAAAGTCATAAGATGTAGAAATGATACAAAATATGAATATTAAGGGTCAGTATTTCAAATGTCCAGTTCAAGCGCTGTTATATCTGCTGAACACAATTTTTACCCTAAGACCATTATGACATTTCTTCATAAATATACTTGAAGAAAAGTATATCTAAAAACACAAAAAATATGGACATTTTTTCAAAAGGACCCCATTGTGCGACTATGATGATCTTATAATTCATCTTTCATTCTTAATTACTTAATTGTTTACACATTTTGACGAATTTTTATAAAATAATAAATTCTAAGAACTGGATTTCGAAGAACTAAAAACAGGTCTTCTTAAAATTCTTCGAAGTTCACATTTTTGGTTAATTTCCAAGGCTAAACTCCGATAACAGTGTTAATTGTAAAAAATACCTTAAATTTAAGGCACGCTTGAGAAAAAAAGTATTCTGGTTATATGACAAAGTCGCTTACTGTCCCGATAATAAACCATTCAATTTGATGCTTGTTTGCCTTAAACAAAAAAAAAATAAAAGAAGAAAATCTCCAATTTCTTACATCACCCATGCTCCACTCCATGCACAGGTAAACATATTGACAGCCAAAGTATAAATAATCTATTCGATCCGATTAGAGGATCGAGCATTCTCCTGCCAATGCATTCAATCCGCCACACGATGCGGATGGCCTCTCTGTCTATCCATAAAAAGATTTACAATTTTAGAGAACCACCATGAACGACCGAACTTGGTCTTGGTTTTGATCGTGCACATACGAAATTCCTAAGATGCGCACTAGATGGCCATCTCTGCCAGAATCTTTCCGAGGCAATGCTTAATGTTGCTGCTGGTTCCACTTGCAGGTGGTCCATTTGGCTTGGTTCAAAGTGAAATGTCCATTAAGCATTCTAATGACCATGATCAAGGAGCACATTAATGCCACTGTGCAGAACATGACTCAAAAACCGTATGGCCGGTTTGAAAAGTGGAGCGAGTTGCAAATAAATCACAAAAAGTGGGCGATTTAAGACAGAAAAGTTTCACGGAAGCAGCGAATTATTTGTTCCCTTTCGATATGCGTTCGTAGCCTTCAAGACTTCATATTAGAAACGACCATGATATAGGGACACAGTCATTATTAACATTGCCAATGGGCAACAGAACCCAGTCGATTCCTGACACTTTTCAATGGCATTTCCTTCAGGTGATCGGTTTTAAGTCGATGATGTCAGGCAATTGATAGACAAGTTGAGAGGAGCTCCTCGAGACACAAGTATAGGTACCTCCTTGAAAACAGCCAGCTGACAGTGATTGAGATAAGAGAGTGTGCCTCTGGAAACCTCCGGAGAACACGAAATGAAGAATTTATTTGCCTTGGTCAAAGAGATTAATGGATTTAGGGACAAATGACCGTTTGATGTCGAATTTATTATTCCGACGGATTCTAATTGCATTATTTATGAAAATAACTTTCAAAGTCGTCAATGGAACCAGAGCCTCGTTGACGACACGTTGTATAGCTTTACTGTTGACACTTGAATGAGTCTTTGAAATTTAAATATATTGCTTTGCATCTTGATTGCGGTTTTATTATACGTTGGATGTCGGTTGGTTTTTTTTTTATCAATGAATTTCCGTTTGTAGATTGAAAAAGTGTCTCCTCTATTTGGAAGGCAAATCAATCAAAAAAGATATGTGGTTTCGAAAATATGTTTAAAGAATTTTTTATTCATGAGTGCAATCGTTAGAGGGGTTTATTATTTATCGAAACTTTAAGTCAATTAATGAAGGAAATCATGATCATTGGGTAGAAGAAAGCAGACCACTTAGAAAGTAAGGACATTTTAAAGGCAATGCTTTTGGGCTAAAAATGGGGGGTGCTACGATTGATCGATATCTGTGCAAATTCAGTTATTTTATAATTGGCTTTGCTTCAGCTCGTAATACGGCAAGCTCTTTAAAATTGTGAACGTATCCTAGTCACCGAAACACAGGAAATGGTAAGAGTTTTGAAAGACCTTTAACATAGGTATCATATAGAGTGGGTAATAGTTGCAGTTAGAAAAAGCTCAAATAATTTCTAGTCGAAACTCACTAATTTTTTGCATCGAATTTCACGCTATTCATGAGAGGATTGATAAATTAATCGTAGTAATGGCGACCACCAATTAGCGCTGATGTGCGCCATTTTGAAAACATAACTCGTATAAACCGTTGGATGGAATTGATATGGGAAATGGTGAATATTCTCACGGAGTCATACAGTTTGGACTAAAAATATAGATCGAGAAGTTTTTGATGTCTCTTATTGTGTGTTTGCTTTTGCACAATCATCTGGGAATTGTATCACTCACTCAGCCGGAGCACCACACTCATCTGACACCATCTAAACTGTGCCAAGCTATAGGCAGCTTGTTGACTGGTACTGAAAAAGTAGCCAATAAGATTGAGTGATTATCCATATCCAGCCTCCCGCACAGTTAGTCTCCGTCAAAGCCCTAAAGCCGCTAGCTAGGGATCTAAGGAGTCAAATAGAGGGCATGGCACAGAAGCAACCGAAGTTTGTCCTAAAGCCATTCCATCGCGTTGAGAAAAGATATCAAGTCTTTTATATTCATTTTCGAAAGTTCATCAATGTCTTTAAAAAATGCACTTCCTAATGATTTCGCTCTAAAATTGGGCAGAGCAGGGCATTTGAAGAGGAATGCAGGACTGTTTCCTTTAACCACTGGTCTCCTCCCCACAGCTATGACAGCGAGGGTTGTGACTAATGCTTTGCTTCGCTGTGCATGATTTCCTATTAGCCAGTGTTCGCTACTGGTAGCTAAGATCCTGGCAATGTCTTGCTGGGTCTGCATATCAGATCAAGTGTTCTGGATTTATTATAGGTGGGCCAAATCTTTTTAGATAAATGCAGTTAGTTACACTGCTAGGTCTCAATTTGTCATTTGTGGCAGAAATTTGTATCATCATTTTTTCCATCATTAGGCTGAAAACCACTGATGGAAAAAGGCTTACTTTTGTACTGAAATCAGTACAATTTGATTCCTTCAGTACAAAAGTACACTTACGCAATTTTCAGTACAATTCTAAATTATCTGAAGAAAATGGAATAATTTCTTTGGTATTTTTTTTTCTATTCTTGGCTTAATAATGTCTAAGTGATGTGAACATACCTTTTCCCCAATTATTTAATATCAAAACCTCCTCCACTTCGGCTGAATGCACTCAGTTCTTTTTAAACGCTGACATCTGAACGTCAGTTGGATGATACTTTTGTATTCGTGTTCTTTTTTATTTTGTTTTGTTTCCCAATGGATGGATATACATATGTATTTGTTGGGAAAAAACGTATACGGATATTTGTTGTCTGTCGCACTTGGCTGGTCTTGTTTTGAATTCCGTTTGCAGTATTTTCGATTATTTGACAATTATGGAAAAGTAAGTTGCATATTTCATATTATTTAGTTAATTATTTTGTCAATTTGAACATTATATCAAATAAGGTGGCTGATTAAAAAAGAAAGCACAAAAACAATAACCATTCAAAACATTGAAAAGAAACATCATCAGTCGATCTGTACAGAAGAGGTGAATCCAGAACCCTCAGCCAGAAAACCCGTCAGCCGAGCAGTCCAACAGCCAGGCAGAAGGAAAGTCAACCAAAACTTCGAGCAGTGAATCTGAGTACAGCGAAGAAATCACAACTGGAGAAGCAAGCGAGAGCAACGAAGCAAGCGAGGGCAGCGAAACTGAAAATCTTCACATCGTATCGAAAATTGACTCCAAAAAAAAGTCAAACAGAAATAGGACTAAAATAAGAGGGTACAAGGATGAAATAAAATTTCAAAAATCATGGAAAGAAAAATTTTATTGGTTGTAAGAAGACTCTATGACAAAAAAGAAGAAATGCATTTTTTGTAGCAAATATATAGCTGGAGGAAAGTTTCACATCGAAAGGCATGCACGTTCAGCACCACACGTCAAGGCACACCGTGCAGCAAAACAAAGTGTAAAAGTTGATCTCATCATGCCAAAGAAAGACACAAAAATATCGGAAAATGCGAAAAAATTTGAAATATCCCTCAGTCTTTTCGTCGCAGAACATAATTTACCGTTTGCTGTATTAGATCACATAAATATCTTGTTGAAAAAAAAAATTTATCGGACTCACATGTGATAAAAAAAGTGACAATCAATCGACATAAAGGCCAAAAAATAATCAAAGAATTAATGGCTCCGGAAAATGCGAAAATTATTTCCGAGATAACGAACCGCCAATATTTTACTTTGGTTATAGACGAAAGTACAGATATAGCTGTAAGAAAAAATCTGGCAGTGGTTATTCGAATCTACGACGAAAAGTGCCATGATATGTTTCTAGCACTTGCTGAAGCTCCTGACGGAACAGCTTCTGGAATTTTTAACACGATTAAACATATCTTCGAGGAAAAACAAATATCGTTCAAAAATATGGTTGGATTCACCGCAGATAATTGTAATGTTATGATGGGCAAAATAAACGGTGTTCAAGCAAAATTAAAGGAAGTCGTTCCCATTCTTATTGTGAATGGTTGCATGTGTCACAGTTTAAATCTTTCTTCAAAGGCTGCAGCAGAAAAATTTCCCGATGTTGTCGACAAACTTATTAAAGGAATAAATCATCATTTTTGCAACAGCTCTAGCAGACGATTAGAATTCGAAAAGTTCCAGGAATATTTCGGTACAAGTTTACATACAATTTTAAAATATTCCCCTACGCGTTGGCTCTCCCGTCAGGTACTTGTATATTATAATGAGTGTCAAATTACACTTTTAATACAATGTTTGTTGTGTTCATAGGCAGCAATGGACCGCATCTTAGAACAATGGGACCCGTTGGCTTATTATTTCGGACTTGGAGAATTTGAAACAAATTATGAAAATCAAAACCTCAATTTCATATCATGCAGCCTAAGGGACTTGAATGTTAAGTTATATTTCATATTTCTTTCTTATATCCTCAAAATAATAAATGACTTAAACCTAGAAATGCAATCCGAGGATGTTAGAATCAATATTTTGCTTCCAAGGATGAAATTTATTTTTAAAACATTATGCAGAAATTTTATTCTAAAAGAAACTATTGATAAAAAGCCCATAAATTCAATTAATATCTTAGAAAATCACATACCTCTCATGGAGGTATATTGCGGTACTGAGTGCGAGATTTTCTACACTTCGAAAAATTTTTGTGAAAAAGATTTACTGAATTTCAAGGAACATGCAAAAATGTTTTATATAACATTTCTGAATGATATCAGAAAACGATTTTATTTCGATGATGTTTTTTTGAACTCGCTTCAAAATTTCACACAAACTATAGTTTTAGATGGTAAAATTAACTCAATTGCTCAATTTGTTTTAAAATTTTTCCCTAATGAGCTTAAAAACATTGAAAATATAAATAATGAGTATAGAGCTTTAGCTGACTGCGAATTTATTAAGAACCTTAGAACTGAACCGTTATCGCAATTTTGGGGAAAAATTAAGCTCTTAAAAAATGAGTGCAATGAGTTAATGTTTGCAAATATTTATCGAATTGTTCAGGGTGCTTTTTGTGTTCCTCATTCTTCTGCAAATGTTGAACGAATTTTTTCGTATCAAAACATTATAAAAACAAAATTAAGAAACCGATTACAAGTGGGGACTTGTTCTGCACTAATAGAAACAAAAAACTTGATCAAAAATGAATGTTGTCACAGTTATATTATAAATAAAAGTCTTGTGAGTAAAAATGTGACAAACAAACCTCTGGAAAAAGAAGAACTTTTAGAATAATATGCATTGGACCTTACCAATAATCAAATTCAAAAGTCAATTTAAAATCTTAGTTGTAAAAGGTTTGTTTACCAGTTCATTTCGCCGTAAAATTTTTATTTTATGAGCTGTATTTTAGTTTTTATATATTATTTAATAAAAAATCTCAAAAAAAAATAAAATTTGACACCAAAATAAATTGGTAAAAGAGCATTCTAACAAAATTTTAAATTGACTTTTAACTTTGATTATTGGTAAATCCCATTTAATAAAAGATGAAAAGATAAACTTTTCAATATACATATATGTACATGCTATGAAATGCGCAATATAATTTATTGTACTTAAATACTTAAGTTCCTTTATCTATTATAACTTTAATTTATACTTTAATAAATGAATTGTTTATGTTTTTTGTTTTATTAATAAATACATTTTATTTTTGAATGATAGCAGTTTTCAGTACAATTTCGACTTTTTCAGTATATTTTTGTTGAAGATTTGAGTACAATCCAAAACAATCGATTTCCATCACTGCTAAAAACACATCGCAAAATCTTTAAATGATTTTTTTTTTAAACGGGAGCTTCCGATTATGATTGAGTTATATTGGAACGGCCACACCCGTTCTAAAGATAATTCAATATTTTTGCTTATTGAATTACTTTGATCTAAAGTATTAAAAGTATTTGTTGAACGAAAAAAATCTTCTTGTGGCATTGTAACAAAAAAATATGTAGGTACTTTTTCCCAAAACTTTTATTTCCATTTGGTCATAATAAACTTTTTTAAAGTACTCGTATTTAATTTTCACAATTTATTAACGACCTGCTAGTGATAACTGATAACCATAAGAGAAATAATATTAAATTCAGTCTTGCACTTTACTCACACTTCGTGATGAAATGCATATTAATATCATCAACGCTTTTAAAAATTTACTCTGACAATTAAAAAGATAAAACGAGAAATTGAAATGTGTGGCTGTCAGCACATTATGCCTCTTTGGCCTTTTGTATATTACATAATCCATTTGGAAAATTGAATCACATCACAATAATAATTCGTGTAATCTGTAATTAAAGCGAGTTGTCTTAATTGAATAATATTTTATGAGTGCAAGAATTTTCACCCTATTTCCCTAGAAGCAATTTGTGTCTTCTGGACACATGGATATTTTTGATTTAATGTTACGAACTCGGTAAATAAAAAGTGATTTTGAAGTTATTATAATTAAATTTGTATACATTTTATATAAATTCTATATTATTTTGATGTTTTATAAATTGTGTTTTTAATAAAGTATTATTTTTTCAATTGTTAACCTGCGATTTTTGTATTTATACAGTCATCCACAAAAGTCTGCGTACAAGGAAGAAATATTTTTAAAAACATACTGTTATTCACAAATTTAAAGTGATTTGTTTCAAAAATATTTTTTAATAAAGAAGTGTACAAGGTTTTTATTTTCAACAAAAAAAAAATTAAAACAATTATTCATAACAAGAAGAAATTAATAACAACAAAATAAACTTCTAAAATTTCTACACAAAAGTTCGCGTACAGCTGTAACAGAAATTGAAAAAAGTTAGTTAATATAGACAAATAATTATTTTTTTTATTACTTTCGCTGTTAATATTTGGTCGGATACGCTTTTAGCCTTATAACTTCTTTCAAACGGTTTTGCATTGACCCTACCAGTTTTTCTGTATAAGAACTATTGATCTCACTCAGTCCATTCAAGCAACAAGGCTTCTTTTAACTGCGCCTTTTTGTGGATATCGTGGGTTCGGATCTTTTTTCCAATTCATCCCAGCAGTGCTCGATAAGTTTAATATCTGGACTCTGTAGTGGGGTTCGTAGCAGGTGGGGAGTGTTATATGCCAGCCACATGCGCGTATTATGTGCGGTATGTTTGGGGTCATTATCTTGCTGGAAGTAATAGTCATTAGATATTCTCAAAATTTCAGCACTTGTTATTAAATTTCTTTTGAGGATATCGATGTATACATATTGATCCATTATTCCTTTCATTACTTCCAGCTTACCGACTCCTGAAGACGCCATACAGCCCCAAACCATAACACCTCCACCACCCTACTTGACAGTCTTATTTGTGCATCTGGGATTTCTTTCTGTTTATTTTACTGACCAATGGTTTTTTATTGGGTGTTCGTGACTTAAACCCCTCTTGAACAATAGCTCTTCTTACCGTTTCTGGATGCACTGTACTGTTGTTATATATATTTCGAGCCGTGTGCTTATCGCCTTAGCCGTTATAAAGTGATCTTGCTTCACCATTCGCTGGTTCAAACGCTTATCCCTTTCGGAGAGCTTCGAAGGTCGGCCGGATCTTGTCTTCGATTTAATCTGTCCTGCGTTTCTAAGGCGATCTACAGTTCTCTGTATCGTTGACCGAGTTCTTGAGGCTATTTTTGATATTTCACCATACGAATTTTTTTGTTTAACTTAAAGATTAAAATCAACTGCGGCTCACTTAAACTTAACTCTTTATTTGCCATTTTTTGCTTTTTAAAAAAAAACAAAGACAATTATTTTCAATACGCGTTTAGAACGATTAAAAATAAACAAACAATCATATTATGCAAAAACAAATTAACAGAAACTTAAACAGTGTGTAATGCAAGAAATATTCACCTGTACGCAACTTTTGTGGAAGAATTTCAGAGGTTTATTTTGTTTTTATTAATTTTTTGTGATACGATTATTTTTTTTTATTTTTTTTTTGTTGAAAATAAAAACGTGGTAACTTTCTTTTAGTGAAAAATACCTTTTTTGAAAATATTTCACTTTACATTTGTGAATAACAGCAATTTTTTAAAAATATCTTCCTTGTACGCATGACTTTTGTGGATCACTGTATGATGTTTGACAGACTTTGGATTAAAATATTGGGGTGGAAGCACACCGGATCAGTAAAAATTTGAATAATTTATTCTGATATATAAAACAACAATCTATTGATTCTTATTATTCTATTAAAAAATATTTGTATTAACGAAAAGATTATTTAAAAGTTTTGGCAAATTAAATTTTGTATACCAGATTTAGATTCGGTTCAACTGAAGGAATAAGCATTATTTGTGTCTTCCTTTAACTCGTCTTCTTTTGGAACCAACTCGTCAATTTATCTAATACAACAACAAAATGATTCAATAAAAACCTATGTACATTAATTAATTAATGTTATAAATTCTTACGATAAAAGTTCTTGGTTCATAATATTGGCCACTGGAGAATCCATTTTTAGCAGGAGCGAAACACGTCCTCTGTCCAGAAAGCTTAGCAGACCAGAAATAGTTTTTAGTCGGCCGTGACATGGACCATGCTAAAGATCTTATACACGTACGGCAGATAAATATAAATAAAATGCACGACTGGATCGCACGAACTTGCTCTTATGTAAAAGTACTTTGGAATTTAAAATACATTTTATAAATATAAAACATGGATTTAATGAGATAATAATGTTCAAATGCATAAAATTGCCGTCTGGTTTCCGGAAAAGTATGAATTTATGCAAATAAACTTTAAAAAATCGTTTTATTATTAAATAAAATTTTTATACAAGAAATTTCTCTAAAATTTTTCAAGAAAAAAATGTGGGATGCGAATTTTAAGTATTTAATAATATTGGTTTTAGGAAATAATTTCAAAAAATAATCGTTCATAGGTTTTGAAGATATTGATTTAAATTTTTTTTTTAAACCCAATAAATATTTTTTCGAATATTTTTATATACAATATTATTTTAAACTTAAGGGGACTCCTGCTAAAAAATTTGGGTTAAGATCCTTAGAGCCGTTAATGAGAAAGTCGAAAATAAAAAAGCGGGTCTATGGCAGGTACCCCTAACAACATTTTGCCCCAAAATTTTGTTTGACCAAAATGTAGTCCATGTCCATAATATCACACTTAATTTTTTTTATCAAAATCGTTAGAGCCGTTTTCGAGATAAATAAGATTTTGCATTACGGGTGTATGGGGGGTACCCTTAGTTTTGGAGCTAAAAAAAAAATTTCAATTTCTCCTCTAGGGAATCACCGAAGACCCTTAACTACCGAGATTGAAAGAAATAGGTCCAGTGGTTTAGGCAGTAGTGAGAGGTACAGACATACAGACACACTGAAACATGTTTTTTGTGTACTAAATTTTCCGTACAATTTTTATAAAAAAAATGATATGCAAATTGTAATTATTTAATAAAATACATTTTTAAGCGTAATCTAAAAATTTAATCGTGTATCGGTTTTCAAGATATTGAATTTTCAAAAAAAAAATTGTATTATTTTTTTAAAAATCCAAAAACTATTTTTTCGAAAAAATTTTTAGTTTATATTTTTTCAAATGCAAAGCAGCTCCTGCATAAAAATTTTGGTTAAAATCGTTAGAGCCGTTGGTGAGAAATTCGAAAATCAAAAAAACCGTTCTATGACAGGTACCCCTAATAACATTTCCCCCCAAATTTTTTTTTCACCAAAATATAGTCCATGTCCATAATATCACACTTAATTTTTTTATCAAAATCGTTAGAGCCGTTTTCGAGATAAATAAGATTTTGCATTACGGGTGTATGGGGGGTACCCTTAGTTTTGGAGCTAAAAAAAAAATTTCAATTTTTCCTCTAGGGAATCACCGAAGACTCTTAACTACCGAGATTGAAAGAAATAGGTCCAGTGGTTTAGGCTGTAGTGAGAGGTACAGACATACAGACACACTGAAACATGTTTTTTGTGTACTAAATTTTCCTTAAAGTTTTTATAAAAAAAATTGATATGCAAATTGTTAGTATTTAATAAAATACATTTTAAAACGTAATTTAAAAATTTAATCGTGTATCGGTTTTCAAGATATTGAATTTTCAAAAAAAAATATGTATTATTTTTTTAAAAATCCAAAAACTATTTTTTCGAAAAAATTTTCAGTTTATATTTTTTCAAATGCAAAGCAGCTCCTGCATAAAAATTTTGGTTAAAATCATTAGAGCCGTTGGTGAGAAATTCGAAAATCAAAAAAACCGTTCTATGACAGGTACCCCTAATAACATTTCCCCCCAAATTTTTGTTCCACCAAAATATAGTCCATATCCATAATATCACACTTAATTTTTTTTTTATCAAAATCGTTAGAGCCGTTTTCGAGATAAATAAGGTTTTGCATTACGGGTGTATGGGTGGGTACCCTTAGTTTTGGAGCTAAAAAAAAAATTTCAATTTCTCCTCTAGGGAATCACCGAAGACCCTTAACTACCGAGTTTGAAGAAAATACCTCCGGTAGTTTAGGCTGTAGTTCGAGGTACAGACATACAGACATACAGACATATAGACATACAGACAGACAGACGGAATTGCCGGACCCACTTTTTTCGTCTTCGCTATCATCGTAATGTCAACTTTGATCAAAATCTCGAGTTCGATTTTTTTTCCAAATGCAGAACTTGCCCTATAGTACCTATATCGCAAGTAAAAATACTTTTCGTGTTCATGGTGAACATAATGTACATATGTATATACGGTCTGCAAAAACTACATTGAAATTTTATGACAGACGTGGCACAATAATAAGACGTACGTCAAAACAATCCTTAAACAAATTTTGCTCTAAGTTGTATGAAAAATTTGACGTATATGCCAAAATATATGACCTTTATGATAAAACAATAATTGAACTTCACGATTTTGATGGATACTTCAATACTAGGGCGACGTGATGGCTGACGTTATTTTAAAGTTAAATGAATTTTTGTTCTACATCTTGTAGAAAATATTAATCAATCAATGTCAATTGTCAACTTTCAAAAAAATCAAACATGATCTTTTCGAAATATTGAATTTAAAAGTACAAAGTACTAACTTTCCAAGAGCATTAGGCTGTAGTAGTACAGCTATAGACAAACGGTAGCTTCATGTTTGATAAAAATCTCGAGTTCAATATAGTACTTATATATCGCATGTAAAAAAAAGAGTGATATAATGGAAAAGAAATAATAAAATGATTTGTTTTCTGTTTTCCTTAAAATGATAAAGGATTCTAAAATAGAGTTTTCGCCCATATCAAAATTTAGCGCTGGTCGTTATTTAGATCATTTTTTAGCCAAGCAAATTATCACGTAATGATCCCATATTTGAAAAAAGTTCTCTGTGTGAAAATTTGAATTTAAAAATATACACACCTTTCCAAAAACATTCAAAAATATGATTTGTTTGTATTCAAAAACAAAGTAAAACAAACTATTTTGCGAGAAATAGGTATATCATGTGAATAATTTATCATGTGAGAAAATTATCATACAAGAGAATAAATAATTAATCGAGAACTGTGTCCTGGTGGAAAATGTTCATGCGAGAATAATATCTTAAGAGAAAACTATTATGCGAGACAAATATCATGGGAAAAATATATCACCTCACAGAACTATCATTTGAACAAATTATTATGCGACAAAACTAAGAAAAATAATAAACTAAAAAGATTTTTTTTTTAAGATGGGAAATTATTTTGCGAGTTAAATATATGTGAAATGTGTCCTGCGAGAAAACTATTATGCGAGGAATACATATATCTTACGAGACAACTGGCAAATGAGAAAACTATAACGCAAGAACTATATAATTGGAGAAAACTATTTTGCGAAACAACTATCATTGTAAAAAACTCTAATGTGACTCTATTATCATGCGAAAAACCAATAATGAGAGAAATATATCACGTTATAAAACAAAAAACGCTTAGCGACGTACAAATTGTTTATCCTATTGAAAATACAAAAAAGCGATTATGACCTACAAATGCTAAAATTTTGAACTCACATGTTAAGGTGGGTGTTTGGAGCCCCAAGCAACCACCTTTTCATCATTTTAAGAATTTTAAAGAATTTTGTGGGTCAGTAATTAAAAAAAAATTATATTTTGCGCTTCAAAAAGGAAGTTTACATATTTAAACATATTTAATAATTTTTTGCAAAGTAGCAATCAAACAACATTTCAAATGCATCCAATTTTATAATTTCTAACTGCTTTTTATTTTTACGGCAATGACAAGGCTGATACGGAAATGACAACATCCAATCACGGTAATGACAAAATAACAAGGAAATAATCTTTTTTACAACTTTTTTTATAACAAAAGAAAAAACATTTGTAGATTTTTTTTTTGCATATCAAAGCATCAGTCTAAGATGACATTTGGGTCTGAATCAGCAACCATTTTAAAAAATGAACCTTTCTCTGGAAGGAAAAAATTCTTATACACCATGACAAGTGACCCGATTTTCTAATCAATTGTGTTTTTCACGGTGACTCCTGGTGTTTTCTAATTTCTTTATATTTTCTTTCGTAAAAATAATTTTACTTTCTTTAAATCTTTAAATCTTGTCTGCATTTTTCAGGATTTCTCGAGTCTTGAAATGGCTTTCACGTTCATTTTCCACACGAAGTTTTCTATTGTCATTTTCTGTTTACACTTTTTCCACTTGTTATGATAATATTTGATATTTAAAAAAAAAAAAAGTTTTCATTTGACAAATTCATGAAATTTGATTGAAAATTTTATTTCCGTGTACAAATTGTCAGTATACCATTTTTTTTCACGGGAAACAATGGGAATGACGATATGTATGTAAATGATGCCCAAAGGTAATTTCTTAGCTAATATCGAACTTAAATGAATATTTTGTATCGAAAAGAAAGAACTGGAAAACTTTTAACATTTAAATATTATATTATAACAGTGAGAAAAACTTACAAGCAATGGTAATGACAACTTTGGAGAATGAAATCTTAAGACGCTTATACCAAATAAAACTAATTCACTCCTGATTTATATGTGTTATTATTGCAAAATGTATTGAGTGATCCCAGCAACTTATTCTACTACCTTTAATCCAAATCTGTTAAAGATTTATTTTTATTTTGACCCAAAAATGACACAATGGGTTGGGTACGATATCCCGCTTTTTATAATCCCGTTTTTTTAAATCTCGTTTTTATAATCCCGTTTTTTATAATCCTGTTTCTTATAATCCCGGTTTTTAATAATCCCGATTTTTATAATCCCGATTTTTATAATCCCGCTTTTTAAAATCCCGTCTCTTATAATCCCGTTTTTTACAATCACTTTTCTTATTACGACGTATAAACAGTGTGGTATGTTGTATGCAACCCCCCTGCTTGGGCACACTATAGGATTTGGGGTAGGTTGGGTGTATGCAAAGTTTATTTAACATTTAAAGAATCTGGAAAATAACCAACATAAAATCAATTAGTTTTAGCTACGTATTCTAAAAAAGGGGATAAGCGGTATAAGACGGGGTTTTAAAAAGCGGGATTATAATAGAACGGGATTTTGAATAAACGAGATTTTAAAAAGCGGTATTTAAAAAAAAAAAACGGTATTATAGAGGACGGTATTTTAAAACTTTTTTTGCGGGATTTTTGAAAAACGGGATTATAAAAAGCGAGATTCCATTACGTTCCCGACACAATCAAGTATGTAGGTAACATTAGTAAGAGATAATGATGTACGAGGGCGGTCTGATAAGTACTTAGCCTCACCGCCCAATGGTGTAAGTATCGCAAGAGAGATTTACCATCGTCTAGTACATTCTCTCAGACAACCGAATTGGACTCGTAGTTTTGTTTTGACCTCGTGTGGAACCCAGCTTGCCCGCGAATTTTAGAAAAATGAAATAAGAGCAATATCGGTCGTTGATTCGATTCTTGTTTTTGGAAAAAAAATCGCGCAGAAAAATCAAAGAGCATTTGGATGCTGTGTACGGTGACTCAACGTGATCGCACATCGGTATTTGATGAGCTCCGCCAAGGAGCCCCGAAAATGGCTACCACGGAGGATAACGTGTCAAAAATCCACGATCTCGTATTGGCAGACCGCCGATTGAAGGTGCGCGAGATCGCTGAAACAGTAGGCATCTCAAAAGACCGCGTGGGTCATATCCTCCATGAAATTTCGGGCATGAGAAAGCTGTCGGTGGGATGGGTGCCGTGTTTGCTCACTCAGGACAACAAGCACCGGCTCACACCTCCGCCGTCGCCACGGTCAAATTGGTCGAATTGCACTACGAACTGCTGACCCATCCACCGTATTCTCCAGATTTGGCCCTATGCGACTTGTTTTGTTTGCAAACTTGAAAAAATCACTCGCCGGGCAGAAATTTGAGTCGAATGAGAATGTCATCGCCGCCACGGAGGCCTACTTTGCAGACCTCGAGAAAGTTGGAGCATCGCTGGATCAAGTGTATCGAGCTAAAAGGAGACAATCTTGAGAAATAAATTGCCACTTTTCCAAAATTTTTGATTTTCTTTTGTAGGCTAAGTACTTATCGGATCGTCGTATATGCATTAGTTTCTAATGAAAATAAAGTCGATTAAGGAAGTCCACATGCTTGTCGTACCTCGTACGGCTTAAGAATGAATATCTGAACTAACCGATAGGGCCGAATTTCGACTCAAACTAATATTGATGAGCGTAGCTGGAAGAGTAGTGAGGATTTTTTTTTTTCAACATTAGTCAGACGATCCATTATTATATTTCTACAATTCAATTTCGAGAGTTACAACTTTTTTATTTTAATCTCCAAAACACAATTTGAAAATCCGATAAGAAATCAAAGGAACTGGCAAAAAAGCGGTTCCTTTTAAAAATCATTCTCGAGAGGCTCACTTATTCGCCAATCCTGTTTCCATCACAGTCAGACAACAAACAAACATAATACCGATAGAAAGTGATTAATCAGCTAAAAAATAGTCACCATAACACACTGACTGCCAAATATAGTATAGCAGCTCTGAGCCGGATTAGAATTCTATTGATCGATTTTATGTGACGACAAATAAACTCACAATATGCTTCAAAAATAAACAGAAACACACACAGCATTCAGTTTTTAAAGAGTGGAGAGTTTTTTTTCTTCCTTTTTATTGTGGTTCCCCACAGAAGCTGTAGTTGGAGTGAGCTTATGGTCATGCCAATGCCAACCTTGGAGGCCTCTAACGATCCAAATGGTCATGATATCAATTGACTTGCATTTTGTGCATGAATTGCCTCGAGCTATGACAGCGAGGTAGCTGCTTCAGATCGGACGTGCCTCCTTTGGAGCCATCTGCAGGTCCAAATGACGAGACTAATAATGTTAAAGAGATTCTTTGATTTATCATTTATGAAAGTAATTTCTGCGATTGTTGTAAGTTTTTTTAAGTTTTCCTATCCGTTCTGGGAAAACAGCAAACTCATGAATTTTTCATTACTTTTATACCTACTGCATGGCTTTTGGCTGGCCCCCACAGAAAGATACTTTAGCCGATGATTAGTTATCACACTTTCCTTGACGCTGACCGGTCTTTTTATTTCTGTCCATTTTTGCAGATATTTGAAATTATAATTCGTCGTCGGTCGGCTTTGGCCGTGTGGCATTTATTATGTCTTTCTTTCATTTTGACATTTTACCAATTTTGGATAGATGAATGTTGACATTTGATTGTAATGGATATCTTTTATCGAACAAAAAAAAACAAGAACGAGGAGTGGAATGTGTGTCACGCGTATTGCTGAGGATCATTTGATGGAATTTGAGGAATTTTGTGAGCTGATATGATTAGACGTGTAATTTTTGAGCGCATCGAAGAATTTGCAATTTTTTGCTGAAAATGGTAAAAACATTGCAAAACCTATGTTAATTTAAAGCTCTTTTGGGTATACAAATTGTCTTGATAGTTTAAAAACTAAAAACTATTATATTTTGGTGGCGCAAAAGACATCTCGTAGCCCCTATCGATGTACCGCTGTCAACTATTTATTTATCCGTTTTGGTCTTGGTAGTCGTCAGTAAAATAAAAGACATACTCGTACAATTTTTGGTCATATCCAAACTGCTAAGATACCATATGAAAAATTACTAGATCCTAGTAAAAGATCAGGTAGTTTCAGTAATTGAAAAGCTATAGTCTTTTTAATTATTTCTTAAAGTTTCTTATTTCAAGGTCACGAACGCTTTTTTGCACCTAATTTGGGTTATTTAAAAACGTATGCCATTTTAAAGAATACATAACATTCATAAAAGGTCAGATTTTTTAGTAATTGGTCAGCCATAGATTTTTGTTTGTGAATTTTCTTCAAAAGTATAAAAGAACGAACCTCTAGGAAATCTGTGACTTATAAAAAATAACTTTTAAAATTCATAAAGAAAAATGTATTGCTTTTTTATGACTATTTAGTAACCTATTGGAAAGTATAATTTTTGTTAGAAAATTCGTTCGTGACCGTGACCACGACTGGGTCGCACGAACTTGCTCCTATGTAACAGACTAGGAATTTTAAATACGAATGTTATTAGAGAAAACTGTTGACAAGGATAAAATTAATTTTTAAATTCTTTTAGTAGTAAGATACAAAAACAGAATGCTATCCAAATATGAATTTTTGCAAGAACAAAAATTATAAGTCGTTGTAGTGGTTTCTTAAAAAAAGCTTTTATACACAAACTTTTTAAAAGCTTTTTAAGAAAAAATTTTGATACGCCAATTTAAAATTTTTATTATTGTTCGAATAAAAATTAAATTTACAAAAAAAAATATTGAGCTATCGAATTTTCAAAAAAAGAAAAAATAAATTTTTTTTTTTCAAAAATTCAAAAAATATTTATTTTAAAGTTTTGAAATGCAATGTATTTTAGACTATTTAGAAGCTTCTCTATAAAAAATGTCATTAAGATCCGTTATGTGGATAACGAGAAATTCAAAATTCGAAAAAATGGTTCTATGGTAGGTATATACAAGCTGTAATAAAAAGAAAAAAAAATTTATCAAAATTCTAGGCACCGTTTTTGAGAAAAATACGATTTTTGAAAACCATTTTTTTTAATTTTTTAGCATTTGTATGGTTGGTACCTTTATTTTTATGTAAAATAAAATTTTTTTCTCACATCTTGTAGATCATATTGAGAATCTTTTATTTATCAAGTTTAAAAAAAATCTAGCATGGGGTTTTCGAACTATTGAGTTTTGAAAAAAGTGAAGCTTTTTTTAAAAATCCAAAAATTGTTTTTTGAAAATTTGAGTAAAAAAATTATCAAAATCGGTTGTACCGTTTTTGAGAAAATCAAAAACAAATAAAATGGTTCCATTTTTTTCAACCAATACCTAGCTTTAATTAAATGAAATTTGTTTGTATTTTTAGTTTTAAAATATGTCGAACAGTTTTTGAGAAAAAAAATGTTTATAAAATTTCGAAAAAAATTCGTATGGCAGGTACCGTTATTGTTGGTCTTAAAAAATCAAATCAAAAAACATCCGGGGGGAAAAAATTAAAACCCATATCTACCAAGTTTGAAGAAAATCGGCCGAGCCGTTTAGCTGCAATCGAACGGACAGACAGATAGACAGACAGACAGATAGATAGACAGACAGACAGACAGACAGACAGACAGAATTGCGAGACCCACTTTTTTGGTCTTCGCTATTATCGTAATGTCAACTTTGATCAAAATCTCGAGTTCGATTTTTTTACGAATGCATAACTTGCCTTATAGTACCTATAAGTCGCAAGTAAAAATATAAATCGTTGTAGCGGTTTTTAAAAATAATTTTGGAACGCCAAATTTAAATTTGTATAACTGTACGAATAAAAATTAAATTTAAACAAAAATATTAACCGTTTTTAGATATGGAATTTTAAAAAAAAAAATTTAAGTTTTGAAATGCGATGTTTTTCAAACTTTTTAGAAGGTTCTCTAAATTTCATGAAAATCCGTTATGCCGATAATGAGAAATTCGAAAAATGGTTCTATGGTAAGTACAGTTATATCTTAATTAAAAAATTTTTGTATTCAATTATAGATCGTAAGAATTAATCGAAAGACATTCTAGGTGCCGTTTTCGAGAAAAAAACGATTTTCGAAAACTATTTTTCAACATTTGTGTGGTATATATGTATCGTTATTTATAGATAAAATAATTTTTTTTCTCATATCTTGTAGATTGTTTACAAACAAAACTTTTAACTGTTAAGCCTAGTACGCAGATCGGGAAAAATTTCGTCTCCCATACATTTTTTTTCCTGGGACAAATTTTGTCTCGGATATTTTTCAGAGCAGTACGCAGTTCGCGCGCAAAATTCACACTATTGTGAATTGCTCTTCAAAATGTTTAAATCCAAACAAATTTTCGAAGCTGTAAAAGAACATTTTAAAAATGTCAATATTCCAATGAGTAAGCTGTTTGGACTCGCAATGATGGAGCAAATGTCATGACAGGAAAAATAAACAGCCATCAAGTAAAACTCAAAAAAGGAAATGGACATTCGTTTTTCTCGAAGTGTATTTGTCATTCTATTTACCTTTGTGAGAGTTATGCTTCAAAAAAATTACCAAATATTATTAAAAAAAACGACATACATAGATAATATGTAATTTTTTAGCTCATAGCCCCAAATGAAATAGTCATTTTGAGATATTTCAAGAAGTTGCCAAAATAAAGAAACATAAAACCTTGCCCCTTGCTCAAACAAGCTGGTTATATCATCAATCTGTTGTCAATAGAATCTTATAACAATGGGAAGCATTGAATATTTACTTTATTTCCTGCTGCTTGGAAGATGCCAAAACTCTGGCTGAAACTTTAGGTTACCCAAGCATTAAATTATATTTTCTTTTTCTCTCTTACATTTTTAAAATTATCAATGTCATGAACACAGAATTCCAGTCGAAAAAAAATATAAACGAATTTTATGAAGAGTTAATTAAGCAAATATTAAAACGATTCGACTTCGACAACGAAGTCAAAAAAAGACTTCGGGTTATTTGCCCAAAATTAATCGCTAAACAGAATTCAGTTTGTGATATATCGTTTCCTAATTTAATTCAATCTGAAAATAAGGAACATACTATTTCAGAATATTAGCTTCAGAATATTGAAGAGTTCTAGTTGGAAGTATTTAAAATGAAAAATGCTTGTGAAGAACCAATTTTTGAAAATGTTTCATATTTTAAAATGAAGTAGATGACGTTCCGTCAAAGTTCTGCAGCTACTGGGCGAAAATTTTCACAATCGCAATTAATAAAAACTAAAAAAATTAATAGTTTTGATATGGAAACGGTTGAGGTCATCATGTTTGCCAAAGATCTTTGTTTTGAAAATGATTATACGGGAAAAGTATAAATGCCCATTTAAGAATAGGGGAAAATCGGAGCTTTATGCTAAAATTCAAAGAGAAGGGCCAAAGATATTTGTTCAAAGAATAGCGGCGACTCTAACTCAAAGCGTGGCAGGTCTATGTTAAGTACCACTCCAGTACCCAAACAATAACATAACACCAGCACTCCCCAGAATTGAAAAACTAATAGCGATGCTCTTAAAAACAAGAACGTGTGTCCGATTATCTACAGGAGCGATATTGATGGCACGGTTTCTGTTGATCGATGGTAGGTGGTTAAAGTGAAGCTCTGTCCGATTATCTACAGGAGCGATATTGATGGCACGGTTTCTGTTGATCGATGGTAGGTGGTTAAAGTGAAGCTCTCGGCAGGCTCCTTAAGTGTCATGAGGAAATCCCCGGGACCACCTCCGAACACAAGCGATACCGGTTGACATCAAGATTATGCCAAACTCATCGTTTGTGAAGATCAGAGATCGTGTGAGCTATATAAGCTTGTTGTAAGCAAGTTAGGCGAAATCTGATCAGGTGCGAAACTCGAGGTTTTTGCTAAGGAGGATATCCCAAGTAGATCTAGGATCGCACATGGATACCGGCTAAATCTTCTTGTATGCGGAAGATCCTCCAGATAATCAAGGTAAGAAAACCCTCCCGCGATGTATGACTGAAAAGTCACAAATATAGAAGAAGTAAAAGGTCTTTATGAAAGTGCGATAAAAGTGGTCAATAAGGACTCCCTTACCCATTTGGTGCGGACTAAAGGCGTAATACAGTTTATACGTATCTATACAAAAAGTACGAATTAGACGCGGAAAGCGAACCTCTAAATCCTTTTAAAGCTGCACTTGTTTCTGCGGATACTGGTGCATCGGTTACATTACTATCCGTGGAAGACGATGCATCCAGTTTTATACTTGAATAAGGTACAGTATTTTCCCAACCGTTTTAGGGACTGAAGACTCATAAACTGGTCCTCTGAATGAGGATAAGCTTTTTAACTCATCTTCTGAGTTGGAGGATGACAATATTATCGTGTTGGAGGTTGATCTTTCCAACTGTAGTCAGCAACACTTCATAAGTCCATTTGCCTCCGTAATTCTCCGCCTAAGCACATATGGGAAAGACATATTCCTAATCCAAGAACTTTGGATTATAACACCCATGGTAAGGGTACTAAGGACCCCCAGACTATATGCAGCAGACAAAGGTAAACCTAGATCTAGTGAAAACTAGCATTAATGTATTTTTACTCCCTCATTTCAACCAACGCTAAGCTTGAAACTGCCAAAGGCTCATACTGGCTAGCGTCGTCGTATCTTGGCCACAAACACTTCGATCCTCTCCCGGGAGAAACACTGGCGAGAATCATTGATAATGCAAAACGGCAGAAGATCAGCCTCATAATTGAGAGTGATGCTAATTCTCATCATCATAGAAAAATACAAACTCAAAGACAATGCGTTTAAGTGGTACACGGATGGTTCGAGAACGACAAAAGGGACTAATACTAGAATTTTTGGGCATATAGCCATAATTTCCATACCAATTGGACAATCCACTAGCATTTTCTAGACGGTGCATGTCAAAATTTCGAAAGGAATTATCGAAACCAAAACATTGCCATGATATTAGATAGTCAAGCCGCACTCAAAGCATTAAGCTCATACGCCATCACATCTAAGTTGGTGTGAGAATGTTTAGGCCTAGGCAGACTTATCGAACTTGCCAAAAACAGTAATGTCTCACTTCATCGGGTACCTGGACATGTAGGTGTCCAGGGAAATGAGGAGGCAGACTTCCTAGCAAAAATAGGAGAAAGGACTCTTTAATGGGGCCAGACCCCTACTGGGGAATAGGAGAAAACAGGATTAAAAATGAAATCAAAAAGAGGAGAAGGCCGAAAGATCTAAAAACTGGAAAAAACTCAAATAACTCCTAAAACTGAGGCAGACCAAACAAATTCTTGGGAACTATAACCAAGATCGTTTTATGAACTGTAGGTATCAGCTTAAGTAGGAACAATCTACGAATAGTAACGGGTCTCCTTACGGGTCACTGTAAATTAAAAAGACACTTGAATATTTTTGGCCTGGAAAACACACCGACATGACATGCAGATTCTGCAATACTTTTATGACGAAACGCCAGAACAGATACTAGGCAGATGCGAAGCACTTACATATGCATCAAAGAAACAAGTATCTGGAACGCTACCAAGAAGAACAGAGTTATTTATAATCTCTGAAGGTACTCCAAATAATCAATCTCAACAAAGGGATAATCTTGGAGGAAGGGCTGTAACTCATCTAGCTCTGGATGGGGACACAATCACACAATAAATTTTAAAGTCGCACAAAGTTTAACAAACTCTTGGAGATGGGAGGGTATCGTGACCCCTCCCTCTCTGTTCGTGTGTTGCCAAATAAATGAATAAATATATGTCATATATACTTACAATTTTCTATTTAAGGTGTCAAAGTTCCAAATAGCAAGGTCACATGCAGTGATCACGATCCATTTGTGGTACACAATTAGTTATTTTATTCACAAAAAAAATAAAAATTCCCATTAAACTCGTTTAAGAAATAAAAGATTCGTGCAATGGATGACAATTTCTTACATTAGTGACACAAAATTTTCCTTTCTCAAACAAATTTGACCGAAATAGCTTTTATTTGCATCTGTGACTTTTTCCGGAACTCACAAATCACAATAAAGCTGCAGCAACATCAACAACATCCACACATTAAACTTTTTTCCCAAAACACTTCGAAACGGGTATAAATAGATACAATATCTATCTTTTGATAGATCGGAATTTTCTTCCTTAAAAGGTGGACATGGGCACAAAATAAAAACACAAAAATAAACCTAAACATGTGCGCGAAGCAGCAAAGGCATAGATCATCGGCGAAACACCATAAAATCCAAAATGATATAAAAATAATACTGTTCCTCGTTTTCGATAAGATACGTTAGTTAACCCGAGGGATGAACCGATCTTAAGAAGCAATGTACATAGAAGCCGATGGAGTCTGGGGAATATCCATAGTCTGCACATGTGCGAATGCGGACTTGTTTAACTGGTTTTCCAGATTTTCGGTCACCTCGATCAGGATTATAGAGGTAAACTATAAGTTCTTCTTCTCCGTCGTCGCGTCGTCTTAAGGAAGGGGGAATGGATTAAGGTTCCTCCTTGTCCTCACTCTCTCGGTTTTTTTTTCTGGGAACTTGGAAAGGCAAATTCTGGCGTGATCCGACGACAATAGCGGCGCGGCATTTGCCGTTTTTACTCAAATTTGAATTCAATTGCGCCACAGAGATATGAGTCTGGCCTCTGTGTGGCCCGCTGAGGAGCGTTGTTTATTTTGGCGAGCTCCTGCCGGCAAATTTATGCGTTCGCAGCGGTAGCACGCTGGCCATGTCGCAATTTCATACTCAAGACACAACAATTGTGCACACTGAATCCGCTTGGCAGATGGACAATCGGTAATTAGGTTTTGAATTACGCCAGGAGTCGGCAGAGGCGCAGTGTTGCGGCAAACAATAAGGAAAACAAATTCTGGACGCGGATGCGCTGCGCAGTGCGATCTTTTCTGTCGTGAGGTCGTCGTCGAGTCGTCGATGTTGTCGTTGCTTTGGAGCTGCGGATGCGTGTTGGGGTTGCTTATATTTTTTTTTCTTTTTAGTCGAACTGACAGACGCGCTACTTGTCGGCACGGATTGTATTTTATGACTGTGGTCTTGGCCCTAAAGTACATATGGGGATTCATTCCTCCTCGCATGGTATTCCCTATATGACTTTTTTGTCTGTGACCATACTTTGCACATGGAATATTGTGCGTTTTCTTGCGCGGATAAGTTAAACGCGACGAGGCTATTATGTATGTCGATGTAGACAGATCGAATGGAAAACGGGAGCCCTCGTTTAAGGTATGGGAGTTCACTAAATAAGGGAATACAATGCACACATATAGGGAAGTCGCATGATGAAATTCTTGCGCGGTGGATGGTGATGGTGATGTTTTCTTTTCTCTTTAGGGATAGGGTTTGTTTTTGTTCACATTGTTATTGTGTGTTTTGTAACTTTGGATTCTTGTATTATTGTTTTTGGAGTCGGATGCAAGAGTAACCATAAAAAACGACATGGGAAATGAACTCAGAGTTCTTCAGAGTTTTTGTTTCATAAGGACCAGATGCGGTTGTAAGAACATTAATAAGGCAGATCTTATTACATCAAAGGATTTATTCATTTGTGACTTTTCAATTATAGAAATTCGTTAATATACATGCTATACTTATCTTACGGTGAGAATGAATTAACATTTTGACATATTTTGAAAATTCAATAAATTATTAATCAAACATTCCTAAGATTACTGCTTTGGTTATGAGGAGAACTATCTTAAGTTTTCGGAGTAGGTACTTTCTGTTTCGTCTTAATGTTAAACACTCTTCGGGCCTTCTAAATTTGTCTTAAATTTATAAGGAACTTTACTAAGTCGAGCCAAAATAAAATGGCATGAACAGAAAACACAAAGCAAAAGTTAAGTTTTTGATTTTCTCAAAAACGGTACAACCGATTTTGATCATTCTTTTCTGCTAAAGCTTTCCAAAATTTTGGATAGTAATATACTTATTTTAAAAAAAAAACTGGATTCAAAACTTATAGGTACATACATAATAAAATATTTTTTGAATTTTTGAAAAAAAAAATTATTTTGTTTTTGAAAATTCTATATTTCAAAAACGGGTATTTTTTTTTAATTAAATTTGTATTCGTACAGTTAAAAGTTGGCGTTCCAAAATTTTGTATTAAAAATGTTATACAAATTTTGTTAATAAAAGCTGTTTAAAATTTAAAATTTTATCATTTGAAAGATTGCGCATGTGAAATAGCCAAGAAGTAAAGCTATTGGCGTAAAATTTCAAACTATCTGAGGCTTAGATGTTGGTATGAAACCGCTTAAGAACTTCAACTCAGTTTACTTACTTCTTCTTAGTCTTAAACACTTTGTAGCGATGCTCTGTCCAACAAAGATTGTCAGTACAGGCCTTCTGGGAAAACTTTTTTTAAGTCAATGAGGCCTGTCGATTCCTCAATGCACTTTACGAAAGAAAAAATTGCTCCTTAAACAAATACACATTAAAACCATAAGTTATGACATTCCCTTTCTTATTTTTTCTAAGCGACACGTTCATCCCTCGTGACCTATCTGCCACACTGTCGTGGGCCTGGCCACAATGGATAACCAATAACGATCTCCTTTTGTTCTTTTTATTAAAATTACTCACCCAAACTGAGAGTTACCATTACTAAGCTTTCCGAAAACAGCTACAGCTACTCATTTTTCTATAGTTTGCACACAAAAAAAAAGAGTTTACAGAATTAATGCTTTTTTAAAAGCCCGTTCCTATGTTTAAGATAATTAGAGTTTTATTAAATTTGAAAAATGTTCAGAAGCCCAAAATTAGTTTTTAAAACTCTACAATCTTTTTTAAGTAGTTGGAGCTAAGAACAGAATGCCATAAACAAATATGAATTTATGGTAGCATACAAATTTAGAATCGTTAAAATATAGAAAAACAAAAAATTAAGAACAAATTTTGGTACGCCAATTTCAAGTTTTTTATTAAATAAAATTAAATTTCAAAAAATTATTAATGACCCATTTTTAAGATATCGAATTTACTAAAAAAAAAATTTTGAAATTATTTTTAAATATATTTTCATAATTCAAAATATATTTTATTTTAAGTTTTAATATGCAATATTTTTTAAACTCTTAAGAAGATTTTTTATACAAATTTCCATGAGATAATGAGATAGCCAAAAATTTAAAAATTGTTATACCTATAGAAAGTGCTGTCAGTTATTACTTAATTTTTTTGTTTTGAATTATAGATCGTTAAAATTGAGCAAAACTTTAATTTGTCTATCAAAATTTTAGGTGCCGTTTTCGAAACAAATTAGATTTTCGAAAACCAATTTTTAACATTTGTACAGTGGGTACTGTTATGCTTACATATATTAAACTGAAATTTTTTTCCACGTCTTCTTAAAAAAAAGGAAAAGAAAAAGACGGAATTGCGAGACCCACTTCTTTGTGTTTCCTATAATTATAATATTAAGTTTGATCAATATCTCGAGTTCTGTTTTTTTTACAAATGAATCACTTGAAAAAAGCAAATGTACGGTAGTTCTCCGGTTTTCCTCAAGGTTCTGTTTTGGGTCCATTGTTATTTATGTGAATGTGAATGTTCCTCTGATTGAGAATACTTATCACGTTTATGCCTATGATATGTGGAACAGTTTTTGAAAAAAAAATTATTTTCTAATATTTAGAAAAGAAAAATGAATGGCAGATACAAAAAATGAAACCACGTTCGGGATAAAAATTTAGAAATGATATACCAAGGTAATGATAGCCAAGCTCCCTAAAAAAGGAGACCTAACGCAGTGCGAAAACTGGAGGTGGATTTCCGTCCTGCCCGAAGTTGCCAAAATATTAGCGAAAATAGTACTAGAACGAATCAGGGAACATCTAGAAGTAACACACGATGCCAAACAAGAAGGTTTCCGCGCTGGATCCTCATGCATTGAAAAAAAAAAAAAAAAAATCTGCCCGATTCTACCCAAAGTCAGTGATGCCTCACAAGTCACAAGAAGAGGTGAAATTGATTTTGTGATTTTCGATTTCTGCCGCTCAGTCACAACTTTTGAAAGTCACAAAAACAATCGAAACTGTGATCTCCTTCAGAGCAGGTCACAACTCATACATTTTTAAAGTTTCTTGGATTGACATTCAGTATATTTTGTAAGAAAATTTTCTAGATTTGTGAATAATTGTGAGTACACAAAAATGGAAGTGCACTTTGTTCTAGTGAATATTATTGGTGATTTTCCCCAGTTTCATTTTTACATAAACAAAAATTTTTTTTAAGAAACTAATCGTATCAAGAAGTTTGCAGCGCCGACGGCTTTTAAAAACTTTGAGAGATACAAATGATCCATTCGCTTTCCAAAACAATACATTTATAAAGTAATTTCTTCGTTTTGAATAATCAGCTGTTCAAATAATGACACTTAAAAATCTCACCATGCCGTGGTGAGTTTCGTTGTGAGTTTTCTTGTGACGATTAGGAAAGAATACCAAAATGTTATCGAATCACAACAATCCTCACAACGAATAGTCACAAGAGCTTGTGACTCCTCACAAGGAGGAGAATTGGGCTGCATATCAATACTTTAAGGATCATAATTGAGCAGTGTACCGAATATCACCTGCTATTCATTGACTTTGAGAAGGCTTTCGATAGCGTCAATGAAGAATTTATTTGGCTTGCTTTACGCAGGAGAGGTATCACGGATAAATTAATAGCTTTTATTAAGGCAACTTATAATGGATCGAAATGTCACGTTTTGCACGAAGGGAGGCTGTCAGAAGAGTTTGAAGTCCAAAGTGAAGTCAGACAGGGCTGCATTCTGTCACCATTATTGTTTCTGTTGTTGATAAGCGATGTCCTGAGAGCGGCCTTGACGGGAAACGGAGGGATTCGATGGACTTTGACGTCTCACCAACATCTTGACTATGCGGACAACGTATGCTTGCTCTCTCATAGGATCATGGATCTCCACCAAATGACAACAGGGGTGGAGAGAGAAGCAGAAATCGTGGGGCTGAAAATTAACTCCGGAAAAACAAAGATGATCTCTCATAAATATTTCTCAACAACCGGTAGAGAAAGTACAGAACTTCCAATACATTGGAAGTATCATCTTTACCGAGGGTGGCACCGAACAGGACATCAGCAGTCGAATCGGGAAGGCAAAGGCTGCTTTCGGTATGCTTACAAATATATGGAGGAATAACTCTCTAAGCTTAAGAACCAAGCTAGGGCTGTTTCGATCCAACGTCAGCACTTGGAAGGTAACAGTAGGTGTCACTAAGAAGCTGCAAACGTTCATTAATAGATGTCTATGAAACATCCTTAGGATTGTCTGGCCCAATCGTATATCAAACGAAGAGCTCCTCAGGAAAACGGTTCAGGAACCTATTGACTCTACTATACGACGTCGAAAGTGGCAATGGATCGGACACACGCTTCGAAAAGGCGACAACTGTATTGCGGCGCATGCAATGCAGTAGGGAATCCGCTCATTCAAGAAGGAAGAAGAGCTGGACGAACGAGAAACTCATGGAGAAGGACAGTCGAGGAGGAGTCAGCCCAACTAGGCAAGAGTTGGAGGGATTTGCGACTCATATCCAAGAACCGAACACAATGGCGAGCTGGCGTTGTGAATGCCCTATGCCCCACTAGGAGTCCCCCACGGACATAAAAGTTCTACGACAGACAATTGGTCCGGTTTGCGGAGGCGGCGAATGGTGTAGAATTTACAACAGCATGGGGATGTAGTCATGAACGTCAAAACTGATTGACTCCACATCCATCGATTGGACAAAAATGCTCCAGCCAAGAAAGTTTCGAGGCGACTAGAAAAACGTAACCTCTAGTTTAATGACAATGTCATCGAGGACTCTGGATAGCTAGAAGCTGTGTTTCCGGGATCCTATAGAGGATGAATGCCTTTGCATCTTGGGTAGTTGCTTAATAAATCAGGAGTCGGTTAAGCAAAGTAAGTAAATCGATTTTAAACAGATAAATTCTTCACCATTTCTGCCTTTAAAATATTTTTTTCGGAAAAAAGCGATGCACCTTAATTTACGCGTCCAAAAAACACTTGAATTAATAAAACAACAACAGCAAGTGCAAACCACCCTGTACTGGTTTTTAAATTAGCCCTTAGGTATGCAATGCTTGTTCTCAACATAACAAGACAGCCAGTTACACACCACCGTTATTTCGCCAGAAATTCGGCAACTTGGTAGGCGTCCATACTTATTTCATACACAAACCCCCATGGTATCTTTAAGTATTTCCGCTATGGTGAATTGTAAACTTATTGAAATGATCACCCAGCAGCCGCTTCTGTCTTTACTGTCGTATATCTTTTGTGCTCCTCTATATATCCATCTATATTCAGTGAGTGGGTGGATTTCAACTTCAAGCCAGAGAAGATACCAACACAGTCGCACATTAACTCTTATCTGTATAAGAAAGATACAATATTGTACCAGAACATCGAGCGAAACTTCCACCACCACCAATACAATTCCAGAGGTGCTTCCAGTAAATTGTTGTCGTCGTCGTCGTTGTGTTGTCGAATCGAGAACCACCTTATTTGCTTTCAAGATTCGTCCACAGCCATCAGTCGAGTTCAACATCAACAGGTGTTACAATCGTGTGCAGTTATTATATTCCTCGCGTTCCGTTACTAACATTGGACATTTTTTTTTCTGTTCGCTATTTGTTCTCTTTTTTTCTGTCGCTTTATTATCTTTTTTTTTAGAAATTACGTTCGTTACTTGTTCCAGGTGAATGATTAATAGATTGTTTTTTTTTTTCTCTAGAAATTTTTATCTTTGTTCTTGTCTGGGGAAGAACTGTGATAACGATTTAAAAAAGATAAAAAATTATTTGTATTTTAAAAAATAATAGATAGTTTAGAAAAAAAAACTATCTTCAAAGAGGTTCTGTGTTCAAAGATATTAAGTGTGTTTTTTTGCTTATTTGTGCTTGCAGAGGATTTATACGGATACAAAAAAAAACTACATATCACGAGCTTCTTTTCAAGGATTAATATTTCAAAAACGACATAAATACAGCCCGATGTAAGTATCTAGATATATTTTTTTTTGTTTCAATTTTATAACTTTAAAGCCATTAATTTAACTCGATTGCAAAAAAATGTGATCGAAAACATGTATGTCAGAAAGATAGAGATAGAGAGAGAGAGAAAAGGTTTCATGTTACCTGGTAATAAGAATGGAGGCTGGTAATATGGTGTCCAACTTATAGATATAGGTTCCTATATAGATAGATACATACTTACTACCTTCCCTACCTACGCACACATGTATAGATACATATTTTGTTAAATCAGCAGCACAGTGCGGAAATTTTCATCTGCTCTACTGGTTATGTGTATTTGACAAAAGTTATCCACCTATTTGACATTTTACCTTCTAGATATACAAAATTCACCACAAAAATTCGAATAGGTATCTTTTTGGACGCGATCACCAATATCAAGTGTGGTGAATTGCATATTGAAAATGTAAGATGGAAAGAGATAGTGAACGAGAGGAGGTTTTCCAATGCCCAAGATTGATCGTTTATGACGGTTTTAGGTTATTTTTTTATCCTAAAAATTGCTGCGTTTTTTTTAGTTTTTTCTATGCGTACTCACCACATGTTGTTTGTGGCAGATTTTGGTTTTCTTTTAAAATTGTTTCTACCTGAATTGATTTTTCTATGTTGTTTTATTTTGGAAGCAATGGAAGTTGATTTAAAAGTGTTGCGCACTTAAATCCAGTTTTGGGATTTCCAGGCTATGAACTTTGCATTAGCAAGCTACGCTGCCGTCGCCGCCGCGCCGTAGTGGAAACAGTGTGTATCAAAAAGAAATCTTTATTGTTAACACAAGAAGACTGATGCATTTTGAGTGCATTTCGATACCTATAGGAATTGAAAAACCTATGTAGATAGGTAGGTAGATAGGTAAGGTATACATTCAAAGGTATAGATCAGCTTAACATCAGAAAGATGAAAGATGCAATTCAATTATTACTTGTGAACCACATTGGTATTATAATCATCAGCATCACGCATATCATGCTACATAGGATTAAGACAAAACTTGTTTTGGTCTTAACGAGGTCTCGTCTTATAGGTATGAGGCTTAAAGAAAATTACTTGTGAACTTTTCATTTAATATTCATTATACCGATAAGTCTTTATGAGTTTTTTTTTAATTCGAAGTAAAATTGATGATGAAATTCATTTTAAACTTAAGTATAGATATTTTGCTATAGTAAGATAGATAACTGTCTAGAAGCATATACAAATATGAGAAAGATGATATGAAAAAATTACCTTACCTATAGACAAGTGACTTTTAAGTCAGGTACCTAGTAATGCCTGCATACTTTTGTATGCATATTTATGGTATTTACTTATAACTTATCGGTCAAAGAGTCTCGGAACTAATTCAAAGATTGTGCCTGGCCGGTATGAAAAGATCTGTTTCAATTTAACAAACATCCCACCAACTGTTACTTTTGACCGACAATATTCTTCATAATATCAAACCATTAAAAACAAATATTTGAAACAACAGAAGAAATTCGTTTTTTTTTTCATTTCTAACATTTCATATTCTTTTGAAAAAGTCAGACTGCTAGTCGAACTATGCCTGCACGTTCCTGTACGTTCACCGTACATCGAGCTAGACCCTTAAGGTAATGAACCGATTTATTTCCAACTCAACACAGAACATTTTTCTCTAGAGAAAAATTGGAATTTCGATTTTAGCTCATATAGAACGGGTAGCTGTTATACTATAATTTTCCTTTTTTGTTTAATTTTTCGAAAACTACTGTAAGGATTTTGATTAAACTTTATACCTATACTTTTTTGCAAGAAATGTAAATAACATAAATAGTGTTTCGCTGATTTTTGGAAATGGAATTGTCTTATTTTGGTTAGGTAGTTTCCGTTAGTGGTAAAAGATATTACTGAAATAAATCAGCCAAGTAGAATAGTTAGTACTATTAAATTAAACTTGTTGAATTATTGATTAAAAATAGTTTTTTGTTACCTTAATTCGACAGAAATTGGTGTTTCGTCCATATGATCTCTGACTGATGGACTCATCAGTTGACTAGCGAGGGCCTTGTCAATACGAAATTTTTGTTTAATTCGGTTCAACTTACATCGATTTTAAATGGTAAAAGTTACTGTTACTTCTATATAGGGAAAGTAGAGAAAGGAGAATATTGTTTCATTTCATAGTTGATTGAAATTGAATCTGGTTATTAACTTCAAAAAACCGCATAACAAGCTCACATTCAGAAGAAACTTGAGTAACGTTGGCATTTTTACATATAGCAAAAATACTTTCACATGAAGGGGTTATAATTTGGTGAATATTATACAGCATGCGATTTATGTTTCAGCTGGATGTTAAAGGCGATCTCTTTTACACACATTTTGCATAACAATTTCGCGGACTTGTGTTCTAATTTCGCCAATATCTAACGTTTCTAATATTGTCCTTAAGTATCGGAGTTGTGGTTTTTCAAATACTCCCTTTACAAGAAATCGGGATCCGTGAAATCAGGGGATCCTCGGGGTCAGTCGAAATCACCACTTTTTGACATTATTCCGATGGAAAAATTTCTCATAAAATTCGCATCGTATCACGAACTGTGTGTGAAGTGACACCGTCTTTTTGAAACGACTTGTTCCGTAGACCAAATTCATCAATTCTGGCACAAAAACACATTTTACCCGATAGCAATCACCAGTAACTGTTACATCAGTGTCTATGGCATCTTCACAGAAATATGGCCCCATGACAACACTTCAAGATCTGTTCGACTAATTAATCTTTCCCAATTTTGAAGTCGAAATAAAATAGATAGAGTATTTTTAAAAAAGTTACAATACAGCCTTTTGTAGTTTTAAAATATAACCCATTTATATTACAGTAGATTACTATGCTATCAATATCAAATTCAATGTTACCAGCATCTAGTGGCGATCTAACACTGCTAAAAAGATCATCGCCATTCAAAAGACATCTTGAATAAGAATGATTATAGGCAAATAATTTATAAAAATAATGAAAACGAGTGGTCCAAGATGGCTTCCCTGAGGTACATCGGAAAAGTTGTTTATTCCATTTGATAATAGATCACCAATTTTGACATATTCTTTCGTCCAAACCAAAACAAAAAATTAAACAAATTAAAGAGAATGGAGTTAAGACCTAGCAGCTCCAGTTTTCTTAGGAGAAAATTGTGTTGTTCGCGATCGAAAGCTTTTCAAAAATTGGTGTAAATAACGACGACTTGCAATCGAATTTCGTAACAACCAAGACAAGCAAATTGTAAATATTGATAAATTAGTTGTTGTTGATCTTTCACTCATAAAGCCATGTTGATAATCAGAAATATTATTTCGAACTAAAATATAAAGTTTATTTTTGACTATTGCTGCAAATACTTTAGAGATAAGCTGAACTTAAACAATAGATCTGTAATTTCCACCGATGCTTAAGATCTACATTTGTGCAGAGGAGTTATCAGTAAAATGTCTCTAGGTCTTTTCCGCAACCTAATTTTGCCAGTGTCTTTCAAACTGAAAATCAATAAAAGAAGCATGCAGAATAATTAAACTAGATCCAAATCAAAACCGGAACATGGCCATTTTTACAGACAGTCAGGCGGCTGTTAAAACCATCGATTCGTTTTAATTCATCTTCTAAATTAATACAGCAATGTGAGGGTGGAGCAGTTTATCTAGAAAGATGTGGTCCAGTTATAATAAATCCTTAACAAATGATCTAAGGGAGACAGAGCTAGGATGGTTGCAACATGCCCTGACAAGCTGGACATTCCTTACAATATTCACTGTCGTAGTTTTGGGTATCAGGAAAAGGAAACAGTAAATTATTTCATCTATAAATGCCCTGCTCTGGCCGGAATGACAGTCCAACTATTCGAAAAGTTATTCCTCGACGACCTTGATGAATTATCTTTACTGAAGATCAAAGACTTGATCACGACGACTTCTGTAACGGACACTCCTCCATCTTAGGAGGTGTGAGCTAGTGAACTCCAGGTAGAAGTGAGCTCCTAGTTCCCTCATCATATCCCATTAAATCCACAGGTCGGATGAATTTATGGTACCAAAACAACGCACTCTAGTGTTATTGAGTCTCTGAGCAAGACATGGTCGTGACTGCCATTTTTAATCACCTATCTGTGAATGTTTGATGTATCTAAAAATATATCTTGTGGCAAGGACATATTGAATATATAACACAGTTTTTATTCTGAAAAATTCAGTAAACCAATTTTATATTATACAAATTCGAATGTTTGTTTTTACAGCATCTTGAAAATAACAACATTGTATTTCATAGTCTTTAGGTAAACTCAGGTCTTACTTAACTATAATGACGCGGTTTGGTCCTAGTTTTCTAAAAGTTTCTTATTGTTAAATCATTTTAATCAAATTTAAACACACACAAATTTTAGTGGCACCCCGTCGAACAATAGAATACGAATTTATTAAACTATTGAAAAACTTACAAAATAAAACAAATACCAGCAAATATATTTTTAATACCCACTCAAACTTACAAAATTGAAGAAGCTAATACAATGCAATCGAAAGCTACTGAAATTTTGTTATACTGGCCCCAATTCCACGAGTTATTGCGCGATTAAATCGTAGTGCAATGACATGTTATATTTTTTTTATAAAAATAAAACTAAATGCAATTTAAAACAGAAAAGAAAACTACAAACATTTGGCACCTTTTATTATATTTTTATGATTTTTCTTTTGTTTCTCTTCCACATATCACAAGGCAGTGATATTAAATAACTTTTTTTCTGATACCACTGAATTTTTGGTGAATGATTCATACGCCAAGTTTAATTTTATTAATAATAATTAATTGACGTCATTCGCGAAACCGTTTAACTGCAAACGGAAATTCGATTTGCAATCTGTTTGACTCTTAGAATTGTGGAGATTTTACCTTTTGTGGTAGGTAAGTAGAAATGACGGACCTATTTTGATGACACAATCAATTTGAGGTGGAATGTGCTTTTTTTGTTAAAATAACTCGCTTGAACTACAGATAAAAAATGGATCTGAAGTGATTTGTGGAGAAACAATTAGTTGAATGTAATGACGATTTTAAGTCGACGGACGTTAGAAACGCAAATTGTTTTTGTGGACAATATAACGGGTGATTTTTTAAGAGCTTGAGAACTTTTTAAAAAAAAAAAAACGCATAAAGTTTGCAAAATCTCATCGATTCTTTATTTGAAACGTTAGATTGGTCCATGACATTTACTTTTTGAAGATAATTTCATTTAAATGTTGACCGCGGCTGCGTCTTAGGTGGTCCATTCGGAAAGTCCAATTTTGGGTAACTTTTTCGAGCATTTCGGCCGGAATAGCCCGAATTTCTTCGGAAATGTTGTCTTCCAAAGCTGGAATAGTTGCTGGCTTATTTGTGTAGACTTTAGACTTGACGTAGCCCCACAAAAAATAGTCTAAAGGCGTCAAATCGCATGATCTTGGTGGCCAACTTACCGGTCCATTCCTTGAGATGAATTGTTCTCCGAAGTTTTCCCTCAAAATGGCCATAGAATCGCGAGCTGTGTGGCATGTAGCGCCATCTTGTTGAAACCACATGTCAACCAAGTTCAGTTCTTCCATTTTTGGCAACAAAAAGTTTGTTAGCATTGAACGATAGCGATCGCCATTCACCGTAACGTTGCGTCCAACAGCATCTTTGAAAAAATACGGTCCAATGATTCCACCAGCGTACAAACCACACCAAACAGTGCATTTTTCGGGATGTATGGGCAGTTCTTGAACGGCTTCTGGTTGCTCTTCACTCCAAATGCGGCAATTTTGCTTATTTACGTAGCCATTCAACCAGAAATGAGCCTCATCGCTGAACAAAATTTGTCGATAAAAAAGCGGATTTTCTGCCAACTTTTCTAGGGCCCATTCACTGAAAATTCGACGTTGTGGCAGATCGTTCGGCTTCAGTTCTTGCACGAGCTGTATTTTATACGGTTTTACACCAAGATCTTTGCGTAAAATCTTCCATGTGGTCGAATAACACAAACCCAATTGCTGCGAACGGCGACGAATCGACATTTCACGGTCTTCAGCAACACTCTCAGAAACAGACGCAATATTCTCTTCTGTACGCACTGTACGCATTCGTGTGGTTGGTTTAATGTCCAATAAAGTAAACTGAGTGCGAAACTTGGTCACAATCGCATTAATTGTTTGCTCACTTGGTCGATTATGTAGACCATAAATCGGACGTAAAGCGCGAAACACATTTCGAACCGAACACTGATTTTGGTAATAAAATTCAATGATTTGCAAGCGTTGCTCGTTAGTAAGTCTATTCATGATGAAATGTCAAAGCATACTGAGCATCTTTCTCTTTGACACCATGTCTGAAATCCCGCGTGATCTGTCAAATACTAATGCATGAAAATCCTAACCTCAAAAAAATCACCCGTTACCAAATAAGGTCATTTGTTGGGTGGTTCAGAGATACATAAAACCTAATCTTTCAGAGGGATCATCTTGTTATAATTTCGAATTAGACATTTAAATGGGGGTTTATCTACTCTCTCTTGTCATGACATGAATTCTTCAGCTCGAAAAACCCTTAAGAAGACTTTAAATAGTTAAAAACAAAAACAAGTCCAGTTTAGAAGAAAATAAGGAAGTTTATTGATTATTCTTCTGATAAGAAAGATGAAATTTCGGATCAATAGTAATTATTAAAAAAAATAAAAAGTAGTGGTGCAAGGTGGCTGCCCTGAGGTACACCGAAAAAGTTATTTATTTCATTTGCTAATACATCACCAATTTTGGCATATTGCCGCCGTGCATCCAAATAACTTTTAATCGAATGAGGAGAACGGAGTGAAAACCTAGCAGCTCAAGTTTTCTTAGGAGAATATTATATGACCTTTTACATAGTTTAATATTACAATGTTTAATATTATTTATTATTTATTATAATTATAAATGGAACTAAATTGTAAGATTAATAACTTTTAGAAAATTAAACTTTTCTAAGGACGTTTAATTTAAAAAAAGGAGAACAAGGCCTATGACATACAACAACAACATAAAACTGTCAACCATTCCTGTGTATGTGTTACCAGGAATGGAGTGGACTTCTGCCAATTCCTAAAGGCTTATGAGCATCACTGATCATGACAAGAAATACTCTTGGAGGATTTGCCAATTCCTCGCAAGAGGCAAGAGGAAACACTTTTTTGCAGCGGCTGAGAATTGAGCCCAAGACTCTCTGTATAAACTAATATGCCAAGGGTACTGCCATAAACATGAAGAATAACTTTGTTAAATAAAACTTTAAGTTTCCTATGTTACAGAAGATTTCACACCCTTTTGTCAAGATAGGGACATAATGATTTTATAAGCATTTTTCTCTTACCAAGTGGTGTGAATTTTTAGAAAGCTGATAGATTCGTTTTGTCTCCATATGCTTTTCCCACCTTAGAATCGGTTTGCTCGTTCTAAGCCTGGGTTTGTTTTGAAACAAAGTCCCAGTTTTTTAGATTTCTCATCATAATCCATAGGAGCTCCATTTAGCTCAACCAAAGGGAATTAGGATAAATGCAAATGACAAGAGTGTGGGTAAGAACAAGACCTCATTTATTAGACCATTGGAAGATTGCATTTAAATCTTTATTAATACTACTCACACAATCTTCTATAAGACCTAGGCTACATGATTTAACAAACCGGACATCGTCAGCATCAATCTTGTCTCATAATGTTTTAGTAAATGTGGTATATCGTTTATATGAGCAGAAAAACGAAGCGGTCCCTAAATAGAACCTTGTGGTACACCGTAGCGAAAAGAATTCGGAGGCCAAATTTGACAAATTAACTGCTTCCAGATTATAGGAAAAATTAGTTTCACTCACTCGGAAAATTGAAGAACCTGCCCGAGAGTTTTCCACACATTATAATATGATCAATGGTATTGAAGGATTGAGAGTAATCTAAGGCTTTTCGTAACACTGAGCAAATCAGTGACTTCAAGGAGTGCAGTGGTACTACTATGGTATAGTCGAAATCCAGACTACTTGGGAGATAAAAGAACATTTGTATTAAGAATGTGGGAGATCTATTTGTGCTTTCAACAACTTTGGAGAGAAAAGGCAGAATCTAGCTCCGGTTGTTTTGGGACATAGATTAGACTTTGGAAGCTTTCCTTTGTAAAGGGAAAATGCATTAAGTGAAGACTTTGTTGATTACGTGAAGACCAAGAGCCAGAGTTTAACACAAGATACAAAAAAAATAAAAAATGGCTCTCAAACATAAGTATTGTTTATATAGTTTTGGGATATCTATACACATTCCGTGATAAGAGATTAAGTTAAGGTTTTTTTTATGATTTCTTAATAATTGTTGTTTTATTAAATTCATATCTAAGAAAAATAGGAAAGTTTATCAATCAATATTTTCAAGAAAAAAACCAAAATTCCATTTCAAACCAAGTGTCTAAATGAATGATTTCATTTTACTCCAGCGTACATAGGTATGTAACTATAGGTGATTTATTTTTCTTATCAAGACGGGTTTCCAAGAAAAACAGTCTACACACATTTTTTTTTTATTTTCGTTCATAGAAAAACCTTCTTAATTGAACCTTAGTGAAATGCTATCTAAAGAGCGTTAATTTCTTATCTCAAACGTATAAAATCAAACGCGGTCACGATACTTACATAAATGTAGGTTGCATGTACCTTCAAAGTATTTATTTTTGTGCCCGTAATGTACCTACCTTTAAAGTATTGTTAAAAGTGATATTTTTTTTGTTTAACGACGCAATAACTGTATAAAAATGGAAAATTGCAAATTTGTTTTCCTTCGTTCACATTCTTTCGATGTGACTTCTCTTTGAATACGAATACAGAATTACGGAATAGATAAATAATTTATTCCAATTTTATGATGATCAATTCTCTTTTATACAGGGTGTTTCATTAACAATAATTGAGTTTTTAAATTAAAGAAGAAAATTCAAACACACAAGCTTCATTTATGTGTTTTTGAAGACAGTTTAAGCTCTAAAAATAATCAATTCTTTGTTCAGCTTTTTTCGAAGAAAGATCATTGAACAGCATCTCATTTTTATTGCAAAATCTCCCTCATTTGCTGTAGTAATGCAAACTATAAAAAAACATTACGATTTTGAACAAAACGCTTGTGTAGTCCCATATACTGCAAGATTTGCTTGTTATCATAGCCATTCATCCAAAGATGCCCCTCATCGATACAGATAATTTTTCGGTGAAAATGCTCCCAAGCATTTTAGGTCTCCCAAGCAGTTGGGTCTTGTAGGCCAAATTCGCTAAATTAAAGTCTGCGAAATTCCGATACCTGGGATTCCATACACTTTCACGGACCACGACGATGTGCTCGGCCGATCTTATGTTCCTTTGAATTACGAATTTTGGCTGATTGATTCCCGGAACCAGTCGTCTTAAATTTGGCCACCAAACATAGAAGAGTCGACTTGCGAAGAGCAACCACGTCTATACCGTAAGAAGGGCGTAACGCACGCATTGTTTGCACTAACGAACACTCATTTTATTAATAAAGTTTTATCATTCGCAAATGATCTTCAATCGGGTTACTTGCCATTGTGATTTGACATCAGTTACTGAATAATAAACAACAGATATCACTAAAACAACATGGCCGCCATATACTCGTATCGCCAAAACTGTTAAGTTAATGTTCGCATAAAAACCCAAGTTTTTTTCAACTCCTCAGTGCTCTGAGCTGAAAATGATCATAATATGACTGAACTGTCATTTGATCTGTCAAATAAGATGAAAAATGATATGCAGTTTGTCACGCTCACCATTTTAATTTATCTGTTTGGTCTTTTTATTCTAATCTGAGAAAAAAAAAAGAAACACAAGTTGAGCGCTCTGATGTGTTAGAACTAAAAAGAAACAGATGTTTTTTTGACAGCTCAGTGTTCTACTCTGATCGAATATGAAAAAAACATCTATTGTGAATGAAAGTTTTCGTTATTTAGTTTGGTCATTAGTTTATTTTTCTCCAAACAGTGATTTGTCAAAAACACATCTGTGTTTCTTTTTATCTTCTCGAACTGTGTTTTTCCATTACCCCAGAGAGCACTCCACGAGCTCAGATATAATTGAAATATATTATTTGTCGTCTTTGTTACAATAAGTATTCCCGTTTTCCAATAGAAAGATATTCTCGGTGTGAACGACTGTTTCAAACGCATTTACTTAGGTATATCGAAGTCGAAATATTTCGTCGAGCAGAAACAAAAATAATTGGTGAGAAATATATAACTTCATTATTTTTGAGGATACCCTATAATTAACTATAGTTAGAAAAGCATCTGAATTCCAGTCGAATCATTATTTCTCAAAAACATACATATACATATGTGTGTCGCATGACAACACTTTCCGACTCTTTGATCAATTTCCGGTTGAAATATAAAATTGTTATTTTGCCAAAGTTAACGGATTTACAGAATTTTTCGTTGTTTATGATTTTAAAAAGTAAAAAAAAATAATCTCATTTTTTTTTTGCTCAATCACTTCCGGGCAAAACACCATGAAGGTGAATTTGATTAATTCAATTGAATTAAAATAAAATTGGTAGTATTGTGCACTAAGCTGCGTAGGAGTTGTTTTTATTTTTCACACCAGACAATATTCGTTGTATTTTATTATATGACTTGGGTAAATAAACAGTTTTTAATAAGAGAAATTGAAATTGTTCTATATGCGCGAATGCGCAATATTTGGTCAATCTAAAAGTATTCACGAAATGGCCGGGAATAATCCAAACATAAAACAACTTGTTCCAAAAACATCAAAATCCTATTTCCGTTATGTTGATTTTTTACCAAAAATCCAAAAACACTCACTTAGGAAATTACAGGTAAGAAGTTAAATCAAAATTGTTAGACCCGCTTTCGAAAAAATTTTAAACAAAAAACAAAAATTGTTGTATGACAGTTACTCGTTCTAGAGCTTAAACAAAATCTCGAATATCTGTTGGTTTGGTTATAAATCTCATCTTTCTAATAACCGTACAAAATATTAAATAGGATGCCCTGAGGTCCAAATATATTGGGGAAAAACGAAGTACAGAGTTCTTTCGGATAAATTTATTGTATTCGCCATTTCGCCTTAACGGTATACTTTTTTGAAAAAAATATATCTTTAAATTTTTGAAATAAAGGTTACTATTTAGGTCCACAGTCTTCTTCAAAAAAGCATGGCATCACAATGTAGCTTGTTCAAACTCCACACTACACTGTGACTAGACCTGGAAGTATTTTCGTGTCACGAAGTAGGTGAGAGTGACTTCATATTCGACAATTTTGTTTGTTCACATTGCCATTTTTAAAATGGGCCTCTTCAGCCGCATAAAAGTAATAGAGGGTGGTTAGGGGGTGGCCGTGGTGCGATGGATGTGTGCTCGCCTGTGAACCTCATGATCACAGGTTCGATCCCGGCCGTCGTCTATGTCGTTTTAATTCTATTAAAAACCTTCTAAAAATTGTCATCAATGGGTTGCTGGTTTACTCATTACATGTTGTTCAGGCATAACACTAACAACATGTAAGTGAGTTAAACTAGTATGCCCAACAAGGATGAACACGAATAAAATAATGTGAATTATAAACGACATAGAAATAAGACATGGCATTTCTCCGCTTTAGTTCAGCCGCCATCCCTGGAGATAAAATATCTGAGACAACAACCTTCAGTCTCAGAACATCGTGCCACACATCTTTCCTATCCTTTCTCTTCTTAACTTTACGCCCGCGCTGTGTTGAAACATTTAAAGGGTAATCTAATCCCTTGAGCGCGGGTAGATTATAACAAAAAAAAAAAAAAAAGAGCATTGTATTGTATTATATTCTTCCACAAACTTTCAATGGGATCGAAAAATCTCCGGGTCTAAGCTTACTTGTAATTTAAGCTTTATAAGAACACAAATTTAAATCGTTATGAAGAATTGTAATTAGTGTTTGCCTGCTATAACCGATTGAAGTAAGTACATAAACTCCTTGTCAAAACGCTTTTGGCATGTTTGTTTGACCTGAACTGAAGGATTTCGATGTCCCTCTAGTTAGCAGACCAATTTCATCAAAAATTTATTTCGAATTTTATGAGTTTTTCACTAACTAAAACAATTTGTCAATAAAGAAAGAAAGTAATTTCTGTTTAAGTGGAGTGATTGAATTAAATTCAATTAAAAGCTCAAGTGACCTCAACTCCAAGGTGCGTTTCGCCCAGGTACGACAGTGGGCTCATCAGTTAGATTATTTTTTAATTAAAACAATTTGTTGTAAAAAACTTTAGAGAAAATATAATTTAAATTTTTTTTTTCAAAACTATTATAAAAAGTCCAATTTGACAAATTGGACCGATTACAATAACTCCCTATGGGAAGTTAAAAATTTTAAAATAATTAAACTTAAAACTAATAACTCACTCAAAAAATATCTTATTAAATCTGTTTTGGTAGTGCATTTCACCAGCCATCCTGTATTAGGCCCAAACTTGTATTCCATAATCATCACTAACTTATAGGTAGCTTCAAATATGTTGTAGCAGGTGTCCTGAAAGATAAAAAAAATACAGTTTTCGGTTGATCATGTTATCGGTAATGTTTATCTAGACCCTTTCTAAGCTTATCACTATGTTAAATACATAATCCCGCTAAATTAACATAAAAATCTAGATAAATTAAGTTGGTTTAATACTCGCATTAAAGTATTAAACTTACCGAACTAACTTGGATGTGTTATTTAACTGGTTCAATGTTTAATTTAATTTTATCAGTAATGTTAATATTGACCCAGAATAAGGATAAATTAACATGGTGATTCGTAATTTTTACAAAGCTATATATATAGTATACCTATATAAAACATTTTTCTCTGAGTCTTTAAATGTGCTCTAGGTCTTTTCGGTTACCTGATTTTGCCAGTGGCTTTCAAACTGAAGTACGGGCGAAAAGGGAAGAAAAATACTTAAACGCCGGGAGGAGCTTACGAGCCTGAACATGAGCTCACTCTTATTTAGGTTCTGCGTCACAGCGAAACAGAGAAAAAAGAACGGACTGACAACGTGCTAAACAGGCAAAGATTAGTCCTTTCTAGCTCACTTGCAGAAAGACTTAGCATTGCTCTTGGTGTTATGAAGGAGAAAATCTTCTTAATTTTCCTCACAGAACCCAAACCAAACGTAGGTGGAGCAGTTTAACCAACTGCATTATATCAAGAAAGATGTGGCCCACATAATAACAAGTCACATTCAAATGACCTCAGGCAAGATATAGCTATAGGTGAATGAATCATGCCCTGAGAACTGCCCAATAGATATACAGTAGAAGTAGAATACAGCGAGGCTGGCCGTTCCTTATAATACTCATTGTCGTAGTTGTGGAGATCAGCAGGAAAAGGAAAGAGAGCCCAGCTATTTCGAAAGTTATTCCTCGACGGCTTTGACGAATTGTCTGAACTGAAGATCAAAGACTTGATCCCTTATCTTAATGGAAGAAGTGATTCTGAGACGAACCTCGACGACTTCTCTTACGAGTACTACTCGAAATTAAGACAGCAAGCTAGCGACCTTCATGTGGATGGATGCTCAAAAATCCCTCATCATATCCCATTGAATCCATAGGTCAAACGAGCTTATGGTATCAAAACTACAGCGCTATTTTCGGTCACTGAGCAAGAGTGCTCGTGGCCAAAATTAATAGCTGCCAACCGACTGTATGGCACATATTGTCGTCCTGTTGTTGAAATTATATGTCGTCGGTGTCCATATCATCTAATTCGGGACAGATAGCGCTCGCATTTGGGAGTGATGGCTTGGCCAACGTCGTTCTCAAAGAAGTATGGACTGATGATGCCAGCGAATATCCTAACCAAACAATGACTTTCTGTACATGGTTTGTAATTTGGTGGATCTTGTGTGGGTTGTGATCGGCCGAAGATTTTGCTTGTTGACGAACTCATTCATCCAGAAACGGGCCTCGTCGCTAAATATGATTTTTCGACCGAAATTGGTCTAACAAAAAAAAAAAACTTTTCAAAAACAATTCAATAATTTGCACAGTTTGTTGAACACTAACTTCCTCCATGTTAATTGGGCTAGACAACCTAAATAAACTAGAGCCATTCTGAATGATGTGGATTCGACAATATGGCCGCAATCACCTGTCAAAGTTCAGAAATCCCTATTGCAATCAATAGGTATTCTAAAAATGAATGATCATAAAAGATTTTTTGTTTTCTAAATTTGGAACAATTTTAAAATTCCGAAAACTATTTTTTTAGAAATCTTTTTATAACTCTTTTTTTGTTTGTTTCTAATTTTTAATTTTTTTTTTTGAGAAGTCATAGAAATAACTGGTTTTAATTGTTGGAAGAAAATTTTATAAGGTTCTTAGGTTGCTTAGGTTTTCTCTAAAGATGCAAGAAATGTGCCCCCTTTTATCTGGCTACCATCTTTAAGGCATATATTCGCCCAAAATTTGAGTATAATTCTCATATTTGGACTGGTACCTCCATTACTCATTTAACCTGTTCAAAAGTATCCAGAACAGCACCATAAAACTTATAGGAGACAGATCAATTACCGAAACTTTTGTCCCTCCTGAACACCGTCGAAGTGTTTCCTGTCTTTCATTATTTTATCGCTTTTTCTATCAGCAATGTTCAAAAGGAATAATCATTTGCATTCCTTCCCTAAAACAACTCCGCCATAATACTCGGCTAGTTATTAACATAATGCACATCAGTTAACCTCGAGCATAACTTCGGACGTACTGTCAAATACAGAGGTTCTTTCTTTAGCCGCACTACTTGAATGTGGAATACTTTGCTCTTTTCGACTTTCCCTCATCTTTGTGATGTACAACCTTTCAAAACTAATGTGCATCGACATCTCCTATCAAATCATCTTCACTTTTCCTAAACGCTCGCAATGTGATATCATTATAAGGATAGTAGATTTAAGACGAAAACTTAATGGACTAACCGCGGATATTTTTTTTAAAATCAAAATTATATTATACGACAGGTGAAATAAGTGAAATAAATTATAAGGATAGTCATAACCCATTGAGTGTTTTCTTATTATAAGAAAAAAAATCTGCAGAAAATCGTAGGTCAGATCCCTCCCTGAACTACTATTTTCTGTCGAATACGAATGGGAAGAGTGGGTCTTTCACTTCGTTTCAAGAGGCACAACCGCTGAAAATAAAATACGTGATATGTTAAATATGATTCAAACGCAGACTTCCAGCGTGATAATCCAACACACTTAAGTTAACGTGAGTGAGTACTACGAATTTCGTCGTCAATTATAAAATTTAACGATCTTTCAAATTTTATTGTCTTTGCATGACCTCTTATTTCGATTATATAGAAAATTGGTATGTAACGAGTTCCTATCAATAAATGTCTGATCCCTTTCAAACGTCACCAAATGGTTGCAAAAATTTCCTTCCAATAAAATTTGCATAGATAATTTCCAAGCCAATTTCCACCATCATTCGCCGATCATACCTGGACAACCAGTAACGACTATTATACTAATTCTAAGATCTTTTAAGGTGTGACATTAAGCTGACTCAAAGATACGACTGTGAGTATAATCCGTTAGTAATGAATGAGCCCTTATAAAATGTTGAAATTCAGGTTTAATAAATTGTTCTATTTCTACTCCTGTCAAAACTTATTATAAAGTTGGAGCTCTCAACTTCTCTTCAACTAAGAACTTTTTACGCTTTCATTGTGGTGATCGTGTGAATGGAACGATCTACAGAAAAATAAAATCATCAAGTAAATTGCCCTGTCATTATCATTTGTATCCATAAAAATGGTTAAAAAGCTGCAACACTATAACCAGTGAGTGTAGGTGGATACGAGTGTCTGACGGTGCTTTGTGACTCATCCAGTTTAGCAATATTGCAACGCTCCATGAACTAATCTGATCGTGGTCTGTCGGTTTCAAGTTCACTAACCTTTTGCAATTTAGACTCTGCCCTCGATGTTTATTAGAAAAAAAAAAAATTTTACTATCGAAATAGGGTTTAATAGTTACTACGTATATAAGTTATAAGTAAATACGTGTCAAATTTGGTGAAATGTAAAAATATTTCAGCCAGCATTTATCTAATTTGTTTTTATTTCGTCTTCTTTCTTTTATGACACAACGTGACTAGGAATTTAAAACAATTCATTACTATAGGTTGTTAGCACCGAAAATACCTCTAGTATCAGTCGACTTGTTCATAAGTTGCAAATAGTAGCTTTGTATGCAAATATGTGTACAGAGGTATGGCGGTATAGAGGTACCATTATTGTGGTCAATCACTTGGCAGTTTTTGCACTTCTATGAGTTTACCAATATGTTTTCATGTGTGCAAAGATTTGTTGCCTTAACAAGTAGCAAGCAACATACCGGACATGCCCCACGAACAAACCGCCTTGTTAAATTTGCTTATGAGCTGTAAATAGGTGCTTATGATATTTACAACGGAACATTACACTGAGTTTAAATGCAGTAATTTGCCACCCAAATCGTTATACTGCCCTAGAATATGACGTGGGGAACAAATTGCTTTTGATCTGGATTTTTGTTTGTTGTTGTTTAAAGATACAGTGAGCATGATAGGGTCGCACGTAGTTGTTCTTACTATATAAAAGTTTACTAAGGGTTTTTGCAAAAAATAATTGAAAAAGCCTAAGAGTAAGCCCATATAGTTATTGACAAACGTCAGACAGAATGTCACGGGTGAACTGATTGCGGTTTTTTTTCGGAAAAGTTACTTTTCAACAAAACTGGACATTCAATAGTTGTTACGCGAAAATTCTTGAAAAGTTTTTGAAAATTATATTTTTTAGGGCCAACGACATTTGAAAAAGTTTTAATGTAATAATACTTGTTACTTGCGAACTGTATTTTAGTAACTAGAAATTTAAGAGTTGTGGCTTTATCTCGTTCGTTTGTGATTCTGTCGCTTTGCCGTTTTGTTGTTTGCCGCTTCAAGCGACAAATTTTGAACAACTAGTTATGAAAATATTGCCGCCAAGTAACAATGATTTATGTGTAGATACTCGTAACAACTCTTGCAAACCAAGTATTGCTCGCATTTAAACAGAAAAAAAATGATAAAACTAAAATTATTATAAAAGTTTATTAAAAGTTGTTATAGTGAGCGACAAGCGACAGAGCGATAAGTTCAATCGCAATAATTTTTTTTTTTTTTTTTAATTTGTACCAGATTTTGGGTTCTATGATTCGAAGTCCATTTCCGATCTATTCATACAAAAGGCCTCAATCAATTCCGCCGTCAAAAAAAATTCTATTAAAAGAAAAATTGAACATAATTGAAATCAGAAGGGCTTTACTCCATCGCTCGGAAATGTCGGATGTCGTTCAATGACTACGTGGCCGCAATGATGCAATTTTATATATTTAAATTGTTTTTGTTGCTCACGATTTTGAAACTCATTATGTACCCGAGCCCTTAAAAAGCAAAGTGTCTTCAGAATTTGAAATCGACTTCGTTTTTTCGTTTTAAATGTTCTCTGAAATAATTTATTCAACAAAATCAAGATTCAAGGGAGTCGATTTAGTAGTTTTGTTTTCTGAATCCATAACATGCCCTTAGTAGGTACTTACCTCATTATAACACAATTAAAAAAAAAAAACATTAAATCAACTTCCAGTGCATTGGTTTTCTGAAATATTTTTTTTCTATTATTCCTTTCAGTGTGTCGAATTATTCGCTTTATGATCACACATTTCGATTAGGAAATTTTCAATCACTCAAGCGGAAATAATATAAATAAAATTTCAAAAAGAAAAAAATATGGTCAGAATCTTTTTATAGCGATATTATGAGCTAAACATCCTTTTGCGGATTTGTTTTTATGGTTTATTTTATAGTAACAACCGACTTGTGTCTATGATGTGGAATCTAAGAAAGTGTAACCAGATGATTGCTTTTCGAAATGAATGAAACAATGAAACTGCATGAACGCCTTGAAACAGAGGCGCCAAGCCGCGTAGCAGGCCTTCAGCAAAGTGGTTATAGGAAACTCAACCAAGGTCGGCGAGCATGAGTACCATGACGTTTTTTTTTGTTTTTGCTCAGAAGCCCCATTTAATTTTTTTAATTAAGTTTAATAGAAAAATGTAATGTGGGTTCATATATGAGTATTTTTAGTTTTGATTACTCTAGCGAACAATGGACGGCATTGATCTTGAACTCTCGAAGACTGATGGTATTTACGGTTTACTTGCTTACTGTGTTACAAAATAATTATTCAATTCAAATGTTTTCAAATGTTTTTCATATGTACATACATACATACATATTATGTCTGTCACGAGAATTTATTCCGGTTTTAAAGAATTGATTAATTGATTTTTGTTGTATATGCTTGCTCAAGGCTTCTTGAAGTGAATAATATTTTGCTTTAAAAAGTCGTTTTTATTCCAAGAATACAAAAATAGTCAATCTCTGTTGTCAATTGTATTCTGGCACCTTAACATACTATTCGAATTTAATGACAAAATAGATCAAAAAGTGGAAATTATAAGGAGTTTTCCCATAGGGATTTTAGGAATATGGAACTTAGACAGCTGATTGCTACATCTGTCAAACTGCCTGTAATTTTTAAGACGCAGACGTGTACTCGGTAACTGGGCTCCTGAGTACTTGAAAGTTGACCCATAGTATTGGAATGGCCTCGACAACAAGCAAAATGTTCGCATTTAGGACGATCTCAATGCACATGAGATTCATAAAATTGCAATGCAACCAGAGAAAGTCACAATAAATTGACAAAAAAAAGCCCACGCTTTTTCCTGGCTGCTATAATTCTGACGTTTCAAAAACAAGATATAAAAACATTGAAAACGGCGAAAATTTTAATTTAAAAAAAGTCAGGAACAAAAAAAGGTAGTTTAATGTTCGGAGACTACCAGATTCCTTAGGAAGATTGACATGAAAAGCCCAATAGTACGAGTATCTAGAAATTCAAATAAAGACATGTGGAAGGTTTGCTACTCTTTATATATTGCAATGATTTGCGATCTGGTAGGTTTCAGAGCTTAACCATTACAAAAAGCCCAATTAAAAATCTCTTAAAAACGATAATACAAATAAGGTCTTTTAAGTTTGATGGTTCAGACATAGAAAATATCTGTGCAAAGATGCAACGTCGCGCACTTAAGGGAGGCCATTTATCAACATATAAAATAAAACTGGACTTAGACTTGAACCTTTTGGTATCCTTGCGAATTCAAAAGAGCTTCACAAACTTCTACTCTTTGACTACGGTATTCTCGCTATTTTTTTTTAATTAAATTTACTAAAACTATTAATATAAAATAATAAATTCACTGCCGAATGTGAGCTTTCCATGAGATATTCAAAATAAGAGGGTGGCATGTTTTTGTACACTTTCAATTTAATTTATAGATAATTCGTTGATAGGACATCATACACAGCTACAGATAAGACGGACAAGTTAGCAGTAGAGGATCTTTGAAATATGAGAATCGTTGAATTCCTTAGGCTAGTTGCGCACTGGCAACTGTGATCGAAATCAAATAGTTTAATCACTAGTTGAAAGAGAACCGCTCACTGGCAACTCTTTACTCACGCTCACACTCTTTTCTCTCTTGCTCTTATAGAAAACAGCTCAACTGTTGCGAAGGCAATCGTTTAATTTGTGTCAAAACACACACTTTTTAGTTGCTCGAATCGAGTTGCTCTAAGTGCGCAGTGTCCCATATAAGCGCATTATGTTTCATTTTAGCAACTAAACAGTTGCGAAACTAAAAATTGAATGTGCGCGCCTGGCCTTAGCAAACCCTTTTATTAATCCAACGACTTCTTGCTTTACTTGTCATAACATTAATATGAGAGTTGAAAGACAGCTTAATGTCAAATAAAACTCCCAAGTCATTATATGTTTGAAAACGATCAACTAATGTTTTCTCGATGGGTTCTCTTTTTCTTGAGTATGACATCACTTTACATTTGTTTTTGTTAAGCTCCATTCCATTTTCAATACACCAATCTGAGATTCTGTCATATCATATCATATTGCAAAACCAAGTATCCGTTTGGGTGTTTTATAAGATTTTAAAGCCTTCAGCTGAGGTTTTTGAATATAAGATGTCCGCACTGATGTCATTAATAAATAATATAAATAATAATGGTCCAATATGACTTCCTTGAGGTACTCCGGATAACACGTTAATCAGTTTAGATACACAGTTAATAAAGCTGCGTACGATTATTTAAATATATGTAATCGAATCCAAGCAAGTATCTATCCCGCAAAGCAAAGTTTCAGGTATAGGTAGTTTTGTTGAAAAAAATCAGCGAATATGATCAAAGGGCACGATAGTGCCCAGCTAAGTTCTGGCACTACACCCTTTTCACAGGAACAAACTCAGGCGATTTTTTACCCCTCCCTATCTTCAGTACCAATGAAGTCAGAAACTTAAAATTCCGAATATTTGCTAAGCAGAGGCGCCTCCCAAATTTCAATTTTCTAGCACAAGCGGTTCCTGAGATATAAGGCCTCAAAAATCACAAAAACCGCAACTGGCTGACTGACTGACTGACAGATCATCAAAGTTATGAAGCACTTCTCGACATCGTAGAATCTTGTAATTTTGCCCAACGGTAGGTCTTGTCATGCAAGCAGAGGAAAAAATTTTGTAGTTTTCCATTCAAGGGGCGTGGTATCCGCCCACTTTCTTCGAATTGGTGTTGGTTGAATGGAGCACTTCCGACTGCTGTAAAACGATGAAATTTAGTAAAGTGGCAGGGCTTAAATTGCATACAAAGAAAAAAATATAAAATTTGAGGTTTTCCATTCAGGGGCGTGGTATCCACCCACTTCCTTAGAACTGATGTTATTATATGCCACACTTCCGATTGACGTAGAATGATGAAATTTGGTAGAGTGGTAAAGCTTAATGTACATTCAACGCGAAAAATAGAAAATCTAAGATTTTTCATTCGAAGTGTTTTTTTATTGTCATTTTGAAACTATACATGCATTTAGAAAACTCATGATTTTTCTTAAAACTAGAGTGCTCGATTTGGTACTCTATGTTATTTTAACATGAATGAAAAAACAAAACATTTAAACATACCCATCAAATTTTAGTCAGTAATCATTAAATAATAAAATTTCTCTATTACATTGTAGTTGTTTCAATATTATTCTACTTTAAATATTCGGTATTAAACCTTCATCAAGTAAGAACTTGGCGTACTTCTAGATCTCAGTATTTTTCACGGCTGACTTGTTAGACAAAGGTTTTTGTATAGAAGAACTTGGCTCTTTTTTTAACATTTATGTTTTTAGTCTGATACTTATTTCTATATCACAGAATGACGATGTTTATATTGCACGGTTGATGGAAAATTAAAAATATATGCGACATTTCTGTCCGTTCAAGGGATAGTCCACTCAAAAGGAATTAAAAACCATACAACTTCATATAGAACAATTTTCGTACACAAACATGTCCGCCTAATGGCGCTGTAAAAAAAAACTATACATAAGAGCACGAATGTGGGATCCAGTTATTCATTTTATTGATTCTGAAGTCACCGAATTCGCTCTGAACTTCTTTAAAATGTACGAAGAAACCCGAATTCGAAGATCCGAACGCTGTGCGATAAGAAAATGAAATACACATTTTTCTTGCAACCGAAGCTCTGATCTAAGCTAAAAAAGAAAATCTCATAATTTAGTATTCTTATAATTACGTTTTTATCACACTTAAGTCGTAAATAGTTTCAAGAATAATCCTGAAACTCTTAAAACAGTATAGTTTTCTGAATATACATGTCAAACCATTATAGGTAGTTTTTTAACTTAATATTTTGATTTTATTCGAAATAAGATTCGAATAACACAAAACACCCTGTTGCCTTCTCTGCTATTCAGCGGTCATTAGCTTTCATACAAGCAATTTTTTTTGGCAGTGGAAATTTATCAATTTCAACGATCAATCAGACAAGTGTCAAACTCAAAAGAGTTGAAATTGAAATAACAAATAATTATCAAGTTAAATTAGTTCACAATGACAAATTGGAATATGCTTTGATGTTTTTTTTTTTTACAATTTACTGTCATTCAATAAAATTGTATGTATATGTTCCTACTATATTATGCCAGTTGTTTGCTGATGCAATACGAGACATTTCCAGGGACGTTCTATAACTATATTTTAATGCATGTTTATATTATTTTACTGTTGTTTATTATTTTTCATATATCCTACTCTTTGAAATGGCATTGAAATTACCATTTATCTGAACTATAATTATATTAATCGAATTAATTGAAGAATTGATTCTTATCCATTGGCCTTGTCATTCATTATTTCTATCACAATATTTATTTATTATGTTAATTTTTTTAGAAATTTAAAAATCCACATCCACGCATTTGATGATATTAAAATTCCACACTTCTCAGAAGATAAAAAAAAACAAACGTTGTTAAGTGCAAACTAATGTAAATTTTATCGAAAGTTCACATGAACCTGTCTATAATTAAAGTCATGGTGTCATGTTACATAAATAAAATATTTGTGACGTTAACAATCAAAACGGTGCTAAAGGCAATTTTTTCAAAATATGGAGTGTGGTATACCAAAATTTGCGTATTAAAGAGAGCTATAGAATGGTGGAAAAATTGTATTTCAAAACGAGCTGGTTTAGAAGTTATTACTATTTTAATGTTTTTAACAATCAAATGGGTGCTATTTTTCATACAATGCTTGTAATTTTCAAAACAGCTCTATTTTTCTCTTAATGAAATCAAATAGATAGGATTGTTTTTCAAAAGGAGCTAAATAATTTTGGGCGCGAAAATTGTTGACGCTTATAAAAGGATCTTTAGTTTACCTATCGTAAACTTTGTTATCATTGTTAAATAAGTTTTAATGAATTCCAATAAAAAGAACTTTTCCTTACTTAAATGTTCTCTTCTTTTTTAATTTTACAGGCATTTGAGAATCAAAATTTAAGAAACTTATTTTCAAAACGCGCTAAATATATTTTTAACAAACAAAACTGCCTAAAAAAAAAACATTTCACTAAAGGACGAAAATAAAAGGTCCCTTTAGTATTTTTATTGGTCAATCTAATAAAAAAGACTTCTACAAATTTTACAAAATTTACTGCATTGAATTATGTTAAATATTTTAGGAATTATAGTTTTCCGCCCTTTTGCTCGGTTTCATGTTCATTTTTTTAGCCTCTGTTTGATTGTTAACGTCACATTTCATTAGCAGTTTAAACTGATAAAGTAAAACGATACTAAGTACCTAATTTACAAACAATCGTTAAACAATGTATATTCTTATTTTGTTGTCATCAATGCAACATTTATAAAAAAAAACCCGTTGAATCACTCAGCCATTAAAAGTTTACTTGGGAACGTCAGAATGTAACGTAAGACGATCAAATTGCTTAGCGAATCTTAAAAAAAACTGCAAACAAATTAAATTCAATCAAACAAGAGAATTCTACGGAAACCAGCTTTTTTCACGAGGTGTCAAAAACTAATAAACAATTCTCCATCACCGCGAAGTCCTAAGTAACTACCACCATAATTATCAATCAATATTAAATTAAATGCCTTTAAAATGGATTTCATAATTATGTAGTCTCGCACCTCTCCGTAAACAGCAAGCCACTTAATTTAGAAATTGCAAAAAAAAAACGAAAACAGTTTTCCATTTAATGCCAACTTTATAGGAAAATGATCAATTATCATGACACCGAAGCGGCCTACTCAATTCACGATCATAACAAATTGAAATAACGTGCTGGATAGTCAGCAAATTTTTTGTTATATTTGTGCTGAGGTGGGTAACCATTTTTTGTACATATTTTAATTAAAACAAACAAAATAGCTCAGTCTGAGGTTTAACAAGACCCGGACTCTGTTCGTTTTGTTTTGATCTCAAAATTTAAGTCGTGCCAATCGAACATACCTACATGAAAAATAAAAAAAATAATCCCTTGCCATAAATAAAGCTATGTACATAAGCACTGATTTAATTGTTTCTTGTAAAATAATGACAATCGTGTTGAAGTTGCAATTCAAATCGCAAAAGAATTTTAACTAATCAATCAAATTTGGATATAAATTGTCAGAAGATAAGGGTTATTTTAAAACAACAAACAAAGATAAAATGGTTCGCAGTAGGTATATAGGTACTTTTTATTTCCAAATGTCGTCGTCGCTCCTCGTCATAAGCTAGAATACTTTAAATATTTGTCATTATTTAAGCTTTTTTTATTTGTTGAGTTTCAGAAAAATAAACAAAATTGATACCCTTTTATTAAAGTTAAAATCATCGAATACCTACTTTATTTTTTTAGTATTGTGCTAGCTTCATATGACTCTTTAACATTTGCAAACATCAAAAAAGGTTCGTGTACTTACTTTTTTACACGAAATGTCATTGTTTTAGGTGTGTTCAGAAGCAATTTATTAAGAAAATTCTTTTAGTACGATACTAGTTAGAAAATGTTTAAGAATAAGTTAGTAAACTACTATAAAGTTAGCAAATTGTTAAGTAGTACCTTACTAATACCTTAATAATAGACTGTTAAAAAATTTTGCGCCACTATTTTTGTTTTCATAAATCTTATATAATTTTTTTAATTTTTTGTATTAATAAGAAATCAACTGCATTTAAGAAACAAGTAATGAAGAAGGAAAAACGAAAACTATAAAAAAAATATACAGACAAATTGAAAGGTTTTTTTTTTTTGGACTCTTAATTAAATCAATTGAAAGTTTTTGCAAACCAATTTTTTACTTTTATTAAGAAAATCGGCAACGATCTAATTGATCGTATATTGGCAGGAAACTTATTAAAAACTTAAATGGGACAGCAGAAGAAAGAGTTCCTGAAATGAGAATTTTGCAAAAAAAAAATGGGTACATACAGCAGAACAAAAGACACAACCTAGATTCTGAAAGTCATAAATTGGACTGTTGCCCCTACAAACCTTTCTTGCCATGTATTTTTGCAAGACAGAAAAATGCTGAATTTTTTAATAGAACGTATTACCCCAACAAATCAGTCCATACTCTAATTTTGAGTGGAAAATACCAAATTAAACTTTTCGCAACGTTTTATCTTTTATTATTTAAAAAAATTTCAAAGCGATTCATGGTACGAAGAGTCGACTGAAGATACAACCAACTCATGTGATGATCAAAATTGATACCGAGATATCTAAACTGATCAACCACATCGATCTTGAAGTAAGATGCATTGCAAGTAGATTCAGAATTGAACCAATTTTTTGAACTTATAGAGTGGCATAGTTGAGGTCACAATTACTAGCATGAAAAATTACATCCAGATCAGAGTATTCATGGGAACTGAAACTATAATAATTTTGGTTTTATTAATGTCAATTAGCTTATGAGAGGCAAACCACTTTCGTAACATATAAGGATCATATAGTTAATATCAGCAATTGATTTCAAAGAATTGAAAGATTTTCACTTTTCAGGCAAACTTTTGATAAAAAGAGAGTTTAGGTTGACAGGAGAGTTTATGTAGGACAGATCCTTAGGGAACAATAAGATTAGTATCTTATCTTATCTTAACATCTTTTTTCACCTATTGAAAAGCCACAAGGTTCAGTAGTAAGTAGAAGTAATAGTAGTACAATTGAACAGTGTATAATAGCATTGGCTTTTTGTAAAAAGAGATAAATATAAAGTAAATTAATATTGTATTGACAAATTATTATTTTGTAAGATTATCAAAATACTTCATAACTGTATTACCAAGTCCACGCTTGACCATTGAGGATTTTAACAGCTTCACTCCAAGTTAAAGAAGTTTTTCCCTAATTGGCATACCTGATTTATTATCTTATTAAATTATCATATTTTTTGATGCTGTGAAGTTGCACAATAAACACTCGGTATATTTCACTCTGAACCATACGGTTGGTAGTTTAAAAGGAGTAGCTCTCCTTAGGTTTTAAAGAGATTGTATGAAAAGAATACCGGTCATTGAAATAATTGTTCACACCAAAGTTATGCTGATGCAGACTTTTGTATACATGGTTCTAAACTCACTTCGTAGCGCCATCTATGGAAGCTGTTTAAAGCATAACACCCTTATTGCAATTGTCAATTATTATCAACCGATTGAACATTGAAAAAAATGTATCAATCAATTTGAAATTTGGCATTGTGTAACTCAATTGACTAAAGCATTTTCGATTGTGAATAAAATTGATAGCTGTGAATGAACACATTTTTTTACATTTAATATTTCATACTAGAAATTACAGAAAAAAAACGAATTCAAAGTCATATATTTTAATTGAATGGTTAAAAAGAAAATAATGTAAAAAATTTAAGTACGGAATGCTTTTAAGAACTTAGAAGAAAATAATAATATACTCCATTCTAGTTTTTTTTTTTATATATATTATACGCGCACTCAAGGGGTTGTGAATACCCTTATAATGTTAAACACAGTGCGAGCATTTAGGAAAAAAGGAAAGGATGAGAAAGGAGATACCGATGCACATTGATTTTGAATGTCTGCACATTGCAATGAGTGGGAAACATTGAGCCGGGTAAAGCATTCCACATTGGTGTAGTGCGGCTAAGAAAAGAATCTCTGTATTTGACAGTAGTCCAAAATTGGGCTCAAGGGTAAACTGATGAGCATTCCTAGAAGTACCAGTATTACGGTTGAATTGTTTGAGGGTAGGAATGCAACTAGCTATTTCACTAGAGCACTGTTTATGAAAATACCGGTAAAATAATTATAAGCATGAAACATTGCAGCGGTGCTCGAGAGATTCAAAAGTTGCAGTTAGACAAGGGTCCCCTATCATTTTAAAAGCCCTCTTTTGAATTTTGTCCAAGAGACTCAAGTAGGTTTTTGGAGCACCTGCCCAGATATGGGAATTGTACTCGAGCTTTGGACGAATATAGGACATATAGAATTATAGACTACAGCCAAATCAGAAGGGGTAAAAAACTTCTTGAATTAGGAAAAAGTTCGACATCGGTTCCAAACATAATAAGATCTTGAACTGTGGTTTTGGGCAATGCATTTAGATGAGTCCATGTTATTTAGTGTTGGTTAAACATCGATAGTCTATCGATAGTATCGATAGTAAAAAACTATCGCGTACATCGATAGTTTTAAAAAACTATCGAAAAAACTATCGATAGTTTCAACACTACCAAATTATTTTACCACAAGGCTATCTTTCTGAATTTTCAACTCCTACAACACTGGAAATCTACTGGAAGTCTTCATGTCTCATCATTTCAATTCATGATTTTTGTTTTGGAGAACCACAGAATATAATATTTAGGCCTATTCGGCGAGATCTTTTATTCTTCTATTCGGTTATTCTGCTATGAATTTCCATACAAATGTTTGAGCTGTCAACAAATCTTTTATGAATTTTAATTTTGGTATTCAGCACGCTAAAATCTGTTATAAGATCTGCTAAGAAAACTTTTATGAACTGTCAAACGTTCGAACATAGAAAAAATCTTTTACGAATAGCATTTTTGGTATTCAGCATGCCAAAATCTGTTATGAAATCTGTTAAAAATCATAAAAGAATAAAAGACAAACTTCTGTGACTTTTATCATAAAAGATTTCAATAAGTACACAGGTGCATCAAGTAAAAATGAATATTTATCTTTTATATCGTCAATGAAATGTTCTTTAAAGGAGACAAATGAAAGAAAATACATATATTAAAACACATATCATATAAACGTACATATAAGTAGAGTATGGCCATGGTATTCCCAGAAACATATGAGGTAAAATCGTGTTCCATTGTATGGATACCAATAGTGTGTAAGGCTAGGCGCGCACATTTAATTTTTATTTGCACAACTGTGGTTGCTTATGGAAAGGAAAATAGATGAACTATTTGGTTAGATGTCCGCGCAGGTGCATATAATTATATGTTACTCAAAATAGCGAACTCATTTTAGGCAATCGCTTAGTTTGTATTAAAACACAAACTTTTAGTTGCGCGAACCAAGCAGTTCCGAAACTAAAAATTGAATGTGCGCGCCTAGCCTAAGAGTTTACTTTTTTGTTCGTCGTCCATTTTAATTATGTCAGATGAAATATTTTACATAATCACAGCTGATTATGATAACAGATTTAGTTCAGTTTCATAACAGATCTCGTTTTCGAAGTAGCATAACAGACTTTTATAAAAGTTCGAACCTCTGAATACCAATCATAAAACATCTTTTAAGGTGGAAATCTTTTATGATTCATAACAGAAAATCTATAGCAGAATAACAGATGTGGCAGAATAGGCCTAATTGTTAGTTGTCATTGTCAATTGTCATCATACATATATCACTGCTCAACTGTTGCATTTTGTTTACTTTTTTGTTTTGGCCGTTGCGCGATTTGTTTAATAAAAAGTTATTTGAAGTTTGCTTAAAAGCTTTAATTTAATGTGTTTTAGCTGTATTATTTAATAAATACTTTCAAGATATATATACTTCGGTTCGGTATGTCAACAAAAAAAAAATCTTTTGTTTGGCGATTTTTCAAGCCGGTCGGTGGTGAAGGTGACAACAAGACCAAGATTGTGAAATGTGCGTTGTGTAAAAGGGAATACAAACATTCCGGAAACACAGCAAACTTGAGTGATCACCTTAAGAGGAAACATCCAGGTAAACCAGCACTAAATTAAGATTTACATCTTACATCTTACATCTTGTTTTTTTTTTTTAATTTTTAAAAGCACGTTAACAATTGAAACGATGCATTTCTAGTTGCCTAAAATAAGTTTTAAATTCACATATTCAGATTTTTAAACGTTTTTTTAGTATTAAAAAAATCTGTACCTAATAGAAAAGCCTTTTTAATGCTTTTTAAGAAATTTGGTAAAACTATCGATAGTATCGATAGTATCGATAGTGTTTTCCCAAAACAATCGATACTATCGGAAAGTGAAACTATCGATGTTTAACCAACACTAATGTTATTCGAAGAAACGTTGGCGTCCAAACTGAATTCTTGACCGGGTGGATCAAGACATGTATTTAACTCAAAAATTCGTCTATGTCGCTTTAATTCCATTAAAAACCTGCTAAAAATTGTCATCAATGGGTTGCTGGTTTACTCGTTACATGTTGTTCAGGCATAACACTAACAACATGTAATTGAGTTAAACTAGTATGCCCAACAAGGATGACCACGAATAAAATAATGTGAATTATAAGTAACATAGAAATAAGACATGGCATTTCTCCGCTTTAGTTCAGCCGCCATCCCTGGAGATAAAATATCTTAGACAACAACCTTCAGTCTCAGAACATCGTGCCACACATCTTTCCTATCCTTCTTTCTCTTCATTAACTTCACGCCCGCGCTGTGTTAAAACATTTAAAGGGTAATCATAATCCCTTGAGCGCGGGTAGATTATAAAAAAAAAAAAATTGTTTCCTCTGTATCATTAAAGTAATGAAGTCTGTTGGGCCCTCCTCCAGTTGCTGAAATTTCAATATTATTTTCTGTTTTCTTCTTTTTGCTCTTGCATTTGAGATCAATCCAAACCTACAATCGAAGAAAATATTTAATGAAACAAAAAAAAACATTAAAATAACCTTTATAAACTTATTACTCATTGCCATTTATCACATTCTCGTGCAGGAGGATCTAAACCATTTAAAATCACAGCAAACTGCTCCCATTTTCTTTGCGTCACCACTTTTGAGCATAGTCCTTTTGCAACTTCCAAATTCTCTTCCATCAGCATCACCAGTTTCGTCAATTGTACTTTATTTCTAACTATTTTAGCCCTTTTGTTGAAAATATAACATTTTTTTATTTTTTTATTGTTCAAATTCTAAAAAACTTACATTTTACTGCAACATCAATGCATATTTTCTGGTTGACAGAAATATTATAATCAATATAATTGAGAACGATTGACACTTGCTATATGACTTTTAATTCAAAATGGTTGGTTTATGTTCATTCACAATAGGTTTATCAAAAATATATTGAAAATTGACAATCGCAATAGCTTTTTAAAAAATATTGTTGATAAATGTCAACTTTCAATTCAAAACTGACAATCGCAATAAGTGTCCAATTCTTTAATCTTTTCCAGCAACACCTTCAAGGTTGTACTCCCATTCTTCAACCCTCTCTCCACCAGTTGAACGGTATATTGAAGTTCCAGCTGTGACCATTTTGCAAAAAACTGAGATATTGGGTACAACAGATTTCTTGCAACTATGTTTGACAGTCGCTGTTTCGGCAGAGCTCTTTAGACATGGCTTTTGATAGGTTTGAGTTTGTTGCTCTTAGGGGTTTCAGAAAACTGAAAGATTTTTTCAACTAAAAAAAAAATAGGACATTCACGTTTCTTGCAAAATATTTGTAAATTTTTCACTAAACAAGATTTTTAATATCGAAATATATGACATAAATACCGCACGACATATTGGTTAGTTCCTTGAACTCTCACGCCCCCTGAGGTCTAGTGATTGATTGCAGCCTATGTTGCACCTAAGAAACACGCTAACTCTTGCGAGGATATATGACGTTTCCTCCTAAATTAAAAGTTGCCACTCATCTTAGGCCGACGGAAGTGGCAGCAAATTAAAGGTCATACGCACGCTGGAAATGGTTGAGAATTCTAAGTCTATGAATACAAATAAGCAATACTTACTTTTACTTTACTTTTAAATTTAACACTTAAAAGATTGGAAATTTGTGGTCTAGAGTTAAATATTTTTCAACTTAAAAATTCCTTTATTGATCACAAATTTTGTGGTATTGGTGAATCACTTCTTTGATGGATTAGAAGTTACGTTTCTGACCGTTTGCAGTTCATTAAATAAATGCGGGAGTTTCTCAAGGTTCCGTTTTGGCTTCTACACTTTTTATTATCTTAAACTTGTAATCCAGTCAAGTGTTTCGCAGACGACAATACTATTAGCTTTGTTATGTATATCGTTATGATTTTTAAAATGTATTTTTTCGTTCTTGTTGATTCTCATTTGTTGCAAGCAAAAGTAATGGTCAAGTGAAAACTGAAGAGATATAAATTTGATTTCAAAACAGGGGTATTTCATGACAAAAATTTAATATTGAAAATATTTTTAAAAAAATTGAAATTCGAGATTAACACCGATAGAAGTTAGGATTTCTTTTAATTCGTGATTTTTGCTTTGAAGATTTTTGCATGTGACAAACCTGGAATTCAATATTTTTTTATTGGAATTTTGGGACAATCGAGATAATGGTTTTTGTGATTCTCGTTTTTTGTTATTCAAAATTGAAAAATATTTAAGCAACGTCAGGTTAGTCAATAAAACATGTTGCGTTCATTTCATTTAGTTATCCTTATAATTGCACTGATACATTTTTGTAGATTTAAAAAATGTAAGTACATATATATAAGTTTTATAAAATGTTAACACATTTGTATTCAAATTGTTTATTAAAGTTTTTTTTTTCTTTTTAAATACTCAAAATTGCAAAAGGTATGAAAATTTGCATTAACTTTGAAATGGAGCGAGTAATAAAATAAATTAAAAATAACTTATTATTCCGAATGCTAACATCCAATTTACATTTTGTTTGATTAGAATATTCTAGATTATTAGTTCTACATGTGTACATACTTACGAGTAAATGTGTGTATGAATTCTTTATATTTAAACTGTTTCGGTCGTAGTTAAATTTAATTTTTAAAAAAATATATGACTGTCATTGAGACAGCGCATTGGCGACATTCAATCGTGATTTGAATACTGGAACGTGTGTCCGAAAATTTTATAAAACTTATTACGGGGATATACCTACATACTATATTTATATATTTTTTCTTGCTAACGTACTTTGGTACATTTTTTTATATACTGGTATATTTTTTCATTTTAATTAATTTTATTTTATGTGAGAAGTTATAAAAATTATATGCTCTCAAGAATATGAATAAAGCTCAAGCAGTTCGAGTTTGTTTAATTTTATTTGAAGGCATAAAACAAACATTTTTAGAATTTTAAGTTGTACCTAAACTTGATATACATTTATTTTAAAACTTATTTGTCAAGAAAAATATAATAACTGAATATAATGTGGAATTAAATTTAATTGAATTGTCGTTTCATTCGTCAATAATGACGGTTTGAAAAAATGCCTTGGGACACATACATATTTTATATGTACGTACATATGTACAGAGGTACTATATTATGGCAAGTTATGCATTCGTAAGAAAAGTCTTACTCCAGATTTCGATCAGACTTTACATTACGATAATAGGGAAGGTAAAAAAATGGGTTTCGTAATATTGTCTGTCTATTCGACTAAGGTCTAATAAGCTCGGCCGATTTTCTTAAGGCTTTGTAGATAGCATTTTTTCATACGATTTTTTTTTCAAAATTTTATAAGATATTTACATGTTTCTCAAAAACTTTTCCACAGATTGTTTTTTTTTAAATCACAAAATTTCATTAAATTAAAGCTAGGTAATGTTTGAAAAAAAAAATGTTTCTCAAAAATGGTTATTAGTGGTACCCCTCATAGAACGCTTTTTTTGTTTTTGATTTTCTCAAAAATGGTACAACTGATTTTGATCATTTTTTCATGTTAAGGCTCTCCAAAACTTAGGATAGTATTGTGTATTAAAATTTTCGAAAAAAATGTGTTTCGATTTTAATTTTTTTTTTCTTTTTCAAAACTCAGTAATTCGAAAATCCAATGATTGATTTAACAAGTAAAAGTTTTTATAACAATCTAGGTATGAGAAAAAAATGTATTTTATCTTAAAGTAACGGTACTAACCATATAAATATTAAAAACAATGGTTTTAGAAAATCATTTGTTTTTCTCGAAAACGGCTTCTAAAATTTCTAATAACATTTTTGTTCTATAACTCAATAAAAAAAATGGAAATTAAGATATTACTGACTGTACCTACCATAGAACCATTTTTTTTTTAATTCTAATGTTCCCTATATCAGAAAAACGGATTTTAATCAATTTTTTTATAGAGAAGACTTACAATTTTTTTTTGAAAATTCGATATCTCGAAAACGGGTCAGTATTTTTTTGTAAATTTAGTATTTATTCTTACATTAATACAAATTTAAAGTTGGCCATTCAAAATTTATTTTTATAGATTTCTTTAAGAATTTTTTATATACATACAACGATTTATAATTTTTGTTCTTGCATAAACTAATATTCGCTTGAGAAATCACATGGCATCCTGATTTAAGCTCCAACTACTAAAGAGTTTTCTTACGTCATTCTAAAAATGAATTCAATGGTAATGATATGAACATTATTAAAATTTTTAGTCCTTTACATAAAAGCAAGTTCGTGTGATCCAGTCGTGTATTTTATTTTCTATACACGAAACAATAAAAATCGAAAACAATAATTGTCCTGGATGTTCGATTGTACGGCATGGGTAATAAAACTATTACACTTGTTGGACTTCCCCAAAAGAGGTATAAGAATTTGACAATAGCAGACTTAGACGAAAAATCCTGATTGTTTTGTAACAATCCTAGTCAGACAATAACTTTTAACAGATGTTATGACATGATGGACAAAACGTGTTTGATCTCCGTTGTGAAGTATAAAAGTAGCGAGACAGGTATACTTTTTTTTTTGCTTTTTATTGGGGGTATTGGACTTTTCATTTCCGTTCTCAGGATCGTCGAAAAGATTTTATTGACAATTCTTTATTCTAACAAAGAAAAAAGAACCCAGCGTTGGCAACATCCGGACGGATCAAAACTTGAACAACAGATAAAAGCAATTACTACCATAAAAATAAAAATAATACTTTTCTTAAGACAATTCATACTATCGCAAAAATATTTCACAAGTTAACTCAACAGCTGGAGTTATTATTCAAAAGCAAGCACAATGCCTTTTGTAGTTAAGATAATTTTAAATTTTCTTTTATAATAATTTATTAAACTCATTCAAACAGAATCACTTCAAGTTGTTAAACAAAGTCCAATTTGATATGGGGTGTAGTCAAGCGATTCCCTACATACCTACCTACCTATATCGATCACTTTACACATCTACAACTTATTTAAACAATGCAAATCTCAAGTGTATGATTTCTAGTGATTCAAAAATTTTTCTTATCTCATCTTTTATTAAGTTGCGAATTGAAAAAAAAAATCTTGTTCAAAAACCATTCGAAATGATTAATTGATGTATCTATCTATTAGCCTGACACTTGAAAGGTTTTGCAGATAATAACGTACGTGCAATCAGCCAATATCTATCGGAATACGTGAGCATTTCTTTTGTTTATAAATTATTATCAAATAAAAATTCCTTATTTATTTAAAGCCAATTTTTTGTTTATCAGGAAGAGTTAATCCGCCTTTAAAAAAAATAAATACGGCATATAAAAGGGGCGTTACCTATTTATTGTTATTTTTTTTTTAATAAAACCATAGCTGTCTCAGAGTTGATATTTCGTGTCTTACGATCAATGTGAAGGTTAAAGCTTCTATATTTTAAATTCTGTTTGAACCTTTAGACAAAAAAATCTCAAATGGCGGCATTCACCACTGAATGACTTCATTTTAAAGCCCGTTAATTTTATTCATGATTTAAAAGTTGTGTGTCTTAAAATTCAAAGCAAAGCAAAAAACACTGATAATACGTGGTTGCCTGTTTCTTATTATACCCTCAAGACGTACACGGTAAGTCATCATAATGAACGCAATATCATATTCATAATACAGTCTCTCACATGAAATATTTATGTATCTTTTTCATCTCTCTAATCGGATGAGGTGGGATTGGGTGTTTTTGTTTGGTTTGAATTAAAATATGTACGAACATACATTTTTTTACAAATAAAAAAGTTTCAAAAAAAAGGGTCGAATTGTTTTGTCTTTCGGGCATTTTTATCTTGATAGCTTATCTGGGCCGCTTAATGGATGTAAGACACCTTTTGTTTTTATTAATTTGAATGTTTGTGTAACCAATGAAAACTTGAATTTAAACAAAGAATATTTTATTTGAGATAAAACAAAGTAAGCAAATAAATGTACATACTGTACAAAGAGCTAGAAAAATATATACATCAAGGATGCAGGAAGTTTTCATTATATGTATGTATGTATTTAAGAAAGATAAATATACATTCGTATTGAAATCTTTTATTTTTTATTTACGATTTTTCTTTCCTTTGAAATTATAACTTGATCTTTTTTTATTAGTTTCCAAGTTCGTTTAGAAGAGATTTAAGATATAAAAATGTATCATTAAAAGTCCAACGATATGTACATACATATATATAATTGTATATATGTATCTTGAAAACATAATGAGGATCAAAAACCGCGTAAAATGTTATGATATGATATGATATGATATGATATGATATGATATGATATGATATGATATGATATGATATGATATGATATGATATGATATGATATGATATGATATGATATGATATGATATGATATGATATGATATGATATGATATGATATGATATGATATGATATGATATGATATGATATGATATGATATGATATGATATGATATGATACCGGTCGGGAGCCGGTATTCAGGCATTACGCAGGCACCCATAGTTTGCATGAGAACACTAATGACAATGGACTTCGAGTCTTAGAATTGGCAGCATCGAAAAACATGGTCGTTGCGAGTACCAGGTTCCCGCGTAAAGATATCTACAAAGCCACCTGGGTATCACCTGATGGAGTCACTCGTAACCAAATAGACCACGTGTTGATAGACCGTCGCCACTACTCGAACTTGATGACGGTACGAACGTACCGAGGTGCCAATATCGACTCGGATCACTATCTTGTTGGTATGGTTTTCCGAGGGCGGATTGCCTTGCGAAGACGCATTGCATCCGCCGATCAGGTTCGAATCAACACGGCTGCCCTGCGCAATGAAAACACCAGTAACACCTTTGGTAATGCGTTAGGACTCGCCCTAGAATCACTTGATTTAGGGAGAGTAAGTCCTGGAGCCAGTATGCTGGGCGTAAATGAGAAGTGGACACGCCTTAAGAATATTGTCATTGGTACTGCCAACTCCATCTTAGGCAGCAGTCGTAAAAATCGGAACGACTGGTTTGATGATGAATGCAAGCTAGCGACTGAACGTAAGAATGTTGCGTACCGAGCAATGCAACAATCTCATAGAACGCGGGCACGCGAAGAGGAATATAAAGAGCTCAGAAGAATAGAAAAACGGCTACACAGACAAAAAAAATCAGCCTGGGAGAAGAACCTAATCTGTGAAATAGAAAATAGCCGAGAGCGAGGTCCGCACCAGGCGCGGAAGTTCTACCAATCCGTCCGAAACATGACGCAGTACACACCACGCTGCACATACTGCAAGGACGGGGAGGGAAATCTGATCACCGATTCTGAAAGCATACTGGAGCGATGGGAAGTGTACTTTAATGAATTGCTAAATGGTCAGCTCACTGCAGAAGTGGAGGCTCCACTACTTCAAGAAGAAAACCCTATGTTGCCGCCACCAAGCATAGAAGAGGTTGAGAAGGCTATAGGCCGGCTTAAACAGAACAAAGCCCCGGGAGCCGATGGCATACCAGCCGAATTATTCCATCACGGCGGGCCAGCCTTACGTCAAGCAATGCATGATATTATAGTACACGTATGGGAGCAGGAAGAAATGCCAGAAGACTGGCGAAAAGGTTTAATATGCCCCATACATAAGAAGGGAGATGTCACAACGTGCAGCAATTATAGAGGTATCACGTTGTTGAGTACCGCCTATAAGATACTCTCCTCTATCCTACAAGACCGGATAACCCCATACGCTAAAACCGTTATCGGACAATATCAGTGTGGTTTCATTCCAGGCAAATCAACAACTGATCAGATCTTTACCCTTAGGCAGGCGATGGAAAAATGTCTAGAATTTAACATCCCAACATACCATCTGTTTATAGACTTTAAGGCCGCCTATGATAGCATAGCCAGGGTAGAACTTTACAAAGCCATGAGAGAATTCGGCATCCCAAATAAATTGACACGACTATGTAGGTTGACCATGACCAACGTAACAAGCCAAGTAAAAATAGCCGGATTGCTATCCAGACCAATCAACATCTTTAATGGACTCCGACAAGGGGACGGTTTGGCCTGCCTCCTCTTCAACCTGGCGTTGGAGAAAGCAATCCGTGACTCTGGCACGGCAACAAGAGGGACCATCGTCAACAGGTCCAGCCAGTTACTGGCTTACGCAGACGACATCGACATCATCGGAAGAACCGAACAAGCTGTACACGATTCCTTCATCCAGATCGAGCAGGCGGCACAAAATCTGGGGCTGCACATTAGTGAAGGTAAAACAAAGTACATGGTGGCGTTGAATGCGAGAGGAACAGTTGGTCAAACAATCAAGGTAGCGGAGCACGAATTTGAAGTGGTGCAATCCTTTAAATACCTTGGGTCAATAGTAGCAGCCGATAACAATATAGAAGAAGAAATACGCGGGCGGCTTCTCAAATCCAACAGAGCCTACTATAGTCTGTCAAAGCTCTTCAAATCCAGAAATCTCACCATAACTTCAAAACTGCTGCTGTACAGGACCATGGTCCTGCCAGTACTCACATATGGATCCGAGACTTGGGTGCTTAGCAAAAGGCACTCCGACCTCTTAGCTGCGTTCGAGAGAAAAGTCTTAAGGAGAATTGTTGGCCCCGTATGTGAGGAAGGACGATTCCGGAGACGGTACAATCATGAATTGTACGCAATCTACCTAGAAGCAGATATCGTGACAAAAATTAAGCTCGGTAGACTCCGGTGGGCAGGGCACCTAGCTCGCATGAGCGAAGAGGAACCTGCTCGGAAAGTTCTTTGTGGTACATTCTATGGTAGACGACAGCGTGGTAGACCATGCTTGCGCTGGAGAGATGGCGTAGACCAGGACGCCCGAAGCCTTGGGGTGCGCAACTGGATGGCGTCGGCTAGAGACCGGGATAGGTGGAGAGACTTGTTGAAAGAGGCCAGGACCGGAACCCGGTTGTCGAGCCGATGATGATGATGATGATATGATATGATATGATATGATATGATATGATATGATATGATATGATATGATATGATATGATATGATATGATATGATATGATATGATATGATTATGATAAAATGTTATGATTATGTGCTTTTGAGTGAGTCGTGCCATCTTGGACATTTTATTTACGATTAGTAGCACGCTTTTATCAAAGAAACCGTAAAGCATTAAAACATTGCTGGACTATATGGTTTCTTAGAAAAAGAGTTTTGCATCACGTAACATTGAAAACTACTTTGAAAACCTGAACGATCTTTTTCCAACCACACAAAATATTTTGTACGTAATGTACCCGAATAAATCCTAATAGAGAAGGAATCATTACTGCGATCCAGAAAATGTAAAAACAAAGACGCTATGACTTGCCGATAGAATAGTAGTTTTGCAGATGTCTCGCGTCAACAGCATCTAACGAACTACCTTACCTACTCATAAAGAAGGCTTTTGAAAGATTTCCGGAATAAGGAAGATCAGAACGATATGATCCACAGAGTAAAATTTTACTCCACCGATTTTAGATTAACTGAGTTTGAATTTATATAGCCAATTACATAATTGAACCCTTTTCAAACCTAAGTTAATGGACTAAGATCTTGATCAGTTGATCAATTGTCTATACAACATACCTTTAGACCCATTCGATTTCGAACAAGCATAAATTACTCGTACCATTAAGCTATTTATTCGCTGTTCTGTTGTTCAACGATTTCGAAAAGGTTTCGGTAGTGTCAATAGGGTAGGTATTGATTTGGCCAATAGGTTCCAAGAAAAGAAATGTTATTCAAAATTCATGAAGAACTTTATTTCCCTAAAGGCCAAGCTACAACTGCTTTGCCTACCTAAGTGGGGAAGATATCCAGAACTAGTGCGATCCAATCGTGTATATTTCTGTTTACTCAAATTAGCTTTTTTGGCCTTTAGTCCACAAAAATTGGCGTTTCGTCCGGGTGATCTCACATGGACTCATCAGTTGACTTGTGAGGACCTTGTCAATACGCAATTTTTGTTAGGTTCAGTTCATCTTACATGAATTTTTTGACAAAAATCCAATGTGAACTATATCCAACAAAGATTAGGATTGTAATCATTAATGTTGGAATTTTGTTTGCCCGTGGCCTGGCATTGAATATTTATATGAAGGTTTTTATAATACAAACTCTATATACTACTGAAATAAATCAGCCAAGTAGAAGACTTAGCACTATTATTGGACTTGTTGAATTATTGATTCAAATTAGCTTTTTTGGCCTTTAGTCCACAAAAATTGGCGTTTCGTCCGGGTGATCTCACATGGACTCATCAGTTGACTTGTGAGGACCTTGTCAATACGCAATATAATATCAATAATAGTGCTAAGTCTTCTACTTGGCTGATTTATTTCAGTAGTATATAGAGTTTGTATTATAAAAACCTTCATATAAATATTTCTGTTTACCTTCCTTATTTTTTATCGATCTTAAAAGTGACCACATGTTTTTAGAAATTTTGAAAATTTTGCTGCTCTACGAGTATTTTCAGAATGAATTCATAAAAAGTATTTAAATACAAATTCTGGGAACTTTTGACTCTTCAATATTTTGCACAATTTAATATTCAAAAATTATTATTTAATATATGCTGGTGTGCCACAAGGCTCCGTTTTGTTTCCGACACTCTTTCTCATGATATCTTGTCTGAAACTTCTATTCCATTGAATTGTTTTGCTGACGACAGTACTCTCAGCTTCTCATATTCACTTCCAGATCCAAGTTCTTATTCTTCGGATATGGACTTAGAACGGCAGGGCATGAAAAGCTCATTAAATTCTAATCTCGATAGCATTGTAAAATGAGGAACGAAAAACCGCGTGGAATTTAATGCTTAAAAAAATCAATGCTCTCGTTAATTCGGGACCCACCCTCCAAAAGCGATATCAATGAATGGCAATAGCATTCAGGAATTCGAATTCAGTTCTCCTTTTCCGTATGTGCATCCCAGATAAGGTTGCCAGACGTCCCGGTTTACCCGGGACTTCCCGGATTTAAGACATAAATTCATCTGTCCCGACGGGCAGCTTTTTTCTCGGGTAGGGACTCAAACTCACAAAATAATTATTAAAGGACCTAAATATCTTTCATTGCTAAGGAACAATCGCTACATTGTGATTTAACCTTAAGAAATTGCTTTTAAAATTTCAATCAAACAAACCTAACTTAACGAATATTGTATTTTTGCAAACTAACACCTGTCATTAAAATTGACAAAAGAAAAATATTTGCAAATGACAAATGAAATCCCGGGATTTTTCATTATTTAAGAAAAATCTGGCAACCCTAAGCACAGGTCACATACTCGACGTCACCAAAAATTCTGCTAAGTGCTTATGTTTCCTTCGACGTTGCAAGAAATTTGTCACCCCTTTTGATCTGGCTGTTATCTATAAAGCCTATATTCTTCCAAAACTTGAGTATATAATTCCCATATTTGGGCAGGTGCTCCAATAACCCACTTGAGTCTCTTGCATAGAATAAAATAATATGCAGGTGACAGAATTATAACAGAAACATTTAAATCTTTGGAGCACCGCTGCAATGTGGCTTGTCTTTCATTATTTCACCGTTATTTTCAAAAACAGGGTTGTAGTGAAATAGCCAGTTACATTCATCCTCTTGAACAATTCAAACAGAAAACTCGCGTTTCAGGGAATGTCCTCAGCTTCCGCTTGAGCCCAACTTTGGACAAATTGTTAAATTCACAGATTTTTTTCTAGCCGTACTATACCAATGTGGAATGCTTTAACCGGTTCAATATTTCCCTCCCATTGCGATGGTGAGACATTTAAAACCAGTTTAAATTTTTTCCAACTTTCCTAAGCATTCGCACTCTTCTCAAACACATTTAGGGTAGTCATAATCTCTTAGGTGCGCGAAAATTTAAAAAGAAAACTATGTCGCTCGAAGTGCCCGAATAACATTTTCACAGGACAGAACGCTGATCTACGAATTAAAGCTGAACGATTTGGTTACGGTGTGAGTCTTCCATGATGATTTGTCTAACAAAACTGAATGAACATAAACAGTCACTCCTGATCTCTCATAAAAATACCTATTAATCAAACGAATTAAGGTTTTAAGGAGCCAGTTATATCTATCATCGAAATGCATCATTGAAAATTTTCACTCCCATTTTTAAGACAAATAAACACACTGCATTGGCTTTAATTGTTACCAAAATGAAGGTAATGAGTGGTAGATTTTTTTTACTCTATAAAATACAAAATTCTGATTTAAACTTTCTTTTAAATCCACTTTTATTATTTCACTGGATAGAAATCAATTTCAATGAACAGCTGATTTACGTTTCTTTGATATGGAACACAATTGTTCCACTGAATCTGTTCGATTATCTTTCTGTTTTCAAATGTCAGTTTTGCTTTCAATGATCAACTATAACCTCAAATGCATAGAATTGGTTGTAATCAGCCACTGACAGGATCTTTTACTGAAACCAATTTTTTCAATGATTCCTATAACTGGCTTGTCAAAGAATGACGTCAGCATTCCAATGATTTGTTCCAATGATGCATTTCAGTGATAGCCATAACTGGCCCCTAACCCAACTTTACCGACACTTCTTTCAATTCCGGAGAGGTGAATATGTTGATAATGGAACAAAACTTGACAGATGTATCCAAGAAGAGGCGACAAAAAAAGTGAAGTATAGCGATTGCGTCACATAGGAGTTGGATATTTTTTTGGACAAACATTTATCAAAGCCAAGTAGTTAGTTGGCTTTGAGAATTATATCTCCAATGTGTGTCATGAAGTTGAGGTTCCATAATATGCCAAGATTGCGAAATACTAGAAATGGATTGAATTTAATAGCTTCTGCAGAATAGATCAATTTATTTTTTTCCCAATATGGTGGCAAATGGCAATATATTTGTTTCAGCAAATTGCTTTCGATTGTAAAAGCTATTACTTTAGGTACTCAACTATGGAAAATATTTTAATGAAGTCATGCATCCAAGCACGAACTTATTTTTCAATCATTAGTCTAAATACATACATGACCTTCAAATTGTGCATACCTCACCTACGTATACATATACATACATATAAATATACAAGTATACCTAGATCAAAACAAATTTAACCATGTCAATTAATTTTTTGTATATGACCTCAAGGTGAAAGATCAATTTCATAACCTTAAAACCAATTGTGTCTTCTTTATTTTTTAATTTGTAATTTGTAGATTATTAACGTCCGCCATTAATATTAACCTATGACGTTCAAGATTCGATGCATAGTTCCTCTTATGACCAATCTGGCTTTAAAATTCATTGCATGGTATTAAATCAATAATATATACCTTTAATCGATGTTTACGCTTAATAAAAAAAAATTTGATAATAACTTTGTAAATATACACAGAAAAACCCCCAGGTTATAAGACTTTTAATTGCCAATCCCAAATGAACTGTTTTATAAACCCATTACTTATTGTGTTTACCCCATAGCACAAAGCCAATGTCGGCAAAAGCCTTGTATTTTAAGTCGAACGAAAGCGATCATTAGCTTAAATAAATAAAAACGAATAGTCTCATGTCTCATCTACATATATTCTCTATTTATTTGTATCTCTGTATATGGTCAAAACAACTTGCTTATGCAAATTATTCTAACGAAGCGAATTGAAGCCTCACCTAAAAATAAACCAAATACACTGGTGAAAAGGTAAGTACGTTAATTCGCCGCATCATGAATGCCATTCAAATGACATAAGAGTGTGCTTTTAACAGTCCAGTCACATCGAACAGAACTGAATCAGTCAGGAATATTATTTACAACTTGATATATTTATAGATGGATGAAATCTTAGTTCAACTGACAGAAAACAAAAATATGGATAAAAGTAAAACAAAGATCATTTAGACGTTGAGAGTTTCTCTCTTTAAGCCTTCCTTTTTATGAGGCCGAAATTATTCAAATGAGATTACTAATAGAAATCGTCATATTACCTAGGTTCGCTTAAACTAAGCAAATAGTTATGGGGAGAAAGAAAAAGAAAAAAAATACGTAAGAAGATACTCGTATATGTAAATACGAATAAAAAACATGGCGCAGACGGAAATAAGACAGGAACTTGTACTCGTACATATTCAGCGAAACCTGTTCACGGTCATTTTCACGCTGATGACGATGAACTGCGCGCATAGCAGTGTTGCCAGAAACACCGATTTATCGTATTTCTCCCGATTTCTAGACCTATTTCCGATACACCGATTTTTGATGTAAATAGTGCACTTTCTCCCGATTTTCAATTTAAAAATACGTTCAGATATTTTCTCCGCTCTTAAATGAACATAGTTTATTATTTTATTGAAAATTTTGGCAGTGCCTAACTTACGGTTTTCTCTTTTTAAATTTAGTATGAAAACATACATATTCCTTGCAAATTTTTGTTAACGTCGTTGTCATTGTCTTTCTTCTTCTTCAAAATAGCTTTTTTGGCCTTTAGATCACAAAAATTGGCGTTTCGTCCCGGCGATCTCACATGGAATCATCAGTTGACTGTGAGGACCTTGTCAATACGCAATTTTTATTAAATTCAAGTCATCTTACATCGAATTTTTGACAAAAATACAATGTGAACTATACCCAACCAAGATTAAATTTCTTCTTCTTCTTTTTCTTATTTGATTTGGTGTGGATCGGTGCGTGTCGGTAGTTAAGTTTTCGTTAATATTTTCAATTACACTATCTAATAATATAAATGTAGATCCATTTTCTTTATCTTTTAGAGAAATGTTAAAATCAGACTGTACCTACAATATAATAAGCAATGATAATTTGTACCTCGGGAGCGATGTTAAGTTACAATTGGACAAAAATCTTTTTTCGAGGTCAGAAGTTGAACGATTTAAATACAACTGTAAAAGCTTTTACTTTGAACTTTGCAAGCAAATATTACATAGGTTTGATTTTAAAAATAAAAATTTTTAGGCTTTGACCTTATTAAAACCAAAACAAACTGTAAATAAACAAATTGATCCACTAAGTAATCTTTTTAACTTATTTCCTAATATTATTCATTATTCTGATATGCTGCGAATCGATTGTGAATATAGAGAAATAAGTAATCTTGACTTTAAAAGCTTAATATATGAAAGCTTTGATACTACGAGTATTAAAATTGAAATATTTTGGAAAATTGTTTGTTCAATTAAAAGGAGCAATCAAAGTTTGGCCTTTCCATTGATGGCTAACTTTATTTCATTGATATTAACATAACCAAACTCTTCAGCTAATGTTGAGAGAACTTTTTCTCAAATAAATTGATGAACAAAAAATTTTTTTTTTAAATAAGTAAAATTATTTCAACTTCTAATTCCCCGATTTCCCCGATTTCTGATGTGGAAATCTCCCGATTTCCAAAAATATCTTATGGCAACACTGGCGCATAGTGACAACATAAACAAGCGATTGCGGGCCATTTCATATGGCATACGATGACATAGAAAGAAATAATTGTTATACATCAATTTGATGGTTATTTTTTTTCGCCATGTCATAAGTGACAGACATAGACTTTTCGGTTGGTTGAATTTCCAGTGACCTTTAGAAACTTCAAAGAGCGGAAAAATTCAGATGAATAAAAAAATAAATTTTGTTAACTTCTGTCTTCTTCTTTTTCTATGTATTATGAAAATTTACTTCGATCTGTTCGAAGGCGTAAGTTTTTGAATGAACTATTTTCCGGTGATCACACGGTGGCGTCGTCGTCGACTACGACAACGTGGCGTCATTAATCAGCAGGAAATCCAATATCTAAAATACCCTACGAGAATAATTACAAAAGAAATTAAAAGATGCTGGAAAAAGTGTATCGAATTTCAAACTTTGGAAATACTTTGTGTGTGGTTCCGTTCATCGATCGTTAAGATTCCATGTCATACGATGCATCTAACCTATAACGTTAGATGATAGAAATGTATTTAGGTATTTATTTATGTATGTCAAAGGAAATGCCTTGACAATCAATTTATGATGATGCTCGTAAAATATTCTTCCAGAGTTTTTGTGTTATAGGTGTGGTATGGAGTGTGGTCTATATGTTCATTAATTCATTACGTTTTGATTTGAATGGGAAATTTTATTGGATTATGAATTTTATCACGAAGCAACACGCGCGTTAAAGTAAAATTCCAATGTCTGAATTTATAGCTATGTATGTTCATAAATAATGCTTAGTATGACATTAAAACTATTGACGTCATTTTGCTTGGTTTTCATTTATGTATGTGGGTATAGCGCATGTGCAACGTGTTTGTTGTTTTAAGAAAGTAAATAAAGACATAGTTACATACAAATAAAGAAATTAGCTTATAAAGCTAATGAAGTCAGATTTATTGAAAAGAAAAAAAATATACTGACTTACCTTACCTACTTGATTAACTCGATATTTTCTTTTTAAATAAGCATGATAGACAACTAACTCATTTTTTATTGTTCAATAGGGCAATAGGTTTCATGTATAAACAAAAGTCACGACTTAATGCTACGAGTTTGTTCAAACGGTTTACAAGGTTATGCTTTGGTGTGTATCTACATTAAACAAAAACAAAAACAGAAATTATAAATATTAATGATTTGTCTTTTATAAGTTGGGCAATAGGAGGCTACTATTGGTTTCGTGTCAAAATAAATTCTTGATCTTTTAATCAAAATTAACATTTCTAGATATTATGTAGAAGTCCAAAAAAAGTTATTTTCGTGATATTGTACGTGAGTCTGTTTGAGCATTTTTGCGTGTTAAAGTCCAATTCTGCATGGATATAGAGCCTAACCGGATGGACGGATTTGGTTCAAATTTGTTACGGAGCATTTTAAGATATATTCGAATTTTTGTTTAACTGATCTACATATGTACTTTTGTTGGAATTTTTTCATCATATCTCAATGAAACAGAGTTATTTTTGTAATATGCACTGGACGTCTACTAAAGCGAAAGATATAATGATCAGCCTATTCGTTATTTCAAAAGATTCGTTATATCGAAATCAGTTTTTTAAAACAACAGCATAGTATTTACTTATAATTAAAAAAGTTTTTATTATATCAACTTTTTAAAATTGAAGAAATTGAATTGAGAAAAAAATCATTTATTTCAGTTTTTCCGAAGGTTTTTGTTTAATCATACCACTTGTGCACGGCTAGTATCTGCTACTTTATTCAAAGTAGGTTATGCTTGGTTAATGTGCTGACAGTTGATCTTGTTACCGTCAAACCTAGATCAATATATATCCGTTGAAAAGACCCTGGGGATTGTGACACCCAAGTATTGAAACCTATGATTATCCTATGTCATTTAAGCTCGTTAAGGGTGTTGAGTTTCAGGAAGGTATAGCCTGAAATGTCGGAGGGTACTTCTATCATTGAAGTTATGCCTATCATAATATAAGGAGAGGTAGACGACTTTTAAGGGCTTGATCCTTTCCTTTACCCACACTTGAGAAATTATCCCTCCACCAGAACCTTAGGAGCATTTTACTCCCTGTATAACGTCTGGTAGATGAGTTTGACATGTCAGTGTTGGGTGTATATGTCTGTTTGTTTGGTCAATATTGCTGATTATGTTCATTCATCCAAAAATGGGTCTCGTCGCTGAACGATTATGGCGACCATAAGATCGGCGAAGCCAGCCAAATATTGCTCGAATAGAAAACCTATTACATTAAACAATTTAATCATTTACACATGGCACATGCTCAGTTAATAACAAGATCTATCCAATCCTGATAGAAAACGAAGTATTGCACCTCATAACATATTATTTGGCAGTCGGTTTTGTCCATCTTGATCACTTGTACCAAATAGTCTGCATCTGCAATCAATTTAAGTGTAGAAACGAACACATTTGATAGCTCTGTTTCCAAATGATACATGTACGCCGATGTACTAATAGATAAAAAGAAATATTTGTATAAGGGAGAAACCCAGCAAATTTTCTACAGTTTCATATTTCCGAACACCCCAGATCTGTGCTCCCTATATTAGAATTGCTTTTTGCAGTAGCCTTGATTTTGAGGAGTTTTTCCACATATAGGTTAAACGTGATTTCCATTGCTAAGTTCACACAGGCTTTTCCTACTTCCAATTTTCTCCTTTTGCGATTCGTCTTGCACCGTTTGTCAAAATCATTATTTATGACTTCATTGGATTTACTTCTAATCCCCATTGTTTTACAGCTATTGTAAAACCTGTTGATCAAAAGTTGCAGAGACTCCGAAGACTCTGCCTAAATGATAATCTCATCAGCATACATAATGACTTTAATTTTAAGATTTTCAAACTTCAATCCACAAGGAAGTCAGTCTATAATGGCATCAAGAAATAGCGCAAAGAACAATGGGCTAAGATATCAACCTTGACGTAGTCCCTGATTTATTTGTATGTCTATTGATTTATCACAACCCTTATAAACACAAGCCGTCGTTTGATTATAAACTTTTTCCAGTTTTCTGTCAACTTTGTCAAATACACCCTTGAAGTCAACAGAGAAGGCGTAACGTCTTACATTAAGATTAAGTTTCGTATGAGACATACAAGCATACAAATTTCATCTACTGTAGAGTATCCGTTCCGAAATACTGATTGATACTCACTTAAATTCTTACTTATATTTACCCAGTTTGTAAACTTTCAATTGAAAATTGACGGGTAAATCTTTAATCCAGTATTGGCCATATAATTGCATCATCGAATCAATCAATTAGTGAGTACTGCTAAATTGGAAACAATGTTTAGAGCTTGCACAGGGCTTTCGAATTTTCTGGTGAATTATTTTCAGAGATTTCCCTGATACTTTGCATTTGGTATGACGAAAACCACTTTGTTGGACCTTTCCATAAAAGCAGTGTTAAACTTGAATTGAATGATTAATTCTTCGAAGACGAATCGTCTTTATTGTAATAAAAAAACAAAAATTTAAAAAAGTAACTTTAGCGCTTATAACAAACAGTTTTGATGACACATTCCAAAATCGAGATACATAGCTAATTAGCACGAGTTCGTGTTTAGTTTATAGCATTTCGAAACAAAATACTCGTGCATAATTTTGTGTTTCTCTTAAAGCAGCTGGTTTAAACCAGTCTTATACGTGCTTATTCTAATGACCAATAATTTTTCCTACGCTTTTTGTATGCAAATACTTGCAACGTCTGATAAATTAATTGCCTCTGAGTTTATTAAATTTTAATGATTACAAATTATGTACATATTTAATTTTGCAGAACGTCACACCCGTGTTTTTGCTAGAAATATGTTAACTTAAATAATTAAAAGATATTTAAGTTCATGAATCCAAACTACCCATTTGCCAAACTAGACTATAATTTTCCGAAAAAGCTTTCGGAATAAATTCTGCAGAGGTAGCCATAATACAAGGTGGTGCAGAATTAATCATCCTCTTTTTTCTGTTAAGAGGAAAAGATGATATCCATCAAGTGGTTGCCGTCCGTTTGTGTCCGTTTACTCGCATTTTCAATAACTTTCCGCAACATTTCCGGTGATACCTAACTGTTCGCATTCCTGTTGAATATTCTCCTAAAAGACTGCGATTGTCATAGGCTTGTTGACATAAGCCCGCGACTTCATGTAGCCCATAGAAAGAAGTTTGGGATGGTTAAATCGGGCGATCTTGCTGGCCATGCCAAATGGCCACTGGAGGTTACGCCGCAAGTAAACGCTTCCTGCACAATAACCAATGAATGTGGCTCGTGAAACCACATGTTCACCAAGCCCCGCTCGTTCAATTCCGTCAGTAAGAAGTCTTTTATCATGACACTGTAATGTTCGCCAGTAACAGATGGCGTTCTCAAAAAAATACGGCCCAATCACTCCTCTCGCGTGAACGCTTCACCACACAGTGGTTTTATGTGTTGAAACAGCTCTTCATGCATCACTCATGGATTTTCAGTGCCCCAGAAACGAAGATTTTGCTTATTGTCGTAACCGCTTAAGTGGAAATGATTTTCGACACAAAAAACGTCCTCTTCGTTGTTTATATTGAGGATAGCTTGAAAGTAATTCACACGCGACGGATGGTCAGCAGGCATTAACTGATGCACTGTTTGCACTTTGTACGGGAATGTGTGTGTAAGTCTTTCACTAAAATTCGCTTTAGGGTCCGTCTGGTGATGTCCAATTGTGTGGCCCGTCGTCTGGTTAATGTTTCTTCGTTCTTAGCGACATCAGCAGCCACAGCCGTTCGAGTCGATTAGCTAAGCGCCGGAATGTGTGCCCAATTGGCCTGACATGATTAGGAAATCGAGGTTCGAAATTCACTCTGCCGTAACACTACAGACCAATTATTGGTCAAAAAAATCGACACAATTATTCGAAGCTTTCACAAATGTCAAATATGATTGACGTACTACGCCATTTGCAAAAATTATAACATCTTCCGATAGGGTGATTAATTTTGTGCCCAGCTCAAAAGTAAAGGTTGGATTTGGGTTAAATCCATCAAAAAAACTTCCGGAAATTTTAGTCCAAGTGAACTCGTATTTCGACAACGGATCTGGAATAGTGTAAATCTGGTGAAGGAGACCATTTGAGAATCATGGCGTGCTTCAAAAACCGATACAAAAGTTTCGGAACTTTTACGAACCCCGACAAATCCGTTGGCAAGAGCAATTTGTATGATATTTTCAACTACGATAGATTCTGTGATAGTTTGTTTCGGGAATTTTCGATTAAGATGGAATTCGTGATATGGATGATTGTAAGGAACTATTCGATAGGATAATCGGTTCTCTAAAAAAAATATCTTGAGTCATTTTTTGGATATGAGTGACACAGTTACAATGTTCGTCAAGAACTTAAATATAGGAACGGCATTCCAAAAATAAAATGGAAACCACCTTCATTAAAATTATCTAAGCTTGGATCACAATTATTTCTGTGGAGAAATAGTTCTGATTGTCTGAAATCTCTCTTAGTGTTATTTTCTAATACAAAAGTTTTTTCTTTCCATTGGAAAGTCTTTAAACAAAAAAATTTCAAAGAAAATTTGTTGAACAGAGATAACTTCATCAAAGAAAAAGATTTCCATAGTTAACTAGCTTAGCCTAGATTTTTGTTTTCTCGATAAGTATTGTGGACCGAAATCTTTATGAAAACCACATACACACCACACAACCATTTAATGCCGGTCCATAACATTGCAACACCTTTTCACATCTTTCACTATAAGCAACTCTACAACATAAACCTTTTCTTGTCTATTATTGTATAGACAAAAACTCTTCTATACCTTCTATTATGCCTGCATACGAGTATACCTTTTTTATTTTTATCTCTTTTCTTGGGTTTTTCTACCCACCGCAAGAGATCATTCGAAAGTTGCTTTAGCCTAAAACTTTTAACTAAACATTAGAGCTAGGTATAAAAAGATATCAATCAGAGCTTCACTATAGCAGGCTCTGTCTAAATAAACACCAAAGGGCAATTCAGGTTTATGGAAATTTTCTATTGCCACTGCTGTCACTGCAAGTAATGAGAATGAGTTAAAAAAATCAGTAGAGTTCGTTTGGTTTGGTTCGTTCATCTAACCTGGAGCGGCAAATAGTAGATGACATGGGTTGAAATATACATATAAGCCGCGCGCCGGTTGTAAACTCGTTCAACGACAATATTTACGATAACCAGGGGAGGTGTGAGGGTTTCGCATTGGTATATTTTTATTGCAATACAATGCACCCACAGTTTCAACTATTTTAAACGCAATCAGCTACAAAAAAAAAAACAGAAGTGCAAGAAATCGTTGAAGTAAGGCTTGGAAACTAAATCGATACAATTCAACAGAAGGAACAGATTTTCGACGAAAAAATTGCAGTTGGTTGAAAGAGATACCAGACTTAGGAAAAGAATGTCCTGCAAACCTATTTGCACACAATCAGCAAATTTTAAATTGTGAATGATTCAGAATTTTGACATTTCATTCATTTACCAACTGACAACAGTGGCACTGACAACAGTAAATGTATGTCTCGTTGTGAATGCAAGGCATACCGGAAATTTGACACATTGTTTAACACTCGGGTTAAAACCTCATTCTCCTATAATATTCGCCCCAAATGACGTCATTTGTATATCATGCAAGAATTGCTTCAAGGTTTTTGGCCAGTAAGTAATTATTCCAGTGGCTCTGGTGACGATGTCAATTTTGGTAATTTCACCTTTTCGTTTGCACCAGGATTTGGTGTTTCGTATCGAAACCTTAAAGCATTTCAATATTGTTCCGAAGTCATGTCATACATCTGCGGCGTAATTGACTGTCAGATAGTATTCGAACGTAAAATATTTATTTTGAACTGTCACTTTTTATTTTGCGCTGAATTTCTAACTGAGCGAGGCGAACTCGACTGTATCCGTCGTTGTCTTAAACTCCAACTTGCCACAGTCAAGTGGTGTTACGAGTCATAAAGGATCGCTCTTGAAAAATTCTTATTCGATTCGCCTACAAACGCTGTCTACACTCTTCATCAGTAGTTAGTGATCATCTTGAGATCAATTTTTACCTGATATATTATACCGCCTACTGTCGTATGCCAAATAATTACCATGGGCCACTTTCATTACAATCCACTTCCTTCAGATGCTACAATCTTACCATATAAGTCTCTTTCCTAATCAAACTTTCAAGCTATCTCTTGATTTTCGCCAAAAACTCAAATCCAACCCTGTCCAACTTAAGATAGGTACTACATAAAAGTAAGAAAATAAAAAGACTAAACTGCAAATAAAATAGAAAATAACAAAGAAAATGTATATCTTGTAGATATAAAAAAACTGTCTCGACTTTTAACTGGAAACCTAACAATTTAAACTTGTCTCAAGAGTTGGAATATCGAACAACCGCATCAACTATAACAGCAGCCAACGTTCAGCGTTGAGAGTCACACTAAGTTAAGCGTAACAAATCGCATGCGTAGGAAGACTAGAAACCTGGGATTCGACGACGACGACGACAACAACGACGTCGACGATAAACATTAAATTTCACAAGGAATAGGTAGGTATGTAGTACTTAGGTATACCCATAAACGAGGTGAAGAAACTTTGCGTTTCATTATCTGTAAATGCAAACTTTACTCAAACTCACACCACATACACATTTGGAGCCTAAAGACTTAAGACCTTTGTTTGCTTCTCTTTTTTAGGTTCCTTTCATTTTTTGTTGCGGGGGCTTAAGGAGTTTTAGTGGGTACAAATATGTTTTTATTGTTGCAACAGCAATAACAGGAAACGCATTTTTGTTATTCGATCAGAGAGTTATGCTGTCCTTCCTGGACATATTGCACAATCGCCATTTTATGCTGTGTGCATATTTAACCGAACGTCATCCATTGATTGATTAGTGCCTATGTGTATATCCAATTTATTAATAAATTTGACGAAAATGTCTGTGGCAGTACTCTGGCGCATTAAATTCGACAACTGGCATCGTCCCTCCCTGAGTTTAAATGCCTTGTGGGACGATCGTGCCCGTGTCTTCGGTTAATGCGCTCATCACTCATTTTGTATGCCCCTATTGTTTTTAGGGTGCATTAAGAGAAGTTTTCAATTCAGCACAAAAAGAAATAAAAGGCAATTTGAGCGTGTTTAACGTACCAATATGAAAACTTTGTTCCATTCCACTGAGATCTGGGCCCGTATTACAGATTACGAAACGAAAGGCAAAAAAACGATACCCCAGAAAACGATAGTCAACACATGGACCGATTATGGTTTACGATAATGGATGCATCAAAATATTGCCTGATAAAATAAAAAAAATCTATTTTTCTAAGCGCATCCAACTTCATTCTTTCAATATTTCTATCAAAAATAGTACATGTGTCAAAACAATTTATCGTTTTAAAAAAACGAGTATCGTAAAACGTAATCGCAACTTAACGATAACGAGGGATTTTAAACGATAATCGTAATTCGTAATACGGGCCCTGAACAAAACAAAAGAAACATTTTCTTATTTTTTTTGTTAAATGGTTTAAATTAATTTATCTATTTGTATATTAAAATTTTTTTTTTGATTTTTTTTATTTTCAAATGCAATAAAAATAATTCATTGGTTTTTAAACTTAAAGACGAGAAGTTTTTATTTCCAAAAATTTTACAAAAATGTAGTTAGTAAAAATATTGACGTTTCTCATAGTGTTCGTGGTAACACGCACACAGGAATGGTTGAGAGTTGTAAGTCACTAGGTCCTGGTTCACTTCGAGCTGTTGCACCACCAAATTTATACTCATAGTGCAACTGTCAAAAAAAGTGACAAAATCTTCAGCAAGCAGTTTCCTTTCCATAAGAGTAGCTGTTATTCAAAATATGGCTTTTGGATGAAGCAAAAACGACCGACGTACTAAGTAGAAGAAAGCAGTCGAAATATAGGTCTAATGTAGAAACAAAAGTTTCATATTTCTCCCCTCCTTGCGCTGTATACATCAAAGTTGATTATGTGACGGATTCAAGCACGTTGAATTTAATGTTATTTGCAATATTGCCCTTTGGAGAAGATTTCCTTTTATGGTAATATAGTTATAGGAGTTTTTGCTTTATCTGATTTTTCGAGAGATGTTTATCAATATTAAGATTTTTTATGAGGTATACACTCCTAAATATAGTTATAATGTTTTACCACTTCGATCCTCGGATTATTTTAAGTCCATTTATCCATTGAGCTTGATCGTCCTCTTTTAAATATCAAAACCTTCGACTTTTCTAAGTGGATACTTAGTTTTCATATTGTACAATATTCATTAAGTTTGTTTATAAATAGCTGGAGTGCTTCTGATGAGTAAGTGAGTAGAACGATATCATTTGCAAAAAGAATCTCACTAATGAGAGTTACTGCATATTTAAATCCTTCCAGCAAATAAATAGTTAGATCTTCAACGAAGAGTGCGAATAATCTTGAACTTGACGTGCATCCTTGCTCTTCACCTGTCTTCGACTTGAACCATTCCGATATATTGTCTCCATCTTATACTCCTGATGTGGTGTTCATGTATAGATTCTGAAGAACTCATCCAAACCGGATAGTTATTCGTAATCCAAAGCATTTCGATCTGTCGTACCAGTTGCTGCCTTAAAATCGACAAAAAAACATTTTTTTTTTTTGGGACAAAAAATAGTCTTCTAACAACATAGATTTAGTCTAGAATATTTTGGTCTTAAACCAGCTTGGAATTCATTCATAAGTTTATTTTCTTCTATCCACACGCAACGAGGCGTTTATTCAAACGATTTTTGGAGAAACTGCTGTATGGACGAAGAAGAGGAGGAATCAATTCTTCAATTTTATGTACATTATACATACATGCCCAGCTCTTTTCCTAAGACGTAGGCTCCATCTTGGAGGGTTTGTCTTCCAGGAAGTAAGTGATCTAATTATTACTTCTAAAACTTTATAATTAACTCCAAATGGTTCAACTTGTAGGAAGAGAAGCTAAAGATTGCTGTGGTGTCATAATAATAGACCAACTCTGGTCTAAGTGTGTCGGCTCTTTTGCTGACACCCACGTCAACCTAACTTTACTTATATCCGTCAAAAAGTCCCCTTTCACCGTGGCACAAAGCTCTTTTATAAATGTTGCATAACAATTTCGCAGACTTCTGTTGTTATTTCAACAATTTCTCTTCTAAAGTCCGTAAGTATCGAGGATGTGATAAGTTTGTTGATGTTCAACTAATTCTTCAAATACCGCCATAAGTAGACGTCGGAAGGCGCCAAATCAGGAGATCGTGGGCTCCAGTCGAAATCACCACTTTTTTACATTATTCGAGGGGAAAAATTTCTCGTAAGATTCGCATTGTACCAGGAGCTGTGTGTGATGTGGCAGCGCGTTGTTGAAACCACATGTTCCTGCAGGCCAATTCAAGCACAAGAAAGTTTTCCAACCTGTCCCAATAGGTGCAGGGAAATAAGTCCCCAGGAACTAAGTCCACTGAGGGACTAAGTTCTCACTTGAGGTGGGAAATAAGTCCCCAGGAACTTAGTCCACTGAGGGACATAGTTCTCACTTTATGGGAACGAAATCCACTTTAGTAAAGTGGTCTTTGTTCCCATGCAAGGTGCGAAATTCGTTACAAGAAACTGTGGGTTTTAGTTCCATTTGAATGTGAAATAAATTCCCATGTTAAGCCATGGGAACGACACGTATAAACAGTGAGGTATGCAACCCCCCTGCTTGGGCACACTATAGGATTTGGGGTAAGTGCGAGGTTAGGTGTATACAAAGTTTCTTTAGCAGTTAAAGAATCTGGAAAATAACCAACATAAAATCAATAAGTTTTTGTTGTTGGAAATTCATTCCCACTTTATACTTTCGAGTGTGTACTAATTTCCCATAAGAAAGTGGACTTAGTTCTCATTTAATGGAAACAAAGACCACTTTAGTAAAGTGGATTTCCATTCCCATTCCCATTAAGTGAGAACTGAGCCCATCAGTGGACTTAGTTCCCGTGGACTTATTTCCCACCTCAAGCGAGAACTTAGTCCCTCAGTGGACTTAGTTCCCGTGGACTTATTTCCCTGCACCGTCCCAAACCGGACACCAGTAACTGTTATAGCATTGCCTTTGACATCTTCAAAGAGATATGGCCCAATGACGGAGTCACCCCAAATGGCCCACCATATAGTTCATCTACGAGGGTGTTGTGGTCTTTGGTGTATCAGTCGAAGGTTTTCAGTGCCTCAATAGAGGCTATTTTGTTTATTGACAAAGCCAGCCTAATCGAAATGTACTTCGTCGCTCATAACGATTTTTTGCCAAAAATGACGATCGTCTATAGCGGGCTTTAAAACTCTAGCACTCCAATCTCGCCGATGTTAATGGTCATTTCCATGCTCCATAATAAATTATTACCGATCACTCTCTACAAATGTGAAATGCCAACTGACAAATTTTATTCGCACAAAAATGGCAACCAAATAATATCGATCTGGAACACAAAACGCACCCTGTATAAACGCATAATAATTTGTTTTTGATCGATGAATTTCAACAAAGAAGGAAAAAAATAGACACATTTTCCCAAAACAGGGTATTATAGGGTACATTGTCTGATACTTATCTGCCGAAATGAGTGTTTCCTCTTTGTTTAATTTCATTTTGAACAACAACAAAATTCGTTGGTTTCAAAAATAATAAATAAAATTTATACTTACGAGTATAAAAGAAGTTCCGCTCACAACATATGGCATGGACAGGATTTGCAAGCAAAAAATTAAATACCCACATGGAGTAGGTAACTTGTGTGTGTACGAGTATGTATATATACTGCACATGTCGCAATTTTCTGGATTCCTTGAGCCTCTCTTTTTGGTTCCTCCACTAAGCATTTTTTCCCAAATTTGATGGGATGTGTTTTAAAATTGCCAGCGTTTGCTAAAAAAATAAAATAAAAACATGCACTAAGTTCCCTTTCTTAATTTTGCACCTGGCTGTGGCAAGACATGATCACTGATCACCATGCGTGGTTTCGGCGTTGAACGATGACGACATTCTTTCTACTGGTCATCGCCACTATTTAGGTTATTTTTGAAAAAAAAATATCGTTTTTCCTTTCTTTCCCTTCTCAAAGACATCAAAAGGAAGAGTTGACCTCCGAGGACGTTTTTTTGCTGATTTCTTTGACCGATTAAAGTGACGATCATTTTAGTTTTTTTTTTAAACGTCTAACCTTTAGAGTGAAAGGACTTTGTGCTTTTTACCGTGCCGATTTTTATTTTATCTTGAAAATTTAAACCTTGATATAATTTTGTTTAAAGATACTTAACATAAATGAAGTATGACAATTAGATAGTAGTATCAATCTTTTAGCTTAGGGTTTAGTACGTCAATTACAAGTGCCTACATACTTTGCTGAGTGTGGCTTTGAAGAAATAATTCTTTCAATTATTTATGTTTTTTTTTATACAAAGAAAATATAAGCACATTTAAAATTTTTCTTTTTTTTTTTGTCTTTTCAGTTGGGTGAAGTCGATTTATTGCGCTGATAGCACTAATCAAAAAGTAAGTCTTTGTTTTTTTTTATATATTTTCAAAATTTTTTTAAAGAAATGATTCATAGACAGTTTGAAGGTTTTATATCGTAAAGAATTTTGAATTTTTTGTTCAAATAAATACCGCTGCAATTGCCAAATAGGAAATGAACAAAGAATTCGAAATAATAATTCTTTCTATTTTCATGGCACTTTTTGAAGTTAATGCCTCAAGTGATATTTATTTGAAGAACAATAACAAATTAATTATAGACCGAAGGTCAACTTAAGGAGTAAATATTTTTAAATGGAGCACCTGTTATTATAAAGGGTGTGTTTTTATAGGCGGATAACTTTAAATTGGTACCATTTTTTTTTGTGACAGTGGATTTGAAAGTTCTCGTTTGTTTTAAGGTTAGTTTGGTTTGGCAATTTATTTTTAATACCTTCAAGCCGGAGCAACACTTGTAAATTGTCAAAATTTATTTTAAAAAGCTTGGTTTAATTCGAGAAACACATTGATGCTCATAATCATCCACTAGAACGATTAATTCAAGAAACTTTGGATCGTTTTCGCGTTTAACTGGCCACCGTGTTCGTGTGATTTAACGCCATTAAATTACTTTCTTTGGGGATATATGAAGTTGCATATCCTCGCTGATAAACCAGAAACAATTCAGCACCTGAAAGACAACATTCGATGTGTTATTGCCCAACCTGAATATTACAACATTATATGCGCCATAAAATCATATTCAAACATTAATGAAAAAAATTGTCTTTCAAATTTAACCAATTTCATGGATATAAAAAAACATTTTTCTGATTTCTTTTTATTTTAAATTATAGTTTTCCGCTTCTAAAAAAAACACCCTTTATAAGATCTGCTGTCAAACCAATTCATAAGTTTTTATAGTTTAAGTTTGTATAAGCTTTATCGAAATAGAAGAAATAAGTAAAAACAAAATAGATAGGGCAAATGTGGGCAAAGCCTAACATGGGGCAAAACAATTCCTGTACAAAGAAAATAAAATGCACGAGTTGATCACACGAAGTTACTCTTATGTTTAAGATGGTTTTAATTTTAAAAATAAATGCTATTAGAGGAAATTTTTCATTAGCATAACATTCATTTTTTAAAGGCTAACACAAATCTATAGTATAGGTAGTTGAAAATGGAAACAGAATGCCAGATAATTTCTTAAGCAAACATTATGGAAGAACAAAAATTATAAACAGTTGTAGACGTTTCTTAAAAAAGTAAGTTTTTGTAAGAACGTTTTTTAGAAAAAAAATAATGTACGCCAACTTAAAATTATTATGTATTTCTGTAAAAATAAAATTTAAATAAAAACAATGAATCCACTTCTTTAATGAATATTAAAAAAAGAAAAACATTTTTGATAATTTTTTTTCCGAAAATCAAAAAAAAATGTAAACCTTTGATTTGAAAACTTTTAAAGAATTTCTGTATAGGAAATTTCAATAAAATCTGTTGTGCCGATAATGAAAATTTAAAATTCGGAAAAATCATTCTATGATAGGTACAGTCAGTAATGTCTTGATTTCAATTTTTTTTTACAGATATATGGATCATATATCTTATCCAAATTCTAGGTGCCGTATAAATATAAATTTTTCCAGTAAAAATTTTTAACATTTGTATAATGGGTACCGAATTTTTCCAGATAAAATACATTTATTCCATCAATTTTTAGATAGTATTAAAAAAAATGTTAGTTGGCAAGTTTCAAATTGAGCATAGGGTTTTCGAAATAGAGACTTTTGGAAAAAAATTTTTTTTGGAAAATTTGGATATACAATAGGTATTATTCAAACTTTTAACGAGCTTTAGCATACAAAATTGATCAAAAGCAGTTGTATCGTACATCTGTGACGATTTTCGGATTTTTTTTTTAACACTAAGTGAAAGTTCTTAATTTTTTTTAAGAAAATCTATTGAACAGTTTTAAAGAAGAACGTAATTTCGAGACCCATTTTTTTTTTGTCTTCCCTATCAAAGTAATGTCAAGTGTGATCATAATCACGAGCTCGATTTTTCATGAATCCATAACTTGCTATAAAGTATCTATGTATTTAGAAACTTTAAAGTAAAAAAGTTCAATATCAAAACTTTTAATGCAAAAACGTGATTAACGAACGTTCTCTGTCAAAATAATAAAATTTGTTGAACACGTCTAAAAGTTATTGTTATTTTTATGGTTTTTCGTGAATCAGGTATCTTTCGGGACAAAAGTTGGTTTATTATAATTAAAATAATTGACTTTTTATTTCTGTTCTTAAAACCCGCTTAAGCTAGATTATTTAAGTAAAAGCTACACAAATATCAAGATACAGTGTTAATGTGTGTAAATTTATATGCCAGAATATACTCGTCCATGTATAGACAATTATAATTGGCAGCTCATAAAAATTTTGATTAAACAAAATTCAAAACCTTTTGCTCAGCTTTCCGGTCTATGTACATAAAATATGGTTCTTTGCTCTATTTGCTGTATTCAGCGAAAATTAAAATGTCTCGTGTGGTGTGTTCAGTGTTGTGTCGTGTCGTTTAATTTGCACACTTATGAAGCGTGGCACATTACAAATTTGATAATGTGAATGCTTGCTTGTAATTTGACACAGATTTTTTAAGGGAATTTTGTCAAACTAACTGTAGTTTTCCGGGCGGGATGATGAAACTTAGACGCACACTCTCATAATTCTGAGCCTTAGGGTATTAAACTCTGAAAATTAGACTGTTGGTCGAATATATCACTCTTGAAATGTGACGCCGAATCAGCTTTAACAAAAAATTGTCAATTCGGTTTATTTTGGCTCCTTTGTATAGAACTTGGTTGGAACCCCGACTCTGGTGTAATCCAAGACAACGTCTAAGACACTGAGATGAGTAGATAACTTGGAACCAAACCTGCCACACATAGGCAATCATCGGCCGGATTAGGTCCATATAGCAAATCACCTAAACCCTGCTATAAAGCCGACTGCAGGGTTTGGTCAGGAGCAGGACAAAGGCTCCCCTAGCCCTGGCAAGAACAGCATTTGTATATCTATCGAAATACAAATACTGATCCAATTACTTTACTATACTCTTACTACGATCAATAGCTTGTGCCACTTCTTTCTCGGGTCCCTTCAGGCTCAATGCAAAAAAGAGTTCCAAACAGAATGGTTTCAGATTTCTAAAAGTTCAACTTTTAGTCATCGCAATATCACTGAATCTTGTTGAAGTCATCGAGTTTTGGAACTTTCCTGTAAGCTATTAGATCGTCTCTTGTGTAAATGCTGAAAAAAATTATCGAGTTGACCGCTCTCTGCTGAAGACCATTTTTATTATCAAAGACTGTGGTAGCAGTTGCATTGCCTTTGCCACTTCTGACAACAAACTTCCTACCATTGACCATGTCATAAAGCATATTAATAGTCGTTTACTTTTGACGGGTCTGATCAGCTTAAAATAGAGACCCTCAAACAATGTGGTGTCAAATCCCTTTTCCAAATCAACCAGACAGGCACCAGAAAACTGCTTTTTAGTTTTGTTTAGACGCGGAATGAATGGTAACATTGCCGGCTTTAATCCGAAATAAGTATTCGGCACGATATTGTTGTGCTCTGACCCATTTGCACAGAGGTCTATTAATATTTTTTCGAATATCTTTCTTATACTTGGGAAAAGAGTTATCGGCTGGAGATTCAGCGGATTGGAGTTGTCTTTTCCCTTTTTTCGGTTGTGCACGTCAAACAAATTTTAGTAACGTCAAAATTAACAAGAAATATCAATCAACCAAATGCAATCAAAATTAATAATTCTTGAATTATTTACTCGAAAAAAGTGTCTAAACACGTTTTTTTTTGTTTTGTTAAATTTAGCTTGAAAGTTTAAGAACCTACGCACAATTGCCCCCAACGATTATTCTTACAGAAAAACATAAAGGAATGCTGTTTTAATAGCTAAAGTCTATCTCGCTGTGCAGACTTGCCTACCATGACAGATCTTGCTTTTGACAAATAGTTTCGGCGGCTAGACACTAAGACTTCTCCAAATTCGTAGTTTGTATTTTTTTTTTCAATAATAAGACGCTAAAGCACAAGCCTTAAAACGAACTTGTCGCAGTTGCATGTGCATTATTGTATAGGTATGACTGCGTTCCAAGATCGCAATAAATCAACTCTATAATGTTTCAAATTAAAATGCCAGACGACGACGCCCCCGACTTAATTCTTGCCACAGTTTGTTCCTAATTGCTGGTGACAGTGTAGTGCATTTCTGTTTTACAACAATGCACATGCACTTGCATGTAGATCGAGAACGTCCAACAAAAACCTACTCGTACATCGTGCACTATCTTTTGTAAGTTTTTGTTGATTTTGTAGTTGACGAACAATGGGAACCATGACTCTGTCTGTCATGAGAAAAACGGCACCGACGACATCTATGACCGTCTGCCTGTCTGTCTTTCTGATTGTACCTGAGGACGAGACCATAAAACAAAATTCCACAAAGCCCGCATTTATATAGGTTCGAGGAAGGTATCTCCGCGAAAACGTTCGTCTCTTCAAAAATGTTCAACAGGGTGCTGACACGTTTTCGAAAACAAAAAAGAACTCAAGGCAAGGTCTTTCTTGTGAAGTCTTCTTATTGTTTCGAATTATTATTTTTATTGTCAATTCAGTGCCAGGCGCAAAATTGTCACTCATTTACATGATGCGTCTCTGTTCACTGGCTCGACGAAGACACGGTGATGACGTGTAACCTGAAAATCCACCGACTGCGTCTCAAATGGATGATCACATATCGACGGTGTTGCGGCCTGCTGAACTGATCGGAAGAGAGGTGATCGGCCTATCGGACTCAGTGTTGATATTTCATTTTATTTTTACAACCATGCAAACTGGAATTCACACAATGGGATACGTATAATAATAATTGTGTGTCGGGTAGGTGACACATTCAAGTACTATCGTATACCTGGCGTCTCAAACTCAAGGCGAAATAAATTAGCAGCAATACCAATCTACCTACATATCATATCTACGATAAAAAATGAATTTCGAAACATATTCAACCGAGAAGACTCACCACTGAGTAGAAACCGACTTTGGGTCTCTTGTTTTGATGAAATCTCGAACAAATATCTCCTCAACATCAACTCATTTGCATACGAATTTCTGCTTTAAGAGTCGGATTTACAAAGATTCGGCATCAGCGCTGATGGCAGTATACTTATTTTTGGATATTATTCGTTGGCTTTCGAATGAGAAGTTCTTAGAATGTACAACAATGATGTGTTCCATATTTACACATCTCATATCATAAGCTTCGAGGAAATATTATTGAATTTTTGGTGACGTAACTGTTATACAAGCATAAATATGTATGTAGATATTGCTACTTGGCTATAGATAGATTTAAACTATGAGTTTAAATCTGAAGCTATAACTTTTTTACCGAAGCTCGTTTTCTTTTAAGTGATCATGCGGTCACAATATATATACATAGGAGGCTAGGAAAATTAGAAATTCATCAAGAAAGAATATTATTTTCAGGTTATATTTATTTATCTTAGGGTGAGTCGTATTAAATCAATAAAAATATATCTTATGCAGAGCATCCCCAAGTTAAGTTCAATTCATAATAAACACTTATTCCGCAATTTTTCTAAACCGTTGAATATGAGTTAAGTTCTGACTTCGCGGAATAGTAAACTGACGTTTTAACTGTTTGGAAAATTGTTAAACCCATTATCCATTATTATATTTCTATTCAAAATCAATTGAGAAACTTGTATTTAACTTTTTGAATAAAAAGCAATGTTGACAGTTCTACTTCTTATTCCTTCAGTCAACCACCTTTTTTTGTGTTATCTCAGTTAATAAACCTCATTTAGTAGAAAATTCTTGTATTAATGAAATTCCAAAAAATCAAGGAGAGATGAACCGTCTCCAAACCGTCTGTATTATTTCTTGTGTTATGGATTGAGCTTAAGTAAGAAAAAGCGAAGTTCGACTCGCCCCGTTTACACTTCAAAATCAATCAAAAAATAATTTTATAACAAAAAAGTTACTTTCATAACTTTAATTTATTTTTTTGTGTTAACTATTAAGGAGACCTAAAAATGGTTTGGTATTCAGCGTTCAGACAAAATTAAATCAGTTAATGTTGCAAGACAAATAAGTGGTTACTTGCACAAAATTTCTAAAAAAAAATCCGTATAATTTTTTTTTATTTTTTTTATTTAAATTTACAAATAATTTAAAAAAAAAATTTCATTGAACCAAATATATGTATATAAAAGCAAAATAAGGAATCAATTTTCGACTTCAAGAGTGTTACGTGATAATGTCACTCTTGCCGTTATGTACTGGTAAAAACACGAACTCGAGATTTTGATTATAACATTACGATGATAGGTAGGTCTCCCAATTCTGTCCATCTGTTCGACTCCAACCTTAACGGTAAGGCCGAATTTATATCAACTTTCATATTTTATTCTCCATACACTTTTCTTAGATCAAAAAAAAACTTTACGTGCCATACTATTTTTTTCAAAAACTGTTATACGGATTTTGATCAGTTTTTTTATTCTAAGACTCCTTAAAAGTTTAAATAGTACATATTTGGTTTTCAATTTTTTCAAAAATTCTGATTTAAGAAAACATTTCAAAGCGTTTTCTTCAAAACTCAATATTTCGAAAACCATGTGTTTTTTTTTCAACAGTTTTTTAACACTATCTACAAAATGTAGGAAACAAATTTCATCTTTTTCTAAAAATAGCAGTAACACACCATACAAATGTTAAAAATAGGTTTCGAAAAACTTACTTTTCTCGAAAACGGCACTTAGAATTTTGATATAATTTTTTCTGTTTCTCTTAATTTTAACGATCTATAATTTAATAAAAACAATTTGAACCATTTTTATTTGTCTTTCTCATTATTGGCATAATGGATTTTAATCAAAGTTTCTTATACAGAAATTACTGAAAAGTTAAAAAAAAAACATTGCATATTAAAACTTAAAACAAAAATATTTTTTGAATTTTTGAAAATGTTATATCTCAAAAAAGAGTCATTAATTATTTTTTTGAAATTTAATTTTGAAATGTATTTTAATGCACTATTTAATGTATTTAACTTTGTAGTTTTTAAAACTAGAAACCGAACAAATCAAGTTATGTCAACGAATCAAAAAAAAATATGATTTATTTATAAAAAAGGACAAAGGAGTATTTTATGCTTTAAAGGGAGAAACAAAACAAATAAAGTTTTGTGGTATTATTTTTAAAAGCAAAATTTAAAATTTTTCACAAATTTTCTTTTCTTTTTGTTGTATTTTGGCAATTTTTTTTTTTTTTTATAATCTACCCGCGCTCAAGGGATTATGATTACCCTTTAAATGTTTCAACACAGCGCGGGCGTGAAGTTAATGAAGAGAAAGAAGGATAGGAAAGATGTGTGGCACGATGTTCTGAGACTGTTGGTGGTTGTCTCAGATATTTTTATCTCCAGGGATGGCGGCTGAGCTAAAGCGGAGAAATGCCGTGTCTTATTTCTATGTCGCTTATAATTCACATTATTTTATTCGTGTTCATCCTTGTTGGGGTAGTTTAACTCAATTTCATGTTGTTAGTGTTATGCCTGAACAGCATGTAATGAGTAAACCAGCAACCCATTGATGACAATTTTTAGAAGGTTTTTAATGGAATTAAAGCGACATAGACGACGGCAGGGATCGAACCTGTCATCATGAGGTTGACAGGCGAGCACACATCCATCGCACCACGGCCACCCCAAAATTAAAAATTAAACAAACCTTAAACTAAATTTTCAAGTGGACAAGTGAAAATTGTTTTGGTATCACTACAAAAAGTGATTAATCAGCCCAAGAATTTAGATTTGAAAAATTGATTTCAAATCGAAAAATAAATAGATGTGTTTGCCCAATTGAATGCAAAAACTGCTAAAATTAGATTAATTCCAAAGCAATTTTCATCTGTCAGTTTGCAAAAGTGGTTTTATGTTTGATTATTCTATTTAAACGAAGGAAATTATTTCTAGTAAAAAATAGAAGTAGTTCAAAAAATTCAGTAAATTCATTGAGCTCATTTTTCTCTTGAAAGTATAAAGATTTTTTTAAATAATAAGACAGGCACAAAATTATACCATGTATGTTTAAAAAAAAAAAAAAAAACAAAAATAAATCGCATTCCATTCGCCACGAAAAATATCAATTTTCGATTGAAATCTGAATTTTCCAATGGAAAACCCCATAAAATAAAATTTTTCAAATACACAAAGTACTTACAGTGACGAGCAAAAGTGGATAAATGTTTTAACTTGTTATTTCAAAAAATATTACATTTTTTAGAAAAAAGAAATATTCAATGAATTTTTGGACTTGTCCGACTTCGCACGTTTCGGAATAAATTTTATGTTTCAATACTTAGTCCATAATCCTTTGTTTTTTACTACTTGTAATCAACGCCTTGGCAAATTTTCTAATAAATTGTGAAATTGTTCGGGAATTCGACTCCAATATAGTATAATTCTATCCCAAAGATCACACTGATGCCATGATTTTCGTATTGCCCCAACTGTTGCTTAACAATTGACCACAGACTCTCAATTGGATTGAAGTCAAGGCTTTGCTCTGGCTATGTCATCGTCTCATAAGTTCCTAATTTCCGAGCCATTCCTTTTTAACTTTAAAAGGTTGTATTGGATCTCCATCATGTTGAAAAATAATTTCAAACTCCCTGTTGCCAGTTGTTGCCAAAAATGTTCCCAATTTATGCCTTAATATGTCAAGGTATTTTTCTTTGTTCATTATTCCTTTTTCCTTCGATTTTTATTAAACACCCCCAAGCCATCACCGAACATCCACCATGTTTCAATGTTCTATGAACTTGATGTTGCTGAAGTAGTTCTGTAACACGTAACCAATAATTTAATTCCTATTCAACTGACGTTTGTCTCGTCAGACCAAACTAATTACTTTTTTCCATTGGTCAATGGTGCAGTTTTTGTGAATTTTAGCAAAAGATAACCTGGCTTTCAATTTTTTTGTGAAAATAGAAGTTTCCTAAGGTGTGTCCAAACCAAAGAAACATTTCAGGAAACATTGTTTAAAAAACGTTTCTGAAATGTTTCCCATTTGTTTAAAAAACATTTCAGAAACATTTCAGAAATGTTTCTGATTTGTTTTTTTGGTGTGGACGCTTTGAGAAACATTTCTGAAATGTTTCTTTGTTTCCCATTGTTTCCATATTGAGTTGTCTGTAAATTTTTTTCTCGCCTGTGTTGTTGTTTGAATTTTTTTTCTACTTCATCTTTATCACAATTTATATTTTCGCAAATTTCAGATATATCATTGGCTTTTTTGATTTTATTTTTAAAATTTTCGTCAAAAGTGGATCCGAGCATCCAGACCAAAGAAAACATTTCAGAAACATTTCAAAAATGTTTCTCTGTTTCTGAAATGTTTTTTAAATGTTTCTGAAATGTTTCTTAAATGTTTCTGAAATGTTTGAAAAATGTTTCTTTGGTCTGGACACACCTTTAGGTTTCTCTTTTCTCTTTTCGCTTTTCTATGTTTTGTCCTGATGCTGTCCTTGGTGGTTTGGACCCGCAACTTATTAATTCTCTCTCCTTCTTGCAACCAAGTCAGAAAGTAATCGCTTTCGTCCTTTTTTTTATCATGGGCACTTAGGATTTGTTTTTACTTTTTTTATGTTAAGCACTTAAGTTTTTAAAATATTTAAAATTTTTGATATTTCCCGAGACAATTCACCAATTTTTAATTAAAAAAAAACTACACGTGCAACAATTTTTTTTTTTAATTTTCTTCATTTCTTTAATGACCATGGCTTGAAAAGCTCTTAAAACAAACAATTATCAACATTAAGGCTAGCCGCGCACTAGCAATTTTTAGTTGCGAAACTGCTTGGTTCGAGCAACTAAAAAGTTTGTGTTTTGACACCAACTAAACGATTGCCTAAAATAAGTTCGCCATTTTATTAAACATATAATTATCTGCAAATTCACCGACATTCAACCAAACAGTTCATCTGTTTTCTATAAGTAACCAAACAGTTTCGCAACTAAAAATTGCTAGTGCGCGGCTAGCCTAAGTGGTCTACGAATGTAATGATGTTAGCTGTTACTTGTTAAATTACAGATAAGGAAATAAATTAGAGCGGAGACATTGAAAAAACGTTGTTTACTCTCCCTAAAACTCAAATTTGAAAAATTGGGCAAGTCCAAAAATCCATCGAATATTTTTATTTATTTTTGAAAAATGTAATATTTTTTGAAAAATTTTATTGAAGAAAACAAATGTAAGTTTAAAACTCAAAAACAAATAAATTAAAATGTCTGCTTTCTAACCATGTGTGTGAGATACCCATTCTAGTACTTCAAAACCATTAATGTACTATGTACCAAATTTAAAGCGAATTCGACCTTAGCCATGAAACCTTTTATTCATCAAATTAATTGAAAAACAAAATGTTTTCAATTCTTTCAATGCTGAAAGTTTCTCATTAAAAATAATTAAACCTACTTCAATAAAGAGATGTGAAAGTTTTCCAAAATATTCACTGTGTCAAATGGAAAATCAACAATAAAAGGGTTTACCCATTATTAATGTTCTTGAACAAGTTTTAATCCTCCTGATTACAACACTTCACATTATAATACTTCTAAGCTTTCTCTATTGTTTCTGACTTCTATTGTTGTGGGAAAAAAAGAATAAATTTCATAAAAACCCAGAAAGAAAAATGTCATTCAGTAAAGAATGCATAATGTGTATATGTATTTATTTATGAAATATACTTAATTGGATATGCATTTTTATCAAAGATAATTACCGCATTGTTGACAAGCAACAACAATACGATAAAGTTTGTTTTATGTCAATTCAAATAAGGGACACAAATTAATGAATTAATTTAAAAGTTAAATTTAAATCAGAAAAAGAGAAACGCATCGAACACGAAAATTACATTGAACTTGTTGTTATTTTAAGTAACCTTTGGAAGAGTTTTTTAGTGTCATAATAAATTTTCGAATGCACTTTGTTTGAACTTGGAAGAAATAAAGTGACAAAAACAAATAAACAAAGTGTTAATTATATAGTATAGTTGTTTTGTGTTTTTTTGAGGTTGAAGAACTGACCTGTTAATTAAATTTTCAATTCATGTAGCTGGAAGAATTTCGTCACCCTATGTACTTGAAGACTTTGACGCAAAATTTTAGTTGAATTAGTACGATGTTAAAGTTGTTTTGGTATGAAACTAGGTTAAAACAAAGATTTTGCAAATTTTAATTAAACATAGCATCATACTTTCTCTACCCTTTTATTAAAGTTGAAATCATGGAATACCTATTTCATTTTTTTTTAGTATCATGCTAACTTCAAATGACTCTTTGACATTTACAAACGTCAAAACAGGCTTGTTCACTTAATTTTTTTCATGAACTGTCATTGTTTAAGGTGTGTTCAGAAGCAATTTATTAAGAAAATTGCTTTAGTACGATGCTAGTTAGAAAATGTTTAAAATGAAGAATGAGTTAGTAAACTGTTTTAAAGTTAGCAAATTGTTAAGTAGTATCATACTGCTACCTCAATAAAAGGCTGTTTAAAATGTTGAGCCTTTTTTTTAAGTTGTCGAAGTTGAAATATGCATAAGTACTTGAATGATTTTATTTCAACGTTTTCAATTTTGCTGTGAGCATTGGCTCAAAATTTAAATAGATCTCGTATGATGTCAAAACTATCAAAGTATTATAAAAGGTTAAAAAAGATACTTTACTTAAGCTAAAGTTATCGAAATCGATTTTATTTTTTTAGTACCGTACTAACTTTATATGCGAATATGACATTTAAGTGTTCGTTTAGTTTTTTCCACAAACTGTCATTGGTTCAGGTGTGTTTAAAGGAAGTTTAAAAAAAAAGACTTACTCGTATACTAGTTAAATGTTTAAAATTAAGAAAAAGTTAGTGAACGGCTTTAATCATAGGTTCTTTAAAATTTTCCGCCATTGACTTTTAACTGCTGTTGTAAACTGTTTAATGTTAAGACGTAAGCAATACATCAACTTCTTAAAGGGTAAATTCACAAACATCAAATACTTATGCATCAGTTCGGCATCACTGCTTTTTTGCGATGCTGATACGTACATCGTACACAGCTGTTGCAGTGCGATGCTGATCGATTATTTTTTTGACGTCAAAAAACAACAAATAAAAAAAATTAAATTAAAATAAATGATGTATGAACATCATACATTTTTGTTCTCTATTTATTTAACTTTGTCTTCACATCATTTGATCATTGGCATCAACAACTTATCACGATTTTTCTGTATGTTACTTTGTTTAATTTCTGTGCATCTGTTTATGAAACCTTGCAATAATGCACAGTTGACGTTTATCTGTCTAAATTTTGTCGGTTGCAAATATTTGACGAAAACGATAGTGCATCATTCTTGTAGTGATGCGTTTATGAATTTTCTCAATATTTTACTAATTTTGGAGCATTTTTAAAACTTTTTCTTAATTTTAAATATTTCTCAACCAAAATCATACTATTTTTTTTTAATAAGTATAACTGAACAGAACTAAAACATTTGACAGTTCGTCTAAAAAAAACTGTGCAAAGTAATTCACCTTTTTGACATTTGTAAATGTCAAAGTTTCACACGAAATTATTTAAGGAGTTTTTCAATTATCGTGGGCAGATTTTCGAGGCCTGTGGCAGCCTTGTTGTTTTTTGTTTATGTCAGTCAAATCTGTTGTTTACTGACGCCAAATCACCATGGCAAGCACGATTGAACAGAACGTCCAAATCATAAATGATTATCGTCAAAATGAGTGTTCATTAGTGCAAACGTTGCCCGCATTCCGGTCCATTTTACAGTAGACGTGGTGGCTCTTCGCAGTCGACTCTTCAACGTTTCGTGGGCAAATTTCAAACGATCGGTTTGGTAATCAATCAGCTAATAGCCGTTTGCAAGACCGGATGAAAACATAGCTGCGGTCCGTGAAAGCGTACAGCAGAACCCAAAACGTGAACTCGGCCTTTCGCATACTTCATAATTTGGCGAATTTTGTTGCGGGACTTGAGTCGACACGCGTACAAAATCTAACTGACCCAGTAGCTCAAACTTCATGACCGTAGACAAAGCCGTTTGTTCGCTGACTGGGATTTAGAGCCTTTGGAAAAGGACCCCAATTTTGCAGAAGAATGGTCTTTGGTGACGAGGCGTATTTTTGGATGAATTGGCTGTGTTAACAAGCAAAACTGCCATATATGGAAAAACACCAACCCACACGAGATCACCAGGCGACAATCCATTCTCAAAAAATTACCGTTTGGTGTAGATTTTGGACCGCGGACACCACTGGTCAGCAATTTTTTTAAAACGACGTGGGTGAAGCGGTCGACGACAATAATAATAATAACCAATTTCTTATGACCCAAATTGAAATATTTGGACCTAAACGTCATGTGATCTTAGCGGGACGTGCGTCGCTAGGTGTCATACAACGGACGCCACGATTGACATTCTGCATGAACTATTTGATGATAAGGTTATCTCTCGTAGAGGTGCCGTGAATTGGCAACGGACCGCAATTGATCATGCAATTTCATCCAGCTAGACTTTTTCTTGTGGAGTTTCCTGAAGTCGCAGGCCTATGCGAATAAAGCCCAATCGACCTATGCCCTAAAGGTGAACATAACACGGGCCATCGCTTAAATTAGCCGGATCTATGCGTGAGGTCATTCAAAATTGGACTACTCGGATCCGTGCCACCGTAAGAAACCGATGCGGGCATTTGAACGATTTCATATTCCATACATAAAAGCATACATCGGCCTTTCAAATAAAAAAGAATTTTGTTAATACCTCTTATTAGACTGTACTAACTGGTGATCGGACAAAAAAAGTAAACTAACATCCGCCTTATTTATCCAAGGAACAGATCCAATTTCATGGGGCATATGGAGATAGAAACTTCCCAAGGAGCCACTCGAATGTCACATCAAATTATGTAACTCGACGATCCCCCTGACGCGACGGATCAGATAGTACATGTGTCTCTGAAGTAGCCAATAAACTGCTGAGCTTATTGCATATTGTTGACAAACTAAATATATCTGAAAGATGATCAATTAGGGTTGGGGATTGGGGTATGTCCTCAAATTTACTATCTCAAAACACGCTTATTCACAGGTCAAATGAGTTGTAGTATCAAATAGCCGCACTCCAGGGCTAATTGAGTCACCGAGTTAGGTTCCTCTTGGCCAGCATTTTTATATCTACCCACATAGTTTGTGATCTGAGATTTTGTTAATTAAGTTGATATGTACCTATCAGTAGACAAAAAATAAAAATACATACAAATAGCTACAACCTCCATATTGAATTTGAATGAGCCTCTCATTTATAAGTGAAACCTATTCCATCCACTGAAATATCAAAATATCAGCTGACGAAGAATCAGTACCTTAAACCTCTTTACACTCAATTTAATGTTCAAGCTTTCAATAAAATAACAAAGGCTTATGAAAAATTTGTTAGATCAACAACCTCTCAGGCATCTATTGATCGTTCGGGCTTTCTTCGATGTGCCACCTGCACTTTGTCCATACAGATAGTCCCGACATTACAATAAACCTATTCAGAGTTGCTATGGAATCTCACAATACAAACTCCATCAAACCTGTTAAGGAACGCTAATTGCACAAAGTAGAATTCAACTCGTTAACAGTACCTACCTACTTATACCTTAGAATAACCAACTTATTCCATTTAGTACCGTTTTTGTTTATTCATTTCAACAAATAAATCACATATTCAGTGTATCTTTGACACTATTGTGCATCATAGTGAGTTCGAGTCTCGCGATCTTAAGTCACTGTCACTGTCAAACTAACGAACGACATCGCATCAAATATTGTTAAGTGCGCAATTTGACGGGATCTAATGTGTGCTCAGTGGAGACTATGGCAGTTTGTGTACATAAATGTGAATGAGAGTTAATTTCACTTGGTTGTCACGTAAAATTTATTTAACAGGTAAATATGCGCGACATTATTATGTACATTGGCATTATTTGTCTATGACAGTGCTATTAGAATACCCCCCGCTCTCACTGATTGACTGATTGATTGATGATGCATGACATTCCTTTTGACTCCTTCGACAAGATATGTATGTTATTCCATTTCCTGTTGATGCCTTATTTACAACTATATGACCAGACCAGAAGCCTTCATAATTCATAAACCACTATAAATGTCATTATTTATAACGTGAATGTCAGTGATTGGTAAAAAAAAATATGTATACATCTACTTAATTGCTTTCCAATTTCCATTCAAACGCCCACTCGTTAAATTGAACTCTCCGGACGTTTACTGATGATTGGTGATTTGGTTAGACAATGTATCTGTTAGTTGGACTGCAGATGCAATATGACGTTTGTGTAGGTATCTGTCGTAGCTCGTAGGCTCGTAGAAATACCACTAAGAACCGTTACGTGGGTAGGTGGTAGTAAGCTGTGGATTGTGGAAGATGATGGTATAATGATTATTTTGAAAGACATGACCCATAACCGCCCCCAGTTAAAAAGTTAAATTCAATCTTGAAATGAGATTTGTATTTGTGAATATTTTTTTTAGCACTGGCATTCCAATAAATGAGTAAGTCATTTGACACAAGGTGCTAAAAAAGCTAGCTATTCACGTAAGTGGCGTTCGTGATGGTAATCAACGCCAGTTTTCATGTAACACAAGAAGTGATTAACACCAATTAGCTGTTAAATATAAAGAAAGCGGCACTGTACTGTTAAAAAACTTTCATTTAGTTCAGAAAAGAAGAGAAAAACTATTTTTTCCAGATTTACCTGCTAAGTAGGTTGTATGAAATGTAGACCTAGACTGATAGAAAAACCACAATCTCAGTTTTGTAACTAAAGGGTGTTTTTTAGAGGCGGATAACTTTAAATTGGCATCACCGTTTTCTGTGACAGAGGATTTGAAAAATCTCGTTTGTTTTGAGCTTGGTTTGGTTTAGTCTTAAGCAATTTATCTTGAATTAAAGCACGCCGGACCAACGTTAGCCAATTGCTCTAATTTATTTTCCTGGATAAATATGTCTGTGTTTTATTTCCAATTGAAACTCTTCGGCTGTCAAAAAAAACACCTAATAGTTTACTAAATGGAACTTTTCAGTAAGCGAATTCACAGATTCGAACATCATGAATGTGTCAAAATTTAGTCCCACTCCTTCCATCGGATTCGGTAATCGCGGTTTATATTTTGAAATTCCTTAAGTTAAAATAGAAAGAATTATTTGTATATTAAATTTACTTAACTGACTAACCGCGATTAAAAACTTTTTTCATCCAATTTGAATATCAACGGATCCCGTTATCAATCAAATCGGTATAAGGAGTTTCTTTGTAAAGTGTTTTCCGATTAGGACTTGAAAACTTTGAACTTTCACTTGGACTAAACGCACCCTTCAATCAACGACAAAACATGCAGTAAAAATAACATTTTATCGTCAAGTTCATGTGTAAGGAACGTTTACAAATAATTAAGTATGAGCGTTTTTGGCTAAACAGGTTCGTCAAATAAATTATACGATATTGGCCTTCAAGAAACACCACTTCATCCAGGAAAAGAAATGCCCGTCATATTACAGTAAATGGCGATCATAACAGAGACATGATGCAATGTTATTTCTTTCGTCAATGACATGGACTAGACATTAAGGTACTTACGGTCTAGAAATCGCAAAAAACGCACGATTTTTCGGAATTTTTTTCTCGAAAACTTTATAAGATAATAACATTATTTTTTTTTTAAATAATGAATACATGTGTCAAAAGTACAAAAAAAATTTGTTTGTCGAATTTCGGCCGAATTATAGAGGGCGCCAACGTCGACTCTTCAAAAAACACATTTTTCCACGGCGGACAGTTAATCTCCAGATCTACTGAACCGATTTTCAAAAAACTTGTTGCAACTAGATTGTGTTTATGTATTCCAAGACAATTTACCACAATTTGACCAAAAAGTTATGAATACAAAAAATGGCCAAAAAAATTGCCAAAAAAAATTTTGTTTTTCAAAGCTCGAGATTTTTTTTTTTGTTTGGACTTTTCAAACAAATTGTGGTAAATTGTCACGTAAGAAACCTTCCTTTAAATAACCCACTTTGTTTTTTTTTTGTTTCGGTCCAGCCAATCCTGAGATTAACTGTCCGCCATTGAACAATGTATTTTTTGATGAGTCGACGTTGGGCCTTCTATAATTCGGCCAAAATTCTAAAATTTAAAAAAACAAATTTTTTATTGTACTCTTGACACATGTATTCATTATTTAAAAAAAAAATTATGTTATTACCTAATAAGGTTTCCGAGAAAAAAATTCCCAAAAATCGTGCGTTTTTTGGCGTTCTAGACCGTACTAGTACCTTAATGGTATCTACTGGTATAGTATGGTTTTAATATGCTTGTAGCAATCGACTCATTGAAAACTCAATTCGATGAACGTGTTTTATCGAGAAATAGTCCTGTCGATTAGCCAATTAGACACTGAAAAATTTATTTTCATAAGGCTACATATATTAAAACATTGGTATAAGCCAACAAACCTGCGTCGTTTAAGGAGCTCAGAGCAAATATTGAACGAGAGATAGCAACCGTTTTTGTCGAAATGTTTTTCCGAGTCATCGAAATTAGGTTTAACGAATCAACCGCTGCAAACATGCTCAGGGTGCACATATGAATGATGTCGAATTCAAACCAATAACACAATTTTCGTGAAATGTTTCTCAAATAGTTTGTCAGTCATAATACATGCTTTATTTATCGCAGTCCAAGTTGGATAGTAACTCGACTTCTAATGAACTCGATGCGGTGTCCAACTCTATCCACAGAATTTTTTCCAGCTATGCGTACATTGAACTCGCCCGTAAGGCTAGGAACGCACTTGCGATTTCAATCGCGCGATTTTTTAGTCGCAAAAATAGAACACATGAATTTAAATGAGAATGAACGCACTTGCTACCAACAAATCATGACGATTTTAAAGTCGCAATTTGTTTCATATTTCTTGCGATGCGATTGTCGTAATCTTAAATGAAACACATGTACTCAAATGGATATGCCCACACTTGCTATTTAAATTACTACGACTTAAAAATTCTAGTCGCAAAGAGAAAATAGCAAAAAGTAAGACACATGGCCTTAAATGTGAATGCACGCACATGTGACTTAAAAATCGTAGCGATTATAAAAATGAAACAAGTTCTATTTTTTCAAGCGATTTTTTTGTCGCTACTTATTTGTAGCAAATGCGTGCACTCACATAAAAAGTAGTGTTTTATTTTTTGCGATTAAATAATCGCGCGCGAAAAAATCGCAAATGCGTGCATGACAATAATTTGTAGCGACTACGACTTTTTAATCGCCTCGACAATAAATCGCAAGTGCGTTCCTAGCCTATCACCGATTTCAATATACACATTTCTTCGTGGCTGCGTTATTTTGGTCAGACAACACCCGAAGGAAGGTATGTCGAGATTTTTGTTGAGGTAAACAACCTGATTCAGCTCTTCATCGAGCCTACTCGGATTCCTGACATTGCAGGTCAGTCCGCGAACAACCTAGACTTGTTTCTTACCTTTGACCCTGATAAATACACTATTAGTCTATTATAGCCTCTAGGCACATCAGACTATTGTGTCATATCTGTAAAGCTCTCGTGTCAACAAAACCCAGTTAGAAAAAACATTCCTAAGAGAATCGTTTGGCAATATGAGGAAGCCAACTGGCACGGTCTCAATTATTTCTTCAGGAACTTTAAATTTAATTCTTTTCAGAATGAGAAACTTTATCCCGAAAAATCTATCTAACCCAAGAGAAATCTCAGTTTGATTCGAGCTGTAGAGGAAAACCGGAAAAAGTTCAAACAAGCTAGAAAGATGTAATGATCATATTCCACGAACAAAATTTTTGCATGACCAGCAATTAAGGCAAACAATACTCCAATGTTCCGAATTTGCTATTAATTCGACGCTGTCAGAAAGTATAATCACTCCTCCTGTATTTAAGAGCGTAAACGATTTTATGGGACAAATCTTCTACTTCTTTCGCACTCGTTCAGTTGCAAGAGTAATGATAATGATTTATATACACAAATCCGCTGGCCCGGATAGTATCCCTCCCATTGTTTTGAAGAGTTGTTCTTCAACGCTGGAAAAACCACTGCGTAAGCTTTTCTATCTGTCCTACTCTACTGGTCTCTTTCCGAGTGGATGGAAAACAGCATTTGTCCAGCCTTTCCCTAAAACAGCTTATTTTCTCCCCCTTCTAACAATCGTCCAATTGCACTAACGTCCCTTCTTTCCAAGGTCATGGAAACGCTGACGCTTAAGGAACGAATGACCGGCAGTATGACTTTCGTAAACATAATGTAGGTCCATTGGTGATCTAATGGTATATCTCACCGAACAGTGGCACAAATCTTTACATCGTTTTGGAGAAAGTAAGATTATTGTTATTGATTATTCAAAAGCATTTGATAGAGCTTGGCATCAAGCTCCTTTATCAAAAATGCGTGTATTTGATATTGATACATCTCTTCTTCATTTGATTAGAAACCGCTCAATATAAATTGTGTTGGATGGTTTTAAGTTTGAATTGTATAAAATATAATATTCTAGTGTACCACAGGGCTTCGTTTTGTCTCCGACTCTCTTTCTCATATTCATCAATGATCCTTTGTCTGAAACTTCTAATCAATTAAATTGTTTTGCTGACAACAGTACTCTCAGCTTCTGATATTCGTTTTCAGATGCATGTACTTGTCCTTCGGATGTGAATCTGGAACGGCAGCGTATGATAAGCTCATTAAAATCTTATCAGCATTGTCCAATGGGGAATCAATACCGTGTAGAATTTAATGCTTCAAAAACTCAATGATGTCTCCTGTCGTTAAAGCGGAACCCACCCCCCATGCCGCTATTCATGACCAGCAATTGCATTGAGGAAACAGAACAGCTTTCAGTTCTCGATATGTGCATCTTAGACCACCTTGTGTGGAATGACGCCAAAAACGCTGCCAAGTGCTTAGATTTCCTTTTACGATTCAAGAAATTTGTTACCCCTTCTGATCAGGCTGTAATTTATAAACCATATATTCATCCAAAGCTCGAGTATAATTCCCGTATTTGGGCAGGTGCTCCAATAACCCACTTAAGTCTCTAGGATAGAACCCAAAAAAGAGCCTTAAAAATGATATTTATAGAAACACAACGAAAACATTTACATTTAAATCTCTCGAACACCGCCCCCATGTTTCTTGTGATTCATTATATTACCGTTATTTTATAAACAGTGTTCCAGTGAAATAGCCAGTTTCATTCCTTCCCTTAAACGATTCAATCGTAATACTCGCGCTTCAGGGAATGCCCATATCATTTTACCCTTGAGCCCAACTTCAGACGTACTGTTAAATTCAGAGATTCTTTTTTTAGCCGCACTAAACGAATGCGGAATGCTTTACCATTCTCATTATGATATTCAAACCTTCAAAACCATCGGTATCTCCGTTAAAATCCGCTCCAATTTTCATAAGCGCTCGCAATTTGCTTAACATTTTAAGGGTAGTCAAAATCCCTTAAGTGCGTGCAAAATATAAAAAAATACTTTTAATAGAAAACATCATTGAATAAAAATATTGTTTTAAAACACTTTGAGTACAATATTTGCCAGATCACCCAAATAAGGTTAATTTTATAGATTTGATCTGCATTTACTCACACATGCATATAAAAACACCACCTTGTCTTACCATTACTTACTCAATATTCAGCTGTAAAATAATAATGCATACATATACATAGTCACTCAAAATATCAATTAAAATATGCAACTAATGAAAACTGATATGACCTCAATAAATATTGTACTCGTATTAAACACCAAAACAGTTGATTGAGTAAACTATTATTCTCCCTACATCGGCGAAAATAAAACCGAAAGCCTTTATTAGTCATTGAGTTACATAGGTAGGGGAGAGTGGGGCACATTTGAACACTTTTTGCTTTCCAGACTGATAAAACCTAAAATATTCAAGCAATTGGCCTGATATTTTACTCACATTGAACAGTGGTATTGAGGTACAATTTAGAAAAATATTTGGTCCATTTAACGAAATATTTATATTGAATTTTTATCTCCAACCAATATATGTAGGTTCTTATGTTAAAAAGCGCTCCATATATGGGGCAGCTTTGAACTTGGAAGGGGCACTTTTGAACAGTGATAAAATTTTTAACTCTTAAATTTTATTTTTATATTATTTTTTCATTAAAAACTTATCAATAAAACTCAAAATTAATGTTTTTGATATATCATATTCATGTATTTGTAGAAAGAAAACAAAAATCCGCAAAGATTAATAACAAATATTACAAACTTAAAATTAATACAAATAGGTTATCAAATGCTAATACTCGAGCTAGAATTTTGGTCAATCCGTAATTCATCTTTGAGCTTCGGATCAAATATTGGGCCTTGTGAATAAAAAAGGTAATGCTGAAACTTGGATTTTTGAGTAAAAGCTGGATTTTTAGTGAATAAAAATAAGCTTAAGCTAGCTAGTTAAAGATGTTTTCTAGTAATAGCTATTTTAAAATAGTCAAAGTTAAATTCATTTAGTTTTACCTTGTTTTCCAAGCCTAAGCTTCAATTTGTGTGAATAAAAATAGCTTAAATTAGAATATTATAGTTAAAGCTACAAAATTTTCAAGATTTTTTCGACCTGTCTAGTAAGCTTTAATAGGTCTTATTTTCAGTATTCAATAGCTCATAAATGAAACAGAGAACGTATAGACGCAGAGACTGACGGACGATATGACAAAAACATTTTTTACCTGAAACCACTACTTGCCCATAGAACAGATAACAAATTGCTTGATTAATTGCTTTAAGCTGATTAAATTTTCTCTTAAATGTCTTAAATATGTTAAAAAAAACTAATCGGGGCAGTTTTGAATATGTTCAAAAGTGCCCCAACACGCTTGTTCAAATTTGTCCATACTGTTCCAGTGACATAATTTATTATAAATATTAACTGAAATATATCCAGTAATAAACTTACCGTAATTACATAAGTTTAAAATTTATTTTTCCTCCAAAACAAAAAGCATTGTTCAAATGTGACCCACTCGCCCCTAGCTATTGAAAGAAAACGATTCAAAATAAAATTATCGTATTTATTATTATTATTGTGCCTTGTGGTAGTTTGATATATTCATTGGAACCATCTTCGATAAAGTTCAAGGGTCTCAAATTGGGTGGAACCGCATCGGTACGTAGGTACGTGCTTTCCATATCGTGTAGTCAAATTTGAAAGCTTAACATGTGAGGCATTTCACGTTCGCTTATGCTACAAACGTTATTTATGAAGCCAATCTCTCTATATTCCCAAAAAGAAGTAGAAAATTATTTTTGACTAAAATTTTCAAATTTTATTTCTTGTCCACTTTCTTGCATAATCATTACAATAAATTTTTTTTGTTTAATTTCAGATCAAATATGAGTCGCCAGTTATGGCTGGTAGTACTCGTTGTGGCGATATGTGCCACAACCCTAGGATCGACCACAGAAGAACCTTCACACAACTCACTGCAAGAAGGTGATAATCGCATCGAAATTGCATCCGAAATTCCCAAGCCCGTCAAAAAACTTTCCACACTAAAAATTAAGAAACAAATAAATGCTACAACCACTAACCGCCCCAAACCGGAAAAAGACGGATTGAGTAAAAATATCCCGCTTGCATCAGATCCCAGGTATTTTCTGCATAAAAATATCAATTAAAATATTTTCTTGTATTAATACATTGTTCTTTGAACTTCCGGTTTGACATTGTAAATTACAGGTACAATAAAATGCTACCCGAATCTATTGATCATCAGAACGATGTTCTGTCAAATACAACAGAGAAGGAAGATGACGATTACTACTATGATTATGAGGATTACAGTTACGATGAAAATTCAGAAAATAAAACATCAACCGCTAGCATTGCTGCAGAGGAAGACATGGTTAAAATACCAACAACTACGACCACAACAAGTACTGCAGCACCAGCTGTTGTTAAAGCCGAAAAGGTCTCAAAATTGAAGCCGATTAAAGGAGACGAAAAGGTCAGTTAAAGTTCACCAGGTCACTTTCTTACTAGCGCAGCGCCATGCAATACATGTTTTGCAGGCATCCATTGGATTCATCAAATTTATGAGTGGATTTTTAATTTTCTTGAATTTTATAAAATTGCAGATTACAATGAAACTCAACACCGAACAGTCCCTCGATAATGGAGACAATGAAGACGAAGACGACAATGATGATGAGATTTCTGACGAAGAAGATAAAGAGTACGATGACGATGAGGATGAGGATGATATCAGCGATGAGGAAGAACTTAGTTTCAATAATGATAACGTCCCATGTCCCAGGGATTGCGTGTGTGCTAGGAACAGCAATAGCTACGTGTTTGCCACTTGCAGCAGGTACATACATATATAATACCTTAATTCTAAAAAACTCTAACAAAATCTTCAATATTTTCAGGCTTGATTTAGACAAGCAAAAGTTCGGTTCAGGCATTACTGATTTGGTTGTGGCTGATGTTGGTCCCAAGTATCCAATTCTACTTGGCCCAGATTTCTTTGTCAAGATCGGTCTGAAACGCATCTCATCGATCAAGATATCAAACTGCACCATCGAATACATGCACGAAAATGCTTTCCACGGATTAGACGACTTGTACTCGGTGAATTTGACCAACGTTGGACTGACTATCATCAATCCAAATACATTTGTCGACAATAAGAAACTCCGCATAATGACTATTTCTGGAAACGATCTTAGTGTCATGTCCAATGTGCACTATTTGTTGAAGGTTCGTTGAGATTGCAGACCATTGTTCTCATGATTTCTTAAACAATTTTCTTTTACAGTCCGACAGCATTGAAGACTTCGATATTTCTCGAAACAACCTGATGGAGTTGAAACCACTTGCTTTCAGTCAACTTTCAAAGGTTGTGTACATCAACTTGGCGCAGAATGGTTTGAAGGAACTACCAGAGCGCATTTTCGACACAGTTGAGACCATTGAGGAAATTGACCTTTCATACAATTCTCTGAAAGTACTTCCTCGGGGCGTATTTAATCGCACTGCTCTTGGTATCCTCCACTTGAAATACAACGAAATCGCTGGCGATCTTAACTTCGGTGCTAGTGAGCTTCAGCAGCTGGATTTAAGTTTCTGTTCGATCAAACAAATTCATCACGGAATGTTTGACCAAATGACGCAATTGACCAATCTCAATCTTAAAGGCAATGGAATCACAAAAATTCAACCAGATTCTTTCTTGCAGCTTAAGAATCTTCGTCACATTGATTTGTCTATTAACGAATTGGACCAAGTATCCTCGCTGTTATTCTACAAGAACTCTGAACTGGATGATATCCGTTTGAATGATAATCCTCGTCTAAGCCAGCTGCCAACTGACGGATTCCAGAGCTACAACAAATTCTTCAATATTCGTCTATTGGATGTCTCCAACTGTGCCATTGGAGCCTTGGGGCACAAAACCTTTGCAACTATGCCAAACTTGGTCACTCTGAAACTCGCTTGGAATAACATCAACAATCTGGGTAGGGATTCATTTGCTGCCCTCAACAAACTCGTTGTCCTTGATTTGAGCAACAATTTGATCGATAAACTAGATGATTTGGTCTTCATGAACAACAATGACTTGACCAAGTTGAATCTCGCCGGAAATCCAATAAGAAAACTTCCAACTCGTCTCTTTATGCCATTCACCAAGCTTAAGGAGCTCGATGTAAGCGAATGCGATTTACACTTCTTGCTGAATGACAACAGCAACGGAATGAGCCACCAATACAAATTCTTTGAAACTCTTAGATCCTTCAACGCTTCGGCTAATCAAATCAGGAAGATCTCAACTGAGGACATCAAACCCTTCAAGAATTTGCGTACCCTTGACATCAGTCATAATCCCCTCAAATGCAATGAAGAGCTAAAGGGAATGATTGTCTATGCAACAATGAAGAATATACTTCCTGTTAAGGTCCCCACAATGGCCAACCTCGATGCTACCACTTTCACTGAAAATTCCCGACCAGTACCAGGCTGGGATGAGCTGGCTCATGAAGTCTGCAAACACAATACCGATGCCTTCAAGCCAAAGGAACAAACAATGGAAGAAATCAAGAAGGACATTCTCAAGGGCGATGATATTGATATGCAGAAACTATTCTACAGACAAGAACAAAGGGAAGAACAACAATTGATCGAGAATGAGAAGAAGGCCGAAGAGGAGGAGAGAAAATTGAAGGAGATCATCAAGATGGAAGAAGAGAAGAAAATCGAAGAAGAAAGGAAAGCCGAAGAAGATTTAGCTGAAGATACAAGTGCAGAAGATACAGAAGAAGATAATGATGAAGAAGATACATACGATGATGATGAGGAAGACAAGGAAGATGAAACAGATTCAACTAAGCCAGATATCCATGAAATGGGATTCAATGCCAAGGAAGTTGATCTTTCTAGCGAGACCAAGGATAAATTTTTATTAAGTAAGTTGATAGTCTTATTCGAGGTTTATTTTTCAATTGACCTGCAAATTAATTTCAAAGGCCTTTAAAGAGACTTGGTTGAGATAGATAAGCTGCTGATATTTGATCAGAAATGTTACACACACAAAAGAATGCAATCAATTCAGGACATCACTTAAGGACTTAGTTAGACGTTTTTTTTAACTTCATCTCAGTAAAGAAAATTACAAACTTTTTTGGAAGCCTTTTGGTCTGCTTCCAAATACTTGAAGACCTCTGAAATTATTGGAAATTTGAACAATCGATTTCTGGTCTTGGACTAATTCGAAACTAGAAGGAATTGAAAGTGTTGAAGATTTCTTTTTGATTTGAAGGCTTTTTAATACTTGAAGTCTTTTATAGAAGTCTTTTGTTTAATTTTTGAAGCTTTTTCACTCACTGGAGTCTTTTTGTACTGAGTTCTTTTTGTACTGCTTGAAATCTTTTTAACATTTTGTTTGAAGACTTTTATGAGTCTTGAAGTCTTTTGACTACTTCAGTTTTGTGTATACATACATATATGTGTCCATACTCGTATGTATCTTAAAGACTGATAACAGTTTGAAATCTTTCTTATTGCTTAAAAGCTTTTCTACAGCTTGGAGTCTTTTTTACTTCTTATTGGTTATTGGGAAGAAAGTTTTTATCATTCGTTTGACAAAAGAATCCAAAATTTTGTATTTGTTTTTAACTACGTTTTTCTTTCTCTTTCAGACAAACTTCTTCTTGATGGAGAAAATGATGAAGACGACGACGAAGACGATGATTCCGAAGAAATAATCATTGAACGTGGTCGTATTTACTACAATGGCTACACATACTTCATTCCAGCTCTCCTCATGGTGACCTGTGTGGTAGTCTTTTTGTTGGCTATTGGCAAGCTAGTTTCACTCATGATGAGGAAACGCGGTGAACGTTACCGTATGGCTTTACTTGCATCAAAGAATTCCATTGTTTATCAGAAACTTTCGGAAGATATTATCAAAACAAATCCATGCAAACAACCGAAAGTGCATAAATATTCGCCTATTAATCAAGTCTAAAAATAAAGAAAACGAAAAGAAATGCGATGAAGATGTTCTAAGCGCAACAAGAAATAGATTTTCAAAAAGTTTACATATATTTTTTTTGTCATTTAGTTTAGACGTTGTATGATAAAAGTGTTTTTTTTTTTTGTTTTGTAGTTAATATTTTTAAGATTTTCTTTTTCAAAATTTATAACAGTCTAAATTGTTTCAAAATAAACAACAAAAAAAAACGCAAAACAAACGAAGCTTAAGTTATATTTATTTGTTTAAAATTCTGTGTACTTAATTTTACTAACGAAAAAAAAAATAATTATCTTCCAAACTAATAAAAACAAACATTCCCAAAAATAAAAATTGCAAAAAAGTATCCGATCATTATTTTTAATCAACTAACACGTCGTATGTTGAAAATTATAATTTTTAATTAGTTTTAAGATAAACATAAACTCTATATATATTTTTATATAAAATAGGTATAGTAAACAAAACAAAAAAAAACCAATAAGAGGAAGAATTAATTATTATTATTGATGACCGTACAGGAAAAAATCAAATTCGGTTGGGCGGTTTGTAATTTAAAATTTCAATTTTTTTTACACAAGTTTTTGTTCTATTCAAGTTAGTTAAGTGCCATGGCCCTTAAGTATAGTGTAAACAGTTAAAGAAAATAAAATAAAAACCTATTTATAAATATTTGTTATTTTCTTTTTGGAGATATAAAAGAGTCAAAACTTAAATGAAGAGTGTGTAACTAGAAAGGGCCAAAAGTAACATGATACAGAGAATGAAACCACGCATATTTCGAAAATAAAATTTGTATTTACCATGTTTTCAAAAACTGTTTTATAATTATTATTTTAATTTGTATTGAAATAAAAAAACATTTGGCTTCCAATATACACTAGAAGGTGTTTTTATTTCGTCTTAAGGTACATTTCAACACAATATTCATTGTGGAAGTAGAGAAAGCTAATTCTAAGAAATGTTTTTAATCTGGAACACCAAATCCCTACAAGGCGTTATACTACAGTGAGGCTCAAAACATAAATTTTTATAACTTACTGATCAAAAAATATTTACAATCCGGTATGTTCTCGACATAATAAAATGCGGATATTTCGGGGGACTTGGTTTTTTTTTATATTCACACGCGGTCAAGAATCGATGAAGATCGGAGTTTAATATGCTTATCATAGGTTATCGTTACAATTCTACTACCGAAGGAGATCGAGAATTAAATGCTGAGGGTTGAGTCGTCGACAAAACAATGAAGTAGTTTAGAAGTTTTAGACAAAAGATAATTTATTAGAAAGAGAGTCGGAGACAAAACAGAACCTTGATGAACACCAGTATTTATTTTGTGAAGATCAGATTATGATATCAATGGACAAATTCTGCGTCGATACAAATCTTAAAAATCTAGGAATTCATCTTTTCATCATAGGACATGCTGAGATTCTCTTGTCACTTTCCAGCTCGTCATTTTCAAGCGCATTTTTATGATTTTTTTATATTATACGCGCACTCAAGGGGTTATGAATACTCTTGCGAGCATTTAAGAAAGTAGGATAGGATGAGAAAGGACATCGGTATCTCCTTTCTCATCCTATCCTACTTTGGTTTTGAATGTCTGCACATTGCAATGGGTGGGAAATATTGAGCCGGGTAAAGTATTCCACATTCGTGTAGTGCGGCTAAAAAAGAATCTCTCTACTTGACAGTAAGAGCATTTCTGGAAGTATGGGTATTTCGGTTGAACTGTTTGAGGGGAGTAATGCAACTGGCTATTTCACTAGAGCACTGTTTATGAAAATAGCGGTAAGATAATGATAGACATGAAACATTGCAGTGGTGGTCGAGAGATTCAAATGTTTCAGTTAGACAACGTCCAAGAGACTCAAGTGGGTTTTTGGATATGGGAATTGTACTAGAGCTCTATATGAATATAGGCCTTATAGATTACAGCCAGATCAGAAGGGGTAAAAACTTCTTGCATTGGCGGAGAAAACCTAAACACTTAGCAGGGTTTCTGGCGATGTCATATATGTGATCACTCCACAAAAGATGGTCTGTGATGCACATACCTAGAACTGAAAGCCTTTAGGTCTCCTCGATGCAAGTGCCACTCATAGAAATTGGCTTTGGGACAGGGTTACGCTTTAGCGACAGTACACAGCATTCAGTTTTCGAAGCATTAAATTCTACACGGTTTCTGATTCCCCATTGGACAGTGCTGTCAAGATCAGAATTTAATAAGCTTATCATACGCTGCCGTTGAAAGTCCACATTCGAAGGATAAGCATGTGAATTAAAAAAACGAATCCGAAAAGCTGGAGGTACTGTCGTCAGCGAAACAATTAATTGGATTAGAAGTTTTAGACAAAAGATCATTAATGAACATAAAAAACAGTGTCGGAGACAAACAGAACCTTGGGGAACACCATTATTTATTTTTTGAAGATCAGATTATAATGTAAACTGGAAGACTCTCCATCGATATAAATCTTAAAATTTAAGGAATCCAACATTTTTGACTGGAAATTTTCAAACGCAAGTTTATGATTCTATAATTGTGTTACATGTAGTTTATTTAGAAATTGTTGGAATAAGTTTTCAATGAGAGCACTATAATTTAAAAAAAATAAAAGTGGTCGTAAACGTGTCCACTAAGATTTGTGTGTGACCGCTTATTTACACACGTTGATTTTTATAGCTCGGTGTATAGGCTTGTGAGTTTATGACGACCGCCGCACAGTGTGCAACCTTGTATGGGCTGGGCGCGCAGAAAACTCCATAAAAACTCGAACCGATTTTGCTGGAATTTTCAGGCAAGATAATCAATAGCAATTAATTTCCGCCCACCGCCACTCCTTCTTTAAAAAATACTAAAAAACTTTGTTGATATTTGAGTAAGCATTAAATACAATCGTTAAAAATTTTTGTTTTTTTTTTTTATTTTTTAGAAGTTTTTGTATACACAATTTAATTAAAATCGGTTAAACTCTAATGAAATAGTCAAAAATCACAAAAATAGTTCTACAATAGGTTAGGCGAGCTAGAAAAAATGTATCAAAATTCTAAGAGCCGTTTTCGAGAAAAAGAAGATTTTCGAAAAAAAGTTTTGCAAAATTTGTATGTTTGGTACAGTTTTTTTTAAAGATACGTAAATGTAAAATTTTTTGTACATCTTTTAAATATAGTACATATTAATAAAGTCAAGTTTCAAACAAAATTGAGCATGGGATTTTCAAATTATTTTTTATATTGAGTTTTCAAAACAAAAAACTGAAATTCTTTTTAAAAATAAAAAAAAATCGAAAATTTGAATACTATTCACACTTTGTCGTACCTTATCATTAAAAAATTATCAACTTTAGTTAAACCGTTTTTTAAGAAAATCAAAAACAAAAATTAATGGTTCTATAAATAACCGTTTCTTAAATTTGTTCAACTATTGGCTAATGTTTACTTGATAATTTTTTTCAACTCTTTTTAAAAAATCTGTTTTTGAGAAAAAATAAATATTTTCCAAAATTTTGAAAAAAAAATTGTATGGCAGGTACCGTTATTGTTTGCCTTAAAAAAAAAGAAAAAACCATGAAAGAAATTGAAAAATGATATCTATCAAGTTTAAAGATAATCGGCCGAGGGTTTTAGCCTGTAGTAGAACAGGAAGGCAAACAGAAAGAATTGCGAGACCCACATTTTCGACTTCCCTATCCATGAATGTACATACAAATGTAGCATTTACATGTACACATGTGGTCATTAAAATAGGAACTCTTTTGGATCAAATAAAAAATGCAACAGTTGTTAAGTTACATACATTTTTATTCGAATGTGTTCATTATGTTGTCAATGCAACATTAACAAAATTTAATAACGGCAATTTTTATATTTCCACCAAAAAAAGTGATACCACTTATAAAAAAAGTGTAAAACAAAGAACACAACGATTTTAGTTTAAAAAAGACAGTACCTATTTTAATGACCACATGTGTACATATGAATATATCGCAAGTAAAAAAGAACACAAAATTAATTAAAATATTTTATTATTTTAAATAAGATAAAATAGTTCTAATAACCTGGAAAAATAAGAAAACTGCAGATCATCGATATACTATGCATCTGATTACTCGCTAAGAGCTAGTCACGCAACAACTTATATTAAAAGCAGCGGGCAATAGGCTCCCAATAAAAAAAAAAAAAAAAAAAAAAAAAAAAACGATAAAAAATGTTTGGCGTCGAAAACGTTTTTCCAATGAAACGGTGGTTTTACCTTTAACATTTATTCTTTGTGAAAACGAAATGTTCAAAATATTAAAATATTATGAAAATAAATACATATATCCCGCGACAAAAGTCGATGCCATGACGATTAAAGTGAAGTGATTTTAACAAATCACTGTCATTTCTATTCTGAGTTTTATTGGAAACACATTAAAGACCTTGTTAAATAGTGTGTGAGAAAATGAAAACACGATTCAAATATTTAACGCACTTTTAACAGCCTTCCGTCTTATGTCGTTTTTATTTGGCAATCCGGAATCTCTCTCCGATCCGGAATCCCAATTGAACACTTTTGTTTGCTTCTGATGATTCTGAAGTTTTGTTTGATTGTATATGTGAAACATCAAATGCGTACAATAATCAAAATCAAGAAAAATGTTTGTTGAAAGCAGGGTTGGCCGAATTGTCACTTTTTAGAAATAACTACATTTGTTACGTCTGCTACGTATTTTATGTAGTTAATGTAGTTAAATGTAGTTAATTGTAGTTAATGTAAGAAATTGTAGCATTGCTGTCAATTAACTGTCAGTTATGCATTTGAAATTTGAATTTTTAAATTAAACGTTCAGTTATTCCTACAATTCTTCATCCTTATGGTAAATGAAACTTTTTTTTTACAAACCTTCATTAGGTCATAAAAGTGCAAAATTGTTTTTTTTTTCCTTTATTATATTGAATTTTTATGAATTTATTACTACTAATATGTAGCAGACGTAACAAATTGTAGTAAATTAGGCATGTAGTTTCTTCAATAAACTACGCGTGGTTAAATACTACTTTTATATGCAGTATCGAAAGATCGAGTTGGATTAGGGTCGGATTTTCGACTCACATTTCTACTCGACACCGCTGAGCGATTGGGATCGAGTCGAACGCAGCTCATTTCAACTCAATACAGGTATATAAAGGTTCGAAGCGAGCTTAAGCTCGTTTCAACACCTCATATAAACGTAGTAAATCATGTAGAAAATGTAGTGTAGTTAATTCGGCCAACCCTGGTTCGCACAATTTGAATACCAAAAATCACAGCTGTTGAGGTTGACGTTTAAGTATATGAATGTGTGAGTGCTTCTGGTTTTGCTTCTGATTTCAAATCCAGAAGCAAATTTCTCTTCTTTTCAGAATCAGAACTGTCATTTTTTCCCAATTGAACACTTTCAGAAGAGTCCGGAAGGCTTCCGGATTGCCAAATAAAAACGACATTACATTCTCTATCGAGGCGCTTAGAACTTCGCGTCAACACAATTTCAACACCGCGTCGTTAAAAACACGCTCTGTTTGTACGAAGCTTGGATCGTCATTGTAGCTCCGAGTATTTCGTACCATTTTGGAATACAATTTATTTTATTTTTACAATCGGCTCTATTGTGGTAACCGTCGGAGCGGAACTTTCTCCGCAACGCAAACTTCGTCGGAGATTCAATTTCAGTTCGAAGTAGCTTTCATCGGAAGAAATTTTACAGAAATCCAGCGACGCATTGCGATGGATATAAATTTCAGACAGTGATGTGCTAATTAACCGATAAATCGAAAATGCGATATATTTTCGATAGTTTTTTATAAAATAAACACCATAAGCATTTTAAACCATTAAAAACCGGTGATAGAGTGTAGTTTATTGTTTATAAAAAGTATTTTTTTAAATTATAATGCGCTAGCGTTTTTAAGAAATGTAATTAGATGCACCGATTTTTAAATCAAAACTATCGAATAAAGTCCCCTTCCTATTTCCAAACGTATGTTTTTTGTTTCCATTTGAAGTGTCAAAAAAGAATAAATTGAAAAACAATATTTTATATTTATTTGACTAATAGGTACTTTAATCACAATAGGAATATATCAATGCACAAAACAAAAGATCACGAAACTTTTTTTCTATTCAAACATCCATTTGTCTTGGTCCCAATTAATTTAACTGATTGGGCCAGATCTTCACATACACAGCTACAATTCTGGTGTGCTTTTGGTGTTATCCGCTCATATTGTTGTGAACTTGTTTTTTCGTTCTGCCTAAGAAAAAAAGTCTATTATAAATAGGTAACACAAGTTAACGCAAAAATAAAGTTAATTTCTTTATTACTTACATTTTAATTAACTATTTCTCTAAAACGAAAACACTTTCCGCAACAAGAACTTGTCGGACGATTTCGGAGTAAATTTTGTTTGTATGTGTTAGAAATAAGACCATTAGAAGTGCTTCATCGCACACAAATGGCATGCGTTGAATTTCGTCGGACAGAATTTCCGATCAGCTGATCGGAGAAATACCATGAAGCAAAATGTCTCCGATTCGTAGGAAATCGGAGAGAATTCCGCTCCGACGGTTACCTCAATAGGGCCGAATATTTTTCCTTTCAAGCAAAACTTTTTCAAAACAAATATTTGTTTTTAGTATGTTTGCCAAAATAAAGTGGTTTTAGTATTGCCGATGTTGCACTGTCACGACGAAGGTTTTGGATCAACTACTCTAGTCAACAAGTTATTTGCTACAGACACAAATTTTTAACTTTCCAAAGGTTTTTGGTGTATTGAATTCAAATCCGAAGTCATAAAAATTCTATAACGACCCGTTTTTGAGATATTCACGTTGGAAAACCAAAAAAATACATTTTCCTCTATATCCGAGGTGATGTTATGACGTGAATTAATCTGAGCCCGTATCGCGTAATAGTATAGTAATCACTAAATTAATTGATTGTCGTTTTGACAATCGCTCTCTCTTTATTTCTTTATTGATATGATAGAGACAGCTATAGTCAAAATGACAATCAAAAAATTGCTAATCAACTATCACCTTACGCGATTCCACCACTGTTTCCAAATAATTTGTAACAGTTTTTGGAGGAACTAAGTTCCTTTTTTTTAAATTCTGTTTAATTCTTTCCGATATACATTTTCTTCTCCGAGAAATCCTCAGTTAGTTGCTATACGCCCTCATTCTATAAAATTTAAAAAGTTGATCAGCATGATTTTTTTCTACTCGTAATTTGTTTTGTGATAAATTTGAACCAACATTCGTTCCTGAAAAACTGTAAAAGTTTTTCTCCAGAATAATGACAAATATTTGGATCTTTCCCGCGATGATTTTATTTAGCTGTAAGAAATAAGCCTGATACTTTTAACTGCATTCTCCCCAACGTTGTTTTAATGGTTTTTAAGCGCTTGTCTACCATTAAGATAAGTAAAATTAAGACCAATAAGAAGCATCAATTTGTTTTTAATCTAAATTAATTTATTACATTTTTTTAAATGATCAAAACTTATTTTTTAAACAAAAACTGATGTATTTACAAAATGGGTTTAAAAATATGTATTTACAAAAAAAAAATAAAACTTAACATAACGTAAATAGTAAAATCATAATTTAAAAAAAGTTGTTTAATGTTTGGTACTCAAAATAAATTACTTAAAAAGAATAAAATCACAATATAGGAATTTTAAAGTGAGATACAAGTACGAGGGTATTTATAGATTTACTGACTCGCAAAATAAACATTTAATTTACATACAAAATTATTACAATATATATTAAAAATGACTCCTGCTACTTGTCCCTTTCTTCCACAGAAGTTAAATGCATTTGGTTGGTAAAAAGCGTTAGTAGTTCTTCGTCTTGTTCCTTAAATTTAATAGTCTCAGCCATGTCCTCCCAGATTTCGTTAAATTCTGGATCATAAGTGGTATAGGAACCTGTTGCGCTTGCATCTGAATCGCACATCTTACCAGCAAAAAAAAAACTAGAAAGAGAACCAATTTGTTTTTGTTTTGAAGAGCGCTCTTTTGAAACAGCTGATAAGGTGACATATCACTTCAATACAGATTAGTACAAAAAATACTTGTTTGTCTTACTCAGTCAAATTCCAGACGGAAAACAAGAAACATAGCAAAATGCAGGCGCGCAAAAACGTTGTTAATTTAATGTCAACTATTGTTGGCAATTCGTAAGTAAATATTGATCTCAACTCAGCTTTCAAAAAGTTATCTATTAATCTTAAATCTAGTTGTAAATGTCCAGCGCATTCTCAAAATTATGGATCAACAATTCTCCCAAGAAAAATGGAATACGCATTTGAGGTTTGTTGATCTGCATTAACCTTCAGACTGGGTGATTATGATATACATACATAAAATTGACTTTGTTTAGATGTCTTCTTCTACGGTGCGCTTTGGACCTGGAGTCACAAGTGAATTGGGGGCAGATTTAAAGAATCTGGGATCTAAAAATATTTGCATTATCACAGACCCTAATGTGATCAAAATACAAAGTGTCAAGAGTGCTTTTGACTCCCTCACAGCAAACGGATTAAATTATGAGGTTTACGATCAGACAAGAGTCGAGCCAACAGATGCGAGTCTTTGGCATGCGGCTACATTTGCCAAGAGTCGTAACTTTGATGCTTTTGTTGCTATCGGCGGAGGTTCTGCAATTGATACTTGCAAGGCAGCAAATTTATATGCGAATGATCCTGAAGCAGAGTTTCTGGATTATGTTAACAAGCCTATCGGAAAGGGGAAGGAGGTTTGCCAAACAATGATTGAAACGAATATATGTACATATATTGTGTTTTAATATTTATATATTTTCTAAAGATTTCAATGAAGCTGAAACCAATGATCGCAGTTCCTACAACAGCTGGAACTGGTTCAGAAACTACCGGAGTCGCAATTTTTGATTACAAGAAAATGCACGCAAAAACAGGAATTTCAAGCAAGCTACTCAAACCACAATTAGGTAAGTTTTTTATTTTGTCCAAATAAATTGGAAACTGAAAACAAATCGACAATTTCCAAAATGTATCTTGATCTTTTTGAAGTATCTTAGAATCACAAAAAAAATATATTCATAATTCGAAGTCGAATTGTCCAGCCCCAGTCCAAGAAAGAAATATGTTTTGTTGAATTAAGTCCCATGCTAATAAAAGTTTTTCTACAGCACTTATAAATTTAAAAATTTCAAGATTAAAAACTATAAACTAGTGATAACAGTGTCGTCAACTTTAATTTATCATTGATGGTTTAAAATATAAGAAAGTCGTACATCTTATTAGTCATAAGCCAACAAATGCGCTATGTGAGTTAACGCAATTGTATATAGACAAAAAATTATTGCCTGAAAATCAAGGCTTTAGTTCAAAATTTTATGTTCGGCGAATACTCATATTGATTTGATTTTTAACGAAATTTAATTCTTTTAAACTTTTGTGTGTGTCCCGGACCGACTATATGTTTCGAGATACGATTCCAAAAACTCTATGAAGTTTGACAAATATGGATATAATTCACCCTGGGCGATTCATTTTTGATTGACATAAATTCTGTTATGTTGGAAAGGGAGCAACAAAGAAAAATGTGTGCACGTTTTTGTTGGTGACCTGAATTTTTAATTTAAGATGGACCCAATTACCTTCTAATTCATCGCCGATCAAATAGAGTACTTCAGGCGATAGCGCAATCTGATAATTCAGAGAAAAATACTTCGAGAAGCTTGTGACCCATTTTTGTATGAAATTTTGGGCACACTTAAGTGATTATGACTACCCTTTACCCTAAAAATGTTTGAGGATTTAGAAGGTGATACTGATACACATTAAATTAAATTCCCAATTTTAAATTCTATTGAGATCAAATATTATTGAGCTTATCATACACTGCTATTCGAAGGACAAGGACGTGAATCTGGTACAGAAAATGAGAAGCTGAAAGTACTGTCGTCAGTAAAACAATTTAATTGATTAGGTGTTTCGGACAAAAGATCATTGATGAATATAAGACAGAGAACCGGACACAAAACAGAGCCCTGAGGCACACCAGGGAAGAGCGGTTAGAAAGGTGTATCCTATTAATCAATTCCAAATGTCGCATTTCTGATAAGGGAGATCGGCGCCAAACTCTATCAAATAATTTTCAAATATCAAGCGAAATAATCTTACTTTCTCCAATATAATGTAAAGATTTGTGCCACTATGCAATGAGATTTTGGTACCACCAGATCTCCAGTTGACTTATTGCTAAGATAGCCATACTCTGCCAGTCATTGAGAAGCTTGCGTTTCTCACGATATTTCTTGAGCTGAAAATTTATCACCGTTCCATGAAATTGGAATGAAGGGACGTAAGTGTTATTGGATGATAGTTAAAGGGGGAAGAAGATTCGACTTATTTAGGGACAGGCTGGACAAATGCTGTTTTCCATCCAGATGGAAAAGCTTATGCAATGGTTTTGCCAGCTTCACAACAATGGGAGGGATATTATCCGGGTCAACGGATTTATGTACATCGAGAACTTTTAACTTTTTTAACTGTACGAGTGCGTAAGAAGAATCTACTTGACTTATATGAGTCAACGTATGTGTAGCGAATTAATTTTCTTTATACTGCACCATCTTTTGAAGGTGGGCCTAAAAGCGAATCACATCATCTTTTGTGGCTTTATTGTATTCTTGCGTTATATCCGGTTTCTCGCTTAACAATTGGAAAAGCCTTTTGTATTGTGTTTAAAATGTGTTTGATGTTTCAGCACTATTAAAGCAAAAAATACTATTAAAATACATTAAGGTGGTAAATAATTACGACAAAAATTACTTATAAAAAAAAGTCAAATTTCCATTTCATTCAGATTTAGCCATTCCGATGCTACAACCGCTGTTAACTGTGTTAAGGAATATAGTTTAGGGAGTTCTATTCGTTCTATTATACAACTATATCTAGTAATTGTTGTCATGAGATGTTTGAAGAAAAACTTTTTTTCACATAAAAGCAATATTTAACCCATAACACAATTAAAAGGAATGAAACAACAAAACCCTTTATTTCAAACCTTCAAAAGGTAGGTATTTGCATTGAATATAGATAAAATAATTTTACCTGTAGTTAAAAACACTATTTAACCAACTGTTAACTGTTCGTGATAATACAAATTTAAGGTTCAAAAATATGTTTTGAGCTTAAGTTGTATGACATTTTCATTTTTTCTCTTGACGAAATATTAAAGATATTAAATAACTTTATTCTTCAAGTCATTTTTAATCAGCCTTATCACAGGCCCCGTCGTAATAGATTCGTAGTACGAACCCCGAAAAAGGTATCATCGCTCCCGTCGTACTAAAAAAAACTTGCTACGAAATTCGGAGTTCGTGAATAATGGTATCACTAGCCCCGAATGAATAGGAAGTTGGGCAGTTTTTTCTACGAACAGATATTTTGATCGGAGCTCAACTTAAAACGAAACACAAATATAATTAAGCGAACGAAGATAAAGGACATGCAAATAAAATATATAAAAACAATTTTTATTATTGTTTTCATGTGAATTTGTTTATATCTTTTATTTTTTGAAGGGCAAATAAAGTAAATACAAATAAATATTGGTATCCTTCCGTAATGAATCTCATTTTAAGTGTTTGTCTTCTTGGTGTATTTTCTACATTTATTACAAAGATTGCAACGGCAATGGTATTTATTTTTAACGACCAACAAAATTAAAATCAAATCAAAAGATGAACAACGGAAATTTATTTATTTTTTCACATTTTGACGCAAATCAACTGATTTTGAAACTCCGAAATTCGGAAAATGTTTTTTGATTCCGTTCGGGGCCTATGATGTAAATTTATTCGTATTCGTAGCGTAAAAAAATGTTCGGGGATTTGTTACGAGGGACTCTGTGATAGGGGTGAATATTTCGAATCCCTTCTTTCCTTAAAAAATCGCTCGAAACTACAGTGAAAGCTCTACTTGCGGACAGCTCCATTAAGCGGACAGCTCCTTTAAACGGACACATTTTCGGGAACGAACTTTTTTTTCGAAAATCTCATACAAATAACTTTCCTATAAACGGACACTCTCATAAACGGACGCGGACACGTTTTCTTGCCCATTTTAGATAGAAAACCTCCCATACGCGGACACATTATTTTATTTAGGGATTATTTTTTCTCAAACATGTAACGGAAAAGAACAGCAGATCTGTTCTAAGTACAGTTTATGTTTAATACGTAAGTGAATCTATAGAAAATCTCCGATAACCGGACGCGAAGCTCTAATAACTGGACAGTGCGATGTTATGTTGAAAGGTTATTAGGGGATTTCCCGAGTTAGTTACTGGGGGTAGTTGGTGTAATTTTGAGAGGGTATGGTTCCCTTTTTTCATCGCGTTTCGTTTTTACACACGTCATTTCCTTTCCTTCAGCTACTCATTCATCACACTCAAAAGTTTTTTGTATACCCTTAATATGTCAGAGACACAGTGTGAGCAATAGAAAAAAAGGGAAGGGTCAGAAAGGAGGTGTCGGTGTACATTGGTTTTGAATTTTTGAACATAGCAATGACTGGGAAAGACAGAGCGTGGTAAGGAATTCCACATTAGCGTAGTACGGCTGAAGAACGAATCTCTGTACTTCACAGTACGTCCGAAGTTGGGCTCAAGGGTAAACTGATGGGCATTCCTAGAAGTGCGAATATAACGGTTGAATTGTTTAAGGGGAGGAATGCAGCTAGCTATTTCACTAGAGCATAGTCCGGTAAATAACGGTAAAAAAATGTGAGGCAAGAAAAGTTGTAAATTGCCAATGCATTGGGCAACAAAAACTTATTGGTTCGCGCTTTGGCAAAAAGGTTTGTTTTTTTTTTCAGCCACGACATGAAATATTTTATCTATGCAAAGTTTTTTAGATTTAATATTGGAAAAACACAAGCTGCAGAGATTTCAAGAAATAAAGAAGATGTTCGTGGAAAATGGCAAGGTAGATCGTAGATCCAATATTAATCAGAATTAATATGAAGTTAAAAAAAAAAGTTTTTTTTTATTGCTTTCCCTTAACCGGACAGTTCTCATAACCGGACAAAAATTGGGGGACCATGAGTGTCCGCTTATTAGAGCTTTCACTGTACTAAAAACAGATAACACAGTCGTAAAATTCAAAAATCTAAACCAAGAATTTCTCTAAAACTACCGCCAATCCACATCGATTCGGAACCAACTATTTAAGAAATGAATTTTATTTTCAAGCACGACTTAAAACTTTAAACACTAACGTCATGTCTAAGCGAGCTTATCTAACACAAATCCGTAATTTTTATAGCAAAAGAGAATTTTCAACATTCTTATACAATAGTGATAACTGTTAGGTATACAAATTCCCTTCAACTTTTAAAATATAAAATGTATGCAAAAAAAACTAAAAATTGTAAACAAGGGTCTTTTATACAAGATCATTTTACGAACTACTATTTGTGTATAATAGTTTAAGACCAAACAATTTGTATTAAACTTTACTTGGAAACATTAGAAAAACTTGAATAGGACTGTAAAGCTCTCAAATTGAAAGAAGTCAAGAAGTTTATAAATTTGAGAATTTCTTTTATTTAATAATCATCGTAATCGAAAACTTGTTACGAATCCCGAAAATGAATATCACAGAATCCATCGTAGTGGAAAATCTCATACAGATCGGCCCTACGAACGGATTTAATGATAGCTTTTTTAGGGATTCGTAGAAGTCTCCGATTAGGATGGAATTGTTGATAGGGCTAAATATTTCAAAACCAATTATTTAAATTTCACATTTCAAACTTTATTTCAGGTCTAATCGATCCGCTGCATACACTTTCTTTGCCAGAAAGAGTTACTGCCTACTCAGGATTCGATGTGTTTTGCCATGCTTTGGAGAGCTTTACCGCCATCGAATACACTGAACGTGGCCCGGCACCAGAAAACCCCCAATTGCGCCCGCCATATCAGGGGCGTAACCCTATATCCGATGTATGGGCCAGATTTGCGTTGAGGGTGATTCAAGAGAACTTCCTGAATGCAATCTATCAACCAGATAATGTAAAAGCTCGATCTGAAATGCATTTAGCATCGACAATGGCAGGTGTAGGCTTCGGAAATGCCGGAGTTCATCTCTGTCATGGACTTTCGTATCCCATTTCTGGAAATGTTCGAACATTTCTACCTGATGGTTATGACACAGATCATGCAATTATTCCTCACGGATTATCGGTTGTAATTAGTGCACCAGCTGTTTTCGAATTTACATCCCCCGCATGCCCTGAAAGACATTTGGAAGCTGCCCAAATTTTGGGGCGAGATGTTTCGAATGCCAAACTAGCTGATGCTGGGAAAATACTCGCCGATGTTATGCGAGAGTACATGCAGAAAGCAAAGATTGAAAATGGTTTAAATGAACTGGGATTTAAGAGTGAAGACATCAATGCTTTGGTGGAAGGAACGTTACCACAAGAACGCATAACCAAATTGGCTCCCAGGGAGCAGAGTCGGGAGGATTTGGCAAAACTCTTTGAAAATTCAATGGAAATATATTAATATTAAATAAACTTACCTTTTTTTTATAAAATAAAAAGTACAAAACAATTTTTTTTTGTTTTAAAAAATATCACACAAACAAAAGAATAACGTAAACGGTACTATTTTGAAATTTGATTATGTTCAGACAGGTCACTGTTTTTTTAAAGACTATTCACAATAGTGGTTCATAGTTTTAAAACTGTTCTCAAATTAGACACGCTAACGCCTAGTACGCAGATCGAGAAAAGACAAATTTTATCTCTACAATTTCAATCTCTACAAAACGTTTCCAAATCTCGCGCAAAAGTTTTAAGTTGGAGAGAATAAATCTTATTTAATGTATTTTTAGTATATCTCTGGAACGGGTTGTCTTACAAAAGTCGTTCATACCTTTTTGGAATCTCCTCTCGATGCTTTTAAGAAAAGCATCAGCACCTTTCACATAAAACGAGTTTTGACAAAAATCACTTTCGGAAATACGGTGGCTGTCAAAATTTGTCCCGCAAAATAATGTTTGTATCATTCTTTTTCCTGACAAAATTTAGTGGAGACATTATGTACAGCAATTCACAATAGTATGAATTTTGCGCGCAAACTGCGTACTGCTCGGAAAAATATCCAAGACAAAATTTGTCCCAGGAAAAAAAATGTATGGGAGACAAAATTTTTCCCGATCTGCGTACTAGGCTTAAACTGTTGTGAATTCCAGTGGAATTGTATTTTGTAATTTGATCTTGTTTTTTTGATAGAAAAATTAGTGCATGGAATAGATACAAGTGATTTCAGGTAATGTTTTGAGATTTTTCTAATTGTTATATGTTGGTGTAGAAAATGTTATATATAAACTTATAAAAAAGTAAAGTTTGGACTGTTCCATCATGAAAAATAATATATTAAAGCCAGGTGTGCACATTCAATTTTTGGTTTCGCAACTGTTTATTTGATAAAATGAAACATATGGGCTTGTGTTTTGACACAAAAGCCTAGTACGCAGATCGGGAAAAATTTTGTCTCCCATACATTTTTTTTCCTGGGACAAATTTTGTCTCGGATATTTTTCCGAGCAGTACGCAGTTCGCGCGCAAAATTCATACTATTGTGAATTGCTCTTCAAAATGTCTCCACTAAATTTTGCCAGGAAAAAGAATGATACAAGCATTATTTTGCGGGACAAATTTTGACAGCCACCGTATTTCCGAAAGTGATTTTTATCAATTCTGATTTTATGTAAAAGGTGCTGATGCTTGTCTTGAGATCATCAAGAGGAGATTCCAAAAAGGTATGAACGACTTTTGTAAGACAACCCGTTCCAGAGATACACTAAAAAACACATTAAATTAGATTTTATCTCTCCAACTTCAAATGTTTGCGCGAGATTTGGAAAAGTTTTGTAGAGATTAAAATTGTAGAGATAAAATTTGTCTTGTCTCGATCTGCGTACTAGGCTAAACTAAAGGATTGTCTAAAATCAGTTCGGTATTTTGAGTTAAAAATAATCATAAATGCATCTGCACGCATATACAAATAAATAGTTGAGTTGTTTTCTATAAACCCAAGAGAGAAAATTGTTAGTGTGACTGAAATGTTGCATGTGCGCACTGCTCTATCAACTGGTGATTAAACTATTTGATTTCGATCACATATGCCAGTGCACGCCTAGCCTTATTAAGCCTAGTACGCAGATCGGGAAAAATTTTGTCTCCCATACATTTTTTTTCCTGGGACAAATTTTGTCTCGGATATTTTTCCGTGCAGTACGCAGTTCGCGCGCAAAATTCATACTATTGTGAATTGCTCTACAAAATGTCTCCACTAAATTTTGACAGGAAAAAGAATGATACAAGCATTATTTTGCGGGACAAATTTTGACAGCCGAAAGTGATTTTTGTCAATACTGAATTTATGTAAAAGGTGCTAATGCTTGTCTTGAGAGCATCAAGAGGAGATTCCAGAAAGGTATGAACGACTTTTGTAAGACAACCCGTTCCAGAGATATACTAAAAAACACATTAAATTAGATTTCATCTCTTCAACTTCAAATTTTTGCGCGAGATTTGGAAAAGTTTTGTAGAGATTAAAATTGTAGAGATAAAATTTGTCTTGTCTCGATCTGCGTACTAGGCTTAACACTACAAAACACATTAAATTATTTTTTAATTCTCCAAATTCAAACTTTTGAGCGAGATTTGGAAAACTTTTGTAGAGATTAAAATTGTAGAGATGGAATTTGTCTTGTCTCGATCTGCGTACTAGGCTTTACATGAATACCCTTTTTATTTTTCCAATATAAATTCAGAGAATATAAATAACTGACTATTGTGACTTACTTAAATTTTGCCCTCGTAAACGATTATACTCCCTCTGTCGGCGAATAATCCAATAATCTAATCGGCAAGATTAAACGTCAAATTATCACAGTCGGTGGAAAAGTTTGTATACAACACGTGCGCTGCGCAAAGGTATATTCAATTTTCATCCCAAAGAATACACAAATTTCCTTAACACAAAACTTTTTTACACAAAAGAAATACAAAAATGGTATTTTTCACCTGTAATCATTGCGGTGAATCCGCCAGGAAATCCGCAGTAGAAAAACACTACAGTTTCAAGTGTCGCGGAGCACCGAAGAACGTATCATGCATGGATTGCATGAAGGATTTTCATGGCGAGGATTATGTGGCACACACCAAATGTATCACCGAAGCTCAAAAGTATTCTGGGAAAGACTATGTGGCCAAAGAATCCAAGAACTCTGGACAAAAGAAACAGGAAAGCTGGATGGATATTGTTCGATCGATTCTCGACACCAAAGAATACAATTTGTGCGGTGCAACAAGAGGAGCGTTCCAGAAAATCCAAGATTTAGAAAATGTTCCACGTAAAAAGGCCAAATTTATCAACTTCGCAGCTAATTGTATGCGAATGCGCAAAGATCTAGTCGAAAATGTCTGGAGTATCCTGGAAAAAGAGCTGGAAAAGATGAAAGCCGCCAAAGCAGAGGCAGCAGCTGCAGCATCTCGGACAAAAGAAGAACCCAAGAAACCTGTGATTGCTCAAGTTGCAATAGAGAAAGCTGCCGAAGAGCCCGTGGAACCTAAAGAAAAGTCCATCGGTGACGTGGTGGAAACTATGCGTGTGAAAAAGTCAAAATCCAAGAAACGCAGAGTGGACAAAGAAATTCAGAATACCATTGAACAGGACGAGGAAATGGAAATACTACAAATGGTAAAGAAGGAAGTAGAGAAGGACCAAGTGGGTGCCACAATTGAGCCCAGCAAGAAAAAGAGCAAAAAGAGTACTGCATCGGATTCAGTTGCAAAACAAGAAGAAGCTAACGCTGAGCAGGAACCCACCATCACCACAACCACTCCCGACGAATTCCAATGGTCTTTAGTGATACTGTTCACAGTTCGAAAGTATGGAAACAGCATGAAGTTGGACAAGCTGAAGAGGAAAATCGAAAAGATGTATCTCAGTCGGCGGGAATGGACGGCTTTCACCGAGAAGCAACAGATGAAGTTTGATAAGAAGTTCGCAAAGTATGTCAAGAAATGCAATTTGAAAATCGAAAACAATGTTGCTCGGGTGGATAATTAGGACTAAGCTTATTTTAGATTTTAGAAGAAATATACATATGTACATGTGTAAAAACAATTTGAGTGTTTTTTTTTTGGGAAATAAATTTAGTACTTTTATTTTATGAAATATTGGTCAAGGTCTTAAACAATTGGAGGATGTGAGCGGGCTTGGAAACTCAAAGTGGATGTTGACAGAATTGTATGAGGGTAATTGGTGATGGTATTCACCAAACTGAACCCGAAATTCTTTATTCTCATTCCGCTAGGTTTTCGTTTCGAAATTTCTTTTGAAGTGAGTTGACTATCTTCAAAAAGCAACTCTTTCAAATGACATCCTTATTCGCAGGTAACACAAAAGGTCTCCAGAAACGACATTTCCATTTTTCTCTTCTCATAATATCATCATCATCTTCGGCTCGACAGCCGGGTTCTGGTTCTGGCCTCTGTCAACAAGTCTCTCCACCTATCCCGGTCTCGAGCCGACGCCATTCAGTTGCGCACCCCAAGGCTTCGGGCGTCCTGGTCTACGCCATCTCTCCAGCGCAGGCATGGTCTACCACGCTGTCGTCTACCATAGAATGTACCACAAAGAACTTTCCGAGCAGGTTCCTCTTCGCTAATGCGAGCTAGGTACCCTGCCCACCGGAGTCTACCGAGCTTAATTTTTGTCATGATATCTGCTTCAAGTACAGTTCACGATTGTACCGTCTCCGGAATCGTCCTTCCTCACATATGGGGCCAACAATTATTATTCTCCTTAAGACTTTTCTCTCGAACGCAGCTAAGAGGTCGGAGTGCCTTTTGCTAAGCACCCAAGTCTCGGATCCATATGTGAGTACTGGCAGGACCATGGTCCTGTACAGCAGCAGTTTTGAAGTTATGGTGAGATTTCTGGATTTGAAGAGCTTTGACAGACTATATTTCTCATAATATGATGGCTCCTAAGGCTACGCGTACAGTAGTGCGACAAAGCGATGCGATGCGAGAAACGTTTGCGTGCGAGAAAAATATTTACATTTATTCTTATATACGTGCGCACAGTGAAGCGATATTTGATGCGAGTGTTGCGAGTTTCTCGCATGCCTATCGCAAGCATCTCGCACACAAACTGTTCTGACCACTTTTTCAAGCGAGTTTGTGCGAGAAGGATGATTTTTTTGTTGGTTTTCACGTTCAAAGATAAAAATCAAACGAGCAAAATTTTGATATTTCAGTGCTTGTGTTGTTGGGTGCAACTTTTTGATAATTTTTGTGGCAATAATTATAAAGAAATTAACAACACAACTGCACAAAATGGCTTCTACTGTGCGCACTGTGTCGCATCTAATTCTCGCATCTCGAATCGCTTGTCGCATAGCTTCTCGTATCGCATCGCTTTGTCGCACTACTGTACGCGTAGCCTAATGTATGGCTAGATTTTGTTTGTTTAGATCCGCGAAAGATCTATTCGATAGGTTACAGCGGACTTTGTTCGTTTTTTTCCTTTTTTGGTGGAAATCTGAGGAAAATCAGAAGGCGCAGGAGGCCGCACACTACTGTAACAGGAAACGATCTGGCAATACTTTCTGAAGAAGGTCTAATAGAAGAAGACAACTATATATTAAGAGAAACACTCTTTTCAATTGAAAGTCATTTTCTACGTGTCTAAATTTAACCAATTTTTCCCTATATAATTTACATTCCATACATGCCGTACATTTTATTTGTGTTTTTAACCATCGACTAATATTTTGCGTCTTAAAAGGGTGCGAAAACATCTAACCGATGAGTCCAACTGTCGTGCCTGGCGTAAACGCATTTGGACTAAAGGCCGTAAAAACTTTCAATTGATTTAATCGATACAGTCCACGAAAACCAAAAGGGTTTTCCTTCTTAAACCATTTTTCGAAATTTTCCCAACTGTGTATTGAATATGGCTTTCAAAATTTGATTTATTGTCCAATTTTATACCTGAGTAGTTTGTTGAACTGTCAAACAAGAACACTGATATCTTCATACATAGCCAGGCTGCAATCAGAGCCATTTTGTCAATTGCCAAGAAATCAAAACTGGTTGCCGTTGCCGTAGTGAATTAAGATTGCTAGGCGAAACAAATTCAGTCACCCTTCGGTGGGTCCCGGGACACCGTGGCATTTATGGAACCTTATGTCACTGGAGTAGTACCCCTTGGCATAGTCGTTGTTGCGTTGGACTGTCATGCAGAAGGTCTTGCGTTCGATTCTCAGCCGTTGGAAAAAAATCGAAATGGCCAGAAAATTGTAGGTCCCCTCCATTCCTGCCAACAAGCCCACAGGAATGGTTGAGTCTTGAGAGTTGTAAGTCACTAGGCCCTGGTTCTGTTAGAGCTGTTGCACCACGAACTTAAGCTTAGCAGACCTCAATTGTCTCTCTTTGAATCCTTGCGGGTCATAACTCAATGGGAACCCACATGAACAGAATGGGTATCAGCACATCTGACTTATGTAGAGGGTGTCAGGACGAAGAGGTGGAGAAGGGCTCATCTCATTTCGTTTGTGAATGGCCCAGCCTAGCCAAAACTCGAAAAGATGCCCCGGAGACTAATTTTTCGACGAACTGGGTGAGGTCTCATTTTTGCCACTAAGAAGCATCCTTAACTTCATTCAGAAATCAGGATGGCTCAGCTGACCTAAGACTTCCACTAAATCCTTTCTCTTACCCTTCCATTCCTACATTACCCACATCCTGGAGAGCACAATGAATCTATTGAGATCCAAGTGAAGTGATACGGCTTGCCACTCATCACTACACCTAACCTCACCTAAGTACTTTATTTTGAGATATTTTCCAAAAGCTTGACGCGTTATATACATATGTCGTTTATATAAATTGGAAACAGTAAAGGTCCCAATATTGTTTCTTGTCGCGTGCCTTGTGCTGTGCCAACCTCGCATCCATCTTGGGCGAAGCTTTTCCAATAAAAATAAGTAAGATTATTCGCAAGCCACTGACTTGATAAATCGACTCATAAATCTGAATTTTATATCTTTCATACCCTCTCAGATTTTATTCGATTTTTATAAGTTCCTCTTGCAGACAATACAAAGAGAGTATTTTTCAAAATGCTTAACAATAAATTCAAATTTTATTTGAAAAATTCTTGAAAATCTTATTTTAAGAAACAAAAATTTATTCCGCTTCTTTCTCAAGAATTTTCTCCTCTGGTTTGTTTTCCTCAACCGGTTTTACTTTTTCGTCCTTTTTCAATTCATCAGTTGAAGTAACTTCGAGTATTTTTGAAGTTATCTCCTCACTGCCCCTTCGTTTTCCATCACGAGCCCTTCCAGAACGTCTTTCCGAATACCGACTAACTTTACGCACGGTATTAGATCGTTCCTCCTTTTTCAAACTCTCTGTATCCGAAGTGGGATTACTCTTTGTATCTAAAATCGGTTGTCCATCTTCAGCCGAACGAAGTCTAGACTTTCCAGGCTGATAAATCATAATCGATGGACGATCCTGAAATTGGAAAAAGTTCGAGTATATATTCAATCATGGCAAAGTCGTATTTACCTTATTGCGAATACGCCGCTCCTTACGATCTTCGCTTTTTGCTTCGTTTGGATAACCTCCGCTGGAACTGGAGTTACGATGCGAACGTTCGGTCCCCTCGGACTTAGGTTCAGCTGGTTCTTCGTCTTTTTCTTGAGAAACATTCTTCTGGACTACTTTTTCCTGCAAGGATATTTTTTCGAGCTTTTCTTTCACTTCTTCCATATCGACTGGGGCATTAGATTCCTTTGCATTTAACTTTTCCTCCTCTTTAGCCGCTGCAGCTTCCTGTTTATGCTTTGGAACGAATTCCTTGACATTCGAGAGGTTTTTCATGAAGCTCATCATGGCATTGTTTTCCTTAACTTGGGGTTTGACTTCCTTTACAGGTTTTGCAACAGAACTAGATGAATTTGCAGATTCATTAGGAGCAGCAATTGGAGTTTGTTGGGAGTTCTTATGTCGGTTTCTCTCCCTTCTCTCGCTGTATTTCTTTACTTCCTTGCGTTTATTCGAATCTCCTTCTGGAGGCTTGGCAATGGTGATAGGAGAGGTCTTCTCGGGTTCCTTGGCAGTCTGCTGGGCGGGGGTCTTGCTTGTCTTTTGTTCATTTTCACCAGCAGCACGCTCTTTTTCCTTTTCTCGACGTCGCTGTTCGTGTTCCTCTCGACGACGTTGATCTCTCTCAGCTCGGCGCTTGGCCCGGGAATTCTTTTTCTCTTCGGGATGATCTGCCGTGCCCCCTTCAGTCTTCGGTTTGGTCTCCTTACTCAAAGCACCCTCCTCTTTGATGGCGCTTGGGATTCCCTTGGAAACTCGGTTCCTGCGCTTCTGTTTCTCTTCTTCACGCTTGCGTCGATTGTCTTCGGTGCGTTTCTTTTGCTCCTCGCGCCGTTCCATCTTTTTGTTCATGAGGAATTGTAGCAACGGAGTGGATGTGACTTTCTTATCATCTTTTGGCTGAAGAGAGAACTCCAGCTTACACTCACTTTTGCAAGCTTCGCGGTCTTCTTCCAGCTTTTGGAGGAAATTTATGTAATGTTGTTCGCTTTCAATCGTTCCAACTTTCGGATCAGATTTTCGAGCCTTGTTCTTTGGCAATCCTTGGAACGGGGCAAATTCTACAATGGCAGAGTATTCCTCACCTTTAGTATCGATGAACACATAGCCGTCGAATCGATCCCGAAAAAGGAAGACATCCTCATGGTTTCGGAAAGTGATGTATGCCCGACATGTTGCATCAAATCCCAGAGACCAATCTGCAGCGGCATAGTAGTAGTTGTCATGGTCGGGTAGGGGATCAATTTGTTTGAGGAACTCCTCTTCGGTCATTGTTGGAGGAAGGCGACGAATGATGACCTAGAAAAACCAAATGTATTTTCGGTGTTTAGACACTCAGAAGTTCAATTACCTTTGTAAGGGGTTTGGGTTTATCTTTCTTGGCATGGCGATCTCGGGGACCTCGGGTTTTGGCAGGCTCAGCTATTTTAGCTGGCGTTGTTTCTTCCTTCGTCATTTTTTGGTAGTGAAAGTTTTATTTTTTATTGTTTTGTTGTTTGATTTTTTAGATTAAAAATCGGAGACGTGTTTTGCATTTTCGATTTCGAGCAATCAAATCCAAATCAAATGTCACTTTCTCTAGATTTGTTCGATTTCAATAATCCCCAATAATTTCTACAGTCAGCCAAAAATTATGTGTAAAGGGGGACAAAAATAGGTGTGTTTTTTTTGCAAGTCCATATAGAATTGTAAAAAAAAACGACATCGGGACTAAGCGCTTTACATGCAAATGCAACAACTACTTAAATCTATACAGAGTTAGCTAAGACCAGATAATTATCGAGCGTTAGGGGGCAGTTATAGCTCATCAGAAAAGTCCATCAGAAAAAATTTTGTCTTCCAAATTTGACCATATTACGACCCGATTTTGAGTAAAATTTTAATGCAATTAGACGAATACTTGCTTGGACTAATTTTTACAAAAAGAATTACAACATTTTGTTGCTAAATTTACTCAGAAAATGGATTTAAATATTTTTTCTGATGGAATTTAATTTTTCTGAACAGCTGATTGCCAAAACTCAAAATATATTCCATTTCGTTTTTCTTTTGTGTTCCGATTTTTTTCTGTTCCGAATGCATCAGAAAAAATTTTTCTGATGAGAAAAATTTTTTCTGATGATATGACAAGAAAAAATTGTTTGTTTTCTGACGTAAAATTATTGGTAGCTATAACCGGCCATCAGAAAAATGTTTCAGATTTCGATTGTTCTAATTTTTCTGATGGACTTTTCTGATGAGCTATAACTGGCCCCTTAATCTAAGACCCGATAAAAATGGTGATGCCAAAATAGTATTATCTATATGTTATCGATAATTTGCTCAGAGACGTCAAAAGTGAAGTTTTTGGATTGGTTGATGCTAGTCGTCAGTAAGCTGACAAATGTCATAGCGTACACAGTGCTTCCAGCTACGTGGAAAAAAAGCTCCTAAATCCCGATGTCGTTTTTTTTACAATTCTATATGGACTTGCAAAAAAAACACACCTAATATAAGTAAGATTTTTCTTTTTTTTAAGTAAACATTTAAGCCTAGTACGCAGATCGAGACAAGACAAATTTTATCTCTACAATTTTAATCTCTACAAAAGTTTTCCAAATCTCGCGCAAAAGTTTGAAATTGGAGAGATGAAATCTAATTTAATGTGTTTTTTAGTGTATCTCTGGAACGGGTTGTCTTACAAAAGTCGTTCATACCTTTTTGGAATCTCCTCTTGATGATCTCAAGACAAGCATCAGCACCTTTTACATAAAACCAGTTTTGACAAAAATCACTTTGGGCTGTCAAAATTTGTTCCGCAAAATAATGCTTGTATCATTCTTTTTCCTGGCAAAATTTAGTGGAGACATTTTGAAGAACAATTCACAATAGTATGAATTTTGCCCGCGAACTGCGTACTGCTGGGAAAAATATCCGAGACAAAATTTGTCCCAGGAAAAAAAATGTATGGGAGACAAAATTTTTCCCGATCTGCGTACTAGGCTTTAACGTGCAAAAATTTAAATCCGGCCGCGCACATTCATATTAAATTTCGCACCTATTAAATTGCTAAAATAAAAGATATGGGCTTATATAGGACTCCGCGCAAATACAGTAACTAAAAAGTTTGTGTTTTGACACAAACTAAACGATCGTATAAAATCAGTTCGCTATTTTGTGTTGCACATAATCATATGCACTTGCGCGCTCATTCAACTAAATAGTTGAGTTGTTATCTATAAGCCCAAGAGAGAAAAGTGTGAGTGTGACTGGAGTGTTGCATGTGTACGCCGCTCTATCAATAATTGGTGATTAAACTATTTGATTTCTATCTCAGTAGCCAGTGCCCGCCTAGCCTTATGTTTCGCCGTATATGAATTTTAAATAATACTTGAAGCAATATCTGCAGACATTTTCTAAAAATGTTCTCTGAAAAGGATTTTTATTTAATTATCTAAAAGAATTTGTTTTCAATACTTCAAGTGAAATTAAAAAATACAGAATCTATTAAAATTATTTTTAAAACATAAAGCCTAGTACGCAGATCGGGAAAAATTTTGTCTCCCATACATTTTTTTTCCTGGGACAAATTTTGTCTCGGATATTTTTCCGAGCAGTACGCAGTTCGCGCGCAAAATTCATACTATTGTGAATTGCTCTACAAAATGTCTCCACTAAATTTTGCCAGGAAAAAGAATGATACAAGCATTATTTTGCGTGACAAATTTTGACAGCCGAAAGTGATTTTTGCCAAAACTGGTTTTATGTAAAAAGTGCTGATGCTTCTCTTGAAAGCATCGAGAGGAGATTCCAAAAAGGTATGAACGATTTTTGTAAGACAACCCGTTCCAGAGATATACAACAAAACACATTAAATTATTTTTTAATTCTCCAACTTCAAACTTTTGCGCGAGATTTGGAAAAGTTTTGTAGAGATTAAAATTGTAGAGATAAAATTTGTCTTATTTCGATCTGCGTACAAGGCTTAATGTTCGGAACAATTATTTCGCCCGTTTAGTTTTGATACAATCGCAAAAACATAGAATTTGAGTTCTTAGCTGTAGCTATATACACGTAGACTAAAATGGGTTTTAAATATTAATTTTTTTTTTCAGGAGAACTCGATCATAAATTAAGAGTGGTCCTAAATTAATATAGTTGTATGGTCATATATTTTGACCTTTATATCTTGATACTCAATAGTTGCCGTCTTTACTATAGTAGATAGAATATATTTTGGAATTAAAAACTGCAAAAAAAGAAATATATATAATAAACTAAAATTGTTTTAAGATGGTTATTGTGAATTACGCAACATAGAATGTGTACTGTGATTGTGAATCACTTCAAAAGTAGGTGTGCAAGGTGATGGCGAAAGCCAACATACCTTAGACGAGAACTGTCATGCAATGCAAATTATTTTTCATCTAATTTATTTATTTTTCTTAATTAATACAAAACAAGTAAATAACGTTCCTATTCAGTTATTGGTTTCATTGCTCCAGATCTTGCAGGGGATGAAATCAATCCAAGAAGTTGGCAATCAGCTTCCAAAATTGTCAAGTCCTTAGATGAGCCGAGGAACTTGGTAGACAACTCCAAATCTCTAATCTTCAAGCGGACTCTAGAGCCCTTGACATAGTCACTAAAGAAAAACCAAAATACATAAATCATAAAATTGTTAATATGGTGAAGAATTAAAGAAACATACCTTCCATTCCTCTGAGGCCTTTGACAAACGCAATGAAATTTCCATCCAAAATCAATGTACAAATCATCTCCAACCACATGGAAGATTTTTCCGGTAACAACCTTTCCTTCTGGATTTCCCAACTAAATTTATGAAAATAATCTTTTCAATATTACTTCTAAAAGCAATGTAGTTATTTTTTTTTGATATTTACATCGATAAGTTTCGAGTTTCGTAACAGGGAAGCGAATGTTTGGTTGTCCACTGGTTTTTCTTCGACTACTGGAGCTGTGTGTCGTTCGAAGGCACTGGCGAAACCACCCTTTTTCTGAGTGCTCTCTTCACTAATTTGAGTGCAAAGTGGCCGGGAATTTCTCAAATAAACTCTGTTTACTGTTCTAGGTAGATTATTTATTAGGTTTTTGTTAATTTTAATGAATAAAGACATTTTTAGTGGATCCTATAGACGACTTTCGATAAAATAAAATTTCAACTTCAAGTGACAGGTCGCGGTCGGTTTCGGTAGTCAACATGACATTTGCTTGCTGTTGAGTGTTGATGTTGACAGAATTGAAATATTATAGAAGGGTTCCCACTTTTCAGAGTTTTGGAATACTTAAAACAAAAATAGTACTTGTTTGGAAAAAAAGTAGTATATTTTAAGTGCCAATAGGCGTTTTTCTTTTTTAGTTCAGAACAGAGCCTGAGTTGTCAAAAAATAAATTGTGTTTCTTTTTTAGTTTAGAGCGTTCAGAGCTTCGTAAATGTGTTTCTTTTTTCGTTCTGAGCATGTTCTGAGCGTGTTCAGAGTGCGCTCTATAAGCTCAGAATAAAATAACTGAGCAGAGTAAAATGCTAGGCATTTGACAGATGGAAATTAAAAAAAAAATGTCGACAGCTAAGTGTTCAGGTGTGTTTCAAAAAATACTCAGAGCGCTCAGAGCACACTTGGTTCAGAGGATGTTCGGAACATGTTCGACATGCTCGGACTCTGTTCAGAGCTCTATACTGAACTAAAAAAGAAAAACGCCTAATAACGCAATGAAGGAGAACTTTTTTTTTCCATTTTGACTTTTCTAGTCGTCAATACAGCTGACAAATATCAATAGCGTGCACAGTACTGCCAACCTTTCGGAAAGAAGTTGCTAAATCCCGATGTCGTTTAGGCCTATTCGGCGAGATCTTTTATTCTTCTATTCTGTTATTCTGTTATGAATTTCCATACAAAAGTTTGAGCTGTCAACAAATCTTTTATGAATTAAAATTTTGGTATTCGGCATGCTAAAATCTGTAATAAGATCTGCTAAGAAAACTTTTATGAACTGTCAAACGTTCGAACTTAAAAAAAAATCTTTTACGAATAGCATTTTTGGTATTCAGCATGCCAAAACCTGTTATGAAATCTGTTAAAAACCATAAAAGAATAAAAGACAAACTTCTGTGACTTTTATCATAAAAGATTTCAATAGGTACACAGGTTTATCAAGTAAAAATGAATATTTATCTTTTATTCGTCAACAAAATATTCTTAAAAGGAGGCAAATGAAAGAAAATATATTAAAACACATATATAAACATACATACATATAAGTAGAGTATGGACATGGTATTCCCAGAAACATATGAGGTAAAATCGTGTTTCATGGTATGGATACCAATAGTGTGTAAGAGTTTACTTTTTTGTTCGTCATCCATTTTAATTACACAAATGAAATATTTTACATAATCACAGCTGGTTAGTTATGATAACAGATTTAGTTGAGTTTCATAACAGATTTCGTTTTCGAAGTAGCATAAGGCTGTTATGTATTCTCAATAATTATCTATTATAATACTCATGCTACTCTATATACATTTGTACATAAAGAGTACAAAGAGTACACTCATTACATCACTCAAATTATATGTAACCGTTTGTTAGTTAATTAGTCATTTAAGAACCACCAAACAATAAAGACACTAGACGCTAGGCGCGCACTGGCAACTGTGATCGAAATCAAATAGTTTAATCACCAGTTGAAAGAGAACCGCACACTAGCAACTCTTTACTCACGCTCACACTCTTTTCTCTCTTGCTCTTATAGACAACAGCTCAACTGTTGTGAAGGCAATCGTTTAGTTTGTGTCAAAACACAAACTTTTTAGTTTCGAGAATCGAGTTGCTCTAAGTGCGCGGTGTCCCATATAAGCCCATATGTTTCATTTTAGCAACTAAACAGTTGCGAAACTAAAAATTGAATGTGCGCGCCTAGCCTACAGACTTTTATAAAAGTTCGAGCCTCTGAATACCAATCATAAAAGATCTTTTAAGGTGGAAATCTTGTATGATTCATAACAGAAAATCTATAGCAGAATAAGAGATGTGACAGAATAGGCCTAATTGTCCTACTTTGATAAACTTGCAAATTTCTGCCTAAGACATTTCGGTAGGTATCCTGTAATCTAATAACGAAATGAAAATTCTTTACCAGCAGTCTTTTAGGGACCAAGTAAAGTTACTTCGACTTTACAACTACTCTTATCTTGAAAAGCTTATTTATAAACAAAATACACTAGAGGCGGAATAAGCTAAAACTGGTTCATAGGAGGTTTAAAGCCGTTTTAGTATCTAAATGTCATTTTGACATATGCCATCGTGTGAAATTTACAAAAAGGAGTGTACCCATATATTTTTTCCAAATGGATAGATATTTTACATTAATAAATTATTTACATTTTTCAAATGCTCTAACGTATGGTGTTGGGGACGCAATGTCGTTGGTAATTCATTCATAGAATTTGAACTTTATACAATCCAATTTTAAATGTACCCAATTTCCAATATGCATAAAATTATAATAAAATGAATAATTATGGAAATTAGTTGGCTTTGCTCACGTTTATTTTAGATTTGTGATTTTTTTGAAAGTATATTTGACATAAGGAAATCGTAGTTAAAACGGCTAAGAAAATAATATATAAATAAGGATTTGTTTGACGTGGTGTAACCCGAAGTAAGTACTTCGGCTCGGTTTAACTATTCCGAGGTTGGACCGAGTATTAGTGAAACTTAATAAATAAGGCTTTACAAATATTAATCTTCAAATTATTGTTAAATTCGAATTATTGCATTGTAATTTTGCATATGCAGAGCTTAATTTTGTTATAAAAAAGGAGTTCAATGTATTTGTTGACTTTATTCCAAGTTGCTTATTTATTAGCTTAATGTAAGCAAATATGCCAACAAAAGTGTCTTCCTGTCTGAGAAAATGTCCTCTCATTTCAGGTGTTTTGACAAGTTTTACACAGTTTACTAAACAAAATACTAACAATTTCCAAAATAGATGTGTTTTTTTGGAAAAGTTATCCGTAGTACAGTAGGAATTTATATGAATAACAAATACAACATCCGCAGTGGATCACTATTCCTATTGCGGATGTTGTATTTGTTATTCATATAAAATTCTACTGTACTACGGATAACTTTTCCAAAAAAACACGGCTAATGTTGTTATAGGCTGTCATAAAATGACATTTTTTATAATTAGGCTATTCATGCAACGAGATAATTTTGAAGACCAAACAAAAAAGGAATATTTATTAAATTTCGGGAAGAAATTGCTTTAAATTACTTGTTCATATTGGAGTTATTCGGTGAAAACTATAACAATTATCATCTAAAGTATTGTTTTTCTTACCTTCGTCATTTTTAGTTTGTTTTGTGAAATGTCAAATTAAAAGTCACAATCTATATTTCTTTAGTTTATCAGGTTCATTTCTTCTCTTTGCACATCAAATTCGTGAGATAATTTTATCAGATTTGCAGAAAGTTTTTCCGAAACAAATTTTGACAGCTTGTATCTGCGGAGATTAAATTATCTGGCTTCCGAGGCTTATTAGAGATTTCCTACATAAATACCCTTATTATATGTTCTTTTCGACTCCGAAAGAGACTCGAAGAAAAAAAGAGGCTTACCTATTCATCTTTTATATAACGACGAACTCTTTGCGGGCTGAGCTATGGTGAGCGAATTTCTGGGGCTAACTCTATAAACTGTATGACTAAAATGAATTCCAATTTTATTATCGATTGATGAAAGGTAAAAATAATTTCGAGCTATCGAATCATGCTTTAATTTGGGATTAAGATGATATACAATGTTGAAGCTGTCAAAACACGAGCAATGTTTTGTCAGAGATTTGGCTTAGTTCACATCAATGTCGTCAATGTGCATTGACAACATCATTTATGAGCATATGAGCGACCAATATTCAGCGAAAATGACTTTTCCCCAGAGTATTGGAAAAACCGTAGGATTTCGAAAATCGTTTAACTAATGAAGATTTTGATTATGGCTCTTGATACCCGCATACCCGGGTAATTACCCGGGTACCCGAGTACCCGCACTTACGGGTATTACCCGGGTACCATAATTTCGGGTACCCGCTTTCTTGCGGGTACTCGGTAAAATCCGGGTACCCAAAACATATTCGTGTATATTTATAAAAAAAGACTTAGAGAAAGATTGAAGAACATAATTATATTATTTCTCTGCTGCTTACCACTTATTAAAGAAATTGGTTAAAGAAATATGCACGATGTTAATTGTAAATACAACAAAAAGTTTTCTGAGAATTATCTTAATATTTTTCATCATGATATAAGGATCTTTGACAATTATGTGTGAAACAAAATTGCGGCCAAATGCTCGCCACGGCTTCGGTGGCATACCTCTATCCGATGGTCCATATTTTCAATGACTCTGAGACATAATTGATCGTGATTTTTTTGGTCAGCATAATCGACCAAATGTGTCCACAATCGGTAGAATTGTGCGCAAATTTCAGCAAACCGGGTCTGTAGCAAATGATAATCCACGAATGATTGTTGAAAAGCCTATGGATCCACAAAGAGTGACTGGTTGGTGCGGTTTATGGGCTAGCGGCGTCATCGGGCCGTACTTCTTCGAAAATGAGGTCGGCCAAGCCGTAACTGTGAATGGTGTTCGCTATCGCGAGATGATAACGGACTTCTTGTAGCCAGAAGTTGAAGATATGGACATGGTCAATATGTGCTTCCAACAGAATGGTGCCACTTGCCACACAGCCAACGAAATTCAATGGCCGTGTTATCCCACATCGTGGCGATGTTAATTGGCCGACACGATCATGTGATTTGACACCGTTGGACTTTTTTCTTTGGGGATATTTAAAAGAAAAAGTGTACGTCAATAAGCCAGCAACAATTCAAGAGCTAAAGAATGAGATAATTCGGCACATTAACGACATTGAACCTCAATTATGTCTCGGAGTCATTAAAAATATGGACCATCGGATAGAGGTATGCCACCGAAGCCGTGGCGAGCATTTGGCCGATATTTTGTTTCACACATAATTGTCAAAGATCCTTCTATTATAATGAAAAATATTAAGATAATTCTCAGAAAACTTTTTGTTTTATTTACAAAAACATCGTGCATCTTTGTTTAACCACCCTTTACAACATACATAGATAACTAGTCGGATTTTGATTCGACTATGTAGCCCTGGTTAAAAATAAACAGTAAAAATAAATATAAACAGATTCATACCAACATTTTTTATTAAAAAAAGGTAAACGGATTCATAACAAATTTTTTTATTAAAAAAAATGTATCTTCATATCAAAAACATTATGATTTATGAATGCATTCCCAAACATTATATTTTATAGTGTGTTTTACATTCGCGTCTAAACTATTTTGTCTCAGAATATTTCTTTATTGTTGGGCAGAAGAGCTGTGTAAATCGTTCATTTCAAATGATCGAATCGTTCAACAATCGATTACGAAAATGATCCGATCATTTCAATTTCAATCACGATCATTTTCATTTCACTGAAATGATTCAATACTGTTCCTATTCGATTTTAATTTCGATTTCGATGATAAGATTGACTTGTGGCTTTGATAGTTCTCACAAAATACTATGTTATTGTAAGCCATACATTGTCAAATAACATCGAATGATGGCTACTTTGTACATGGAATAAAAAGTGTCGAAAAATTCAAGAAAAAGAAATTTCATTTTTTGGTTCGGAAAAGAGCAATTTTAGGTCTTTCTGCTAACATTTGGTACGAAATACTCTGTACATCAAAAATGAATTCGTCCTCTATTCCTTAAGTCATAAACTGTCAAATTACATCAAAGGATGGCTACGATGTCGATGGATTAAGAAACGTCTAAAAATACAAAAAAAAAAATAGATTTTAATTTTTGCTCCGGAAAAGATCAATTTTAAGGCTGACACTTTGTACGAATACACTTTGTACGTCATAACTGAATTCGTCTTCTATTCTTTAAGTCATAAACTGTCAAATTCCATCAAAGGGTGGCTACGATTTCGATGGATTGAGAAACGTCCAAAAATCCACATTAAACATACCGGATCCTGATAGGACAAATAACATCAGTTCAACCCAACAATTGTTTTTGCGGCCTACAATATCAACAACCGACCCGATCAATCATGTTCTTCAATGCCGAGTTCAACCCAGAAATTCTAGTCCACTATCCGTTTGGCTTTCATAATCCACATTGATTGAATCGGAACAAATGGAATCGAGTAAATCATGATTAATCGAGCCAACTGATATCGAAAATCGAGACTCATTGAAATGATTGAGATTGAAATAGCAAATCGAGAATACAGAATCGAGAATCATCTAAATGTTTGAGATTGAGATCGATTAAAATGATTGATTTCGATCATCAATACTTTTCGATGATCGGATCAAGAAAATCGAATCGATCCTGATTGACACAGCTCTATTGGACAGGCGTTAATTAATTAATAATTATTGAGAAATCATTTGGATTCTGGATATTTCTTTTTATAGAAAAGAATGTAAAGATGCAGATCTAAGAGCAATGTGAAGGAAATTAGTCAAAACTTATTCACATCAGTGTATTTTCAATAAAATTTAAGTACAACCTGATGCTTATGGATATAAAAATCACATTTCGTTGCTTCTCTGCTTCCTCTTTCTGTGAAATATTATTTTATAAGCAATTGTAGCATTTTTGAGTACTGGGTACCCGTAACACGACATTGTCGGGTACCCGCCAGTTGACATATCCCGGGTACCCGCAAATTTGGGTAATACCCGCATTACCCGGGTACCCGGGTACCCGGATTTTTGATGAAATGGGTATTACCCGGGTAAAATCAAGAGCCCTAATTTTGATCCCTCGCCAGATTTTGCGTTATTCACACCAAAAAAAATCGATTTTGTTGGCAAGAATCAAAATCTCCAAATTTCTATTCAAAGACGTATTTACACGTTCATGAAACATCCACTTGCACCCACAACAAACAAAAAATTTTTCATCCGAGATCGAAATCCCTAGAGTGTAAAGGAATAAGTCGACATAAGTTTGCTTTTTGTATCGGTCTCACGTTTTATAGTACAAATTCAATCGAAACCATAACTCAAACTTCCAGTTTCAGTTGGAAACCAAACCTCAAAGCTCAAATTACACACACGTACTTTCTTAGTACATAATACAAAAAAAAATGCATTCTGAAAATTTTTCAAACATATTTATGTCATGAAAAAAAGTTTTCTAGAAAGTTATTTTTAAAACTGTGACCATCAACCATCAAAGGGCAACTACCAGCAAAATACTAAAAACTAATTCTGTACATATACATAAGTATAACTATGACATGAAAGGGGCGTTTATATTTCCAAATTTGTTTGACAATAACCATGGGATGGTGAATGTTTGATAGATGAAAACCGTTAGCTTACAAATTTGTCAAACGTGCTGTCAAAGACCAGTTTCTATTAGAACTTTCTCATGGTGGATGTAATAGATTTCAGAAGATGAAAAAATGGAGGAAGGAAAAATGCAAACCAATAAGTTGATGGCTTTTGGACTAAGGAACTTAAAAAGCGGCCAAAATGTCTGAAAAAAATTACGGTAAATTCCGAGAAAAATTCTCTCCAAAAAATTGTATTTCCGATTACTGCCATTTTTTATTTTCCTTCTACGTTGGGTTCTAGTTGAAAACTTTTTTAAAATGAAATTTCCTTCCCGCATGACAAGCAAGCGTTCACAATATAAAATGTGCTTGTCATACCAGCCAAGTATAAAAATACTTTGAAATCCATTGAGCACGCTTGACAAGCCGCTGGAGTGGGACTTCACAATATCAAAATCAAGCTTATGAGAATGTGAACGCCCCTATAATATGAAACATGATAACACCCCGACTCCACAGGAGATAAATTCTCTCAGGATGCTCATCATGATATGAAATCTCCAATGGAGACGCGATATTTCCTCTTATGATGTGATGTCAGCGGTTTTGTCTTGATATAGATGTCTGATATGAAATTTGACAGATGGTTTTTTTTCGTACTTTTGTCTCATTATTTCGTGTCTTCTCATTTGGTTGGTTCTTGTCAAGTATTCCGTCGGCAAATATTTTTTTTTTATTTTGTAAGTAAATACATTAACGTGTCATGTTATTCATTTGTTCGTGCGTTAAGTTATGTTTGGTGTTATTTATTTATACTTTAGGTAGATGTGCATTCTTTTCTTTCCAAATATATATAATTTTTGTTAGTTTTACCTTTTGCTAATTTCTGTTGTCCGCACAAAACACATCCTGTGCTGTAGGGATAGAAATGAAAAATCATGACATAATTTGCCCAGCGCAGCGAAGCTATAAGAAAATATAGAGATAGAGATGTCAGACATTGAGTTGGAGAGACAGATATCTTGTGGAGTCGGGGTGTAATAAATCCACCATCTGTTTTTTGTACAACAGAAATCTAGTAGATCTCTCATGCTTATTAGAACCATTAAGGACTATTTTAAGACGCATTCAGATGATAGAGATAAGAGAATACGGAATCAATAAAACTTGTTATTTGTTAACTATCATGTTTTCCTCTAATGGAAGTCTATGTGATTTTGAAGCATGCATCTCTTGCACACTTAGAGTAAGTGCGGCAAATATGGCCTACCCTTAACATTTTTTAAAATAAAACCATAAATTTAAGTCTTTTTCATTTATTTTTTTCGTAAACAGTCTCAGAAATAATTTTAAGTTCAGTCTTTAGAAACTATAATCAAAAAAACAAACATTACAAAAAGTTAAAAATAAAAACTTAAAGGGACTTCATATTTGAGTTTAAAAAAATTTGCGGCTAATATGACACACCTAGTGTTAAATATGGCCTCGTTTTCGTCCACGATTCGATGTTTTTTTTTTTTAACCCTTACAGGAATAGGACAAATATCATGAGTCGTCTCATGCCCCTCAATATCATATGGATTGATAGGCGCAAGATTTTCTACGTTGCATTGAGATTTTATTGAATCAACTTCTTCTGCTGATATAAAATCGTGGTCTTTAAAGATATTTTGATCAAATGGCCATATTCCTATCGACAAAAAAACCTTTAACTGTGATCTGTCAAGTTTGAGTCTTAAGGTATGCTCGACTGAATAGCTCAATTATGTCGAAGTGTGATAAGGCTTTATAGTTGTTGATGACCGATCGTCGAGTTTCCTCGGTCAAGTACTTATTTAAGGGTCCCATAAAAGTCTTGTCGAGCGGCTGTATCTTATGGCTCAAATGCGCATGAATTGATTGATAGAATGCGGATATGATTTTTTCTTGCGAGGTCCACAAGCTCTATATTTCTTCCATGGTTTTTGACTTCGCTTAGACATTTTAGCCTTCAAAATAAAAAATTAAAATAATTTGATTTCATTCAAGCAAACGTGTCAAATATGGCCTACTGGGCTATATTACCAACACATGGGGTAGGCCATATTACCCACATTGTGATTATTTTATTCATTTTAATTTTAAATACACTTCATACATTTTTTTTTCTTAAATAATATCACACAAATTGAGAAAATACATAACAGTATTTAATTTTAGAAAAAAGTTACCAATTTAATGCAAAATTTGATATAAAAACGCTTAGATAACTTGCCAACAAATTACAACAAAAATACAAAAAACGGAATACGCCGTATATTTTCCACGATCGTCGCGCCACACACACCACAAAAGGCTGAGGCTAAACCGGTTTGAAGGTGTTCGCAATGAATTTTTTTTTATTTCGCTATAGGTTTTGGTTTGCGAAATAGAGCAGTACGCCATATTACCCACGTAGGCCATATTTGCCGCACTTACTCTATGTAAGTTGAAAAGAGGTGCCAGCATCGAACTTCATAGTCACTACATTCCATTATAGGCTGATCGAACTTGTCATTATGATGATGGGAAAAAATTGGGTCTCACAATAATGTCTGACTAAACGTCATGACATGTGATACTCGATTCATAGAAATCTCCGATACGAAAGATGTCTAGACTCAATTGAACTTTTCGTAATAGCGTTCTTAAAAGTACTTGACCTTAAGATAATCTGATGGTGATCACTTTTTTAAATCTCTATTTGGTATAAGCAGTCTTGCAGTTCTCTTTCTATTAAAATCAATTTTATACATTTCCATTATAACATAGGATTTTAATACTCGTATGTAATAACAATAAACAATTTAGTTATATTACACGTATTTAAAAATATAGGGCGAATCATCGAAAAAGTGCAAATCTTTCCTTTGACGAATCGGTAATGGTTTACTTACAAAGAACCTTTTTGCCTAAGCAGTATAATCCTCCTGCTGATTGCATTTTTAAATTCCACGTACCTACCCTACCTACCAAACACAAGTCATGCGAGTACATAACATTTGTAATATAAACATTATCTACTCCTATGCTTGTACATATTTTACTCTGGATCGGTGGCAATGGATAACGTATCCTCTCTCGAATGATGTCTGCACTAGTGCCTCCAGGATATATAATGAAACTTGTTGGCTCGTTACAAAGCAATTCATCTCATGAATTTTTAATATGTAAAACTTTGATGCAATCCCAAGGGTGAATTCAAAATCCTCATGCCCATGTACTTCCCTCGCTACAGAGGAAGTTTTAGAAATTGTTGTTTAAGTAATTTTATACAAAAGGTCCTAAGAAAAGCTTTTACTTTGTCATAGTTAATATTGGGTTAACGTTGGGCTATAGGTTAAAGTTGAGTTCTTGCTCGTCACACAAGTATTTTTTAATATAGAAATTGAAGATGCATATCAAAGAAGAAATATTTATTTACAACCTTCGAAGGTAAAATTTTGTTCAATCATCTTTCGATGGATATAGTAAGTTCATGCATATTTTTGGCGAATGCTCATGCATGTTTAAAAATTGGAAACAGAAGTCTAAGATCAAACATTTTAATAAAAAAAACAAGTCGTTCGTAATAGTAGACTATTTCAACACAACTGGATTGTACATTGTATTGTGTACTTGTTTTCGTGGTTCAGATCTATGAACATGTTTTCAATTTAGGACAGGAAGCTTTAGAAAGAAAACTCTGGTCTCCAAAAATTCTTCACTGAGTTTCCTGCCCTAAAATTTGTAAGATTGTAAAGGAAATTATACTTGGTTTAAACAGTGATTTTGCAAATTTTAATTGAATTTAGCATTATATTTTCTCTAACATTTTATTAAAGTTAAAACCATCAAACTGCTATTTTATTTATTTTATTCTTTTAGTATAATGCTTACTTCATACGACTTTTTTACATTTACAAACTTCAAAAAAAGATCGGTTTACTTTGGTCTTTGTACGAGTTGAATTGTTTTATGTGTGTTCAGAAGCAATTTATTAAATAAAACGGCCTTAGCACCTTACAAAATGTTTAAAATTAAGAACGAGTTAGTAATCTACTTAAAATTTAGCAAATTGTTAAGTAGTATACATAAACTGTTTCTATTTCATGTCGCGGAGCGTCATCTCATTCATGTTTGAGAATCTTCTGTAAGTGGACTTGGTCATTATGTGTCCATAATCCAAATTTCGTACTTTATAATTACACTAGCGGACCCGGTCGGCAGACATTATCCTGTCACACTAGAATTTTATATACAAAGATATTTAATAAGCCATAAATATACAAAATTATTGAATACAAAATTGTTGTTGTGCTAACATCATCCGAATCTTTGACACTTCCAGATGACTTAAAAGGTCTGTTCACTCAGTTTTTTGCACAAACTGTCTTTGTTTAACGTGTGTTCAGAAACAATTTATCAAACGAATGGTCTTAGCACTTAGCACTGTTTGAAAATGTTTAAAATTAAGAAACAATTGTTCACTCACTTTAAGGTTAGCAAATTGCTAAGAGTATCATGCTAAGACCTTCATACAAGGCTGCTTAAAATATTCCCATGGGAGGTACTGTTAATACCTTTTTAATGGCTTTTAAGTTGTAATGAAGCGTATGGTAAGCCATACATTTGTGCGGCCGTGTTCTTCTTAGATTTAATTAATTTTAATCTTAATACATATAAACCACTCTGTACACTCTAATCACCAAACTCAACCAATCGAGAGGTGTAATTTTCTATGATTCTTAGGCATAGTATAGGCTGAATTTGAGCGGTCCCGACTGTTATTTTGACTTTAAAAGCATTCATTTCTTGCACCTTATTGGCATAATCCTGTGAAAAATAGTTCACAAGAAATCGATTACCATGGATAGGTAGCGCTCTCCGTTGGTAATGTCAATGCCATAGTTTCTTTTGAAGAAGTACGAACAGATGATGTCGCCGGTCCACAGTGACTTTTTGTATCTTGATATGGAGATTTGTCTTTAGTTTTTGAAAAGCAGGAAAAAAATCTTATCTTCTCAATGTTTGTTTTGTCAAGTTAAATCAAAATTTCGCGTTCGCTTTTTGTACGAATGTATAACTTGACATTTAGTATAACGATACATACCAACATAACTTTATGTTAATGTTAATTACATAAAATTGAAAATTGATTTGTTTTTTAATTGAAAAGATATTGACATTATATTACTGGAACTATAAGTAATGAACTTATAAAGATGTATTATAATAAAACAAACTGACATTTAATGAGTAATTCAACTTCAACTTATCATTTTTAGTCAGTTCATGATGAGAATACCAAATACAAAAGACAATAAAGTCAGTCTTCACATGTCGCATAAGTGATCTTAAAAAACACAGAGACTACTCTTGATGATATGACTTATGTACTTGCTTTTATTTCGTCTTTTGAATTGTCTATCTTAACTTGACGTTAGCAAACGTTAACTTAATACAATATTTATGAGGGTTCGTAAATAAAATGCGCTCGTTTCTTTCTCAAATACAGCTCATCAACCAAGGGTCGTGGGAAAGCAATTGCACATTTGTACATACATAAATCATAAAAGATAACTTTACCAAATTTTCTTTGTTCACAGGACAGAAATTCATCTTTTATTAACAAAAGGAGAGATTTTATTGCATAAAAAGTAACAGGTTTTTAGTGTGCATTATATAAAGCTTATGCTCTCATATAGAAATGATTAAATCAACTTTTGTGCATTCATACCTGTCATAACTTCAATCTTATAATTTTGTTGTATACATCCGTCGCAAAATTCAGCTACACTTACTCTATCCACAGCTTCACCATCCGGAAACCGGATAACTCAAGAGCTACGTCTATTCGTGTCATAAGAAATATCAACAAAAGACCTCATGAAATGGAATACTCCCACTGAATTTTGAAGTATATTGGCATTGCAAAGAATGTATATGAATGTATGCATCTATTGCGAAAGAATTTTATTTCAGTTTTTATTTAATCGAAGAGTTCTAGAATTCCGATTATTCGATTGTGATGAAAAAGGATGCTTTTGAATTGCTCTGTAAATAGAAAATTCTTATTTTTTATTTTCCAATTCGATGTAAAAACTTCCAAAAAATACTATTTTCTTTGCACAATTTCTGCTTTCTATTGAAGATTTTATATTTTTTTTCTCAAGTTATTATTCTACTTTGTGGGAAAGGAAAGTTTTAACAAAGGTATCGGCATCAGTATGAATTTATTCAAGAAGGGCTTTTAAGGTACAGGAAATATTTGTGTCAAGGATGAGTTTGAAAAGGTATATTAGTCCTTTTGCCTGACTCGTGTGGTTTTTATTGTATGATGACCTTATCAAATATTATCCCAGAATTAGAAAAAAAACCATGCAAAGAATTTGTCATTACAATTTAATTACTTTTTGTTTTGGGTCAAAATATTATATAAAGTCGATTACAAAATCGTGTATACAAAAAAGTTTTACAAAGTTATATGTCGAATCGGTTTTCATATAGGTTTCACTTTTAAACGGCGAATGTTATCCAACAGAAATTCTCAAAAACTTGTAGATCAAGAAATTCTATTCCCGTAAAATGTCACTTTTAGTGCTTGTTGTAAATTCCAATGTTTAAATGGCGTTTTAGCAAACATACCTTAATTATTTAGTATGATAGGAACTACGTTTTGTGCGATGATGTTTCGGAGTAAAATATAGATTATTGAAAAGAAAACGTATGTCTTTATCATTTCGTTATTTAATTTAAATGTTCCTTTACAGCCCGATTCTCCACAATATCACTTATAGCTCACAAGTCTTTTGTTTTGAATTCTCCTCACAGTCGCTGCAACTTGTGAGGGTCACAAAAACGTTTGAAAATGTATTGTTCTGCTGTATACTTTCACGGACTGCGGCGATGTTATCGACCAATCTTACGTTCCTTTGATGTACGAATGGCTGATTGATTACCGAACTGATCGTCTCAAATTTTGCCACCAAACGTTTGAATCGACTGGTGGTGAAGGCCCACCACGTCTATCCTAAAGTGGGCACGACTAACAAACACTCACTTTAATAATAAAGTTTTATCAATTGTACGTGTTGTTCAATCGTATAACATTCAATGGTAGTTTGACATAAGTTACTCAATCAGATTTGACAGATATCACCAAAATAACATGGCTGCCACAGCCCGCAAAAATCTTCTCGCGCCAGTTCCAACGGTGCTGTGAAGAGTTTCGTTTCGTTGTCAGTATTTTAGGAGAATCCAAAAAAAATTTATCGAGTCACAGGAAAAAGTTACAAATGCATGTTATGGGTGAAAATCGGGCTGTAATTCAATATATTTTTTTAAAATTTTTGTTAAGTTGAAGAAAATTAATTCATATCAATGGTCATTGACCTATTTACCATTTGAAAATACTAAAACAATACAAAAAATAAAGGTTTTTGCGAATTCTACCATACATATTTGACCTTAAAAGTGAAAGTTTTCAGGGACAAAAAAGCAGTACAAAAATACCTTTTCCAGTTTATGCATTTGCGTTGTGAAAGAACTCTGAAAAAAAACTATGCAGAAACATCAAAGGAATCCATAGGCTTTCAAACTGAAACTTGTATGCTTTGTATGCGAAAAATTGCAATGCCAAGGTTTAACAAAAACTGTACACGACTAGTCGTGTTAATATGGTATACAACAGTGTCACACGTATGTAACTTAGGTACTTTCTTTAATGGTGATTGGTAATTTTGATGGGTAGTCATCGCACATATACTTAAAAATTTATATACGCCTACATAAAGGTATAGGGTGATTCCCATAAGATGCGACAATCTAGGACGTGTACGGCTTGTTAACATAGGAAAAAAATCGTTAGGTAAGAGAGGGCCTATTCCTTTCCATTAACGCACGAAGGCAAATTTATAAAAAGCTGAAAATATATTAGCACCATTATACAATATACTAAAAGCTTCTTTAAATCTAAAAATGTATTATTTTATTTTGTTTTTAAAACAAATTATTTAAAGGAATAGTTTTTAAACAAAATATTTTGAACTTAAGAATTTTAGAAAACGTTAAAAACTTCGTAAGTATTTACATATATGGATTTTTTCTGAATTTTTGTTTAAAAAAAAATGTACCACAATATATTTTTATATAACATAGAAAAACATTTTAGAATAAATATAGAAATTTTCTCAAAAACCGTCCGAGTTTGATTTCCTGTTTGTGAAAGTATTGACAATAACTTTAATAACAGTTTTGTTAAAATTGTTTTCAATAAAATGTCTGCGAAGTTTAAACCATTTAAGAGAACAATTGAGAAAAGAAACTGTTTTAGGAGAGTTTAAACAAAAGTTCTATTTCAAGATCTAGTAAATTTGACGTTCAATTGACGAATATTTTTTCAACATACAGTCACACACTCATACATTTGAAAAAACCGTTTATTACATCAAACGTAGATGTGTGCGATACCTGTCTAAAATCTTTCCACAATACTGCGATAAGGTTTAGAGCGAAAATGAATTTATCCATAATAAAAGTTATCAAACGGACGAGCTCTCAATCAAAATGCATCAATCATTTGGCATCCCTGTTTTAATCCAATACGTCAAACCGAACAGTCATCTGCGACTATCATTATAGACGGTGTTCACATTGGACTCACTTCGCCGACTTATTTTGACGTCTCTGTGTTTTTCTCATTCGCACTTCATGGTAAGAATGAGACGGGAAAGTGAGACAGGATCTTTAAAACAAATTGAAAATGAATGAATTTTTTTGACATTTGTTTTGGTGAGCAACTTTGACAGCACTTATCAAAATGCTAATGGTGTTTCAGTTTGCCTTATAAAGTGAAAGCGAGAGAAAGAAAATTCCATTTATGCCAAACGATAAAAAATCATCGAGATAACTTAGCACGATATGGATATTAAGTCAATTCGAACTATAGAAAAATTGATCCAATGAAGATTTAACAAGATATATTTCTAATCTACTCGATTTACGAAATAAATTTGTATGGTAAATCTTCAAGATTTAAAGAAGATTTATGGTACATCCACTTAAATTCAGGATTATCTCTTGGAGAAAACGTAGTATTAGGTTTGCCATTTTATATGGATCGGTTCTGTTGAAGATACGTTTCACTCATTTTCACACCGTATTTTTTTTCAACGGTGAAGCTCATTTTGCAATCGGCAGATACGTTTACAAGGAAAATTGTCGAAAATGAGGAATTGAAAATCCGCATGTAGCTCTCGAACGAATATTACATCATCCATAAAAATTCACTGTAACGGGGTAAATGGTTGTGGACCCGGGGATAAGATTTGGATCATCATCATCATCATCATCATCGGCTCGACAACCGGGTTCCGGTCCTGGCCTCTTTCAACAAGTCTCTCCACCTATCCCGGTCTCTAGCCGACGCCATCCAGTTGCGCACCCCAAGGCTTCGGGCGTCCTGGTCTACGCCATCTCTCCAGCGCAAGCATGGTCTACCACGCTGTCGTCTACCATAGAATGTACCACAAAGAACTTTCCGAGCAGGTTCCTCTTCGCTCATGCGAGCTAGGTGCCCTGCCCACCGGAGTCTACCGAGCTTAATTTTTGTCACGATATCTGCTTCTAGGTAGATTGCGTACAATTCATGATTGTACCGTCTCCGGAATCGTCCTTCCTCACATACGGGGCCAACAATTCTCCTTAAGACTTTTCTCTCGAACGCAGCTAAGAGGTCGGAGTGCCTTTTGCTAAGCACCCAAGTCTCGGATCCATATGTGAGTACTGGCAGGACCATGGTCCTGTACAGCAGCAGTTTTGAAGTTATGGTGAGATTTCTGGATTTGAAGAGCTTTGACAGACTATAGTAGGCTCTGTTGGATTTGAGAAGCCGCCCGCGTATTTCTTCTTCTATATTGTTATCGGCTGCTACTATTGACCCAAGGTATTTAAAGGATTGCACCACTTCAAATTCGTGCTCCGCTACCTTGATTGTTTGACCAACTGTTCCTCTCGCATTCGACGCCACCATGTACTTTGTTTTACCTTCACTAATGTGCAGCCCCAGATTTTGTGCCGCCTGCTCGATCTGGATGAAGGAATCGTGTACAGCTTGTTCGGTTCTTCCGATGATGTCGATGTCGTCTGCGTAAGCCAGTAACTGGCTGGACCTGTTGACGATGGTCCCTCTTGTTGCCGTGCCAGAGTCACGGATTGCTTTCTCCAACGCCAGGTTGAAGAGGAGGCAGGCCAAACCGTCCCCTTGTCGGAGTCCATTAAAGATGTTGATTGGTCTGGATAGCAATCCGGCTATTTTTACTTGGCTTGTTACGTTGGTCATGGTCAACCTACATAGTCGTGTCAATTTATTTGGGATGCCGAATTCTCTCATGGCTTTGTAAAGTTCTACCCTGGCTATGCTATCATAGGCGGCCTTAAAGTCTATAAACAGATGGTATGTTGGGATGTTAAATTCTAGACATTTTTCCATCGCCTGCCTAAGGGTAAAGATCTGATCAGTTGTTGATTTGCCTGGAATGAAACCACACTGATATTGTCCGATAACGGTTTTAGCGTATGGGGTTATCCGGTCTTGTAGGATAGAGGAGAGTATCTTATAGGCGGTACTCAACAACGTGATACCTCTATAATTGCTGCACGTTGTGACATCTCCCTTCTTATGTATGGGGCATATTAAACCTTTTCGCCAGTCTTCTGGCATTTCTTCCTGCTCCCATACGTGTACTATAATATCATGCATTGCTTGACGTAAGGCTGGCCCGCCGTGATGGAATAATTCGGCTGGTATGCCATCGGCTCCCGGGGCTTTGTTCTGTTTAAGCCGGCCTATAGCCTTCTCAACCTCTTCTATGCTTGGTGGCGGCAACATAGGGTTTTCTTCTTGAAGTAGTGGAGCCTCCACTTCTGCAGTGAGCTGACCATTTAGCAATTCATTAAAGTACACTTCCCATCGCTCCAGTATGCTTTCAGGATCGGTGATCAGATTTCCCTCCCCGTCCTTGCAGTATGTGCAGCGTGGTGTGTACTGCGTCATGTTTCGGACGGATTGGTAGAACTTCCGCGCCTGGTGCGGACCTCGCTCTCGGCTATTTTCTATTTCACAGATTAGGTTCTTCTCCCAGGCTGATTTTTTTTGTCTGTGTAGCCGTTTTTCTATTCTTCTGAGCTCTTTATATTCCTCTTCGCGTGCCCGCGTTCTATGAGATTGTTGCATTGCTCGGTACGCAACATTCTTACGTTCAGTCGCTAGCTTGCATTCATCATCAAACCAGTCGTTCCGATTTTTACGACTGCTGCCTAAGATGGAGTTGGCAGTACCAATGACAATATTCTTAAGGCGTGTCCACTTCTCATTTACGCCCAGCATACTGGCTCCAGGACTTACTCTCCCTAAATCAAGTGATTCTAGGGCGAGTCCTAACGCATTACCAAAGGTGTTACTGGTGTTTTCATTGCGCAGGGCAGCCGTGTTGATTCGAACCTGATCGGCGGATGCAATGCGTCTTCGCAAGGCAATCCGCCCTCGGAAAACCATACCAACAAGATAGTGATCCGAGTCGATATTGGCACCTCGGTACGTTCGTACCGTCATCAAGTTCGAGTAGTGGCGACGGTCTATCAACACGTGGTCTATTTGGTTACGAGTGACTCCATCAGGTGATACCCAGGTGGCTTTGTAGATATCTTTACGCGGGAACCTGGTACTCGCAACGACCATGTTTTTCGATGCTGCCAATTCTAAGACTCGAAGTCCATTGTCATTAGTGTTCTCATGCAAACTATGGGTGCCTGCGTAATGCCTGAATACCGGCTCCCGACCTATTTTTGCGTTCAAATCCCCAAGGATGATTTTAACATCATACCTTGGGCAGGCATTGAGGGCCCTCTCGACTTGTTCGTAGTAAGTCTCTTTTTCTTCGTCTGAGGACTCCTCCGTAGGTCCGTGAACGTTAATGAGGCTGATGTTCGTAAATTTGCCTCGCACGCGAAGGGTGCATAGCCTTTCGCTTATAGCGTTAAAGCCGATGATAGTAGACTTCATTTTTTCGCTGACTAGGAAGCCTACCCCGAGCACATGGTGTTTTGTATGACAGCTGTAATATACGTCATATTCTTTCTTCTGTAAAACACCATTCCCTGTCCATCTGATTTCTTGAAGAGCTGTTATGTCAGCTTTATATTTTGACAGGGCATCGGCTAGCTGCTGAGCAGCTCGAGCTCTATAGAGCGATCGTACGTTCCATAAGAAAATTCGTAAATCGTTTTTCCTTTTTCTTTGCGTTGGTTGTCGTCGTGTGATCAGTCCGTTTCCGAAGCTTGTTGTCGTTCTCGAAATTCTCTTAGTTTTACGGGACAGGGAATTAACCTGTCGCCAACCTGTGGAACCAGCCTGATCATATTAGCCAAACCTTTTTAAAAGGCTTGTTTCTAGCGGCCGCCGCGAAGAGGCTATGATCACACTTCCACCAGTCCCGAATAGTTACGGCACGTGCATGTTTTCGTATGCTACATGTTGTTCCCCCTATTCGTCTGATGGCTGACCGCCTAAGATTTGGATAGTCGACCGGAAAAGGAAACTGGGAATGGATAGGAACCGGAAAGGACATTAATTTGGACTAGGACGAATAGGTACGAATGTTTGACGAAAGGGGCGTGGGCGGTGGCAAGCTGGTGATGCACGGCTTAGCTACAGAAAAAAACTTGTATGCCAAAAAAAATTAACTATCCCACTTACTTAAGTACTGCACTTAGAGGTTATTGCAGATGTTGTTGCAACCTGCATTCTAACTCTCTTCACTCCATGGAATCTATTTGGTCAAGTTGTATACCACACTCCCTCTAAGTTTTGTTACTTAGCTAAGACATCACTCCACATGGTTCAGCATTCGCTGAAATTCAAAGACTTAGCCAATCATCTGGTCAGAACTCAATAGCTCCACAAAAACACTGTGTTGGCGTGGCTTTTGGAGCATATTTATTTAAACCAAAAGAAAGAAATTCATTTCCACAAAATTACAAATATATTAAAAAAAAATCAGACCCTTAAAAAAAGAAGGTAAATATGATTCGTTAATGCACAAAAAAAGGGTTATCCGTGGACTTTATATTTAACCCGAAAGTATTTTTATTTCTTTAGAAATTATTATTAATATGAAAAAATTGAATTTAAAAAAAAAAATACATAAATACGAGTAAAAAGGTCGAATTCACATTTACAAGCTGGGGGTGGCACGTCGCTGGTAGACCTTTAGAAGGTACCAGAGAGATGTTCAACTCCACCACACAAAAACGTCCACAGTAAATTTGGGGACCAGGCCCAGTCTCGACCGCCGCTACTCGCGAAGACAGCGTCGTCGAATGCATACGAACCTACCTATGGAGCGCTCTATAGGGGGTTGGTATACAAATAAAGTGCCACCTTCGTATTTTAATTTCGACGAGGCGAAACCAGCTTCGGTCTATCGAGCTAGTGCGTTATGCAACGTTTATCGCTATAGCCAAATGTTCAATGATATTTTTTTTATAATTAACGTGCGCTCAAGGGGATATGGATACCCTTTATATGTTAGACAATACATTAGGGAAAGTGGAGAAGATTAAAAAAAAGTTACTGATGCAAATTGGTTTTGAACTTCCGTATTTAACAATGAGAGGGAAAAATAGAGCTGGATAGAGCATTCCACATTCGAGAAGTACGACTTAAGAAAGAATTTATGAACTTAAGAGTACGTCCGAAATTGGGCTCGAGGGTAAATGTATGAGCATTTCAATAAGCGCCTAAGATTGAGACATGCGATTTCAACAGAAAGGTGCCATATTTCAAGCAACACGATTCGTTTTTTCTTTATTGCAAGAAAAATTTCATAGACGAATAATAGCGCATTTTCGTGACGTGAATTGCCAATGTTGCATTTCTTTTTATAGGGCTATACACGAGATCATAAACAAGACATATCTACTTGAAACTTCGAAAACGAATATTAATCAAGTACTGGCCGAGTTATTGCCCGATATGAGCCAGAAATCAAATTGTCAGAATAATGTCCTGCAAAACCTCCTGCGTAATGTTGTATTACATTTATAATAGTAAAACACAACCAATGTATTGAAATAAAATTTTTATCGAAATCTTAATCATAAATATATTTTTACTTGCGAGTTATAGGTACTATAAGGCAAGTTATGCATTCGTAAAAAAAATCGAACTCGAGATTTTGATCAAAGTTGACATTACGATGATAGCGAAGACCAAAAAAGTGGGTCTCGCAATTCTGTCTGTCTGTCTGTCGGTTCGACTACAGCCTAAACGGCTCGGCCGATTTTCTTCAAACTTGGTAGATATGGGTTTTAATTTTTCCCCCCCGGACGTTTTTTCTGTTTTTTTTAAGACTAAAAATAAGGGTACCTGCCATAGGTTTTTTTTTGAAATTTTATAAATATTTTTTTTTCTCAAAAACTGTCCCACAGAATTTTTTAAAAAAAAATTGAAAAACTTCATTTGGTTAAAACTAGCTAATGGTTGAAAAAAATTTTACAAAAAATTGTTATTTTTGGTAGCCCATTTTTTTCTGGGTCCATTTTTTTTGTTTTTGATTTTCTCGAAAACGGTACAACCGATTTAAATAATTTTTTTTTTTACCAAAGCTCCTCCAAAGTTTGATTACTCGTATTATTACATATTCAAATTTTCAATTTTTAATTTTTTGGATTTAAAAAAAAAATTAAAATTTTTTTTTTGGAAACTCAACATTTCGAAAACCCCATTCTCGATTTTTTTTCAAACTTGACAAATAAAAGTTTCTTAACATAATCTACAATATTTGAGAAAAAAATTTTTGTTTTATCTAAAACTAACGGTACCTTCCATACAAATTTTAAAAAATGGTTTTCGAAAATCGTATTTTTCTTTTGATTAATCTTTACGATCTATAATTTAATAAAAAAAATTTTTAATCTAGATATTACTGACTGTACCTATCATTTTTTCGAATTTTGAATTTCTCATTATCGACATAACGGATTTTAATGAAATTTTTTAAAAAGAAGCTCCTAAAAAGTTTAAAAAACATTGCATTTAAAAACTTCAGAAAAAATATTTTTTCAATTTTTACAAAAAAAAGTAATTTTTTTTTTGAAAAATTCGATATCTCAAGAACGGCTTAGCATTTTTTTTGGAAAGTAGACTTTTATTCGTACAATAATAAAATTACCAAAATTTTTTCTTAAAAATGTTTTAAAAATTTTGTACATAAAAGCTTATTTTTTTAAGGAACCACAACAATGACTTATAATTTTTGTTCTTGCATAAATTAATATTTGCATTCTGTTTTTGTCTCTTTCTACTAAAAGAATTAAAAAAATTAATTTTATCCTTATGAACAGTTTTCTCTAACAACATTCGTTTTTAAAATTCCTAGTCTATAACATAGGAGCAAGTTTGTGCCACCCAGTCGTGCATTTTATTTTTTTAATTTTGGAATCATAATATGGATGAGTTAAAAAATTGTATTACAATTGATTGGCTAATCTTATTATTTCATGTTTGATTACACTTTTTTTGCGGATTTAGCTTGCCGTTAACTTGTGTCGCTGGTAAAAAAAAGTCTTCGAATTGCCTCCATTCTATGAACATAAGACATGAGATGTACATACTCTGTCCCTAAAATACAAGGAAATATTATAATCCATTTTCAGACAAGTTATGCTACAGAAATGTTCATAACCCTACGGATAATAATCCTGCAAGCCACAATAGAATAAAAAGATAAATGAATTTGACTTGTTTGCACTATTTTCGTTATAAAACCTCTTTTTAAAGTTTTTCTTCAAAATCTCAAAAAGGCAAGACCATCATAATCTCCAAACAAAAACCACAAAAGATACGTAATTCATTTGAACAGGACATTTTTCTGTCCCAATGAGGGAACAGATATATCCATGAAAAATATCTTCCATTGTTTTCAAATAACCCATTGTAATTTTTCACTGTCAGCACCTCTTTTTTTGTAATGTTCATTTCTACAAAAGGCAAAAAGGAGACTCGATGAGTAGGAGAGAGAGTAACCATCAGGAAGGACAAAAAGCGCCTATATATCCTACAGTCCAACATTAATAACAAAAGCATCAACCTAAACAAGAAAATAATAAATAAACACACATTCACATAAATGTGGTTCTCGGTTTCTCGCCAATAGGATTCTGCACTTCTATTATTTATTTACACTTTTGTGGTGCTTCCGCTTGAGCAATGGTCAGACAAGAACAACTTTGAAATATCGCCCCTAGCTGCCATATGCAGTCGGGAGTTCCTTTGTGATGAACAAAATATAACGTGATTAGGATCTTTAATCCTTAAATATTGACACACTTTGAAGTTGTGGATTAAAATCCGGAGATAACTTTGAAACTGATTTGTATCTACATAGTTGGTTTTTTGTTTGCATTATAAAAAAACAAAAAAAAAAAAATAAAATAGATTATGAGAAAAGTTTAGGAGTAGACGTTTTCCAGTTTGTTTTTTTCATGGTATATCCTACGTACATATGTATAATATGCGGAAGGATGCTTGTGCTGAAATGGAATTAGAAAGTTTGGATGTTTTTTTAGAAAGTGTCATAGCATAAAATGTGTCAACTTCAGAAGGGATATTATTTCCAGAGGCGCATACTTGAAAGGGTGGATCGGTAAAGGATTGCTCTTACTCTTTGCTATTTTGATCTACTAAGATATTTGTAACTTCTTTCAATAGATTCAGGCTTATTAGAGGCACAATAGCCTGCAAATCACAACCATTACTGTGTTCGTACAGTCCTTCTTGGGTGCGACATAAGACCGAACTTATTTTGGTGATAGGACAAAACTCTCAAATTTTATGAGAAATAGTATTTAATAAATTTTTTGTGAATTTCCATTTGACATCAGATCCTTTATTTCACTTTACCTGCAGTAGAACTTTTTAATGAAAAATCAACAAAAAGAATTAATTAAGAATTCTAAAATGGCTTTTCATTTTTCAAAATTTCCGAAAAGAAAGGGACAAATGTTTCACCTAAGTTGGCTGTGGTCCCAAATCAGATGTTGGGACTTATGTCTCACCTTTTGAAATTCAAGTTCTAAAATCTAATTTGGGATCTATATCCAGGGGACTTATGTATGCCACTGCGCTATAAAGTACAACACAAATTACATCAACGGAATTCTTCTTCTTCTTCCTTTGCTTCGGCGCTGTTATGATCTCGATGTCGAGGGGATCATAACTCTCCCACGTATCTGCTTCACACTAGTGATCCGCCTGTGGGGTTCGCCGGGTTGACCTCAGAAATCGGCGGCAAGCCTCCCGGTTTTGTATTGTTCCATTTCTGAGGCCAACTGAATGCTAGTGTTTTTGCACTTGTTTGTACCAGGAGTGTTTCTTTTTATTCCGAATTGGAACGTTATATGATATTGCCTTTTTGACGGGGTTCTCAGGATCTCTCCTTTGAACATGGCAATACCAACTGAGTCGGTCGTGTTCAATTTTTTGGGAAATGGTATTCTTAACATGAAGGCTTCCTCGGATCTTCGTACTTCTAATTCGATCAAGCTTTGTAACTCCTGCTGTCATACGAAGCATCTTCATCTCAGCTGCCGTTAGCTTACTCTCATACTTTTTGTACATTGTCCAACATTTGTGAACCGTATGTGAGTGCTGGACGCACAACTGAAGTGTAGAGCTTTCCTTTCAGCTTAGGGGGCATTTTTCGGTCACAGAAGATATCAGAATTTTCCCGCCACTTCATCCACCCTACGCTTACGCGATGATTGATATCGTCATCACAAATAGATTCGTTATTTATCATAGACCCCAGATATTTAAACTTTTCACACTTGGGAAGCACTACTCCATTCAAATAAATGTCTGAAATAGGCCTGTGTGGATCAGAAAATGGGCAGCATAGGTATTCTGTCTTTTTCGCGCTTATGCGGTACCCACTTCCTTCTAGAACATCCATCCATGGCTCCATCGTCAGCAAAGAATAACTGATGCACTTTTGGATCCGTCACTTTGCCTTCAAGCAGGTAATCAAGAACTGTAATAAAGAGCAGGGGACTCAAGACACTTCCCTGGTGTACACCTACTGTGATTTCGAATTCTTCGGTGACTCCAGCTGCGCATCCTACTTTAGTAACTGCTCCATCATACATGTCCATAATTATCCGCACATAGGTTTCTGGAACTCCTCGTTACCTTAAGGCCACCCATATTAGATCTCGTGGTTGCCGATCGAATGCTTTTTCAAAATCAACCAATACGACATGCAAATCCTCCAAAGAATCCCGATGTTTTTCCATAATTATTCTTATACTCTGGATTGCATCCGTGGTTGACTTACCCCCGACAAACCCGCACTGGTCATCAGATAGCCTAATTATTTTTCGCAGTCGGCTACCCAAGACTCGCTCAACGATCTTCATGGTGTGTGACATCAGCTTAATCGAACGGTAATTATCACAGCTTCGAGTATCACCCTTTCCTTTATAAATTGGAAGAAGGTAACTTTCCCTCCATTGATAAGGCATGCGATCACCTCGTATAAGTTTGGAGACAAGAATCATGAGCCATCTAAACCCGATGTCTCCCATCTTTTTCCAAAACTCTGAGGGTATTTCGTCTGGGCCAACAGCTTTTCCCTTTTTGGAGTATTTTACCGCCTCACTAACTTCTTCGACTGTGACGTCGGATACTTCGCTTAAGTTAGGTGAAGCTATTGGAAAGTATAGCCTTGGAAATTGTTCGTTTAGAAGTCCGCCACAATACTGTCGCCACCTGTGAAGAATTTCGTTGTCTTCCACAAGTAGTTGGCCTTGAGCATTGTTAATGAACTTTGGCGAACAAATCTCCTGGGCATTTCTTCTTCTTTGAGCGGCTATTTTGAAGATAGTTGTGCCCTTATTCGTGTTTTGCCGTAGCTCTTGAATAGCACCAGCTGTCGGGGTAGAAATTTCATCCAGCTCCCGATACAGGTTTTCTGTATTCTTTGCTTGAATTTGGGCGCACTTCTTCTTCGCTTCTTTCTTGCAGTTTCTATATTCCACTTCGAGGCGTGACTTTTGCTCTGTATCATTAGAGGGGCACTTCCACCAAGCCTTGAAAGCCATTTTCTTTTTACTTATAACTGATTTAGCTTCATCATTCCACCACCATGTTTCTTTGCCTTGCTGGTTGTGTCCTTTTGAAACCCCTAACAGTGTTTTGGCTTTTTCTTTGCAAGTTCTCTGTAGGATATCCCACATACTTTGTGCTGTACTCTCTTCATTTCGAACTATATCGGTGTTGTTATACAGAACGTTTTGCATATTCGAAATAAAAGCTTCGCCTTTTTCCTTATCCAGATTATACCATTTGATCTTCCCAATTACATCAACGGAATTATTATCCCAAATCTTAACATCGTTTTCGAGAAAGTAAGATTATAGCCCTTGATATTTCAAAAGCATGTGATAGAGTTTGGACTCAAGATCTCTTATCAAAAACGCGTGTAGATTAATTTCTTCTTCGTTGGATTAGAAATAACCTTTCGGACCGCTCAATTCAATACAAGTTGTATAGAGCGGTTTTAAGTACGTAATTCATGAAATAAATGCTGGTGTGCCACAGGGCTCCGTTTTGTCTCCGAATCTCTTTCTTATATACATAAATGATCCTTTGTCTGAAATTTATAATCCATTCAATTATTTTCCAGATGCACTTCCTTTCCTTCAGATGTGGATTTACAACGGCAGCAGCGTATGATAAGCTCATTAAATTCTGATCTCTATAGCATTGTCAAAGGGGATACCATAAACCACGTAGAATTTAACAAATTTTAATCATAATTTTGCGCGCACTTAAAGGATTATGAGTACCCTTAAAATGTCTGGACACGGTGCAAGCGTTTAAGAAAGTTGGAGAGGATTCAAAAGTAAAAACCCACGTACATTGTCATAAAAAGTGGGAAATATTGAGTCGAGTAAAACATTTCACATTCGTGTAGTGTGGCTAAGGAAAGAATCTAAGAGTCCGTCCGAAGTTGAGCTAAAAGGTAAGATGATGGGCACTCCCTGAAAGGCGAGTATTACGGTTAAAATTGTTTAAGAGGAAGAATGCAACTGGCTATTTCACTGTTTTTGATTAGTATGAACTCGGATTTAATGTTGGACATTCAATAAACTTCAACAATAAATCAATGGAAACCTATATACAATTCTATGAACATTCACGATCCGGTGTAACTGATTTAGAATCATTTGAAAGGGGAACATTTTGTTACACTCTAACAACAAAATGTACTGTTTGAAATCTTACAAGACTTTTGCACTTTTACCATATCTTAACACCATTCCTACAGAAAAATACAATAGAGTAAAATTTGTAATTTTCTTTGACAGCTCACCAAATGTCATCTGGTACTATCAGTAGTTATTGATGTGTTCAATTGAAAGTTTTATGCGACCTCAACTCCATAGTGCGTTTCGCACAGGTACGACAGTGAGCTCATCAGTTAGATGCTGACGTACCCTTCTAAGACGCAATTATTATTTGACGATGTTTAGCGACGTTTATAAATTTCACAGCAGTAATATACTGTGAATTTTAATTTTCTAGGGGAAATTGAATAAATTCTGACACCTAGAATGTTAATGTCCGTGGTCAGACTGTTTATCAACGAAGATTATAATGATAAGAAAATTATTTCAATTTTAAGCAGAGTGATTGAATTAAATTCAATTGAAAGTTTTATGCGACCTCAACTCCATAGTTATTCATGTGTGAAATTGCGTTAACAAGTATCTTAGTTCCTTTGCATGTTGTATTTTTAGCTTCGACCATAATCTACGAACAAACCCCAAATAATACCAAATTTGAAAATAAAAAATGAGAATTGGTGTTGAGGTTATTTCTAACAATTAGGCTTGCACCTTTGGGTTGGAACACATAAGGTATGGTGAATATTAAATTTTAGTATTCCTATTTATAAGAAATTCATTACAAGGTCAATACATGCAAAAAACCTGTCGAAATTTCAGGGCACACAGGTAATAGGTAACATCTAGATACAGGCCCGGATTAAAGAAAATGGGGGCCCGGGGCTATTTCAAATTTGAGGCCCCCTAAAAAGATATAAAAACCCAAGCGAGCCAACCCCCAATAACCTGGGGCGCTATAGTCCAGTCAAATTAAATTAATTAATTCGAAATATCTACAAAAAATATTGCGTCGAATTTTTTTTTGTTTCTTAAAGAGTACCTATTGGAGAGTGTAAATCCAAAAAGTTCGAACGAAAAGCGCCCATGCGTTGTCCGCCATTTTGAAAAAGGCTTTGGAAAGCGTGAACTCGATTTTCTCGGCTCCTATCATATATAGAGCAGTATTTTTTTGTAGGTTTGTACGTTAAAATATCTTTTTTAACTTTTGTTGAGAACAAAATTTTAAACCTCTTTCCAAAAAAAAGTTATCGACGAAAAACTGTCGAGATTTTGAAGTAAAAAATGGTTTTTAACGTTTATCTCGCCTCATGGTCATCTGATCGAAAAAATACTTAAGTTGTTTTTTATAGACCACTTTATTTCCTACATTTTGGTATATTCAAATCTTATTTGCGACAAAAACTGTAGGAAATATAACCTGTCGAAATGGCCAATATCCTGCGAAAATTAAAAAAAAAAAAAGAAATTTACTCAAGTTTGAAAATTTTCAAATTTGACTATGTTCATTATGAAATTTAAAGAAACAGTTCAAACTCTTTTCCACAACGCCACCGAGGTAGAGTTACGGCGCATTTTTTTTAATGTGGTGCCCCAGGAGGTATAATCAACGATTCAATCGTTTTCGTTTCTATATCAGCCTATCGATGGCTCAATGTACAATGTGGCATAGTTTTTTCAACTTAAGTATTTTTTCGATCAGATGAACATGAGGCGAGATAAACGTTAAAAACCATTTTTTACTTCAAAATCTCGACAGTTTTTCGTCGATAACTTTTTTTTGGAAAGAGGTTTCAAGTTTTTTTCTCAGCAGAAGTTAAAGAAGATATTTTAACGTACAAACCTACAAAAAAATACTGCTCTATATATGATAGGAGCCGAGAAAATCGAGTTTACGCTTTCCAAAGCCTTTTTCAAAATGGCGGACGAAATGGGCGCTTTTTGTTCGAACTTTTTGAATTTACACTCTCCAATAGGTACTCTATAAGAAACAAAAAAAAAATTCGACGCAGTATTTTTTTGTAGATACAAAATACTAATTTGACTGGACTACTAGGAGTCCACGCTCTCAGAGACGATGCGTCGAGGAGTTGACGCATCAAAAATCCAAGAAGCTATCCCCCAAGTGCTCCAACCCCCGATAAGATTAAGAATTTTTGACACCCGGGGCTAATTATTTATCAGGGGCTCCTTTTTTTGACGTTTTTGAAAAATTAAATGTGTTCATTTCGCAATCGCAAATAAAACATCGTAAACCCAAAAGCGTTAAACCCACATAACCCAATTCGTAATTAATCCAAAAACCATGAACTCAAAACCGTCAGATTCTTTCTTTTTGATTATTCAAAACTCTAAAAATTACAAGTAACAAATTATGTAGGAATTAGGATTTATTAGATTGAATGAGTAATTATAAATTATAAATAATAGATATGGGTTTATCCGTGCAAATTTTAACTTTTGCCATGCGTCGAAATATATAGACATAATTATTAAATATTCAGGTTTTGGAACTTATAATATTATATATATCATTGAGTTTTAACTATTCAATTTATAAAATGAACCATCGAGATAGTGCGAAAGTGTTTGTAATCGAAAAAATCATCGAATATTGAGACTTTTGGCTGCGTGCGTGGATAATTAACGTTTTGTATTATTGCATACAATTTTTGTTTTTTTCAGATAAATGAAGGTCGAAATTAATTGAAATCATTCATTTCGAGTGCGTGCCTTCCTTATAAATAATCCTATATGATATAAATTTTAGAAAAAAAACTGCCATGCGTGATTTTTCGTAAATCTTTAATTGTCACAAATTTTCGTGTCTATTTTTTTAACATTGATCATGGGGCATTTTTGTATGGTCTGCATCATTAGATAAGCTATCTAGAGTAAAAAAAACTTTGGCTTCAATGCGTGCTTCATTATGTACAAATTTTATGAAGTTAACAAAACGAACGTAAAAAACGTAACTGTTTCAAAAAAGGCACATTTTTTACTAGCACACCAAAGCATTGTTTGATTATACCCTTACAATGAGCGTAATTTAAACTGTAGAAACTATAAAAAAAAATGGTAAAAGTGTTAAACAAATAAGTTTGAAAACAGAAGCTGTGAAGATTAAAAATAAAAACCAAATCAATTAACTCGGTGTTTAAAATAAATTATTTTAAATTCATTTTTCTATACTTTATACCTTTATACTCTTCAACAAACAATACATATGAGTTATTTTGAAGTTTTTTATTTATTCGTGGTCTATAATTGAAGAAAAACTCAAATTTACATGCGTGCCTTAATATTTTTTTTTGTTTTTTTCAAACTCAAGAAGTTAAAATTTACAGGGATAAGCCCATATACGTAAAGTTGAATTTTGCACACGGGAGCGTTTCGGAAAATTCAACTTTACGTACGTTGTGTCGAAAAATACGATTCAATACTTCTGCGGCAAAATTTGTATCGCCATATTTCGCTTGTTAATCTCAAAACGGACTCGCGGAAATTAACAATTCTAAATTTTACCACACTAGTATCATTTTGTTTTTCAATCTGGCAACCCTTTGCTGAATTAGGCAGCATAGATTTAATATTTTTTGAGTTTATAGTTTTGGGTTAATAGCGACTTGGGCTATGTGGGTTTGACTTTTTGGAGACTATAGCGAGTTGAGCTATGTGGGTTTAAAGTTTATGGGATTAATTGCGAGTTGGGCTATATGGGTTAACGTTTTTGGGGTATATAGCTTTCGAGTTTGGATTTTGTGGGGTCAGCTAATTTTGGTTTTTATTTTTGGGGTTTATTAGATTGTACAGTTTGAATACCGTGATTTTACCGATAAAATTTCTTAATGGGATGGGGCCCTCGTTTCCGCGGGGCCCAGGGCTTCAGTCCCCTCTAGCCCCCCTATTAATCCGGGCCTGTCTAGATATGGTATTTTTGGAATCTTATAATTAATATAATTTAATTGTTTTATAACTTAGAAAAAAAACTCCCCATCACTCAGAAGAAAATTTATATCCGCGCCTGCACTTTACTTTTTTGGCTTAGTATCAAGGTTTCAACTAATTCATATTCAGAGTTTCTTCTACAGAAATTTGATATAGTTATTTACCCAGCGTCTCTTAGAATTTCACATTTGGGTCCATTCAAAAGCAGCCTTGTTTGTGTTTCCTCTTTTTTCCCATTGAATATTATAGGATTTATAAACTTTTGTAGGTTGGTTTTTGCTTTCACGTTTCTCATTTTTTTTTGTTATATAAGTATTTAAACCAATGTAAACCTTGTATGTAAACATCAGGAAGTATTTTGGGATACAAACAGAATTTAATTAAGTTGGTATACTTTACCCAGTCCATAGATCCTCATTACCATGATTTGCATAGAAAAAAATCATGCACACCACATTGCCTAACTACCTTGTCGACCAAAGGTGCTGTTTATGCGGAAAATAAATTCAGCATGGTGAGGTATAAATGTGTTCATTAGTAATTCGTTCATGGAAACTGATGTGGCTAGGAAACGTGTAAAATCAAACATTGAGTAAAGCATTTTTTAAAGATGGAAACTAAGTGTAATGGATATATTGAGGTCCGAGCGAGGTAATGCGGTTTGCCTCATCATCATTCCTTTTAACCGAATCTAACTTACGCAGTTAAGTTACGCAGTTACGCAGCAGAGACAGTTATTTGGGTTGGGAAAGATGATGAAATATTTTTTTTGGGTTTTGAATGCATTATGATATACTATTAACATTATTTAAATACTGAAAATATAAATATATACAAGAACCAAAATTATAAATATTTGGTGCATTTAGATACATTTTTATGTATACATATAAATTTTAAAACATTTTTATAAAAAGCTTATATAGTACGCCACCCAAACGTCTTTATTATTTATAAAAAATTGATTTCAAACAAATTTATTAACTTGTTTTTGAAATATTTAATTTTCCAAAATTCAGGAGTATCGAGAAAAAATTAAAATCCAATAGTATTTTTTCGAAAATTTAAATACCCATTGCTCTTCAAACTTTTAAGGAGCTTTGCCATAAGAAATTGATCAAAATCAGGTGTATCATTTTTGAGAAAATCGAAAACAAAAAAAAAATTGATTAATAAACATTCTCTGGATTTTTTTGATCATTTTTTAAAAATTAGTAATAAAAATGCTATATGAAATTTCGAATAAAAAAAGTACGCTACCGTTATTTTTGGTCCTAATAAAAAAAAAGTTTTGGGAAAACACAAAAATGCCATCTGCCAAGTTTAAAGAAAATCAGCCGAGTTGAATCTGTAGTCGAATGGAGAGGAATTGAGAGGCCCAATTTTTTAGTCCCTATCAAGTCAAGTCTGATCAAATATTGACTTAGAATTTTTTTTACGAATAAATAACTTGGCGACAAACGGTAGGATTCAAAAAACAAACTTCTTCTTCTAGTATGGTCAATATAGACATTTAAAATAACAAAAATTCCCGGAAAGCCAAATATTGGTGGAGAGCTGGGGTTTACCATTACAAATAAAGTCTTAAAAATCCTCATCGATCCTATGTGTGCTAAAAAAGTTATTGGGGGGTCAAAGGTTAAAATTTGAGGTTTTTTGGATTTTTCTCGAAAATGGTAAGTTTTCTCAAAAAAAAACCTCAGACCAAAGTTGTAGATCTTAAAATTCTCTACAAAAATGGTCCTAATAATTTTTTTCCTAAGAGTTACCATTCGCGAGATATCGAGATTCTAAGAGTCAAATTATACATGATATTCACACATTTCCACGCCACCTGTGAGGTAGTGTACTCGGCGCGTTTTTTTTTACCGTGGTGCCCCCTGTAGGCCTACTCCACTAATAATTGTCATGACAATTTTAAGATAATTTAAGGGAACAATACCCGTCAAGTTCTAGATAATAAGGTAATATTATTGATATTGATTAATGATTATTGATTATTGGGTTAACTATTGTTTTGATTTTTTTAGATATTTTAATCATATTCATGCTCTTGAAAGTCTACTTCAACAATCATGTCTTCTTCGATTTCTTCTCCTTCCTCTTCCTCTTTCAGTTATTTGAAAAGACAGTTAGTCCCTAACTGAATCCTCTCTAGCCACGTGGCCTTAAAAAAGATCTGGCTATTTTATTGTCCGTATGAATTAGCCCCTTACCCCTTATCACTTTTCGATGCAGCTGGAATGCTTAAAACAACAAAGTCAGCAATTTATGATTGCTTTCAATCAGTCAATACTGAGGTTGATCGCACAAACGCTACTTACATTATTGATGGAGGATACCTACTACATCACGTTGTGTGGGATCGAGAAGAAACCTTAAGCGTTATTTTTGATAAATATGTTCAGTATTTACGCCGACATTATGGGCTTACAGTGACGGTAGTATTTGACGGCTGCAGTGACTCGGCAAAGAATATTAAAGCTGCAGAACAACGTCGTCTAACTGCAAAAACATTTTCGGGTTCCGAGATTATCTTTGATGAATTTATGATAGTTCCAGCGAATCAACAACAATTTTTCGCTAACATTAATAATAAAGTTCGTTTCATTTCCATGTTAAGTTACAAATTAACAGCTGCGAATATTGCAATGAAACAAGCTCAAAATGACGCAGATGTCCTCATAATCGAAACAGCAATAGAAAAATTTAATGCAATAAACACAATAATTGTAGTTGGTGAAGATGTTGATTTGTTAGTACTACTTACTGCAAGGACTCCAATGGATACAATTATTTATTTTCTGAAACCTGGAAGGGCTCAGAAGCGAACAGAAATATATTCTTCAAAAAGTTTATCTGTTTATCCCAAATGCCAAGACTATATTTTATTTTTACATGCGATAACCGGGTGCGACACATCGTCAGCAATGTACAGAAGGGGCAAAACGTCAGTATTAAAATTATTCGAAAAAAAAAGATTTGACGCTAAAGTATTTACAGAAATTGATTCCAGACCTCAAACAATAATTACGGAAGGAATTCGCTTTCTTCTTGCGGTTTATAGAGCTCCAGAAAAAATTACTTCCATTAATAAATACCGATACTTAACGTTTGTTAAAAAAACGCGAAACAAGAAACAAGTATAACTATCATGTCTTCCTCCAACATCGGCATCTGCTATTCAACACTTGTATCGAGTATACTATCAAGTTCAAACATGGCTAGGCAATCAACTGAATCCAGAAGACTGGGATTGCACTCAAAAAATTTCGTGTGTAAATATTACTAATTCATGCGTACATTCTACGAATTTTATTCGTGGTTTTCAGCCACGAATAGTATTCGTAGAATGGAGGTTTATTAGTACATATTACTAATATTTTATTAGTATTCGTAGAAAATCAAACGTATATTGTACGAATACTTTTGGTACAATGTACGAATATTATTCTAATATTTACCAATGCCATTCGTATATTGTACGAATACCATTGGTACAATGTACGAATTTTTACCAATGCCATTCGTATATTGTACGAATATCATTGTAATATTTACTAATGCCCTTGTAATTCATTCGTAAATTATACAGCTCCATTCGTATATTGTACGAATATTATTGTAGAACTTACTACCATTAAATATGTTCTCTGAAATTTCCTTAAATACCTATTGTAAGAAATAATAACAAAAGATATTTATGTTGTAAGTTAAAAATAGTTTTTTAATTCATTTTATTGTCATATACATGAATAAAGTTAAAACTTCATTGATTCATTATAAATATAATTAAAAATCAATTAAATATTTAAAAACTCCTCATTTTATGTACTAAGGGCCACTGAAAATAAATTTAACATTTAAAATACTTACATTGAAATTCTTTTAGGAATAAAATACTCACATATGTATGTATGCTCTGCTGCCTCTGGATGCTGTATATTAAATATAAAATAAGCTTTAAAGCATATGTATGTACATTGTACATAATGTCTAGGTACTCATCTTTTCGAAAAAAGCAGTTGTTAGTCTGATCCACCACTGCAGCACTTTATAAATAATATCACGTTTGAACGTGTTGACTAATGGAATACATTTAATTTTTAGAATTGAACACATATTATTTTTCTTACTCATGATTAGTAAATAATACTAATGCACTTCATGAAAATACGAAGTTATTAGTACATTCTACGCATAATGCGTACGGTCAACCTACGAATGAATTCTGTCTACTAATATTAGTTTTACTTAGTAAATAGTACGAATTTATTAGTAAATACTACGAATGCAAAAGATTAAAGTACGAAGTCATTCGTAGGAGAAATTAACGAATGTTATTAGTTATATGTACACAATAATTCGTACAACGTACTCAAACAAATTGTTTACTTCTTGTTTACGAATGAAATTAGTGTATTGAACGAATAGATTCATATATAGTACGACAGTTATTAGTAAAATTTTACGAATGCATTCGTAGATATACCACTGTACAAATACTTCGTACATCTTACGAATATTCGTACAATGCACGAATATTTTCTTTACGAATATCATTCGTAGCCATTTTACTAATAAATTTTTTGAGTGTGGAAATTGATAGATAATACTCTGGAACAGATTAAAACTTTGCTCCCACCTGCTCCAGAAAAACTCCTCAACACTATTTTTTGCAATTGCAAAAAAGGTTGTAGTGCCAAATGTGGCTGTAAAAAAGTCGGTTTGTTGTGTTCTCCAGCGTGTACCAATTGCCAAGGTCAGTCTTGCTAAAATGTCCAGTTGAGTACAATAGAGGAAGATTCTTGTGATTTTAATGAAGAGACTCAGCCACATTTGAACAATTTATGAACATCCAGCAAAAGGAAGAGGAAGAAGAAGAAATCGAAGAAGACATGATTGTTGAAGCAGACTTTCAAGAGTATGAATATGATTAAAATATCTAAAAAAATCAAAACAATAGTTAACCCAATAATCAATAATCATTAATCAATATCAATGATATTACCTTATTATCTAGAACTTGACGGGTATTGTTCCCTTAAATTATCTTAAAATTGTCATGACAATTAGTGTAGTAGGTCTGCAGGGGAAACCACGGTAAAAAAAACGCGCCTAGTACACTACCTCACAGGTGGCGTGGAAATGTGTGAATATCATGTATAATTTGACTCTTAGAATCGCGATATCTCGCGAATGGTAACTCTTAGGAAAAAAATTGTTATGACCATTTTTGTAGAGAATTTTAAGATCTACAACTTTGGTCTGAGGTTTTTTTTTGAGAAAACTTACCGTTTTCGAGAAAAATCCAAAAAACCTCAAATTTTGACCTTTGACCCCCTATAACTTTTTTAGCACACATAGGATCGATGGGGATTTTTAAGACTTTATTTGTAATGGTAAACCCCAGCTCTCCACCAATATTTGGCTTTCCGGGAATTTTTGTTATTTGACCACTATTATTATGTCTAAATTGACCGGACTATTCCCTCAAACCCAATTTATAGGATAGGTTGGTAAGTTCGTCGGTGGCCAGGATTCTTCCAAAAGAAGCAACAAAACTTGGGCTTGGAAGGTCCTGTAAAGTTGGTCTCGTCTGTCTGGAATCCCTCTTCTTAGTGGAGGTTCTTTGGCGGTTTAACTCTTCTAGTATGATAGACTTGGTCCGGCGAGTAGCCAAATAAACCTTTACCCAAAAGCAATACTGCTCTGTAGGGCGTCTGAAATACTAAATAGGAAAAACTAAGTGGAACCTCCAGCGAGTTGCTATATAAAGGAAAGACCCGTTTTGCTTCAGTAATAGAAGTGAAGAATTATCTTTGTATTTTCTCTTTTTATACAAAATAATTTGCCTTCGTTCGTATCCAACCATACTTCGATAATCGAAAACGTTCTATCGATTTTTCCTACAAAATGCACAATCAGCATTTGACCATGCCATGCACTTTAATTGTTTTTGGGCTAGCTTGCTTATGATGCACAATATAATTCATAAGCCGATGACCCGTGGAAATGTTTTTAATTTGTACACAAAAATACTCCTCAAGCACTAGAAGTGTCATATGAGTATTTTTGTGTATCTTGTTTTTTGTTCTATAGTTCGTGCACTGAAGGTGCCGATTGAACTATATATATATATATGAATATTTATAGACATATGTATCTTGCGCACAGAGTGTGCCAAAGGAAATATGAATGAACATTATGAATCGGCTCTGCTATGGCCGGCAAAGTGAGTGCATGCGATAGATATGAATGGGAAACAGAGTATCAAGTATCGAAGCAGGTTGAATGTATTTTTAATTGGTTTGCGGCAAGTAATTAAGTGATCGCTGGAACGATCCCTTCACAGTCCTAACTCCAAATGTAATAACTTTTATTAAAATTGCTTAGCTCTCAATTTATTTCTTAGTTTGTATTTCTATCACAGTATTTCATATAATGTAGATTATAGTATTTTGTTCTCTTATAATAAATATCTAAATTTTGTATAGTACAATTTTCAATAGTTTTAAATAACTAACCCCATACAACCTGAAAATTTATAGAATATCCTTGTCTCTAGCACGCAACCTAAAAACCAAATCGGGTAGAGGGGAAGATAAGACAATTTTTTTATGGAATTCAAATTTAGTTATGATTAGGTGCACAGTGAATGTGCATTATGCTTATTTAATAAGGCGGTAAGTACCTAGGTGTCGTAGCGATTACTCTGTTATATGATTAGGGGTATGTAGATGTTGTAACACTTCGTTACAAAATTATTAGCCATGTGTGCGCTTATCATATTAAGTTCAGAAGGTATTATTGATAAAATCTAGATTCGTAGTTCGGAAATACCAAGATCATCCGCACTCTATACGAAACTGTTTTTGATTATATTGAGAAACAAATTTTATTGATTTTATCCAGTCAAGAAAATTCTAAATATAGCTAAATTGTAAAACAAATGAAATATTTGTTTGCAACTGAATCACCAATTGGAGGAAATAAATCCATCTGATCTAATTGTTGGAAAAACGCAAAAAACTGAATATATTCTTTATGTGACTGTTCTAAGATGCTTTTTTAAAATCACCTATATTTCTGTCAAGGGTAGACATTCACTGCTCCGGTGTATTGCCGTATAATTGATGAGTTTATGTTACCACCGCATTTGCAGCTGTATTCAGGGTACAACAACCGAACACAATTTCAACAGAACGGTGCCACTCCGAACACAGCTAGGGTGTCGAAGGAAAGGCTAAGGACCGTTTTTCCGAATAAACTGATCAGCAAGAGACATTCCATGGCGGCCTCGGTCGCCCGACCTCACTCCTTGGTCCTTGCGATTTCTTTTTATGGGGATACCTCAAATCAAAGTTTACAATAACAATCCCCGGACAATTCAGGCCCTAAAGCAAAATATTCGCCATGAAATTCAAAGCATTACTCCAGCGCTTTGCCGTTGCGTTCTTGTAAATGTAAGGGTCCGACTGCAACAGTGCATTGAAAAAAATGGCCATGATTTGGATGATATCGTTTTTAAAAAATAAAATCCGCATTGTTACTCTGCATTTAATTGAAATAAAAATAAATAAAAAACGATGTAGTTTTTTTTATATTGAATTTTAAAGTTGAAAATATTCCGCTGGACACCCTTTACTTACATTAAAAAAAAATTAAATTTAGTTGTGCAACAGCTCGGAGTGAACCAGAACCTAGTGACTTACAACTCTCAACCATTCCTGTGCGCGTGTTACCAGGAACGGAGGGGACCTACAATTTTCTGCCGATTCCAAACGGCTTATGAGCAGCACTTTCCATGACAAGTGATACTCTTGGAGAATTTGTCAATTCCTTTTTCCCCTGAAAAAAACTTTCTTGCAGCGGCTGAGAATCGAACTCGAGACCTTCCGCATGACAGTCCAACGCACTAGCCATTATGCCAAGGGGTACTACATTTACTTACATATATTAAATTAGTATTCAACAAAGCTTATGTTATTTATATATTATACTGGTAAGTACTTTATTAATCTGTTTTATAGAGTCTCCAAGTTTTTGCACATTTATTGGGGAGTCTAATACCACAAACTTCTTGGAAATTCTCCAGAGTTCCACTCTGTTGGAAGGTTTATTTTTACTGACATCATTCCAGAGGTTCTCAATATGATTAAGGCCCATTGGTTGAGAAGGACAGTCCAATTTATTTCTTTGAAACCAGAGCTTTGATGATTTTGCAATGTGCTTGGGATCGTTATTCTGTTGCAAATGCCATTTAAGGGGCCTATTTTCACCGGCCCACGGCCGCATTACAGTCTGTAGTATGTTACACGACTCTTTTATTATTACACTATCTATACAAAATTTTGCACCGACTCCCCACAGAGAAAAGAACCTCATAGCATTATGCTGACACACCCATGTTTTACGATTGGTTTCGTGTACATCAGATTCTAGGCCTTACATTTTGAGCGGTAGACAAACGTTTACCATCCATTCCGAATACATTTATTTTGGTTTCGTCGCTCCAAAGTATATTCCTCCACTCTTTCGTGGCCTTAAGAGGATCGAGGATCGTCTTTTGGCAAAACGAATCCACTTATGGCTATGCATTTTTTTAGCAAGGACACCTTGGAGACCTAGCGTGAAGATCTGCATAATTTAAAATACGACAAGCAGTTCTGGCACTCACTTGCACTATAAAAGGATGCTCTTAAGCTTTTAACACTATCCTGCATCTTGCAGTCACTTTAAATGTGCAGCTTCTTTAATTTTTCTTGAATTAATGCATAAAATATTATTCTTGCAGAGCTTTCTTCCAATGAATGGTTCTGTTTTTCTAATTGGTTCTCCGCTATTTTGCATGGATGAAATGGCTTCGCGTTCGTCTTCAGTGTTCAAAAACTATTCTTAGAGTAAGATCTCATCAAAATTTTCTCTTTGTCAATCACCAAGCAAACATTTTTAAACTTTTTTCATAAATTGCAATTTTTTAATCAGCTATTCATTTATTCTAGACTTACCTTCAATTACTTCCTTTTATAGCTTCTCCATAGGTTTCAATGAATTTTCTTTTCTTTTCATTAAGTTAATTAAGTTTTCCTCACATGAATCCAATATATTGCCTTAATAACAAGTAAATTATAGATAAATTGAAAAAAAAAATTAAATATCCGATGAACGAAAATCCATCAATTATTCATTTCAATTATGAAAACCCAGATACAATTTTATTCTCTGATTAAATCTTTATTATTTTAAAATATTTTCTTTTTTATTATTTCATTTAATTTACATTTTGGTTTTAATTTATAATTCTTACTTACAAACATTTACAGTCAAATAGTTACAAATTAAAATTATGTATGTGTATATTCCCAGAAAATTCATATTATGATTCACAATTTATTTTCTTTTGTTACACAGCATTTTCCTCGAGTCCTTGCTGCTCATATCCACATGATTGCATAAAGAAGAAAGACCAAAGATGATTAAAAAAATAGTGTAATTAAACAGATAAAGTGTAAATAATGCAAATGACAATGGAAATGCTTTTCTCTTGTCATTTAATAGGAAAACAAAAATGAGATAAAATATCTTCCGACCAGCATCCGGAGGGATATTAAATAGAATGGCATACTACATACTCATAGAAACACCACACATTTGCTGCTTTGTGTGGACACATACCTTCATTAAAGGACTAATTGCCCGGGGCGATGGAAGCATATGAAGAGCTCCATTGGATCCTCGTTGTAGGGACATTGGCGGATTTTGACCCAATAGGGTAGTAGTAGTTGCTGAGGAGACACTTGATTCTCTTTTTCCTTTGCCATAATATGTTGTGAGCGGTCTGAGTAAATTTGAAAAAAAAAATGTATTTAAAAAAAAACTAATTAAATTTCATAAAGCAATTATAAGAGCTAAAGTGGTTGCAATTCGATGAATACACTCGGGCGTATACGTAATTTTATATTTCATGCAAAAAAAAAAGAAAAACCCCAAGAGTAATAAAAATAAATTTATATTGGAGGTACATAACTCAATTTATTTCAACCGCATAACAGAAAATTAACATAAAGAATGGAAATAGATATCAATTTACAAGCTTGATAATTCAGGAAGGGTGCTGTAATTTACAAACCTTTAATAAATGGTAGGTATTTAGGTTAAAGATAAAAAGAAAGACATCACGTAATTTTCACGTTAATCAAACTCTAAGAAGAAGAGCTTCTTTAAATCACGAGTACGAAAATTCTTCCAAAATTTTATTCCACTCGTAATAAATGGCCTCTCATAAAATCTAATGTCAGTGTACATAAGCACCGCTGCTCTTCACCTACCCAAAGTGTATAACATACTACAAAACTGTTTTACATGACATCAGCACATACTCGTATACTATGGTTGGTGAAAAATTGAGAAAATACATCGCTTCAATTTTGTCTATGAAATACCCTCGAGTATACTTTCTTCTGTCACAAAAAATTACAAGGTTATGATGTTATCCTTGAAGTTTTCGGGGCCAATTGGGTGAAAATGTGTGCGCTATTAAATAAACTTAATGTTTTTAAGACCCATAGAACAAATGTGTTTAAATTCGATAACTCGAGAGTTTTCCAGAAGAGATAATAAAATACTAACAAATAAGTGAACGTCCCCTGACAATTTAAAAAGCTTACATCGGAATTTATACATAGCTCATCAATAGGCAAATATTGAGTACTCCTTTTTGTTTTTCATCGAACAGATTGGTTTCGTCAGTTAAAATCTCTTTAAGGCCATTAAAACTTATTACTATTGTCATTCAAAATAAGATCTCATCGTTAATATGCGACATGCGATAACGTTAAACGATAATCGTTTGTTTAAAACGATACTCGTTATTTTCAATGAATATAATTAGCTTTCGTGTTCATTTTGACTTAGGTGCTACTTATATTTCTGTATTTGTAACTGTCTCCCTGCTTCTATATGTTTGAAAAAATAAAATAAAATGCAGCGTTGGAATCCACAAACTTTCCTGTAAGTTCGCAGTTTTTGTTTTGAGATTTTTCCACATGAGAATGAAGACAATATTGCTTTTGCTTGTGACAAACACTTTTTGCTGCACACAAGACGATTATTTGACGGACGTTAAGAGGTCAGTCTGCCATTCAAAGGTGAAAACTTTCCTGGATCCAGTCGACAAAGCGTTTATTGACAATTTCTCCATCACGAATTCAAGATTGAAGACAAGGGGGTGGCCGTGGCGCGATGGATGTGTGCTCGTCTGTGAACCTCATGATCACAGGTTCGATCCCTGCCGTCGTCTATGTCGTTTTGATTCCATTAAAAACCTTCTAAAATTGTCATCAATGGGTTGCTGGTTTACTCATTACATGTTGTTCAGGCATAACACTAACAACATGTAATTGAGTTAAACTAGTATGCCCAACAAGGATGAACACGAATAAAATAATGTGAATTATAAGCGACATAGAAATAAGACACGGCATTCTCCGCTTCAGTTCAGCCGCCATCCCTGGAGATAAAATATCTTAGTCATCAACCTTCAGTCTCAGAACATCGTGCCACACATCTTTCCTATCCTTCTTTCTCTTCTTAACTTCACGCCCGACTTAAGTTTTCAATTAAAAACTTTATAAAAAAAATTATTTTTTCCTATTCCTTTTTATTTTTAGACTTTATTCTTGAACAGCAACTTACAAACTAAACTTGATACAATATATTTTATTTAATGCACTGAAGGTGCCAAACAATATTTCTTAGAATTGAAAGATACATTTTATTTAATGCACTGAAGGTGCCAAACAAGGTTTTATATTACTGTTAGATACATTGGAATGTGCATGTGCATAGAAGATGCACAACAAGAAAAACTAAACTGTGTGAACGGAAACGTTGGCAATTTGCAAAGCTTGCAAATTTGGAATTATAATTCCTCCCCCCTTAGCGGAGCGACTGCCAGAGGGTGTTGCCTCTCGAAGGAGCGTTTTGAATGTCTTCTGTCCTTGGAGTTTCATTTTTGGGATTCTTCCGAGTCTTGATTTGAAGATAGATGAATATCGATATGATTGTCATAGGAATTAGAAAAATCCAAATTGATGCGATGTGGGCTGTTGACTTTGTGGTAAGTAGATGGATTTCTTCTCTATTCTTAAGCTGGTCCAGATGGAGTTTGTTAAGTGAAAGATGCTGGCTTATAGTGGGTGAGTTGATCTGACTGCGTGTTGGAGGATGAATCACAATGCTATCCCAAAAAATATCTACTTTTGGATCATAAGTTATATTATTAATAGTTATGGAACAATTTTGGTAATGTAAAAGTGCGGTGCCATATATATTATATTTGTTGATGCCGCATGTTGTTTCGACACTAATATTTCGAACATCAGTTAGGAGGATGTAATTATTTTCGGGTTGAAGTATCTGGTTGGGTTCCAAACCATTGGACAGGTTGCACATAGCTGGGTAGTTATTTATGATCTTTGGTACGCATTCAGGGAACTTAGTGTTTTGTTTGTTTTTGCTTTCGCAAATATAGATGTCTTCTATGAGGTTGCAGACTTTCCCAAAATAAAGTGCGTCGGACTCATGTATAGCAACATATGGGTAAGTAGATATAAACAGGGTTTTGTTTATAGGGAGGGGGATGAGATGGAAAAAGGAATAATTTGCTTGGGAAGTAATAGGGATTTCAATGCTAAACACAATGTTTGAATTATTGTAATACGCTTGTAATTGTAAAATTTCATAAATTACTTCATCCGAAGAGAAATCAATAGATTGTTTTTCAAGAAGAGCTCTTATTTCATTCAGTTCCGTTTTACTCAATATTTGTTTCGAAATTATATGTAATCGTGCAAAAGTTATAGCTTCTGCTATATTTACTAAGTGATTGTAAAGCAAATCAATATTGAAGATAATCTTGTGAACGTATTGGAGGTGTTTCAGGATTTCTTGATCTGTTCTGAGTGCATTATTTATATTGGAATTATAAATATATAAGAATGATTCTATCGTTTTTTGTTGTTCATTTATATGACGAGTAATATTGTCAAATCTCTCTATCATTTTCTTATTGATACTTATTTGTTGGTTGGTTTCGATTCCTAAAATATTTTGATTTAAATTTAGTTTTTTGATTTCTTCGTTAATATTTATTGCATCATTAGCATCCATGTTTCCGGTAATTGTTTTTATAATGGTTCCTAATCCATCTATTAAACCACGTTTTAATTTGTGCTTGGGTAAAAGTGTTTGAAGCTTGAGTTCTAGTTGGCTGAATTTAATATTTGCTATTTTTACTGTATCAATGTTAGTTTGGTCATTTTCTAGAGTATCCAGGGATTTACGAATTTCCTCTATACTTTGTTCATAATCTTTCAGGTTTATGATATGAATAAACCGTTTGTAGGTTTCTATTACCTTGGCATGTCCTAGTCGGAGTGGTAAAAGTCCGTAATTATCTGTCAAGTTATGTATCTCCAGTTTCCGTCCTTGTATTGCTGTTGCTGTCATTAGTAATCTGAAATTTTCTTTTCTTTTTTATTCTAGCTTTGTGAACTTTTTTATTGTCATTAGTAATTATTGTCAGTTTATTGTTAGTTTGGACTTTTTGTTTTTTAAATCGTGGAGTAGTTTTATTTCTTCTACATTCTTTTCGATAGATAATTTCCCCTACTTCAAGATTGTTTGGGTTTTCCCTGTTTTTGTTTCTTTTTGCTATGGTTTTATTTCTTTTATCCTCTAATAATTTTGTAATAGATTCGAAAAGTTCTCTCTGAAATGCATTGAGCTTTTGTAAGTAGTCGTGTTTGTCACTATATGTCAAGGTTTGATTGAATTCGTATGTACGTCCGTAGAAAAGTTCATATGGTGTATAATTTGTTGAAGAGTGTATTGCGTTGTTGTAAGTTATAATAGTCTCGTCAAGTATGTCTTCGTGATCTTTGTTTTTGTATTTTTCTTGAATAATTCTATAAATTTCGGTTAAAGTTGAATGCATCCTTTCCACAGGAGCATTGCTTGTAGTTTGTTGAAAGGAGGTAACATGGGCCTCGATATTAAACTGTTTACAGAAGTCTTGGAAGAGATTAGATGTAAACTCTGATCCTTGGTCGCATACGATTTTTCGGGGTATACCGTGGATGCTGATAAAATGTTGGATCTGTTTAACAATGCTAACACTATTGCGGGTTGGTAAAGTATAGGCAGCGCCAAATTTGGAAAACTTGTCAATAAGAGTGAGGATACTCTTGTTATTGATGGTATATATATCTATGTGTAATATATCAAGTGGTTTTAAGGGTATTTCGGTTTTTCCGAAAGCTATTATAGGAGGTCGTCTTTCGTATTTAAGGGTCTGACAGGTAGTACAGTTGTTAATTGTTCTAGTTATTTTGTCTTTCATGTAAGGAAAAAAATAATCACGTTGTAAATGCTGGTATGTCTCTGTGATGCCTCTATGGTTAGATTTCGTATGGTAGTTGGAAATAATTTGGTCTTGTTCGTCGCTTTCTGTGATATCAGTCAAAAGTTTCTTACATCTTAATACACGGAAAGTCTTGTTCCTAGCAAAGTGTTCTGAATAGACTTTTTGAATCAATTTAAATGTTTCATCATCTGCCATGATTGCAACCAGTTTATTTGGAGGAAGATATTCTTTGAAATATGAAATAATATCGTTTTCAGAAAATGATTCTTTCTTAAAAATTCGTCTTTGTTTATTCTTAAATATTAATTTTAATAAATTTCGAGGTTGGTCATCTGAAGATTGTTGGAATATAACTTGTAAATTAAATTCATTGAGAGGTCTTTCTGCTATAGGGATACCATCATCTAGGTTTTCTTCGGCGGAATGTATAGTAGCGGCTGTGGTATCATTAAGATTTAATTCAATTTTGTCTGGTAGTTTGATTTGATGTTTAATTGCGTTTGAGAATGTTAGGTTATCTCCTTCTTTATAGAAGATGTCTGAATAATTACGACAAAGCTTTAAAATAGATTTCTTCTCTTCGGGGTTTAAGTGTTCTGACCGGATTTCTGTAGAGATATCGTTTACATTTTGTCTATCATAATCTTCGATTTGAATGTCTAAATTGTTTAATTCTCTTGTTTCAAAATTTGTAAGAGGTTGTACTTTGAGTGGGTGTTGTAAGAAAAGAATTTTGTCTATTGGTGTATTATTCTGAACTTCAAGTTCAGCGTGCCAATTTTCGGCTGAATAGATACCTTCAATAATATCTATATTAGGTTCAATTTTTGTCGCAGGGACGAGAATGTCACCAGTTTGACTGTCTACGGGAAGTTTGACTACTAAGTTAGAATGTGCAGGAATTTTAAATTTTTGAGACATAAAATTGGGTTTATAAAAAAGTGGAATTTTTGAATTTGTTGTTACTAAAGTTTTATTAGGTAAATCAATTTTGGCTTTAAGTATATTAAGGGCATCAAGTCCTAAAAGTCCGTCAAAATAGCCATGGAATTTATATATAAGAAATTTAAACTCACCAGATTGTTGAAATTCTAGGAAAATCGGAAATTCTACTTGTTTGTCTACACTATGTTTTTTTAAGATAGTAGTAATTACTGTGGGTGTGGTTGTTTTAACATCGTCTGGGTGAACGTATTCAGGATTTATAAATGAAGCGGAAGCTCCTGTGTCTATTAAGAATTTCAGTTTTTTTCCGAAGGGTGAAGATATGTGAATGTACGGAAGAGAATGTCCGTGTTTGTTAATGTCTAAGTATATGGGTGTATTGAGGCAAGAGGCTGAAAATTTGTCTCTTCTTCACAATCAGGATTATTTAAGAAGTTTTCATTAGGGTTGTCATAGTATGCGTCTAGTTGTGGATAATAGTCCTGGGTGTGATAACTTTGAAAATCACTGGAATTTGTAAGTTCTGTTTGGACATAATTATTTTGATCGTTCGTACTTTCTATCTGGTTATCTATCTCGTCAATATTATGGATCTGAGCGTTTTGTCGAAAATTGTTCGTTTGTCCAGATGGGGATTTTTTAACTAATGTTTGAGCCGAAAGTGTGTCCATTGGTTCTGTTTTAGTGGATGTTGGTTTGGATTGGAGAACATTATTTGTATATTGTGTACTAATTGGTTTTTGATAATAAAGTTGTTGTTGAGGTCTATATTGTTGGAATTGTTGGGGTCTGTATTGTTGTGGTTGTTGAGGTCTGTATTGTTGTAGTTGTTGAGGTCTGTATTGTTGTGGTTGTTGTGGTCTGTATTGTTGTTGGGGTTGATATTGATACTGTTGTTGGATAATTGGAGGTCTCATATTCGACTGAGCGAATCTTTGATTATTGAACATTGGTTGTACAGGGATGGATGGTTTTGGCAAAGGTTTGTGTTCGTATCTAAAATAAGACATATTTTGTTCTTTAATACAGTAAGCAAACGCTTCTGCTAAGGAATTAGGTTTCATGGATCTTATTGTAGAACCTATCGGTTCTTTTAATCCAGATAAAAATATGTTTAAGCACATTTCACTATATAAGTCTCCTTTTGCTTTCACAACATTAGGATCGTTATTATGAATTTGGATGTGATTCCTTATTGTAGAATAAATCTCTATTACCTCGCTATAAAACTGTTCTACAGATTTATTTTGTTGGCGTAAATTATGTAGATCTTTAATTAGTGAGGTTTCATTACGCTTATCGGCGTAATGGAGAATTAAGTTAGCCTTAATTTGAGACCACTCTAAGGGTGTGCCATACATATTGAGAACCTCGTTTGCAGGTCCATCAATTTTATTACGGATAGCCCGTAAAAGAATTCTACCATAGGTAGGATTATTTATAGATGTCACAATTAAGAGGACTTCCTCTACATTTGTGATGAAATCGTATAAAAGACGTGGATTACCATCGAATTTTGGTAAGTCCTTAATTGCGTCTGGGATTCTAAGTACAGAAAATGGGTCAACTTGACCGGAGTTGTTATTATTATTCGCCATATTTGTTTGATTTATTGGCAGAAATGGGTTTAAATTATCACTAGCACCTACAATATTTTCGCGATTTACTTCACTATTTATTGCTTTACTATTTATTTTTTCACTATTTGTTATTTCACTATTATCTAAGTTTTCGTTATCTATAATTTCTCTATGATATGGTTTATGTCTTAATTTATCTCTATATTGGTTTGGCATTGAATTTATTAAGTTAGTAAGGAATTTATGATATGGTTTCTATAACATGAATCAAACTTACAATATAATGGAAAAAGCCATTTCCTCTGGCCAGTTGTGTTGAGTTCCTCAGTTGCTGTCTGCTGTACAAAAGTTATCAATATGACTGCACTTTTTGGTTCAGTGTAGAGTTCTCTTGCACTTTTGCTATCGGTATGCTTCCGATATTAACGCTTTAATAAAGTCTTTTCACCGTTTTTGTTTTGTTAAACACGCACTATTATCGGTATACTGCCGATATTGAATTATTAACGAAAAATATTCACACGTATTTTGTTTTATTAAAACACGCACTATTATCGGTATACTGCCGATATTGAATTATTAACGATAAATATTCACACGTATTTTAAAACAGGTGTATGCAATCCGTCACCGACTGCGCCACTTAAGTTTTCAATTAAAAACTTTATAAAAAAAATTATTTTTTCCTATTCCTTTGGAATAGTTTTTAGACTTTATTCTTGAACAGCAACTTACAAACTAAACTTGATACAATATATTTTATTTAATGCACTGAAGGTGCCAAACAATATTTCTTAGAATTGAAAGATACATTTTATTTAATGCACTGAAGGTGCCAAACAAGGTTTTATATTACTGTTAGATACATTGGAATGTGCATGTGCATAGAAGATGCACAACAAGAAAAACTAAACTGTGTGAACGGAAACGTTGGCAATTTGCAAAGCTTGCAAATTTGGAATTATAATTCCCGCGCTGTGTTGAAACATTTAAAGGGTAATCTAATCCCTTGAGCGCGGGTAGATTATAAAAAAAAAAAAAAAAAGTCAAAGTTTTGTGCAGCCTACACTATATATGCATATGAGATTAGGAGCAACTCGATAACATAGATGAAACAGATTTCTTATAATACATATTTTGGGCCGGCTAAAGTATACTTTATCCAACATTTGAGTAGTGAGGCTAGAGAAAGAATCTTTGAATTTAATAGGACTAGTATCACCTGTGGTCGAAATTCGACCATTTGTACTTATATTTAATCAGTGAGCTCAAGAAATTAAAATACATAAATGATATGATATACATACACGTAAAGTTCATTTAATGATCCAATACTTCCGCGTAAACGATATTTTTTGTAAATATTCTTTCGTCATTTGCTAAATGCCCTTGACCTCTGCATTCAGAAATATAAAATTTCAAGCCATCAAATTGATTGAACCCTACTTGCCGCGACATATAATTGACCATGAGTGAAAACTGGTTGCCGTAATAATATTCCAACTCTAACGAATGTTTGCCCTTGTGACTTATGTACTGTCATTGCAAATGCAGGAATCACCGCAAATTGAGTTCCTTGAAAGCTAAATGGCAAAATTGTTCCAGAATAAGTCAAATTGATTCGCGGAATCAAAATTCATTGATTCTTGGAGGTTCCAGTCAGCACTTCGCAATCAATGGTATACCGATGCAAGCCCTTCAAACGCAATCTTGTTCCATTGACTAATGCTTTTGCCGTACTCAAATTTCTAATTAATAGAAAAATTGAATTTACTTTTAATGTTAAGTTATGTGGTGACAAAAGAATTCAAAAACTCTACTGGGTAATTATTGATTTCAGAGTCATTGAGGGCTACCGTAAACAAAAGTTCCCTCGGAATTCTCCCCATCTTCCAAAATGGGAAACAATAATATTTCTGCACTGTTCACTGAAAGCTGGCTGGTGGCCTTTTGAAGTGAGAGCCAAAAGCCCTATGAAACTTAATTCCCAATATCAATAAATTGCAAAGGAAACTATCGACATTATTCAAGTTTACAATTTTTAAGGTTATGAAAAATTCCGATGTAAATTTTATTGACGATAGCCCCCATTATCACAAATTAATTTATCATAGCTATAATACATTGCCTGTTCACCTGGTATACGATTCAATGTATCATTATTGATTGACGAACAATCTTCATTTGTGGGCGCAATGCGATCAGATAGAATGTTTTCTACAATGTTCCTTTCTTTCAGAAACGATCGCACCAAAAAAGGGTTCAAATCAATATTAGCCGTGTTTTATTATCACCAAAGATCCATATGGATTTTCCTTTGAAAATAAAACGGTTCGGATCATAGTGACAGAAGTATTTTATCCTCGTCTCTCTTTTGCTTATATTTGTTGATTTTCAAATTTGTCTTTTTTCTTTACACTATGGCTTACACTACCTTACCATAAAAAGTCATCTACTCGCCAGTGTAATAACTAATTTTTAGATCTTTGAAATAGATCCCGATAGAAAACAGTATTATGTACATGTTAATGCTTAATCCAGATCCGGATCCACATAATATATCTGTAGATAATAAAACGCACGTTTTGTTTACCTGTTTTCACTTTTTTGCAGCTTTTGGCTCTACTTATTGTAAGTAGATGTACTCTGTTCGAAACGAAACAACAAAGATTGAATGTGAGCAACATGAAAAATGTTGGAAGTGAACTTTGTTGACAAACAGCTGTGTGTATCGTGCATTTATTATTTTAGAAATTTTGTATGGAGAATCCATGATTTCTATTTCTATTTTCTATTTCTATTTTCACATGCAAATAGTCGATGGATTCACATAATCTTTTCTGATGGCAGTTCTAATTAATTTTATCTTTCAAATGGTATATTTTTTACTGTCGTGCGTTCAGTTTAAGTATATTAAAAAGGAACTACAAAAAAATGTTAACGTATTAGGCATTTTTCTTTTTTAGTTCAGTATAGAGCTCCGAACAGAGTCCGAGCATGTCGAGCATGTTCCGAACATTCTCTGAACCAAGCGTGCTCTGAGCGCTCTGAGTATTTTTTGAAACACACCTGAATACTTAGCTGTCGACATTTTTTTTTAATTTCCATCTGTCAAATGCCTGTGTTAAGCATTGTACTCTGTCTGCTCAGTTATTTTATTCTGAGCTTATAGAGCGCACTCTAAACACGCTCAGAACATGCTCAGAACGAAAAAAGAAACACATTTACGAAGCTCTGAACGCTCTAAACTAAAAAAGAAACACAATTTATTTTTTGACAACTCAGGCTCTGTTCTGTTCTATCCACAAATGTATTTGGATCCGGATCTGGATACGGACCTTACTGACAGCAGTGTTATAAGCCCGTCTCTTTTTATCCTTGGGTTTGTAAATTTTCAATTATTTCTTGTCTTTTTTCTTTACACTATAGCTTACACTACCTTACCATAAAAAGCCATCTACTCGCCAGTATAATAACTAATTTTTGGATCTTTGAAATAGATCCCGATAGAAAACAGGATCCCAAATTGTTTTTGTAATACATGTTAAAACTTAATCCAAATCCGGATCCAGATAGATTTGTGAATAATAAAACACACTTAATATATAGATTAAAAAAAAAAAGTAGTTCTACTTCAATTGAAGTAAAGTGGTACCACTGGTGTACTCTGGTCGGAACGAAACAACAAAGATTGAATGTGAACAACATGAAACACGTTGGAAGTGAACTTTGTTGACTAACAGCTGTGTATTTTAGACATTTTGTATGGAGAATCCATGATTTCTTTTTTTCTATTTTTAATGCAAATAGTCGACGGATTCACTTAATCTCTTCTGATGGCACTTCTTATCAAATTTATCTTTCAAATGGTATACTTTTTATTGTCGTGCGTTCAGTTTAAGTATATTAAAAAGGAGCTACAAAAAAAAAGTGTTAACGTATTAATATATAGATGTCTGAAGTTGGTCAAGTGTGAACTGATGGTCATTCCTCGACGCGCCCAGTACTACATTTTAATCGCTTAAGGGCTATTTCATTAGAACACTGTGTATAAAAATAATGACAAAATACTAAATGTCAAGAAATACTTCAGCGATGCTCGAGAAATTCAAATTTTTCGGTTATATTTCTATCATAATATATGATTTTTGAAGGTATTTTTTAGACTCTGTATAAATAAGGAAACTGTACTCAAGACTTGGTCGAATATCGACCTTATAGATAACGGCTTGATCAGAAGGAGTGAACATTTTCTTGCATCGTCGAAGGAAACCTAAGCATACGTTCTTGCCGTTGACGAATATGTGATCATTCCAGACATGGTAGTGTGTGATGCACATACCGATAACTAAGTATTATCATACGCTGCTCTTTTAAATCGACATCCAAAGGACAATGACATGAATCTGGAAATGAATATAAGAACCTGAGAGTAGTGTCATCGGTAAAACAATTTAACGAATTAAAAGTTTCAGGCAAAAGATCATTGAATTATATAAGCAGGAGAGTCGGAGACGAAATGGACCTGTATATGACCTGTAGAGTGTGATTCCAAAGGTAATTTGTAGTATGACGAAGAAGAGATTCATCAATACTTAATACACGAACTTTTTATGTCAAACTTTACGTAAAATTTTAAGTGCAACTATCTTATTTCCTCCAAAATGATGCAAGAATGTATGTCACTGTTCGTTATAGTGAGTGTTCAATTTGTTTAAAACATCAAAATATTTTTGTACGTGATAGAAATTCTTCCTCTTCCACTTGCCGGGTATCTGGGTTGGCTCCACAGCTACTGACACCTTGTCAAAAGTAGTTGACAGTTGTAAGTCACATTATACATTTCTGCAGTTAGATACGCTCGGAAACAAAATACACTTCAGGGTCATACGAATTTGCTCTTATTACCTAGAAAATGAAATGTACGACTAAGATGTCATTAAAAATAAAATGCACGACTGGGTCGCATGAACTTGCGCCTATCTAATGAAGTAGGAATTTTTAAAACGAATGTTATTAGAGAAAACTGTTCGTAAGGGATAAAATTTATTTTTTAAACTCTTTAAGTAGTAAGTGATAAAAGCTAAGGCTGTAGTCGAACAGACAGGCAGACAGACAGACAGAATTGCGAGACCCACTTTTTTGGTCTTCGCTGTCATCGTAATATCAACTTTGATCAAAATCCCGCGTTCGATTTTTTTACGAATGCATAAGTCTATATGCCTATAACACGCAAGTAAAAATGTCAAGAAGCATAAAATTTATTTTTTAAAAGGCTAAAACAACTCCTTCAGTAGATGGACGTACAAAGAGAAAGCCATGTTATTTCTTAAGCAAATGAATTTTTATGCAAAAACTAGCTTTTTAAATCGTTGTGTTATTTTTTAGAGTTTTTATGTAAATATACAAACATATATGTATATTAAATTTTGAAAACGTTTTTAAGAAACAAAAATTTGATACCCTCATTTAAAGTTTATATTATTGTGCAAAAAAGTTAAATTTCAATGACCCGTGTTGGAGATATCGAATTTTCAAAATACAAAAAATTTATTTCTTAATGTTTTGATATTTAAAGTTTGTTTTTGGCTTCGGTTATGCCAATTTTGAGAAAGTACAAAATATAAATACAAAATTTGTTCTTTGGTAGACACTGATCGTTAAGTCTTATTTTAATATTCTTCATTAGATGATACCCTGTAAGAATTGAGAGAAAAAGACATAATTTTATAAAAAATCAAGGATCCGTTTTCCAGAAAAATACGATTTTCGAAAACCATTTTTTAACCCTGTTGTTATTTTCAAATACAAATATTTTTCCTTCATCTTGTAAATAGAATTAAAAAAACTGTTTATTTTAAGGCTTCAAAAAAATCGAGCAGGTTTTCGAAATATAGAGTTCTATGGTTTTACTGAATAATTATTTTTTAATAAGAAATCTGTGAAACGGTTTTTGAAAAACTGTATTTTCTTAAAGAAATATTCAATATAATTTTTAATTTTAATTTTAATTTTAATTTTAATTAAGCTTAATACAAGCCAATTATTCTATATCACAAAAATTTATCTTAGGACTAAAAATTAAGTACTAAATTCTACTTAGTGGTTAATTCGTTGTCATTAAGGCGTTTTTTTTTTAAATAATCATGGAATGCTGATAAAGAGCATAAGAGGGGCAGATGCGATCAAAAATTTCGTTTGCCATAAAAAGCTAAGTGAGAACGACTGCGTTGAAGCTAAAAATATACCTTCTTGAATGAGATTGAGAAGAAATATCGAAGGATGATTTTCTATAAAAGTAAAAAACCAAAATTTGCATTCATATTGTTGTACTTGATTCAAAATCATGAATTTTTGAACAATGACACTCTTGTAAACGAGTGAAATATAGACTTAAAAAAAATTAAATTCAGATCTAAAAATAAAAACAAGTTTTTTCTTTTAGTTAATATGCAATGATTTTTCAAGGTTTCCAGGAGATTCTGTGCTAAAAAATTAAAATGGAAACTCCGATAATGAGAAAATAAAAAACTAAAAAACATTTTTAATGAAAGGTATTTTTTAAAACGTTTTAATTAAAATTTGTTTCAAATTGGGTGAAAGACTGTACAAAGAAAATTATTATCGACATTCTTAGAGTATTTTCGAAAAAAAAAACAACTATTCATAACTATTTTTAAATATTTCTATGGAAGGTACCAATATTTTTAAAATATTTTCTTCAAATATTTAAGATAGTATTTAAAACCCGCTAAGTGTCAAGTGTCACAAAAGCTGATTTGTGTTTTTAAATTCAAATAATATTTTTATTTTGAAAAATGTTGATATATGTACGTTGTATGTATATAAACATTTACATTTTTTTTAAATCTTAAGTATACAAATCAAAAAAAAATCTTTTCAAATGATTCGAAAGCTTCTTCGAGAGCAATTTGTACAAAATTTGTTCAACGTTGGCTAGTTTTTACTAAATAATTTTGTTTTTTAAATAAATAAAAAAATAATTTCAAAATATTGATTTCGAAAGTAAAATGTATGTCAGGTACCCTTATTTTTGGTCTTTTAACAAATTTGCCGTCCAAAATCAAAGTCTCGAGAGTAATTTTTAGATTTATTTGAAAAAAATATCCATGGAAACATTCTGGTTTTTCTTAATCGGCTTATATGATTTTCTAGAGTAAAGTCATGCCGTTGAATAATTACGTTGTCGGATTCGAGTAAAGGGAATAGGAAAGCTTCGAAAAATGTATATTAAAGAATGTCAGCTAAATTTTATAATTTTTCATGTTAACGATTTTTTTTAACATAAGCAGCTTTATGGATCTGAAAGATATTCCCAAATCAATTTCTCTCTCATCATTTCTGTTCATATCTCAACAGTGATTATTCTAAACTTCTTACCTTATTTTAAAGAAGTCTGAGATGACGTACATACGACCCAGTCATGCTTATGTTTCATTTATCTTGTCTTCGTTTGATGTACAAAAACCCCGAGAGGTTTTCTTAGGAAAATGGAATCAATTTCTTGTATGAGAGGGCAGTAAAGTTTAAACATAATATTTCCATGCTCAAAGGTTGAAAGAAACGTGTACAATAACTCATACGGGTAATTAAAAGAAAATATACTGTCAGGTATGTTGGGGAAATGGAAAACATCATCAGCTGCGAGTGCCTGCAGGAAAGAAAACAAAACTTAAACTCAATCATAGAATTTGGAATTGCACAATTTCTATCTTAGCATTTGGTTATTTGTACTGTCCTTAATTTAGAATTGGAATTCATAGCTTCGAAACTTTAGGTGCAACAAATCAACCAGACCATCTCGTCAATTTTATCCAAACAACCCAGATGCGTTTCAAAAATTCTTTATTAAACTTGACTTATTGTGAAAACGCAAATGAATCAGTTTCAGTCCGATGACGACATTGTTGAGTTATTCAGAAATTTAATCAAATTTTGCACCATAAGGTGGAACAATAACTGTGTATGTGTAGGATAAAGTTTTCCAAAGAAAACTTTTGCGGTTTTCGTTATTCGTTTCACAGGTTTTAAAGCTGACGTGTGTCTTTCGATATAAGGAGCTATAGGATTCAGAGATCAGAAGCAATTGCCAGAAGCAAATTTCTTTTGTTTGTGTTTCACATCCAACACAAGACTGTATGCCCAACAAAATATGGTATTCACAAAAATGGTCACTTTGTCAATAGAAATAGTATTTGCTAGGGATACAATGTATGAATGTACAAGTACATATACATATGTACGATGTGGTTTTTGTGTAAGTATTTTAGTTTCTTGGAACGTTAGATAGGATGACATATCGTTGTTGAAAGAAATTTCTATGTGTAGTTTTCTAAGAATAAAATATGTCACTGAAACACACGTTTGGACTCATTCATGATTATTTTAAGATTCAAATGAATAGGTAATTCAATAGAATAGATATTTTCATTCGAATTAACTTTGCATATTTTCACATTGGAACGAAAAATGTTCATTGCCGAATGATTGAATAAAATGAAAATCAATGAAATTCATTTCCGAAATCAGCTGTTTGAAATTTACTGACATTTCTATCTAATATAGTATGAACAAACTGTGTTTTTTTGATGATTTTTAATAAAAAAAAATTATGGTCTAAAAATAAAAAAATAATACTTTATCATTTAAGAAAAATAAACTAATGCTAATGGACCGGTAAAGCTTAAATTTGAAAAACATAAATATAACTGACATTTTAAAATATGAGAACATTTAGAAAACAGTATGGTAAGTTTATTGATATCAAAAAGAAGTAAAATAACAGTACAACTTCTCTGTATAATAAAATACTTGATTTATGTTTTAATTTTCATGTAAACTAAATTGTTTTCCAAATCGATAAACAAAAAAAGAAGGCAACTTTTTTTAAAATGCAATAAAATTAACAAAATTAAATTTCTCCCATGTGTTATGCTCATACTAATAAGAGTAAACATTCTCGATGGCGGTCAGCCATCAGACGAATAGGGGAAATAACATGTAGCATACGAAAACATGCACATGCCGTAACTATTCGGGACAGGTGGAAGTCTGATCATAGCCTCTCCGCGGCGGCGGCCGCTGGAAACAAGCCTTTAAAAAGGTTTGGCTAATATGTTCAGGCTGGTTCGTCAGGTTGGCGACAGGTTAATTCCCTGTCCCGTAAAACTAAAAGAATTACGAGACTGACAACAAGCCTTGGAAACAGACTGATCACACGACGACAACCCACGCAACGAAAACTGAAAAACGATTTACGAATTTTCTTATGGAACGTACGATCGCTCTATAGAGCTCGAGCTGCTCAGCAGCTAGCCGATGCCCTTTCAAAATATAAAGCTGACATAACAACTCTTCAAGAAATCAGAAGGACAGGGAATGGTGTTTTACAGAAGAAAGAATATGACATATACTACAGCTGTCATACAAAACACCATGTGCTCGGGGTAGGCTTCCTATTCAGCGAAAAAATGAAGTCTACCATCATCGGCTTTAACGCTATAAGCGAAAGGCTATGCACCCTTCGCGTGCGAGGCAAATTTACGAACATCAGCCTCATTAACGTTCGCGGACCTACGGAGGAGTTCTCAGAGGAAGAAAAAGAGACTTACTACAAACAAGTCGAGAGGGCCCTCAATGCCTGTCCAAGGTATGATGTTAAAATCATCCTTGTGGATTTGAACGCAAAAATAGGTCGGGAGCCGGTATTCAGGCATTACGCAGGTACCCATAGTTTGCATGAGAACACTAATGACAATGGACTTCGAGTCTTAGAATTGGCAGCATCGAAAAACATGGTCGTTGCGAGTACCAGGTTCCCGCGTAAAGATATCTACAAAGCCACCTGGGTATCACCTGATGGAGAACGTCGCCACTACTCGAACTTGATGACGGTACGAACGTACCGAGGTGCCCATATCGACTCGGATCACTATCTTGTTGGTATGGTTTTCCGAGGGCGGATTGCCTTGCGAAGACGCATTGCATCCGCCGATCAGGTTCGAATCAACACGGCTGCCCTGCGCAATGAAAACACCAGTAACACCTTTGGTAATGCGTTAGGACTCGCCCTAGAAACACTTGATTTAGGGAGAGTAAGACCTGGAGCCAGTATGCTGGGCGTAAATGAGAAGTGGATACGTCTTAAGAATACTGTCATTAGTACTGCCAACTCCATCTTAGGCAGCAGTAGTAAAAATCGGAACTACTGGTTTCATGATGAATGCAAGCTAGGGACTGAACGTAAGACTGTTGCATACCGAGCAATGCAACAATCTCATAGAACGCGGGAGTTATGGTTTAGAGATGTATAAAAAGTGTTAAGCCGAGTTTTGGTAATGTTTCTTTATTAAAGTTCAACTTAAGACTAAACTTCTAATGAGTAATTATGCAAACATGTATGTACATTTGTAAAAATTAGAAAAAACAACAACTACTCGTAACATTATTCAGGGAAACTAGCAGTAAGCTTATTATAACAAACAACTCAATTACAATAATAGATAACAAGAGATTATAATGAGATTATGAATTCAGATATATGTATATAACATTAGCATTAGCATTAACAACTAATCTGGTTCATCTGGTCAGCGTGACGTGGTTGCCAACTACGTTGTACACGTAACTCCTCCCGCCTTAGTTGGAACGTTAAGATGATGATTGTTATGAGATGTGTTCAAGCAGCGTTGTTTGTATAAATGAGGTCTTATCTCTTATTGTCTACCGATATTGGGATAAGGAGGGGTTCAAGGGATATTAAAGTTTGTTGCTCTCTTAAATGTAAAATAATCGTAATTTCTTTTGCAATGAACTTAAACTATTTAAATCAAAAATTAATTCCTTCAAACGATTATTTGTACTCATTTATAAAATGTATATCGTGGATATGTATACATTCGAGTATTATATTTTTCCAATTATATGTATATTTTTCTCGATTAATATGACAAACAAAAATACAGTTTTTATTTCAGTTATTTTGATTCATTGATTAGTATATTTTCTTTTTTTTCTTACTTTTTGTTTGTGTACTTTGCGTTTATTTGTTTCTATTGTTATTTTATTATTTTTAGTTACTATATGTTGATTGAACCTAGAAGCAAGTTTATTTCTTCTATCATCTTGTTCATATATGATTTCATTTTTACTATACTCTGGTGGGTCCTTTCGAGTTTTATTGCGTAATTCAATAATGTGTTCTTTTTGAGCTACACAACGTTCGTGAACTAATTTTCTTAAAAATTCATAACTTTTTATATGGTTTTGTAAATAATCCTGCAGTGATATTATGTTAGTTTTAGGAAAGATGTCCTTTTTATTTATGTGCCCGGTTAGTAACTCAAATGGTGACAACTTTGTTGCAGAATGAATAGAACTATTATAGGTAATAACAGCTTCGTCTACAATTTCAGAAATAACTTTATTAGGAAATTCAGATTTAATAATCCTTATTAGTTCTGTCAGAGTAGAATGAAACCGTTCAACGGGAGAATTGCCTGTGGAACTTTTAGCACATATTGAATGTGAATCAATTTGATATATCTTTAAAAAATCTTTAAAAATCGTTGATAAGAATTCACTGCCATTGTCAGTGACAATTTTTTCTGGTATTCCATGGTGGGCAAAATAATGTTTCAACGCTTTAATTAAACAAAAACTATTTCTCGAATTCAATAAGTATACACTTGCAAATTTACTAAACTTGTCCAAGATTGTCAGGAAATTCTCTTTATGGACAGAATAAATATCCAAGTGCAAAACTTGCATTGGTTTTGAAGGTGTTTCCGTTACTTCAAATTTAAGAGGTTCTCTTAGGCGGTCATATTTGAACTTTTGACATACTTCACAATTGTTTATAATTCTAGTTATTACATGCTTCATGTTTGGAAAATAGTACTTTCTTTTTAGATGTTGCAGGGTTTCATTTATTCCCCTATGGTTGGAGTTTTTGTGATAGTTGCGCATGATTTCTTCCTGCTTATCAACCTCAGTTACATCTTCTAGTAATATTGTGGTTCTTACTAATTTAAGAAGTGAATTATTAAAATATTTTGAGTAAACAGATTGGACTACTTTAAAAGTTTCGTCATCTGCTAAAATAGCAGTAACTCGTTTCGTGTTGAAAAAATTTTGGAAAACAGAAATGATGATCTTCTCGTCGCAAATATTTGAATGCTCAATTTTAAATCGCTTTTTTCTTTTAAATAGAATTGTTAATGTTGAATGAAGCTGTGTGCGAATTGAATTTTTCAAGAGAATGACTTGATTTGAAAACTCATTGATGGCTCTTTCTGAGATTGGAATACCATCTCCAATATTCTGTAAAGCGGAATGTATTGTGTTATTATCATCAAGCTCATCAACATTATTTTCCGTTGATTGCAAGTCAATATTTTCAATTTGCAATTCGTTCTCTTCAGCTACGTTAATCTCAATTCTAGAAAGTGCATCAGCGTTTGAATTTAACTTTCCTTTTTTATAAATAATTTTGTAGTCAAATTCTTCCAATTTGAGGCGCCAACGCACTAATTTTGAATTTGGATCTTTCATTGAAAATAGATAAATGAGAGGCTGGTGATCGGTTATTATATTAAATTGTCTGCCAAAGAGATATGGGCGAAAATACTTTGTAGCCCAAACAATAGCTAGCAGCTCTCTTTCTATAGTGCTATAACTTTGCTCGGATTTAGATAATGTACGGCTTGCGTAACAAACCGGTTTATCAGATCCTATAGGGCCTTGGGATAATATGGAGCCTATTGCAACATTACTTGCATCACAAGTAAGATTGAATGGTTCATCAAAATTGGGGTATTGTAAGATTGGTTCATTGCATAAAATATTTTTGCAAGTCTCAAAACACTCAACGTATTTGGAGTCCAAAGTAATTCTGTTTCCTTTACGCAGACATTCTGTCATTGGTTTAGTTAGTTTGGCAAAATCTTTGACAAATTTCCTATAGTATCCCAGAAGACCAAGAAACGACTTGATTTGTTTTGGCGTTTTTGGGATAGGAAAATTTTGTACTGCACGAACTTTCATCGGATTGGGTTTAACACCTTCTGAAGTAACCAAATGTCCGAGGAAAGAAACTTCTTTCCTCAAGAATTCAGATTTGTCTATTTGGATCTTCAAATTAGCTTCTTGTAGTCTCTTAAAAACAGTTTCCAAATTCAGTATGTGTTCTTGAAGAGACGTTGAAAAAACAATAATGTCATCGAAAAAGACGAGGCATATTTTTCCTTGTTCTTCCCTCAGGACATAGTCTATGAGGCGTTGAAAAGTTGCCGGTGCACCTTTCAGTCCACATGGCATGCGGAGGTATTCATAATGACCTCCCTCAACAGAAAAAGCCGTTTTTTCAATATCTTCTTCACTAACCTGAATTTGTTGGAAACCGGAAGCTAGGTCTAATGTAGTGAAATACAAAGCTTTGCCCAATTTGTCTAAGATATCCGCAATATTCTTCATTGGGTATTTATCGCTTACAGTTTTCTGGTTAAGTTTACGATAGTCAACCACCAATCGCCATTTTTGTTTTCCACTTGAATCTCTTTTTTTTGGAACGATCCAAATCGGTGAAGACCATGGTGAAAAACTTGGACGTATTATACCTTCCTGAAGCATTTTAGAAATCTGAGTTTGAACCTCTTCCTTATGGACATGCGGGAAACGGTAAGATTTAGAGTAGATTGGAATGTTGTCTATTGTTTTGATTCGGTGTTGTATCTGTTTACAAAATGTGAGTGGTTCATTATGATTGAAAAAAATATGTTTATATTTATAACATAGACGTTTCACTGCTATTTTTTCTTCGTCATTTAAATGATCGATATGAATTAAATTGGAAATATTTGAATTGTCTAAGTTTTCAGAATTCGTTGTTGAGATGTTATGAATTTCGACTATTTTACCAGTGTCAATAAGTTCTACTTCTATTGGTTGCTCTAAAATAAAAGTTTGAGGAAAATCGAACCTATTATTGACCTCAACGCATGAATACCAATCATAAGCTTTATATAGTCCTTCAGAAATTTCTAGTCCAGGTGTAATTAATTTAGGTTTAATGAAAATATCACCAAATTCAACATCAACCGGAAGTTGCACAATCATTTTACTACACTCAGGGACAGTATAACTTTTTGACATTATATTAGGTTTGAAATGTAGCGGGATTTGAACGTTTTCGTTTCCTAATAATGAATTCTGTAAATCAATTTTAAAGCTCAGATCTCTCAATGTGTCCATTCCAAATAATCCGTCAAAATAGCTATGGAAATTGAAAAGTAAAAACGATATTTTTTTATTTGTTTGGAACTCAATTAATCCGTCTAAAATTATTTCCTGGTTAAGAATTTGAGTGCTGAAAACAGTTTTTATTTTAACTGGGTCTATTGTTTTGATTTCTGTATTTAGATTTGTTGCGATATCTGGGCGTATAAATGATTTATTGCTGCCAGTATCCAGTAAAAATTTTAATTTATTTCCATTTAGACTTTTTATTACAATGTAAGGCAATAAACTCGAGTTAAAATTATTTATATCTAAATAACCTATTGTTTCTCCGAGGCTAGTGTAGGAAAATTTGTGTCATCTATCACATTTTCAATGACTTGGTTTGTATGTCCAATATTATTAAGGTCTAAATTTTCAAATTCTAAATTTAAAGGTTCATCGTTTTTATCATATGTCTCAATATTATTTAAGTGATTTTGTCTACTATAGTTGTTCGTTTGGTTGGTTTGGGCAGAGTTTCTATAAGTTGTAGTTCTACCACTGGCAATGTCCATCGGTTCATAATTTTGGGATCTTCTACTATTTTGGGAGAGGCTAATGTAATTTGGTCTATTATAAGACTGAGAGTTTCGGTTTTGATTGGGTTGCAGATTAGTATTTATGTGATACTGTTGAGAAGTGTTTGATGGTTGATTAGTTGCAAGAGGAGTATTATTGTTAAAATTATATTGTCGTGGTGGAGTCTGGTTATAAGGATTCTGATAATATGATGGCTCTGGATTGTTTTGGAAACGGTTTCTATTCTGATTATAAGATTGTTGTACTCTATTTGAGTTTCGAGCTTCAAAAGAATTACGAGAATACTGCGAGTCTCGAAAATAAAAACAATTCTGCTCTTGAAGGCAATAATTCAAAGCTTCAGATAATCTAGATGGTCTCATAGATCTTATTGTAGAGCCAAGGGGTTCTCTTAGACCCGACAAAAAAGTATTTAGACACATTTCTTCATATAGTTTTTGCTTTGATTGCATAACGTTCAGATCTGATTCGTGAACTTTAACGTGATTTATCATTGCTGATAGTAACTCTATAACTTTTGCATAAAAATCTTCAACTGTGTTTTGTCCTTGTCGAATTTTGTGTAGGTCGCGAATTAGACTAGTCTCATTACGCTTGTCAGAATAATGAACAATTAAATTTTGTTTAATTTCATTCCAGTCTACTGGTGTACCATACATATTAAGTACCTCATTAGCCTGTCCTATGATTTTATTTCTAATTGACCGATATATGATTCTCTTATAAGCATGGTTTGTTTCAGTAATGAAACTCAAAATTTCTTCAACGTTGCTCAGAAAATCATACAAAAGTCTTGGATTTCCATCAAAACTTGGGAGGTCCTTAACGGCATCAGGAATTCTGAGTGAGTTAAAAACCTCTGAAGCGACTGTTAAATTATTGTTCGTCATACTACTCGAATTACCTAATATATTTTTAGAATTTGAAACGTTTGAAAGACTATAAACTTTTACAATATTATGGAGATTAGTTTTTAATTCTTTTTTTTCTAATTTATTAAGAGAACAACCAACATTAATTTTTGTATTTTTATTAGTTTTGAATGAAGTCATCGGTGAGACAATTCAGAAAAGACTTACCATCCATACAAATTCTTCTTCGTTGAGTTGTAAATTATTTCTCATTCAGTTTATATATATATATATTATTTTTTTGTGTAATGTCTTTTTGCTTTATTTTTAAATGGTTTGTTTTAAATGTATTTGTTTTTTAAATTTATGTTTATTTAGTAATTATCATAATTGTATACGAGTTTATTTTGTACTCATTATTTTTTTCACATTCAAACTGTTTTCTTGGTTAAAGTGTTCTTTACATATAGTTTTTTTCTTAACGATTTTGTTCTATTTTTGTCGTATGTAATTTATTTTTAAATTTGCTTTTTAATTTTCAAATTAAGCTACTATATTTTTCACTTTTTGACAAAAAATTAGCACTTTTTTCACATTAAAGTTATTTTTTGGTATATAGTGTTCTTTTAAAATACAAAAAACGATTTCAGGCTTATTTCCTTATTTTTTCTATAGCCTTTTTTGTATGGTTCTATTTCTTTTTTTTTCTTAGGGATTTGTTTTATTTTTGTCTTAGGTAATTTATTTTTAAATTTGCTATATAATTTTCAATTTTAAGCTACTATATTCTTCACTTTTTGAAAAAATATAAGCACTCCTAAGCGACTGCGCCAGTTATGGTTTAGAGATGTATAAAAAGTGTTAAGCCGAGTTTTGGTAATGTTTCTTTATTAAAGTTCAACTTAAGACTAAACTTCTAATGAGTAATTATGCAAACATGTATGTACATTTGTAAAAATTAGAAAAAACAACAACTACTCGTAACATTATTCAGGGAAACTAGCAGTAAGCTTATTATAACAAACAACTCAATTACAATAATAGATAACAAGAGATTATAATGAGATTATGAATTCAGATATATATAACATTAGCATTAGCATTAACAACTAATCTGGTTCATCTGGTCAGCGTGACGTGGTTGCCAACTACGTTGTACACGTAACTCGGGCACGCGAAGAGGAATATAAAGAGCTCAGAAGAATAGAAAAACGGATACACAAACAAAAAAAATCAGCTTGGGAGAAGAACCTAATCTGTGAAATAGGAAATAGCCGAGAGCGAGGTCCGCACCAGGCGCGGAAGTTCTACCAATCCGTCCGAAACATGACGCAGTACACACCACGCTGCACATACTGCAAGGACGGAGAAGGAAATTTGATCACCGATCCTGAAAGCATACTACAGCGATGGAAAGTGTACTTTGATAATTTGCTAAATGGTCAGCTCACTGCAGAAGTGGAGGCTCCACTACTTCAAGAAGAATACCCTATGTTGCCGCCACCAAGCATAGAAGAGGTTGAGAAGGCTATAGGCCGGCTTAAACAGAATAAAGCCCCGGGAGCCGATGGCATACCAGCAGAATTATTTCATCACGGCGGGCCAGCCTTACGTCAAGCAATTCATGATATTATAGTACACGTATGGGAGCAGGAAGAAATGCCAGAAGACTGGCGAAAAGGCATAATATGCCCCATACATTAGAAAGGAGATGTCACAACGTGCAGCAATTATAGAGGTATCACGTTGTCGAGTACCGCCTATAAGATACTCTCCTCTATCCTACAAGACCGGATAACCCCATACGCTAAAATCGTCATCGGACAATATCAGTGTGGTTTCATTCCAGCAAATCAACAACTGATCAGAAAAATCAGGCGATGGAAATATGTCTAGAATTTAACATCCCAACATACCACCTGTTTATAGACTTTAAGGCCGCCTATGATAGCATAGCCAGGGTAGAACTTTACAAAGCCATGAGAGAATTCGGCATCCCAAATAAATTGACACGACTATGTAGGTTGACCATGGCCAACGTAACGAGCCAAGTAAAAATAGCCGGATTGCTATCCAGACCAATCAACATCTTTAATGGACTCCGACAAGGGGACGGTTTAGCCTGTCTCCTCTTCAACCTGGCGTTGGAGAAAGCAATCCGTGACTCTGGCACGGCAACAAGAGGGACCATCGTGCAATCCTTTAAATACCTTGGGTCAATAGTAGCAGCCAATAACAATATAGAAGAAGATATACGCGGGCGGCTTCTCAGATCCAACAGAGCTTACTATAGTCTGTCAAAGCTCTTCAAATCCAGAAATCTCACCATAACTTCAAAGCTGCTGCTGTACAGGACCATGGTCCGCCAGTACTCACATATGGATCAGAGACTTGGGTGCTTAGCAAAAGGCAGTCCGACCTCTTAGCTGCGTTCGAGAGAAAAGTCTTAAGGAGAATTGTTGGCCCCATATGTGAGGAAGGACGATTCCGGAGACGGTACAATCATGAACTGTACGCAATCTGCCTTGAAGCAGATATCGTGACAAAAATTAAGCTCGGTAGACTCCGGTGGGCAGGGCACCTAGCTCGCATTAGCGAAGAGGAACCAGCTCGAAAAGTTCTTTGTGGTACATTCTATGGTAGACGACAGCGTGGTAGACAATGCCTGCGCTGGAGGGATGGCGTAGACCAGGACGCCCGAAGCCTTGGGGTGTGCAACTGGATGGCGTCGGCTAGGTGGAGAGACTTGTTGAAAGAGGCCAGGAACGGAACCCGGTTGTCGAGCCGATGATGATGAAACATTCCCGTTTATTATGGAACAGCTACAGCAGCCACATTCTCGTCTGTGCGCATTTCTTGAACAAACTTGCGTACACTGTTTGGGCTTCACAGCACTCACTTTGGTAATAAGTTTTCAATATTTCTCAGCGTTGTTCAAGCGTAAAGTAACTCATTTCGTTTCGCGGAGGTATGATACTGACTTTCTGTCAAGTTTTCTTGAGGTAAATAGTTGCCAATGTCAAAATAACATGTGATTTAAAAAGAAACCACCAGATGACTCACCCTGTATGTACCTGAAACGTGAGAACATCGTAAACCTCAGTTTCTATTCAAAAACTTGTATACGTCCTCACGCGGTATAAGGCAGATATTACCGTAATCCAGGAGTTACGACGAGAAGTTCACTGTGAAAAATCTGCTAACAGGCAAAGTTATTGACATAAAGATGATAAGTGATCGCCTAGCTTTGATTCGCCTCAAAGCCACCTTGCAAAATAAAAGCATAATATGCGCAAACGCCCCTAAGGATTGGGGTGAAAAAATATCAAAGATGAGTTTTATGAACTTTTGGACGGAGCTCATAGTCCGGAGAAAAATTTGAAAAAATAAATTCCATTCAAACTTTTTAGAGGTTTTAGAATACAATTTTTTTATCGAAATCCGTTTAACAGTCTTTGAGAAAATCCAAAACCAAAAAAAAAATGGTTGTATGGGAGCTGCCAAAACTTTTTCGAAACAATTTTTTTTTTAATCAGGGCAACATTTTTTTAAGACCTGTGTAAAAATGATATGTAAATTGAAAGAAAATCGGCCGAGACGTATACGCTGTAGTCGAACATACAGAATTGCGGATCCCACTTTTCCTTCGATATTATAGTAATGTCCAGTCTGATCAAAGATTATATGTATATAAATTTATTTATTTGTATAAATAGTGCCATTGAATTTTTTTCGGATACAGCTTGGGCTACAACTCGTATCCAGTGTCAGGTTTGCATCAGTACTGATAATATTTATAGACGTAGGCAACTAAAGCCGTTTGTCTTTTATTATTTATAAACGACGCTCACCTTACCCATGTTACTTTTGGGATGGGTAGCAGTCGAGCATAATCAACTCCGTCTTATAACTTTCGATATAATGGGGAATCTATTATGTTTCTCCCTCATATCTTGATGACCTTAAAGTAAAGCCGTTACCCACTTCGAAGACAATCATGTAGTATAAGCTTTATCATCAAGGCCATTTGGGGGCATATAATCATGAGGTACAATAATAACCCATCACTTGAGGTCGGTGTAATTTCATGTATAGGAGATAGAGCGAGGCGCCCTTCTCCCTCCACCTCCAAGCAATCATATCATACGAGACAAAAGCTTGGAATCATCATTATATGCTACTCGTTCAGATCAGTTTTGACTTTTCAGTATCACCTTTATCCAGAACCATTTGGATTTGCCTGGGATTGGATTACTTTCAAGTCTTTTTAGGGTAGTAAGCTTAACTACCTCTTACTACCCATCGAAGTCGAATTTCGAACTTCTTTCGGTACTCCTAGAACTGTATCTAAATGAAGTAGAGCCGCTTATGTTGATTTATCAATAAGTCATCGAAATTTCCAAAATAATTCTCTTAAGACTTCCTCCCATGCCTTAGTTGAGTTGCGGTACATCCCAAACGTTGGATGGGTAACCGCTGTAATTTTTTAGAGATCGTACTTATTATCTCCGCGGGCACCACGTGGAGGTCGATAAAACATGGGTGTATAGTATAATAGTCTTAAGCCTTCAGCAGATTTTCCGTGCCACTACTACTTTCTATCTACACTACTACTATCACTTTTTTTACTGAAATAAAAGACATGGATTTAGGCGACCTCTGGTTTTTTTTTTTTTTTTTATAATCTACCCGCGCTCAAGGGATTATGATTACCCTTTAAATGTTTCAACACAGCGCGGGCGTGAAGTTACGGAAGAGAAAGAAGGATAGGAAAGATGTGTGGCCCGATGTTCTGAGACTGAAGGTTGTTGTCTCAGATATTTTATCTCCAGGGATGGCGGCTGAACTAAAGCGGAGAATGCCGTGTCTTATTTATATGTCGCTTATAATTCACATTATTTTATTCGTGTTCATCCTTGTTGGGTACACTAGTTTAACTCAATTACATGTTGTTAGTGTTATGCCTGAACAACATGTAATGAGTGAACCAGCAACCCATTGATGACAATTTTAGAAGGTTTTTAATGGAATTAAAACGACATAGACGACGGCAGGGATCGAACCTGTGATCATGAGGTTCACAGGCGAGCACACATCCATCGCGCCACGGCCACCCCTAACCTCTGGTTAATGCAACAAGGTGCGCCGTGCAACACAGTCCATGCCACAATCGATCTTTTGCGCACTAAATTCCCAAATCGTGTTATTCATTATTAGCCGCCTCGTAGCCTTTTTTTGTGGGTAATAGTGAGGAACAGATGTTATGCCAACAATCCGGAAAGAAATTCAAGCACTTAATGTCCTGGAAAATTGGAATGCCAGAATGCCAGTCGAGGCAGTCACTTGAGCGATTTTGTGTTCCATAGTTAATGGGAACGTTTTCTCATAAGAATAAAGCCATAATACATGGAAAAAATTTAATTTTGTTCATTTTATTATATTTTTTATAAAAACGTCAAATATTCCTGTATCCTAAAAAGCCTTAATTTTTTTCAAGAAATTAAATTAAATAAAAATGTTTTTTTTTAAATACGATATTTCAAAAGCTGATTTTTAAATTAAAAAATTAAGTTTGTCAACAATAAATACTTTTAATTAATTTTTTGTTTCTTTTAAAAACGAGATGCATGACTGGGCCTCACAAGCTTGCTCTTATGTAAAAGAGTAAGAATTTCTAAAATTAACGTTATAACAGAAAAAATTTTCTTAAACATAAAATAAAATTTTTAAATGATTAAACCAACTCCTTTGAAAGTTGGAGGTAAAAACAAGGTGCCATGTGATTCGAGCAAATATTAGTTAATGCAAGAACAAAAATTATAGGTCGTTGAAGTAGTTTCTTTTATATACAAAATTTTTAAAACATTTTTTTTAAAACAAATTTTGGTATGTCAGCATAAGGTTTGCATTATTGACTAGTAAAAAATAAATTTTCAAAAAAAATATTGAGCCATTTTTGAAATATCAAATTTTCCAAAAAAAATGCTTTTAAAAAAAAAATTTGAAATTTTGAAATGCAATTTCTTTCAAACTTTTTTGAAGCCTATCTATAAAAAATTTCATAAAAATCCGTTATGCCGATAATGAGAAATTCAAAAGTCGATTTTTTTTAATATTGGAATACAGAATATTAGGTATCCAAACTAATGGCAGCTTTAGCAAAAAAAGTAACAAATTTAAATTTATGGATTTTTTTAAATAATTTGTAGAACAGTTTTTGAGATAAAAAATATTAATAAAATTTCGAAAAAATCGTATTACAGTCATCGTTATTTTTGATCTTAAAAAAAAAAGAAAAATCTTTCGGGGGGTAAGTGAATTAAAAATAATTTCTCTCAAGTTAAAATAAAATCGGCCGAGCCGTTAAGGCTGTAGTCGAACAGACAGACAGAATTGCGAAACCCAATTTTATATCTCGCTTTCATCATAATGTCTACTTTGATCAAAATCTCGAATTCGACTTATTTAACTTATTAAACTTGCCTTAATTCTCAAGTAAAAAAAATGTACGTACTATTATTGAAGATTTTTACATAATTCTTGAACATAATAACAATTTTGCGAGATCCAGTGTATTAAATTGGTCTTAAAAAACTGACCATAACGGACAATTTTTTTCTTTTTCTGGTCTTGAAAATATAATTCGTTGTCTTGTTGAAAATGCAGTATCCTTAAAGTTCTCCCATGTTTTTAAGCCACAGGCATTGGTTTCATCATATCAAAAATAAAACCAACACCGCCATTAAATAAAACCATAAAAAGCTGATCCTATAACATTGTTTTGCTTCAGTTTGTTGGAAATATATTTGATACTCAAATTTAGTGGTCATGTTATGGTGCTTTAATTTAAGGGCGTCATAACTTTTATCTTATTTGAGTCTTATTTTTGCTATAAAATTTCTATCATTATCGAATCTAATAAACTGCTGAATAAGCATAAGAAATACAAAATATATCTACTGAGAACCTATTTTTCCTTATTATACTTGTCAAAAGAAACCTCAAACCAAAAAATAATAAATACTACGAGTATACTTAGAAAAAAAAAATAAATTGGTTTGAAAAAAGAAATTCAAAATTACTTTTTTAAAAGAAGAATAATTATTCTCTAAAGCCAGTTCACATTGAAAGAAGCATTCAAGCAAATTTGATTTAAATCTTTTTAATACAACATCTATACCAACAATTGAAATCGCGCGAGAAAACTTACCTAATACTAATGCTTTCAGTTCTAGTTCTTGGGGAGTTGTAGTCCTTCGATTGACTAATACTTTTCGTTGTAAATCTGTAAGAGATTTTATTTTTTATTTTGATTAAATAAAGTGTATTGTATCACTTTATATTAAAAACAACACAGATGAATCCAAAAGAAAATATCTTAAATGAACAACAAAACAAAGTGCAAGTTTTTTGTATTATATATTTTTTTTTAATTTATTCAAATGAAGCAAATCTGCGAAAGAAACGAAATTTTGCGAACGTACTTAAATTGCCATAAACTCACCGAGTAGCAATAACATTATCCTTATTTTGGATTATTTCATCAAAGGAATAGCTTAAGATATTTCTATCACACTTGGCAAGGATTATCCGTAGTTAAGCTTTATTTTATTCCTCCTACATGAAGGGAGAAATAAGGAATAATATGGATGGAGAGTGGTTCACAAAGGGTATTTTAATCCATTCATCTATTTATTCATTGCCATTCAGTTTAAATAAATCTCGCAGAATTTCCGTATTTCTATGGCGATAAGATTCGCGTTTTGGTAATATATGAAAATATTTTAGGAATTCAAGGACCTAGCAATTTATATAAAATAATCAATTTAGTAGGTTCGGGTATCTAAGAACCATAAAAGTAGGGCTTTTTTTGTGTATTTAAAGATAATGAATTTGAGTAGAGACTTAAAGGAATAATGTTAAAGAAATACTTAAAAAACTGTATGATTTTTCTCATAAGATATTGCTAATTGTGACGTTGATACGTTAAGCTTTGACGATTGTATACCATTTAGGCACATCCGAACACACTGACCGTAAACACAGCGTTGTTAAAGGACAATTGCGTCACCTTTTGCGTTGACCCTTCAATGTTTAGTAGCCAAATTTTAGAAAAAACGGTTCGGTAATCAATCAGTCAACATTTGTATATCGAATGTTAAAGTATATAGCAAAGCCCGAGGAAGTCGATTCCTAGCAGCGCACAAGAATTCGGCCTTTCAGAGACTTTGCCTTGGCGAATTTTGCGTTTGGGCCTACATCCGTATAATATTCAACTGGCCCAGAAGCTCACAGTTCATGACCATAGACAAAAGTTTCGGCTGAAAAATCATCTTTAGCGGCGAGGTGTATTTTTGAATAAATACACTGAAAATAAAATCTAGATTGATATTTTGAAATAATAAAAATATTTTGTGAATATGAATATTTTTTCGTAGAATTTACAAAATTAATTTTTCATATTAACAATTATTTTGTTGTATCAACAAATTTTTTTGTTAATGTTACAATTTTTTTTTTCACTATCGGATTAACAAAATTCTTTTGTCAAATCAACAAAATATTTTGTCAATTTAAGAAATTTTCTTTTGTTGAATCCACAAAATTTATTTATCAGCTTAATAATGGTTACTTTCAATTTAAGAATGTTTCTTGTTTCAAAATAGCATTTTTTTTTGCCTTTAATTCCACAAAAATTGGCATTTCGTCCTGGCGATCTCACATGGACTCATCTGTGAGAGCGTATTGACAATACGAATTTTTGGTAAAGTCAGTTCCTATTACATTGACAAAAACCAAGTGTAAATTATTTGCAACCAAGATTACACAAAAGATTTGTCTTGATCAAAAAAATTATTTTATTTTATCAATATAACAAAATAACTCACCCTAAAAAAAAAAAATATTTGTAATTTTAACAAAAATGTTTGCATTTTTTGTTAAAAAAAAAATAATTAACAGAAACTTTGTGACATTGACAAACATTTACAAATTCAATTTTTTGTAGATACAACAAACATTTTGTTTATATCACAAAACAATTTGTGGATGTGACAAAATTCTCTGTTTTATTTTGTTTTACTAACAAAAATTGGTTTGTTAAACTGACAATATTATTTGTAGTGCATAAAATCATGCAGAATTATAAAAATTTTGTTAAATCATCAAAATCATCCTTTCGTATTGACAAAATTTAAACAAAACGATAAAATTGTTTTGTTAAAAGTCAACAAAAACATTTTTATCATTATTACCTAGGGATTTATTTTCAATGTAACTTTGTTAACAAGCTAAATTTTGCCATTTTCGGGACGACGTAAATTGAACCATATGGACCTCGGCTACATGTGGCTCCAGCAGGATGGCGCTTCGTACCACACAGCAGACGTTACGATTGATATTCTGCATGAACAATTTGAGCGTAAGGTTGCGCGTACAGTAGTGCGACAAAGCGATGCGATGCGAGAAGCGTTTGCGTGCGAGAAAAATATTTACATTGATTCTTATACACGTGCGCACAGTGGAGCGATATTTGATGCGAGTGTTGCGAGTTTCTCGCATGCCTATCGCAAGCATCTCGCACACAAACTGTTCTGACCACTTTTTCAAGCGAGTATGTGCGAGAAAGTTCATATTTTTTGTTTTGACTTTCAAAGAAAAAAATCAAAGGAGTAAAATTTTGTTATTTCAGAGCTTGTGTTTTGTGGTGCAACTTTTGGATAATTTTGATGGCAATACTTATAAATAAATTAACAACACAACACCACAAAATCGCTTTTACTGTGCCCACTATGTCGCATCTAATTCTCGCATCTCGCACCGCTTCTCGCATCGCATCGGTTTGTCGCACTACTGTACGCGCAGCCTAAGGTATACCTATGTATACTAGTTACACAAGCTGTTGTGACCACTTTTTCAAGCGAGTTCGTGCGAGAAGGCTCATATTGTTTGTTTCGAGGTTTCAAAAAAAAAATCAAAAGAGTAAAATTTTGTTATTTCAGTGCTTGTGTTGTGTGGTGCAACTTTTTACAATTTTGGTGGCAATAATTATAAAGGGATTAACAACATAACTGCTGAAAATATCGCATCTAATTCTCGAATCTCGAATCGCTTGTCGCATCGCTTCTCGTATCGCATCGCTTTGTCGCACCACTGTACGCGCAACCTAAGGTTATCTCTCGCAAATGTGACGTGAATTGGCCTCCAAGGTTATGCGATTTGACCTCGCTCTTCTTGTGGAGTTTTCTGAAGGTGTTGGTCTATGCCACAATTGACCGTTTCTCTTAAGGTGAACATAACACTGGTCCTCACTCAAATTCAGCCGGATCTATGCCGAAGAGTCATTGAAAATTGGACCGCTCGGATCCGTACAATCATAAGAAGCCGTAGCGAGCATTTGAACGATGTCATATTTCATACGTCATAATGGCATACGTGGGACTTTTAAATAAAAACAAAATTTTTGTTAATACCTCACACAGAATGTTTTATTTCATTTCAACGTCTACTCGCATTTTTTGGAAAAACCATTTTTAAAATTGAACTGGCACGGTCCAATAAGTCGTTGTCACGGCTGAATCAAAATCCGTAAATTTAAACATTTTATTATCAGGAAACAAGCGTTTAATGACGTGTAAGGAGTTCATTTGACTATATTTTCTCTTCTTTCAGAAGAAAACCAAACGAAAATGCCATTAATAATTTCCCGTGAAACATTATACTAAATACCCTTTTACATACATACAAAAACGGAGTTATTTAACAATGTGCCAATGCCAATCAAAAACTGTCAAAAAACACCGATGTGCAAAAAAAACAGTGTAATTGCTTTTGTGATGAAAATTTAAAGGAATAACTCTTTACACACTTAAATACAGTTCTATACCTATGTATACTAGTTTTGCCAGAAACTGTCGAATTTCCTCCAAAGATATTGAGGATGTCAACAGATTTAAGAATCATATACAAATATTTTTCGATATTTTATTATTTTTTCTTTCAATTTAAGAGCTTCGGATTGTCATTTGGATTGAAATACTTCGATACGTCATAATGTAGATTATCACTCAAATGTCAAGTTATAAAATATCTAATTTTAATAAAAAATAGTAATGGTGTAAATCTATTAAAAAACATCTGATATGTTAAAGAAAAGTGCTTCGCAAAAAGCAATTTTAAAGTTTCCGAATACAATTCGAGCAAAAAGCGGATTCCATTGGTTAGCAATAATTATTGTTAAATTCAATTCATATTTTGTTTTAAACTTCTTCTTCATTAAATTGTTTTGCTGACGTAAGTACTTTAACTTCTCATATTCATTTCCACGACCTCGTCCTTCGGATGTCGACTTAAAACGGCAGCGTTTGAAAACCTTAATAAATTCTGATCTCGATAGCATTCTCAAATGAAGAACCACAAACCGGATAGAATTAAATGCTTCAAGAACTCAATGTTGTCTTCTGTAGTTCAAGAGCAACCCAGTTCGAAATAATCCGAACAGCTCTCAGATATGTGCTTCACGTAGGTACCACCTTTGTGGAATGATCAAATATTCAACTCAGCCAAAAGCGGTGCTAAGTACTTAGGTTTCTTTCGACGCCGACGTTGCAAACAATTATTAAGCTGTAATCTATAATGCCTATATTTTTGAGCAGGTCCAATTATTCACTTGGACGGAATCTAAAAAAGAGCTTAAAAATGATTGGTGAGGTTATAGAACTATAACGGAAGCCTCTGAATCTCACGAGCAAACCGCCGAAATGTTTCTTGCCTTTTAGTATTTTATCATTATTTTGTAAACAGTGTTCTAGTGAAATCGCCCTTAAATAATTTAACCGTAATACTCGCGCTTCAGGGAAAATTCAAAGATCCTTTCTTTAGTCGCACAACACAAATGTAGAATGCTCAATATTTCCGTTCCATTGCGGTTTCATACATGTAAAACCAATGTGCATCGATATCTCCTTTCAAATCCTCGCCAACTTTTTTAAACGCCCGCACTGTGGGAAATCATAATCTTTTTTATGCCCAAAAATTGTAAGAAAAAATCGTACAGGGATTTGTGCAGATATTTAAACTGTGTTTCGCAATTCACTTGCATTTGTCCATACTCTGTGGTTATATCTGCGTTTACAAATCCTGCGTTAAGGTATTTGGCCTAATACTTTGCGAAGACAATGATAGAAATGTAGAGTGAATTCATATCGCGTTTACACTTGCAATTTTATTGCGAGCATACATTACAAGTAAAACGTTTGTTTTGATGCCTATTAAACAAAAATAAGGCCAATGCAGACCATATAAGTTAAAGCGGTAGAATAGTGTATTTTGGGGAAACCTGGACTTTGCCAAACTTATCAAGGTATAAGGACTATTAGGAATCGTGGTCTGCTTAAAACCTTACCATGTCTGCTTAAAGTCGTAAACTTCGGCCTTAAATGGCTCCAAAACAGTTTTTAGCAGCATCGGTATCTTGGGAGATTGGTAGGGTGTAGACACTCCTGAAACGCACTATTCTCACCCATGAGCAGTTTATCGAAATATCCAAAATACCTACGTTGACAGCGTGATTACACGATCAAACTTGGTTTGATAAAACTCAACTTAATTTTGAAGCCAGAGGAGAGTTAACGTGGTTATAATATCTCATATGTAGCCTTATAGAATTTTAAAAATAATTTGATTGATTAGAATATGATTTTGATTTTTGCGAATTCGGAAAGTGTTTTTCCTAAAATGGCGTCTTGTGGCAAGCAACAAAAATTCAGACAGGATTTAACAGCTGTATATCGACACGTTGCTTAGTGCGACATCTATATTTTCAAAGGCGAAGTTGCCACAGCGTTTGATCTATTACTCAACAAAATCAAAGCCAATCTAAAGTTATTCCATCGAAAATATGATGGCACCTTTCATAATTATTATAAATGACTATATACCTTATTTGTGGTTCCTTCAAAGGCGTTTAAAACCGAACATTAACCTTACTACTTACAAAGATTTAACCGCACAAAATACGAAAATCCCTACGAGATACTTTTCCCTTAAAAGGAAAATAATTGGCTTTGAAAATATGAAACAGAGTACCACTTTGGAAAATCACACATGTACCTAAGTTGTTATATATGTAAAAAACCACAAAACTCATCACCTGAATAAATCCTTTTCCTATGCAGACACCACCACCATACGTTCTCTTATTTACCTTTTGCTATCCTTTGCTTCTATATCCTTCATATTCACTGGTGAGAAAAGATGATAAAATGATGAAGCAAATTCCGAACTGACTTGGATAAAATGGCTAAAAGCAACCACAGTAATGGATTCTGAATGACTCAATTAAGTACAGTCAGAGACTAAATTGTAGGAAAAAATTAATTTAAATGTCCTTTGGCAGAAGCGAAAAAGGATGTCGAGATGAAAGAAAGAAAAGAATAAATGTGTATTTCTAGGACTTCTAGGATTACATTGTTTTCATTTCCGCATGTAAATGCAAGAGTTCTGCCTCAAGGGAAACTAATTCTGTTTTTCCTTTAATACAAAGTAAACCGCAACTATACTTAAATGCGATTTCAGTAAAAGCAAAAGGATCAGCTGTGTAGGTGTCTATTAATAGAATTACAGAGAATTTCAAAGGTGTTCCGAAGACACTCACGTCTCTGTATTTAATAGAAGCTGACGGTCAGCTAATAGAGTTAAAGGAATGCCAACAATAGCGGGAAATCTACTGCACTAACTCAAAGACAAAAAAACAACCCAAGAATCTGGGAGCGATGATAAGTGGCAGCAGTGAAAGATTGTGAAGAAAAGGGATTTGAATTACTGCAAAAACCGGTGAAGCGAACAAGCTTTATGTGTCAATTACTTACATTAACACCATGGAGATCACAGTCGATTAGATATGGCACTTAATCCGATTCTGAAGAATTTCAAGTCGAAAGTGGGGTATACCAAGTGTAACCTACGTGCAGCTTTTACGACGAGAAATTGAGGAATTTAATGGATGTCTTTGTCTATACCTAAAAACTCGAACATTAAATTGAATCAGATAAAAAATGCTGTCAGTATGTTTATAATATAATAGTGTATTCAGCCTTTCAAAAATAGATGGTCGGAGTAAATTCTGAAACCTCGTTGTTCCTGGAAATGACAAGGATAAGTTCATAGCTTCTCGAATAAATTTTAATTCGGTAGAAGAAAACAAACGAAAATGTAACTAGCTATGTATAAGCAAATAATTTTATATAAAATATTTTCATACTTAGAAAAGGTAAAAAATAGTAAATAGAAAGGACTAGGGAAAAACTAGAATGAACTACAACGTACCCAGAAGCTTATCAGAATGAGGCAGAGTTGAGTTTGGCCTTACATATTAGGCGGTATAAATATAATGACATACGTGCTCCATGGAAGAAGTGAAGGAGGTACTCACAAACGTAAAAAATGTACATAAACTTTTGCATCATTAACTCTGGAATATCACAAGGCAGGGAATAAGGCACTTTACTTTTTATTTTTATTCATAAATGACTCAATATCTGTGTATGTTACAATCTTCCAAACTTTTTCAAATTCTCGTGATTGTGAAGACTGGCAATGTGATCCAATACGGTTTTTGTGTGTTTGAAACTGTGAGTTCCTTAACGTCGATAAATCTAAAACTATGAGTCTTAGGAGAAAACTTTCAGCACCTTTTTTAAATTATTTGCTTAATGGTGTATTACTATCACCTGTTTTGAGGATGCGATATGGCTGTCCTAAGTGTGATTTAATAGCAAATTTGAAATCATACAATACATAAGCTCCGTAGCTAGTAAAGAGAATTCAATTCTCGGTTGGATAAAGAGAAAGTCAAGGTTGTTTTCTGACCCTTTTGTTTAAAAGCATCTTTTCATAAAATTCGTTCAAACTACTCTGGAATATGATTGGGAAGTTTGAGAAGCGATAAGGCCACACTGGAATAAGTGCAAAAATGTTTTTTTCGTTTAAAGAGGGTAGGGTGAAATAATAACAAATGACCTAAGCTTATGGCTTGTCTGCAGATCAGGCGATCTAATTAATGTTTCGTCTTTATTGAAATAAAAAATAGACTTCTGACTCGTACTAACTTTAATATTTCCTAAAGAAACTTGAGGAATTTATAATGTGGGAATTTTTGTAAACGAATATTTCGAGGTTTTTGTAAAGAATTCTCGTCACTGCGGCCACATACTCGTCTGTGATCACCGTACGATGACGGGGTCCATGAGTGTTGTCCACTAGGATACCAGTCTCACCACCTTTTTGCACAAACTTGCGTACAGCAAGTACTGTGGGTGTTTCATTTCAGCCAAAACATCTTAAAAAAAAAACACTATTTGGGATACACAGCACTAACTTTGGAAATAAGTTTTAAATATTTCCCAACATTGTACAAGCGTAAAGTGATTCATTTCGTTCCGCGGAGATATGATACTGACTTTCTGTCAAGATTTCGAGCGGGAAACAGCTGTCAGTGTCAAAATAACTTATGATTTAAAAAAATCATCAGATGGCCCATCATGTATATTAATTTGTTTGATCATTATTTAAATTTGACAAGTAAATCTAAACTTACTTCTTTTTAAAAATTTAAAGACCCGAATTTTCAGTGCGGTATCATTTGAATTTCTGGGCTGAAATCAAATTCTTAACTCAGAGCTTAATAAGAAAGTTTATAGATTTGACTTTAGAGTTTATTGGAGAGATATTTTTGAGGTATGCTTAAACTGCATTTAGTAAAAATTAATCTGTGTGCATAGATTCATGCGGGGTCATCGAATTAAACTCAGTATATCGAAAAAATGTGCCTAAGTAGACTGCAAATTTGTATAATAAGATTTGAAACGGACCTATTACGTTCAACAAAATATAAGCACCTAATAAAGTTATAATATATTTCATAAGATGACATTAAATTATTAAATAATGAACAAGTAACAATAACGATATAGTTGAATAAATTTTGTAAAGCACGTTTAATAGCAAATAATGAATTAAATTGTTGAATTTCTGAATACCAAAAGCAAACAAACTCTCTTTTTAAAATTTTCTTACTTGAGATTGGAGTATCATTTTTACATCACAATTGTGGGTAATCTAAAAATTTTTGTTTTACAAATAATTTGATATAGGGTGGGTTAGAATTTTTCGAGGCACCAGAAATATATATACCGTGGTCGAATGCATCGCTGCATGCAGTTTTGCATCTTGAACAAAAGTTTGCTTTTTTAGTTCATAGAGCAAGTAGATATGCATTGTACATATTGGCTTCGTGTCAAAAAATTGAATTTTTTAATCAAATTAAGGTTTATTATGAGGGAGCTTAACAAGAACGCGTTTTGTGTTTTGACACAAACTAAACGATTGCCTTCGCAACAGTTGAGCTGTTTTCTATAAGAGCAAGAGAGAAAAGAGTGTGAGTAAAGAGTTGCCAGTGCGCGGTTCTCTTTTAACTGGTGATTAAACTATATTTGATTTCGATCACAGTTGCCAATGCTAGCCTTATGGTGAGCGACTGTAATACGAGTAGTCAAAAGTAGTGGTCGTTTCTCATTTAAGAACTTTACTCCTTATAATAAATTTTTTCTTCCTAAAAGTCTAAAGATTAAATACTGGGTTATTGGGTCATTACCTACTTCGGTCATCTACCGAACTTTATCCCTTTTAAAATAAAATGCACACAAGTTCTAGATGTTAGTTCAATAAGCTTAGGGTTTTGAATGAAAACGCATTGAATAAGAGATTCATATATTTCATATATTAAATTCCTAAAACTAATCCCCAAATATTTCAAGCTTTGAAAAACTAATGCGGTAAGATTTCTTAAATATAAATTTGAATTTAAGAAAAAAAAAGAATTCTAAAAACATACAGTGGAAATAATGAAAAAAAAAAGTTTGGAAAAAAGTGTACCCCTCCATTTAGGCTGTAACCGAACAGACTGACAAAATTTCGGGACCCAATATTTTTTTAATATTCTTAAAAATGACAGTTTACAAAAAATGTGGTGCAGAAGTCTTTAGATATGATATTATGGAATATCGTTCAATAGTTAAATCCCTCTTTGATTTTGGTTCTTATAGTGTAATGTTACTCGTACCAAAATTTAATTCAAGACAATTTTTTTCGGGGTAAATTTCGACTTATATATTTTTGGCAACTCTTTCAACTTGCTGAAGGTTAAGTATGGTTTCATGCAAAAATATTTCTTCAACATTCTAATCAAATCCTAGGTTAGGGTGATTGAGACTTCGATTTCGTTAAACCGTCTCTTGCAGCGGTCCGTTAGGCTATGGGTTCATCGGTCTTGAATCTTCCTCTTTAACGGATTTTTCATATGATATTGGGTTCAGAGAATTTTTATGTAATTCCTGGGACATCAGAAAATTAAAATATTAATTTTTTAGAATACTAGTTACTAATTATTATTTTGATTTATTTTTGTAAAATTAATTATAAGAATATGCAGGATGAGTAGGAGGAGGAAACAACATTGGTGGGTTTCGAGGATCTAACCCCTTAGAAAAGATTGCCGAATAAGCTTTAATCAAGCTAAACGCACTACAATAGTGTTGGATTAGGAATCCTGTAAGGAATCCCTCAGACTATATATGAAAGAATTGGGGAAATCAAAGAGATTTTCCTGGAGGAGCTTTTGTGATAGAAAAGAAAAAACATCTACAAATCTAACTATGCCCTTCCTGCTAAGAATCGCTCAACTTGTTACTGGATATTCATCTCCCACGTAGCTCTCAAAACGTTAACTTTACAACCCACATAGTATATAATAAGAATACTTACTATCCACAAGGTCTGATTACTAAGGAAAAACTACAATGGACATGCACTTAACAGCTAACCCTTCAAGTCTGCCAGGAACAGACGGTATGATTCCGTCTATCCCATAGACGTAGGCTTAATCTTGGAGAGTTTCACTTCGAGGAACCTTGTGATATATAATTAATATAGACATTTGTAGTGCCGCTTCATAGATCCAAATCACTCAAAGAGTAGGGGGAAAATCCTAAGATTCATGTGAACCAGTCTGGCTGCGACTCTGGCAGCCACTCCAACCTAAACTAAACTAACCTAGGATATTGAAATTGAGACTAATTTTAGTTTAAAGACAATAAATCACTTAGCAAAAATTGGCTTTTGAGGTCCTATGTCTGAAAGCATTTTTTAAAGTTCAATTGGTCCTAGCCCACATACTCGTAGTACCTGGGCTTCAAACTTTTGTTCATGGCTTTAGCTTTAGTTTTCTTAATACCTACAAAAATGTATCAATGGGAACTCGAAAAGCCGGTATAAAAGAATGCTTAAGCATTTTCTCACAAGATTTAAAAATGTGTTTTCAAAAGAACCGTATAAGCCTCTAGTAGACAACTTGTTAATCATAAATTATGCGGCAAGAATGTTTATTTAATAATGATGATGTGATAAAACTTATAAAAAAATAATAACATGCTGAAAATCATTCTTTGACAAGTGACAAAAAAATTTAAAAATAATCTCTATTTAAAACTCACCTCCGACTCTGCCTTAGCTGTCCTATTCGAATATTTCGTTCATCTTGCCACCGTGATATATAATGCCGCAAGGCAGTTCGAACTTCTGAATTTAAGAAACAATAAAATAACGAAACTGAGAATCCCTAGATAATTTGTTTCCATTAACGTCAAACCAAACCATCCAGTGATGTAGATGTAAATTTACCAGAGCATTGAAGAGAAAAATTTACCACACAAAAAAGTTACACAAGTTAGTTGCATTTCCCTTGGCAGAAATTAAAATAAATCTTCGGGCCAGAACAACTTACCTGCGTACTGAGGAGTACGGCACGAATAATGGCAAATATATTGCTCATAACGCCTTTTTCATTTGGTCCTGCGAGCACAACCAGATAAGTTATACCGAACAATGGAATAAGGACGAGAAGGGCTTTAGCCGCTTTTCGGTATTGCCGAGTCTCCACGGTATTTGCAGACCGCAATTTCGTTATGAGCACCTGAAAGCACACAAAAAAGAAAAGCAATTTACTGAAACTGATTTATAATTAATGACTTCTTCACTCGCAAAAGGATGTCTTAGCCCAGATTAAAATTGCAGCAACATACATACTTCTTCTCAGTTTTGTATTAGAACAATGAGTTCACATTATACGTGGATGTGTATATAAATATTCATTACATTCACAAAGGTTAAAAAGTTACAATTAAAATTTAATAAGTCGACTGAGAAAGACTGCAATTTACAGGTGCTCAAACTGCTGACTTTGAATTTCCTGCTAATGGAAATTTCAAATTAACAGTAATTAAAAACCAACAAGGACGTGTGGTGAATGCTAATTCCAGGATGACAAAGACGCCAACTAAGCAAAATTGAAAATTATAATAATGATACTGCCTTTATTTAAAATAAAATAAAAACAAAAAAAAACCTGATGCAGGCTTTCATGTTTTATTAATATTTTGATTATGATTGAAAGAAAAAAAGATGTATGCTAATTTTTCTATTAAAAATTTCCCGGAAGATGCAAAACTGATTTGCGTCATTAGACGTTTTGCAATTTGCATTTGAAGGAATTTATGTATTTTTGAAGCTACATATTTATTCGGGAAACAAATAGTAAATGAGCAAACGCAATGTTATTCCAAACAGGATTACGGAACTGTGTACTGAATCTTAAGGGCATAGATTTTCTTTAACTTATTCATTAAGAATGTCAAATTAGAGAACAAAGTGAACCTTCAAGTAGCCATTACAATCTAATTGTAATGGTAGTGGGCGTGAAATAAGAAAAAGTCTTATTCGAAGCGGGATTCATTATTTTCTTGTGTAATCTTTAATGAACAAAAAAAATTGCTGAGTGCAGAAAAAACTGTTAAAGAAATAAAGTCGACACGTCTAGATAGCACCAAAGTATGCTTTTGGTTCAAGGTTATAAAGTGGCTTAGCACTGAAGATGTTATATGGAAGGTACAAACCGGTTTATTAATAAATTTAAGAAGTTAAGGAAAAAGTGAGAAAATAAAGTCACAAATAATTAAAGTAAATCGCATAAATGAGTCCCTGAGTAGTTTTAAGGTTTAATATATAAAAAGAATGTTCCGCTAGAACTTGCTCTTAAGATAAAGAGACTGAATTCAAAAAAAAAAAAAAAAAAAGTGTACGACTGGTTCGCACTTTAATGTAAAAGTACTTTGAAATTTAAAATAGACTTTATAAATATTAAAATTTCCGTTTGATTCTTATAAAAGTATGAATTTATGCAAACAAAGTTCAAAAATCGTTTTATTATTAAAGTAATTTTTTTATATAAGAAATTTCTTTAAAATTTGTTAGTAAAAAAATTTGGGATGCAAATTTTAAGTATTTAGTAAAATAGATTTTAAGAAATAATTACAAAAAATAATCCTTCAAACGTATTAAAAACATTGATTTAAACAAAATTAAAAAAAAAAACAAGAATATATTTTTCTCGAATTTTTCCTTATAAAATGTTATTTTAAATTTTAAGGAGTGCTGAGTTCGTAATTGCAAAACTGCCGCTGTCCTGCAAAAATTGCGTTCATAATTGTAAACAAACAGCATCATCTCTGCATGAGCATGGCAACATTTGTGTTCATAAAAGTAAACTTACAGTCAATATGCGGTCAATTTGGCATGTGTTTTTTTATGTTGCTGAATTTGCAGGAAAATGGCAGAGGATCAAATGTGAGTAATTTTTTTTTTGAAATTAATTTATAATCGTACAAATATTGATTTGTACATCTTTGATAAGAAATTAATAACTATCCATCCACAGGATTGAATACGAGGCCAAAATCTGGCCCGATGCTGATATCGAACTATTTTTGCAATTATGAACTCATTTTTAACAAAGTATGATGACTGCACACATGCTGTTGTTATTGTGTTCATAAATGTATTCGAAGCATGTTTTAGGCAGGGCAGGGGCAACAAACATTGCAATTACGAACTCAGCCGAGCTTTTGTACAATAATGTTGGTCAAAATCGTTAGAGCTGTTAAAGAGAAAGTGGAAAACCAAAAAAGCAGTACTCTGACAGGTACCCGTTAATAACATTTTTTCCCACAAAAATTTATTAACCAAAATGTAGTCAATGCCCATAATATTCCACTTATTTTTTTTTGTCAAAATCGTTAGAGCCGTTTTCGAGATTAAAAAGATTTTGCAGTACGCAGGTACTGTTAGCTTTGGAACTAAACAAAAATTTCAATTTCTCCTTTAGGAAAAGATCCTTAAATATCTATCTCCTTTAGGGAAAGACCCTTAAATATCAAGTTTGAAGAAAATTCCTTGAGTGGTTTAGGCTGTAGATCGAGGTACAGACATACAGACGGAATTGCCAGATCCACTTTTTTCGTGTTCTCTATCATCGTAATGTCAACTTTGATCAAAAATTTCGAGTTCGACTTTTTTTCCAAATGCAGAACTTGCCCTTTAGTACCTATATCCTAAGTAAAAATGGATATTATAAGAAAATAATGTTCATAAGTTTAAAATTAAATCTTTAAAAGGCTTAGGTAACTCCTTAAGTAGTTTGCGCTAAAAATAAAATATCATTTAATTTCTTAAGCAAAATCGTTATTGTTTTTTTTTAATATATGTATGTATATAATTTTTTTATATCTGTATAACATTTTTAAAACTCCTTTAAAAAAAAATCTTGGTATGCCAATTTTAAGGTTTTTTTTATTGGGCAAATGAAAATTAGATTTCAAAAAAATCATTGACTTGATTATTGAGATATACGTATATAACTAGCTAACCCCCACCCGCTTCGCTGAGTGCATTTATGAACAAAATTTTACCTTTGTCAAAATAATTTAAAACCGAAAAAAAGAATTTGTTTATATTGCAGTAAACATTTCTCAATTTATTCTAATGCTTTTTGGTATAGGTACAACATTTTTGGTTTATTCATCTCTAACATAAATAAACAGAGCCGATGGTTTTCCTACTCGCGAACAGCCAACATATAGTTGACCATGAGAAAAAATAGGATTTTTGAAATAAATACCGCATATTTTCAACGATTGACCTTGTGCTTTATTTATGGTTATAGTGAATGCAAGACGAACAGGAAACTGAAGACGTTTAAAATCAAATGGCAAGTCTGGCACAATTATTGGAATTCGAGGAATTAAAACATCTTCACCTTTGAATTTTCCACACAAAATGGTAGCTTCAATAATATTTGCCATTAACTTCTTCACCGCAAGTCTGGTACCATTACAAAGTTTAGGTTGATTGATATTCCGAAGCATTATAATTGGCGCCCCTACTTTCAGCGGTAAATAATGAGGCGGCAGTCCTGGTAAATCTAGAGAATTCAAAAACTCCGTCGGGTAATTTACTATATCATTTTCATTTGTAATTGTGTCAACCGATTTGTAGGCAAAAAATTGTGTATTTATCTCGCCCGAAATTGTTGCATTGATTTCAAAAACATTTTTATTTGTATCAGCCATTATTGCACGGTCACTCACACCAAGCGTGATTTTTCTAATTTTCCTTTATGCTTGGAAACACTCTTTGAATCGATTAATTCCTTGAATTTGCATTACAATACAAATTGATTGGAAGTGTAATTCGGCCTTCAGAAGCAAGTGGCACTATTTCATTACCAATGTCCAATAATTGCTTAGAAAATTCTGCCGCAGATACATCGTTTTGTAATTGCACACGAACATTTGTGGCCAATGTAAGTTTCCTTACATATTGCCACAAAATCGAAGATTTTAAACAGGCATTCAATTTGTCTGCATCAGTGGAACGTGGTATAATCGGCAAAGTTTGTCGAAAGTCACCAGCCAACAGAATCATGGCGCCGCCAAATATCTTTCAAGGTGCGATCTAAGGCTTCAAGTGACTTTTTTTTGTGGATTTAATGTCACACAAGACACAACGCATTGAATGTAATATATCCTCAGTCATGTTATCACGATAATTATGCCAAAGTTCGAGTGGATTTGAAGGATTGCATGTGGTTATAATTATTGAGAACAATATCCGTATTTGATGTGGCGAAGACGAAACAGATGCATCAGCAAGCGTTGAATCCCCATGAGTGTCAGCTTCAAGCAAATTTAAACGTTGACAGGTATCACTCACGAAATGTTGCACATACTGTTCCATCTACTGTTCTCAATGCCGCGAATGAAGTTGGGCCGACAACGTTGACTAACAACAAACGTAAAAAAAACACTCAGCGTTATTTGGATGCACAGTATAAAAACGACCCAAAGTATCAGCAAAAAAGATACCAGAATATCCTTTAATTGGTTTTCCTCGTTTTCGTCTTTGAAAACTTTTTCGCCAATATCGGTGAATGTGGCACAATCCACAGATTGTCAACTTCAATATCCACATATTTCACTTTCACGATCGTTGATTTTCCATTGCCTTCAGTGGACCGCTTACGATATAGAGGGTATCCATTATTGCCAGTAACTGTGTCTAATATCAAAGCTCTTGGTTAAAGTTTCGAACATTTTCCATCAACCATACATAGGGAATTATTATTTATTGATATATGGTCCATGAATCCTATTTTTGACAGCAATCGCGAACAATTCTGGATCAATCGTAATAGTTTGTCAGGAAGCTCTTCCGATATAATATCATCGATGTTATTTGCTGCAATTTTATTCACCGGCCAAATTAAAATGCGTGATGCCGTAATCCTCTTTTTTGCCACTCGACTGAGTACATCCAGCATTATACTTCCCCAAAAACTTTAAGTTTAATAATAAAATCCATTGATGATTTTAACTAAATTTTAAACACACGCGCTATTATATCATGCCTATCAGCCGGGCCGGCTGCAATTGTCCAGGCAGCAAAAGATTTTTAATTTCTATCCACTGTGTGTTGCATGTAAAAGTAATGAACAAATGCGGACGATGGTAACGACGAACATATGATATAGCATCTCGAGCGTATTCATGAATATTATGACGCGGACCGCCAGTGTATGAAGAAGGCAAAATAGTTAATCGACCAAAATCATTAACATTGCCATCCGCATTAAGATCAATGTACTCCTCAGTTTTGAGCTTCGCTTGATTAAAACGAATAAAATTTAATCGTTCTGTCTCTATTTTTGCAAACATATCCACAGCATATTGATGAAACAATCTCTGACACAACAAAATCTGATTAATTTCATTTCTGCGAACCATTCGCCCAACGCCTCTGCTTACCATACAAATGTGTTTTTAGTTGTTGGCGGACATTACAACAACAATTGTTCAAGCTAAATACAAAAGTCCGATTTTGGTATACAAACCATCTACATATTAATACCTTTCAAACAAAAATGAAATTACCAAAATTGGACCAGCCAAACGCGAGTTTATCGGCCACACACACTTAACAAACTCTCTTTTATATATAAGAAGATTTTCAAATGTTTTTTAATATTTTTTTTTGTAAGTTTCAAAAATATTTAACTTTTTAAGAGCTTCTATATGAAAAAATTAATTAAATGGTTCTATGATATGCTATATTTATTAAATAATAGATCGTTAAAATTGAACGAAACAGAAACAAATTTATCTAGGTACCATTTTCGAGAGCTATACAATTTTCTAAAACCATTTTTTAACATATAGGAGGTAGCATTATATTGAGAAAAAAATGGCATTTTTTTCTGCATATTTGTTCAACCATTGGTTAGCTTTTACTAAAAAAAATTTTAATGTTTTTTTTATTTTTAATCTGTGAAATTGTTTTAGATTTCAGGAAAACCCATAGGAAAAGGTCTAGCGGGGTCAGATCGTATGACCTTGGTGCCAATTCATGTCATCTCTGCAGGTTATAACCTACCTATCAAATCGTTCAAACAGAATGTCAATGGTGGCATCCCCTGCGTGGCATGTAGCGCCATCCTACTGGAACCGCATGTCATCTAGGTCCATATGGTTCAATTCGGGCCATAAGAAGTTGGTTATAATCATTCTGTAGTGCGCGATATTGACAGTAATCGTCTCGCCCAAAATCCACGCCAAATGGTAACTTTTGAGGTTACACCTGGTGAACCTCGTGTGGGTTGGTGTCTTTTTATATACTGCAATTTTGCTTGTTAACACAGCTATTCATCCGAAAATGCGGCCAAAATTGAGGTCCTCTTTTAAACGCTCCGAAGCTCATTCAGCGAACAAACGAGTTGTCTACGGTCATGAGTTTGAGCTTGTGGGTTAAACAAAATTAGCCAAGTTGAAGTCTGCTAAAGGCCAAGTTTTTGTGCACGATGCGTAATCGACTGCCTCGGGTTCTGCTGTATAATTTTCACGGACCGCATCTACATATGTACTCGGCCGATCTTGTGTTCATTTGACGTACGAATGCTGGCTAATGTTTTATTGTATTGGTCGTTTAAATTTGGCTACCAATCATTGAAGAGTCGACAATGAAGAGTCACCACGTCTACTATAAACGATTTTCAAGAGTGTGGCTTTCAGAGGACTGAACTAGACATAACCCAAGTGAAGCAATTAACTTGCGTGAGCAAAAATGGCTACAGAGAAGAAGTTAAAATCATTTGAACCAGAGAAGAAGGCGACTAAAACACTATTGATTATCATTTACGAAATCACCGGAGACACTAAAGAACCAAGTTTGAAGAAAATCACCTTAGCGACAAACAAGATAGAAAAACCTGTAACGTTCATATCCGATGAACTTAATTTATACATGGCCAAAAATTACGGCAAGAAAATACTATTATGTCTCAAAGGTACTAAAATTTTTTGGTCATTTGAAAAATCTTACGAAACACTACGAAATCAGCAGTTCCAACACTCGTCTTCAATGACACTCCTGTTGAAAGCTCGATAGAAAAAGCCAGTTTGCTTGCAGCACAGTTAATTCCTGTACTTAGAGCGTAAATGATTTTATGGGACGAATCTTCTTTCGCACTCGTGCAGTTGCAAGAGTACTAAAAGATCTTGAAATTCACAAATCCCCTGGCCCGGATAGTATCCCTCCTATTGTTCTGAAGGAAGAGGTGTTTTTCAACGCTGGCAAAACCACTATGTAAGCTTTCCCATTTGTCCTACTCTACAAGTCTCTTTCCGAGTGGACAGTATTCAACAACAGCTGTCCAACATGAATAACACTTACAGTAAGATTGCACTTGATATTTGAAAGGCATTCGATAGAGTTTAGCATCAAGCTTTTTTATCGAATATGTGTGCTTTTGGGATCGATGAATCTCTTCTTCTATGGATTAAAAATTACCTTTCGGACACTTCCCTACAAGTAGTATTGGATGGTTTCAAATCTGATATCCACAAAATAAACGCTGGTGTGCCCCAGGGCTCCGTTTTATCTCCAACACTCTTCCTTATTTTCATAAATGATCTCTTGTCTGAATCTTCTAATCCACTTAATTGTTTCGCTGACGGCAGTACCCTCAGCTTTTCATATTCGTTTTTAGATTCAAATCCTTGTGGAGATCCAACGGCAATGTATGATAAGCTTATTAAATTCTGATCTTAACAGCTTTGTCCAATGGGGAATCAAAAACCGTGTAGAATTCAATGCTTCGAAAACTCAATGCTGTCTGCTGTCGCTAAAGCGTAACCCTCCCTTAATATCACTACAACTTTTTTAAAACTTATTTACTAACAAAACTTGAAGGAACCCAATATGCATCGCATAATCATATTACAAGCATTAGCTCTCGGCTTTTGAAAAAGAAAATTGTCTCGCCATTGTATTCCTTATTTATGTTATAAAAAGACCCGAAATCACTTCGTTCTTCCCACCATACCCCGATTGCAAAAACGATAATGTTATTTAAGACGACACACATGTATTTATAAAACAGGATTTATGATACCATATCCTTCGCCATCAGTGAGTGATAAGACCCATTAAGTAAGTAAAAAAAAAAGAGGATGACATCACAGAAAATCGCATTATTTCACACCCACTCACTCATCCCTGCTTATATTACATTTTTAAGTAAAATTATGCGTAAAGCCAACGAAATTGCAGCTGAGCTCCACACTCCTTGAGATGTCTTTAAGTTTTCAACGTTTTATCATACTTACACTTATTAATAATGAGATGATGTAATTTGAAACGTCTCTCATCTTAGTAGGTCCTTGTATTTCTCGCGGTACTCTTGCTTTTGTATCAGCATTTCATGTAATAATATCATATCATCATGTTACATTATTATAAGCTCTTCAGACTTTACCTTGCTTGTCATACCTTTACTTACTAACGTTGTTCCTTACGTTAGATGGATGACTGACGTATGTTAGAATGTTTTCATGTAATGGTAAGTGAGAGACTTGACACTTTTTCATTTAAAAGACTCACTGAAGTTTTCCACCCTGAAGGACACCATAAATTCAAGACTACATACACAGGGAGAATGTAGACGACTTGGTGACGACAATAATGTACGTTTTACGACTCCCAACCATAGTAACCCAAATGAAATAATTTGATCAGAGATAAACCGGAGTTTGCCTTAAGTTCCTGGAATCCATATCAGCTGTAGACGTATGTGGTTGATTGCATAGGTACATATTCTGTTGAAGTATATCAAAACACAAACAATAGAAGCTGCAGAGAACAATAATTAAAAGAGCTGGGTTTTGCGTTCAAATAGAGATCTGGAATTCCATTGTTTGCATGGAGCTTGAAATTATTTCGTTTCAAACTTCCGCCAGAAATTATTGCCGCTTTATTCTCGAATTCAACCTACACAGAGGTATGTACTTGAAAGGGATGGAATCTATTGCCTTGCCATCAGAGATCAGACGTATTGTTTCAAATGTATTCCTTTTCAACTTCGAGAAACATACTGGCTGTGGCTGAGCAGACTCAGAGCCGGAATTTAACTTGCAATGGTTGCTTATTAGGGTAAATTGTATTTGCTTATACAGGGTGTCTTAAAAATAACACCTGAAAACAAACCGGTGAATGCACATTTCTTTATCAGTTTGCTTTATTTTTTTAAAGCTATTCATAATTTTTATTTTTACTTAATCCAGCAAACTCTTTATAAAGGGCAAGAACGAATTCATAAAAGATTATCTGTGAAATTCCGTGGGTCTTGAGAGAATAAGCGAGTCAGCCATTATCACAGTATCCAGCTTATACAAGATGGCACAAAATTATTCATCCAATTTTTTTCTTTGAATTACTTTTTTGCTAAATTAAAAAAAAAATGATTTTGAGTATTGGAAATCTTTATTTGGACCTTTACAATTTTTTTGTTAAGTGGAAAAGATGATATCCATCAAAGTGACTACCGCCAGTGTTGATAAAAATGTGTGCCCGTCTTATAACATTTTCCATGACTTTCAGCAAGATTTGCGGTGATAACTGTGCAGATTCCTGTGGAATATTCTGCTTAAGGGCTGCGATTGTCTAAAGACTTGTTGGCATAAATCCGCGACTTCACATAACCTCAAAGAAGGAAATCTGGGATGGTTAAATCGGGCATTACGGGACCAAAAACGCTTTCTTCAAAATATGCATTGTGCCTAGTTCTGTGCTTGCGGTTTCAAGGTCTTGTTGAAACCGCATGTTTACCAAACCCCGTTCATCCATTTCCGGGTGGAAGAAGTCCTTTATCATGGCCCTATAGGTTTGGCCAGTAATAATGACCGTATTTCCAATGGCGTCCTCTAGAAAATACAATTTTGTGTGTGTGTGTGTGGGGGGGGGGAAGAATGTAATTTTTCGGAAAAACCAAATTCACCAATTAGTAATCAAAACTAGAGTAGCCCATTAGCCGAAATTCAACCACATCATACACAATTTTTACTTGCGACTTATAGGTTAGGTACTATAAGGCCCGGTGCACACATGCGTTCTTTTAACGCGCGGTACCGCTGCGGTGTCGCTGCGGTGCCGCAATAGTTCAATGCACACATGCGGGTTTTTCTCGCAGGATTCAATCTGCAGTTCGCATGTCGCCTGCAGCAATGGAGGTTTATAGAAAGAAACGAGTAATTTTCGCGTACCTAGTGCTTAAAAATAAACGACTTTATTGGGTACATCCTTATGTTGATCATCGGCTAACAAAAGGAATATTTTAAATATCATTTACAAATAAAAGAAAAAATTCTGACAAGTTTTTTAACTATTTTCGAATGAGTGTAAAATAATTTGGTGAATTCACAAAATATTCGGCTAACACATATCAACGTAGCTCTTTTCTTTTCTTATTTCTAGAAACTTTTTATCTCATTGATAAATAATTCTATATCAAATTCTTTCATATTGTACATCTTTCTTTCGAATTTAACTAGCGTCAAAATCACGCATGTGTGCACTATTCAATAACAAACAGTGTACTCAAAGACGCAACCGCATGTGCGGTGACGCAGCGGTCTCGCGGAAACCTGCGAGTCTTTTTACCCGCAAGAGTGACGCACGATGTCGCAGCGTCATCGCACTCATGTGTGCACTACTCAATTCATTTGCGAGTACTGTAAGACGCAAAGGCGGTGACGCTGCGGTACCGCGCGTCAAAAGAACGCTTGTGTGCACCGGGCCTAAGGCAAGTTATGCATTCGTAAAAAAAATCGAACTCGAGATTTTGATCAAAGTTGACATTACGATGATAGCGAAGCCCAAAAAAGTGGGTCTCGCAATTCTGTCTGTCTGTCTGTCGGTTCGACTACAGTCTTAACGGCTTGGCCGATTTTCTTCAAACTTGGTAGATATGGGTTTTAATTTTCCCCCCGGACGTTTTTTTCTCTTTTTTTGTATGACCAAAAATAACGGTACCTGCCATACAATTTTTTTCGAAATTTTATTTTTTTCTCAAAAACTGTCAAACAGATTTTCTTAACAAAAATTCATTGAGTTAAGGCTAGGTAATGGTTGAAAAAAAAATTCTAAAAAATTTTTGGTACCCCCCTTGGAACCATTTTTTTGGTTTTTGATTTTCTCAAAAACGGTGCGACGGATTTTGATCATTTTTTTTTTCTGCTAAAGGTCCCCAAAAGATTGAATATTATTGTGAATTAAAATTTTCCAATAATATTTTTTTGGATATTTAAAAAAAATTTCAATTTTTTTTTTTAAAACTCAATATTTCGAAAACCCCATGCTCGATTTTTTTAAAACTTGATAAATAAAAGTTTTTTAATATAATCTACAAGTTATGAGAAAAAGAAATTTATTTTATCTAAAAATAACGGTACCCTCCATACAAATGTTAAAAAATGGTTTTCGAAAATCGTATTTTTCTCGAAAACGGTTCCGAGAATTTTGCTTATATGTTTTTGCGTATGATTATTTTTAAGATCTACAATTTAATAAAAAAAAATTGAAAACAGGATATTACTGACTGTACCTACCAGAGAACGATATTTTAAAATTTTGAATCTATCATTATCAACATAATGGATTTTAATGAAATTTTTTAGAGAGAAAAGCTTCTAAAAAGTTTAAAAAACATTGCATTTCAAAACTTTAAGAAAAATATATTTTTTTTCAATTTTGAAAAAAAATCTATTTTTTTTTTGTTGGAAAATTCGATATCTCGAAAACAGCTCAATATTTTTTTTTGTAAACTTACTTTTTATTCGAACAATAATAAAACCTTTAAATTGGCCTACCAACATTTTTTCTTAAGAATGTTTTAAATTTTTTTTTACATAAAAGCTTATTTTTTTAAGAAACCACTACAAAGACTTATAATTTTTGTTCTTGCACAAACATATATTTGCTTGAATCACATGGCATCCTACTTTTACCTCCAATTACTAAAGACGTTGGTTTAGTCATTTAAAAAATTAATTTTATGCTTGTGAACAGTTTTTCTCTAATAACATTCATTTTTGAAATTCTTAGACTATTACATAGGAGCAAGTTCGTGCGACCCAGTCGTGCATTTTATTTTTCAACATGTGGGTATGTAGATTTATGCATATATCGTACATATATAGTTATAGTTCCGGTAAATATGTAGGTACCTCAGCAGAAAAATTTACGACAAGGTATTATTTATATAAAAAATAATCATTCAGTCCCAATTTAAGTTGTTATTTATTATGTAGGTACATAACATCAATATAATATAGTATTATTACATAACTATATTTAGTTTTCTGGCCTTTTTAGCTGCAATTACATCGATAACTTCCTCAGTGTCAATCTCAATTTGTCCATGAACTGACATTAACGCCAACCCTGTTAGTCTTTCTTCACCGGTAGAATTTCTTAAATAAGTTTTCACACGTTTCATTGTCGAAAATTTTCTTTCCGGTGTGTATGTTGAAACCGGTAATGTCGCCAGAATTTTTAAAAGTTTGTGGATGTTAGGAAAAAGATCCTTGTCCACTCCCCAAGAGCTACTATTGCACTCTTTGAAACTGTCTTCGTTAAAACTTTGTTCAATTTTGCCCAGAATTGATCAGAATCAGAATGCAAAAAAAGGAAATTATGGACTAATGGTTTTCGAAGCGCATTTTAAGCTGACTTAAGAAATCATCTAAAAGAGGAATCATTATAATTATCCTAAAATAGGTTTCAGGATCTGTTGTGCTAACGTTTTGCCTATGGTGCTGCCTTGATACTATTCGTGGAATTTTGAGTTTCTCATCTGCAACATTTAGTAAGTTTTGTGCAGTCTCAAAAATCAAAAACAAAAACAAAACGCTCAAACAACACAAACTTACTGCAAAATAACTAGCTAAAATAGAACTTAAAAAGCAGCTTGCCTTCGATGAAGTTTCAGAGTCCTTATCACTACACAACTCTTCCAAAGCATAAATTATCGCTTTAAAAATTTCCTTAAATCTCATCAACCCATCATGGTTTTCCACCCAGGATAATTCTGTTTAATGAATTCCTGCAACAAATGTGTGCGCTTTGCGGATAATTTAAAAAAAAATTCCAACGGATTTTATGATACCAATACTATTACGAATAGACTGAATTTAGCAGGAATGCCTAAGATTTAAAGAGTGTGCACTACAATGCACGTATAATGCTTCTGGATGAGACTCGCGTACTACAGCTTGCACTCCATTAAAACTGCCACTCATATCAGAAGCACCATCGTACCCTTGTCCAATCAAATTGCTGCAATTTATGCCCATAGTACGAAGTGCAGAGAGAATTGTTCTGGCTAAATATTTTCCCGTAGTGTTTTCTACATGAATAAATGTCAAAAAGTCTTCACGTAAGGTAAAAATATCGTCTTTATAATCCACGTATCGAACACAAATTGACATCTGCTCCTTACGTGAAATGTCTGTACTTTCATCAGCTAGAACAGCGAAACACTCTGCAGAATTTATAGCTTGAACTATTTTTGTCTGAACGATTTCCCCACATATAGCGATTAATTCGTTTTGAATAGTTGGGCTTAAATACGTAGCGTTTAACGACAAACTTTCAGAATATTTTTTTAAGATTTGCATCACCACATTTGCTTCTCATTCGCAGCAAAGTTCGAAAGTTACCATCGTTTATATTGGGTTCTGGCTCATTAAATTTTATTGGACCAGATACACATGTCCCAATTTGTTGGCGTCCACAAATCTTAATAGTTTCAACAATGGGGACCAGTTTTTTCCTATTTTCTGCTTATGATGTTCTTTTGTAAAAGAGACAAAAGGGGTTATGTCGTTTGCGGTAGTATTTAAAAATTCTCAGGGTAGATACGGTACGGTCATAAACTCATTACAAATTATGAAGAAACCTAGATATACTCTTTATACTTAAATCAGAAAATTTTGAATATTATTAATAATTACAGCAGAAATTTGAGTAAAATATACCTACTTAATCTAAAAAATTGAAACCAATGCTCTTCTGTTTGCACTTTGTAGGGGAATATGCAGGGCCGGATCTACCTAAGGGCTGTATGGGCTGCAGCCCAGGGCCCCGAGGTCACAAGGGGTCCCCAGACCCCACTGAAAACAATAGGCGATAGTTTGAATTAAACAAAAATCTAAAATTAAAAAAACTACCATAAGATTGGCAATGGCAACCCTGAGATCAATGAACTAATGTATAGTCCCCGGCAAGCTAAATTGCACTATTTTAGAGAGAGAGTAAATTCGCGCGTCGCTTTTACCTTGAAAAAACCTTGCTCGAACTTTCTCTCTCTCTCTCTCTCTCTCTCTCTCTCAAATCGTGCTAAGTTTGATGCCGAATAGTGTATGTCAGGGATGGAAAATGAAATTTTTCAATTGTACTGAAATCTGGAATAAAATTGTACTGAAATGATGTCAATTGTACCGAAAACGAATTTTGTATGAAAAAAAAAGCAAAATCATTAATTTAACTTAAAAGTTTTCGAAAGTATTTTATTTAAAAGCACCAAAGCAGAAATGATCAGTTTGTCTTCTTATAAAAAATATAAATAGCTGCACAGACAAAAATAATACTCGTATCTTTATTTTAAAAGTACATATATGCATAACTATTGTATTGTATTGTAATGACGAAACTAAATCTTTTACTTTTCCATTTTTGCGGCACCAGCTTATACAAAAACAAATTAAATATAAAACTAAAATTCAGAAATTAAATATCTTAAAAATGCACAGACGAAAAACTGCAATCACAAATCACATCCACAAGTTTACAGTTTAGTGTTTAGTAAACAAAACGATGCGCTGCGCTGTATGAAAAAAAAAGCTGATCGATAAGGAGACAGAAAAGCAAGACGCCATCAAGTGAAAAGAAAACTTTAATTAAGGCTTCGGCCGCGCACTGAGCGACGAGCGATTGAGCGATAGAGCGACGAGTCTGAGCGATGGGTGGCCATTTACAGAGCTTCATCGCTGAGCGATAAGTCATTGTCAAGTGCAGGTGCACTTCGTCGTAGTATTTAGTGGAAAGTCGCGTTCATGTTTATAGAGCTTATGTAAGATAGAGAAAACGAAGATTTTATATGCACCCCATTAATGGTGAAAGGGAAAATTATGTTGAATCTTTGCAGACATTTATACTGATTTTGGCAATAATGTCGTGTGTCAATAGAATCTTTTGATTTTCAGTTGGAAAGCGTTCGGCCAAGATTAACAAAACAAAGAAAACGAATTCGTGCAGAAAAGCGGCTAATTTTATTACTAATGTTAGTTTTTTATTTTTTTGCTCTTAATTTTTATTTTTAGTTTTGCCAAAATAACATTCTGAAAGTCACTTTTTATATCTAGTTTTTCGAGCCCGTTAAATTTTGCCCTAAATGGCAAGACTTTTTAAAAATTTAAAAACAATAAAATGTAGAGCGACTTCGCTCTGTCGCTTAAAAAATCGCTAGTCGCTTAGGGCTTATGTGGCCACCTCCACACTATTTCATGTGTTTTAATTTTTTTGCGTCGCTTAATCGCTCAGTACGTGGCCGAAACCTAAGAGTTAAGGGCTAACAGCTGAGAGTTATTGTTCTGGTATGAAAATGAATACATTCAGGCCGGGATGAAGTATTTAAGTTTCAATTTCCTTTTATCAGGTTGCCTGGAAGAGATTGCTACCACAGCAATAATGTCGCCGTTTGCACAACTAATGCTTGCGTAGATTTAAGTAACATTTATGTTTTTTTTGTGCTATAAAGAATATAATAATAATAATAATATATCATTATAGACATAGTTTTTTTGACATGGCTATTAGTTGAATACTTAGGTAGGCCACTAAATAGTTTCAGCCCAGGGCCCCACAAATTCACGATACGCCTCTGGGAATATGTGTAAGTCTTTCGCTATAGGGCCCATCTGCTGATGACCAATTGTGTGGTCCGTCGTCTGGTTGATGTGTCTTCATTCTCAACGACATCGGCATTCACTGCCGCGTTATTCTCGGTCGAACCACTAATTCCTGTCTCGGCCACGCTCTGCATGGTTTCCTATGATTCTAGTCTGTTCGAGCCTCTTAGCTAAGACTCGATTAGAAAATCGACGTCAAAATTCACGCTGCGCTAACACCACCAACCGATTATCGGTTAACAAAAATCGACACGTCTGTTTGTACACAGCAGCTGGTCTAGTCCACAAATCTCAAATATGATTAACATACGACGCCATTTGCAAAAATTATAACATCTTCCAATAAAGTGATTAATTTTAAGCCACCTTGTATGACGATGCCGAAGGAAGAAAGAGGAATACTTAATCATCAATATTTTTGGCTGTATTGAGGTTTTTTCAAGCCCCCACTAAATGTAAATTTATAATAACAAACATTTGATTTTTTTTATTTTAATTTATATGAGCCTACAAAAATTGGAACCAGAGCCTTGGAAAGCATACATAAACCTCTGTAGATTGCTTATTTTTAGGAGCAGGCAACCCACTTCGAACGCCCATTAACCGAGATACAATTTATATTAAATGAGATTTTAATATAGACTTTTGTTGACACTCATAAAAAAATATTAAAAAAACGATAACCTATCAAAAAGCAAAACCTGTAATGTAAATTGACATATTATAATAAACAACCTTACCCACATTATAAAATATAAAATATAAAAGTTAATTCAGCAAAACAAAAAAAAAAATCATAATATATACTTACCCACATTATTCGCAATAAAAATATTAAATTCATTATGAGCACCACACAGACTGGTCCCTGGAATATCCAATCTACAGCTGTTTCATGCATCCATGGACATCCAATATCGATCTAAAAAAAAAATCGAATAATAAAAGAAAATTAAAATAAATAAATATCTGTGTTTTTCAAAGAGAAAAAAAAATCGTGTGGTTTGTTTTCGATTGAATTTTTGGTTAAAAATATAAACTATTTACCTTTGCACTTGCGAATGAAGTGGTAACACCTTTTGCTATCGACCAAATAGTAACAAACACAGCTGGGCCACCTATACAAACAAATACATAAATAAAATTAATAATTTAAATCGAAAACAGGGAATCAAATGTCAAAGGATATAAATGCTCCCTATGCGTAGGTATAGGTACATTCCCTCTGGACACATCCGGAAGTTCTTTGAAAATCAATTTCCTTTTATTTTCCATTGCAAAAGCAATGGCTTAAGGGATAACTCAAAATACATTTAAGCAAAAAGAACAAAATACACTTACCCCATCCAATGAGTGCATAGATATTAAACCGAATGTTATCACCCGAAAAGGTCTTTACGACTAACATATATAAGTAGAGTCCTGAAAATAACCATAAACATACATGACGTGTTATATTTGTTGTTGAAAATAGCAGTTTAAGGCTTGATTTTCAAAATTGAAGTACTCTCGGAGATGGCAATAAGTATACTCAAGAAGATACTTCCAAGGTTTTTGTTTTTTTTTTAAATTCAATTCTCTTTTGATTACACTGCTCATCTTAAAGAAAATTAAGGGATAAAATACTCGTACAGAGATCAAAGGATATATTTTAATCTCAGGAATTTTGTCTTATTTTTATAAATTGTAATTTATTCTGCAAGTATTGCTTTTATCTTCAAACAAAAGTTCGTAACATTGGTATTCCATTCCGGACGTATTTTTTTGCTTGGTGATTATATCAGTGTTGTCCTACAGACATACTAAAGAGTAAGTGTTCAAAAAACCTGCACTTAATTGTGCCAGTATCGTTGACAACATTAGAATTCAACATTTGACTTACCACTGTTACTTACGACTTTCAAACATGTGCCTCGAACAATATCAACAAACGTGCATCTTACTTTAAGAACACTTGCGAAAAATTTAAAAACTGAAATAAAGTTATTAAGTTCTCCACAATTAGCTCTGTTGAATACCGCCGATGACGAAGCTGAGCGCAGCCATCCTCCAAACTCACAAAAAATTATATCAGCTTACCCGACGGTTTTATGGAGGGTATCAAAATAAAGTGCTTCATTGGATGTTTTATTACAAAAGGTCATAAATGGTATTATGTTTTCAGGGTCTTAGATAGTTTTTTAGTGCTATATATTTGGAATGAGATAGAAATTTGAAAACGGTTTTTAAAACGAAATTTGTTTGGTCCTTCGAGCTGGATGTCAGAGGTCATTGAATCAAAAATTTGAACATCTATCTTAGTTCTCTTGTAGTAGGCATGGACAAAATAGTAAGTGCGTTGGACTATCGTACCTTTGTGTTCTATTTTCAGTCGTTACAAAAATGTTTTTCGGAGGTGTACTGCCTCTGGTGAGAAAGTAATATATCCTCCAAGAGCATCTTTTTCATGAAAAATGCTGCTCATTAGCCGTTGGGAATCAGCAGAAAATTTTAAGTTCCATTCCTGCTCACGCATACATCAATGGTTGCCATTGACGGTGACCCGAACATGAACATCATGTTCGAAAAAGTATGGGATCAATAACGCCACCTGCCCAATATCTGCACCAAGCGGTAACTTTTTGAGGATGCATTTTCACCTCGTGTGGATTGGTGCCGTCCCATATACGGTAATTTTGTTTGTTTACATTAAAAAAAAGACCTTATATGTATACAAATACATTTAATAAATAATTCCTTATTGAGTTAGTCTTATTTTTTTTGATAAATTTTAAGGTCCTGAGTCAACTTTAAGAATTTTTATAATTAGTCAGTGGATAGTTTACAATTTAAGTGTTTTGTAGGCTTAATAATAGTTAAAAGTAAGACATATCCGCTGAATTGAAATTTCTTTTTATTGTATGTTTTTAGTACTAAAAATAAAATTACGAAACATAATTAACATTATATTATTTTTGTTTGCTTACATTGGCATTTTAAATTGGTTTTTATAGGTTTTGTACTTAGTAGTTATATTGCGGAGATTTTAATTCAGGAGATTTCTGACTTTTTTCATACTTTTATAGATTTTAAACCGCGCGCCGTTACAGTTTTTGATTTCACGCCTTAAAATAACAACAAAGATATCTTTAAATAATATCAATACAAATTTAGAACATTTTACAAGTCAATAAGAATTAGACTTGTGTCTTTATTACAATTTGACTAGAGAGATATTGTACTTATCGACCTACGAGGTATTATATCTTGGTGACTCGGTTACGAGGTATTTTCTTGGCATGATTCACTGGCGTACGATATATTTTAGCAAGAAAAGGTTCATTATGGTTAGAAATGGTTTAAAAGCTATTGTTATTTCTTGGCTTACATGATATTTCTCTGAGTTATGAGCTATTTTTAAGAACTGGGTTCAGGTTTACAAAATATTTCGTCAAAAAAGTTCGTATTGGGATATTACTTTTTAGGCTGTAGCTATAAAAATATTTTAACCTGGCTTACGAGTACATCAAATTCAGAATAATTTTTACTGTGAAACTGTATCAAAATTTAAAATTCTTATTTTTTCAGGTGGTTACGAGGTATTAGAACTACAGCGCTAATTTGAATTCTTGTGTTCCTGTTCAACAAGAAGTGTTTATCTGATTCGCGCTCTCTGTAGACTTACTCCACAATAAGGACCTACACAAATTTACTAGAATACCCCAAAAATAATAAAAAAAAAAAATAAAATATACATCAAGAAGTCGCTGACATTCATTTCATCCATTGATTCTCCATTAAAGGTACTAGAAGATGCATTTCTGGCTTAAAATTATTTCCAACCAGATAAAAGCAACACTGCAGCTTCTGCCAAAAATTCCTTGGGTAATTTCAGGAATTGATAAATATAAAAATTCTTTAAATACAAATTTGTTAGAAATTATGCATTCAATTGGAAATGGAGAGATAAATTTGAAATTATTGGCTGTTCTTATAAAGAAGTCGGAGAAGCTTTTCTCCGAAAACAGTTTGTAAAGTCCACAAAAGTCTACAAATACTTGTTCAGGGACAAAAAGTAGGAATTCTATGAAAACGAGGCAAAGAAGTTAAAAAAATGGATCACGGAAAAGGGAGTAGTGAGTGAATTTAAAAATGGATTCCAGGAAGGTCACTCAACTGTGGATCATATCCATACGTTTTCAAGCTTTGTCCTTTCACATGCAGAAAAAAGCAAGAAAATATTTGCATTTTTTATAGATTATTTTGTAAGTTGCTTGCGATAGGGATGTCGAATAAATTCATCAATGGTATTCATTTCAGAGTTTATATGACACTAATGTTTCGAGTGTGTGTGATGACCAGAAACTTTCTGAAGAGTTCGCGACATTAAAACGTCGTAACGCACAGTAGTGTCGTGTGTTTAACGTGGATTCCTAATAATTAAACCATAACCCCACGAGTGGCCTACCACCATCGGAGCCAGATTTAGTCCTAGCCATTAACCCCTCCGTAGCAAGCTACTTCGGTAACAAAGCTGTGATATGTTGCAGCATATGCACACCTCTTGTTTAGAGTCGAGACCTACCAACGCCTCTTGAACCCAAGAAAAGAATCCTGAGTCCCATTTGTTTCCGCATTTGGAGTAAACCACGCCACCACGATCTCCCACTAGGGGGCCGACCTCAAGATAGCAGGAATAAGAGAACTGACACACCCGAAGATGTGCACTGTTGTTCTCAACTTCCCGGGCACTATCACCCGTGGTACCAGTTTTAAATCTATAACTTACGTATATAGCTAAGCTACCGGTGGAGCCTCGCAACTTTATCAAATCCCCCCTAAGCGAAAACTCAGCTTCGGGGTTAATGGATAAGATTGTCACTTACAGATAGGTTACTGCAAAACCCCGGGCCTGTCAACCCCAGGAAACACATATTGAGAGAGTAAGTTGAGGGCGGTCAACAAACAACTCATGTGAATCCTGGTCTTTAGTTCCCCTTGCGGTTCACACGGGCGACGCTCCCGGTCTTTAGCCACCAGTTGGTGAACAAGGAGAGACGCTCCTGTCTTCTGATCCCCCTTTCAGGTTCACACGGGTGACGCCCCGGTCTTTGTTCCGAAGAACTCTGGATGACGCTCCACTTCACGCTAATATAAATATTAGCGAAGGACGCCGGGTACAAGTACCCGGAACCCCAAACCCTTCTGACACCTCTTGAACCTTTTAAACCTTAAAACACGTTTAAAACCTTTTTGAAGAACTCCAGCCGCTCCGATCAGCTGAAGAACTTCTCACCTCTGACACATTCAACTACCAGACCCACCATCAAAAGTCACTTACCACACGATCGCTTGGGAATTACGCATGGTACACACGGGAGACATGCCACCAAGCCTCATGTATATAGTAAGCAACTCTCAACAGCAGTCCAACAATCAAACATGCTTACCTCTCTGACACATCCAATCACCAGACCACCATCGAAGGTCACCCACCGCACGGTCGCTTGGGAATTACGCATGGTACACTCGGGAGCCATGCCACCAAGCCTCATGCACCAACCCTCAATAGCAGTCCAGCAATCAGATGTGCCAGTCCCTTCTGACACCTCTTGACCAATATGACACACGTCACACCAGACTCAGTCCACAAGACACAGACACCGGATGAGACCTAGAATCCCCAACTGTATGCCCAGTCGAAAATCCACAGTCCCATCCGCAACACTACCACCAAGATCAATCAAAAGGTTCTCTCTGGTGTAAAGCCCAGATCGAACCATGCCAATTTAACTTAATCACACTCATCCTTATGGTGAGACTTTCAGACCCCTGGTCATACAACCAGAGGCCCTACGGTCCCCCCATGCTTTTTTCCAATCAAAACCAGCTACTACGAGATGCATTGAGCTTCCGGCTAGGCATATCACCAGAAGCCCAACCATCCCATATCGTCTCCAATCCTGACTGTCCCTTTTCTCCCAGACCTGTGGGTTTTCTTAGTTACCTAGTTCTACCTGCTGATGCTTCACAGCAGGAGAGTAGGTTTAAGCCCCCCCACCATCAACAAGGTGAAACCCGTCGGGGGGGGTCGTAACGCACAGTGAAATTCTTTCACCTGGAATTATAAGGAATATCTATAAAAATATCGATGTATGCTGATGACATCGTCATCGTGACAGAGTCCGCCCTTTCTGATCAACTGCATTGCAGAATACTGTAGAACCTGGAATGTTACTATAAATTTAGAGAAGTCGAAAGGAATGATATTTCGTATAGGACATGAAAGATTTTCGAGAAATGATCAGTTTGTCGACCACGGAAGACAGATAAAAGTCGTGAGAAATTATAGATACCTCAGGATTCTAATTTCAAGTAGTGGTAGTTCTAGTTTATATCTTTCAAAGAAACTTCTCAGTTCCATTAACGCATTTAACACAACTTGAAAAAACTGCATGGTTAATAAATTGGTACCGCTTAACATGAAGTCTCAAGTCTTTGAATCCACGGGAAGCAGATTTTATGTAATGTTGTACAGATGTAGAGATTTATGGAATCAGAAAGCTTTAAAAAAATGCTGAGACTGTTCCTGCAACGACTCTTCAGATTTCCACCAACTACGCCAAATATATATGTTATACTTTGAAATGGGCTTGTCACCTTTGCCTAAGTTTTCGATGAAGGAATAGCAGAATACCCAAAAAAAAAAAGTAGAATACACCACCAACTACAAATTTTTTTTATTTCAAAAATGGATGGATGTAGAAGAATTCTGTAACTATAATTTGGATCTGTCCCGACATAATCTAGCCAATAGAAGCAGCACTTGTAACGGTCACCTTTCACAGTAACTTTGCGATTCGATCATCGGCCCATAATCCGCACCATAAATCCGCACCAAACAGTGACTTTTTCTGGATGCATTGGCTCTTGCAATGCTTCTGGCTGCTCGCTGACGGATGTTACTGTGGAGTCCAGGTAGACAAAGTCTTTGATGACTTCGAAGTTATACCTATCCATCGTGACGTTTTGCCCGACTCGACGATGTTGAGATTCCTTTATCGATGATAGCATATACTTCGTCTTGTCCTCATTAACAGCCAAACCCATTTTCGCCGCCTCCAGTTCAATACTTGCAAACGCACCGGTAACAGCTCGCTTTGTCCTCCCAATGATATCAATATCATCCGCATAAGCAAGCAGTTGAACTGACTTTTGAAAAATTGTTCCTCTATAGTTGACGTTTGATTTTCGTACAATTGCTTCAAGAGCGATGTTAAATAGGTTGCATAATAGTGCGTCGCCTTGCCTCAGACCTTTCTCGATATCAAAGGGTTCGGTGGTGTTCTTACCGAACTTGACGGAGCAGCGAGATTTCTCCATCGTTATCCTGCACAAGCGGACGAGCTATCATACGCGACTTTGAAATCGATAACAAGGTGGTGCGTATCGATTTGGAACTCCTGGGTTTTTTCCAATATCTGTCAAAGTTTGAATATCTGATCCAGGGTAGATTTACCGGGCCTAAAACCACACTGATAGGGGCCGATCAGCTCGTTGACAAACTGTTTTAGGCGCTCATAAAGTACAGATGACAGGATTTTGTATGCGACGTTGAGGAGACTTATACCTCTGTAATTGGTACATGTCAGGGCATCTCCTTTCTTGTGGATGGGGCACACTATGCCGAGGTTCCATTCATTGGGCATACTTTTATCCGACCAAATTTCTGAGATGAGTTGGTGCATGCTCCCTACCAAGTCATCCCCACCTGCTTTCAATACCTCAGCTGGCAAGCCATCCGGGCCAGCAGCTTTGTGGGCTTTCAGCTTGGCTATTGCTGACCGCACTTCATCGTCCAGGTTGAATGGAATGTTCCGCCTAGTTGTGGAATTTGGGCCTTCCTCGCCGTTCAGCAGTCTGGGAAAGTGTTGTTTCCAGATCCTCAGCACGGACTGCGTGTCCACTACCATATTCCCAGTCTCATCTCGACAGGCTTCCGTTCTAGTTTTGTAGCCCTGGGTGGATTGCCTCACCCTTTGTACCTGCCGGTACAGTCCTCAGTAGACTCGACCGCCCGCTTCGCATGCTCTCTTTTTCCTCCTTAGAAGTCGGCGTTCCTCCCTTCGTCTTTGCACATAGAGCTTCCGGGCATCTCTATCAGCAGTTCTGGTTCTTGCCTGCAGCATTAATTGGTAGCCCTCGTTCTTTGCTACATGCGCCAACCTGCATTCTTCGTCAAACCAGGGGTTTCGTTGTGGTGGCCTTGTGAAACCCAGCACATCAGTGGCGGCTCTACTGATGGCATTCTGGCAGTGCTTCTGCAGGTCCTCCGTAGATGAAGCTAGAGGCGGGCTTGCTGAAAGATTAAGAGAGGATCGGTCTGCAAAATTCCTGGCGACCTCCTGCGATTTTAACCTCGCGAAATTGAATCTTTTCACAGCATCCGTCCGTCGTTGTGGCGTCATGGATATCCGCATCCGTACTTGGGCTACCACCAAGTAATGATCCGACATTCAGGATACTGGAAGCATGTCTAGCGTCTATCGCAACATGATCAATCTGGTTGACGGTTAGTTGATCCGGAGACCGCCAGGTCCCTTTGTGTATATTGAGTGCTAGCTATGATGACATTTCGCCCCGCCGCAAAGTCAATCAGCCTGAGTCCGTTACCGGAAGTGTTGTCGTGCAGGTTGTGTCCTCCGACTATCGAACCAAAGACGCCCTCTTTTCCAATCTTGGCGTTGAAGTCACCAAGAATAATCTTGACATCGTACTTGGGGCACCTATCATACGTTTCCTCGAGAAGGTCGTAGAATTCTTCTTTGGTTGAGTCATCTTTTTCTTCCGTTGGGGCATGGACACAGATAAGCGTCACATTTTTGAATTTCGCTTTGATGCGGATTGTGACCAGGCGCTCGTTAACATATCTGAAGCCCAAGACTTCTTGCCTAAGTCTTCCCCTTACCACAAATCCACATCCAAAAAGCCGCTGACCCTGCTCCTTGTAGCACTCGCCGAAGTAGATGTCACACGTTTTCATCCTTCGTATGCCCTCTCCATCCAATCGCACTTCCTGGATGGCTGTAATGTCAGCCTTTAGACTATTCAGGCTCTCCAGTATTTGTTCGGCAGCACGTGGCCTGTTTAAGGTCCGGACATTCCACGTGCAGAACCGAAAATCGTTGTCCTTGTTTCGTTTGATAGGGTCGTCAACATTAAAATCATCCATATCCGAGGCTTGTTGTTGTTTCGGAACCAATAAATTTTTTATACGTGGTAGGGAAGTTACCCCGACGCACAACCCCCGACCTGGAGGACCAGACCCTTAGTATAACTCCAAGGGTAGGGAGCCGGACGAATCCGCTCCTTATAGGCCTGAGCTACGAATATGTCGTAGTAGCCCATATAAGGTGTTCACCAAGTAGTTCATCCTAACTGGAACTGTAGACGCCACCGTTGATTCCATCTGGGGAATTCTTCCGCTGCCGTCTGGGTAAATGGAGAGTTGCCTTAGTGGGAACACCTCTCCCCCCCTCTCTCGTTTGCTACCCCCAACAACTTTCCACTGGGGTTGAGACCCAATCTCCAGTTGAGGTGCTAGGTACCCGATGTTCACTACGGGGAGGTGAGAGTAGTAGTTGGTGGACAGAGGTGGGTTCTGAAAAAAAAAACCTGTGGACGCTTGTGTCCTCTTGGGTGCACGTGTCCACGTGTCAAAACCAGTGTTGCCAAAAAGAAAATAGCAAAAAAATCACCTATTAGAAGGAATATTATTCAAGAAACGTTCTAAAATTATTAATTTTTTAAATTCATTGTAGGTTCATATTATTATTTTTAAATAACTTAAAAAACTAACCCTGAAAGAACAAAATACAATTACAAATGTCAAACTGACAGGCTGTCTATGGACATTGTCTAGTTCCATAATGAAAATTAAAAAAAAAAATTTATGAAAAAGAGATGAAATAAAATAAATTTTGAATTGAAATACTATTACATAAAGTCGTTTCAACCTCACAAAGCCTTATCAACCCATAAAAGTAATCTAATAAGTAAATGATAAAAAATGTATCCCTTAATTTTCTCTGAGCAGTATATTGTACGAAAATAGCAACATGTATAAGAAACACATACACAAACGATAATCTTACCTTCAACAAGCATCCAAAAGAAATTTGTCAAAGTAAAGAAATGGAACACCGTTACCAGGACTATACATCCTCCCAGGCCCGTTCGCATCGAAATCTGGAGAGAAAAAAAAAACAACCAAAGGTTAAAATTGGCTAACAAATCCTGTATTAAGGCGATGACGACGCCACTCATCGGCTACAACAAAGAAGCTATATACCCAATGCCAACGGACACAAATTGTTGATAAATGTCTTATCATGGCAGAGGGCATCTTTCCCCACATTTTCATTATTTGTGTCGTTTTATTCCCTGTCTCCCTGACAATAGTGACAATATGTAGGAGGCAAGAGATTTCCAACTCACCTGCACAGACAATGTAAGGATCCACAGTAAGCCTGACATTATGTACGTAAAAAATAAGTTCGCATGAATGGAGTTTCGCAGACATCGTAATTCCCTGCGAAAATATTCAGATAAACCAAAAAAAAATAAAATTAGGTTATAATTTGAAAGTGTGTCTTGCGGAAGGTAAGAATAATGATTTAAGATTTCTCTTTTATTTTTTGCGAGATTAAAGGATTCTTTTGTGAAAGGACTTTTTTTTATTTTCGCATTGGTAATAAAAGAACTCACTTAAAATATATGAAAACTATGACTGCCAATGTCAGAGACACCAGGCTGATGGTGTATCCTACGTAATAAATGATGGTTGGCAATTCGATGATTGGATCGAATTCTGGTACAGATGATGGGGCAGGCAGGTGGAGACAGAAGTCATAGTTTGTGTACTTCTCCCATGTTCCATTGGGATAACAAAAGCGGGTGGCATTTTCTGGAAATAAAAAAAAAAACAATGTTCATATATGGGATGTTGTTCTTTTCAAATTTGTTTTCATGCGGAAAAAGGAAAACAAAAGTTTTGTATTGAAATTAAAAGAAAATATAGTTAGAGCGGTCTCATTGTGTGAAAAGGAAAACAGCGAAAAAAATTAAATTCCTTGAATTTAAAATTAAAAATTCCATTAAAATAAAATACACGACTGGATCGCAGGACCTTGTTTTAATTGTTTTCGTTTGTTTACTGAATTTATCTAGGTATTTGACAATGCAGAATTCATATATAAGAAAAGCTGCAATTTAAATCTGATGCATTTTGCAGAATGCTTTATCAAAGGTTTTTCATTGTGATTGAGATATCATTATTTTTTTTTTTTATGTATGGAATATAACATAATTCAGATGTCCGCTACGGAACCGCTGGATTAACCGCATCGGAATCGTCCAATTTTCCATAAATAAGGCTTTTACGAATAACATTGATTATATTGGTTTTAAGGGCTTGAGCTTGCTAGAGAAATTGCTCCAACCACGCTTTATCGCAGCGATATAAAGAAGGGGAGACTTATCTGAACGACAATTTGGCTTCAGAAAACGTCGCTTCACAATAGGAGCAATAGAAGAAGTAGTTAGAGCTGCTGAAGCCGCCCAGCGGGGAAATCATATCACCAGGAAAATATTGCTAATGGCAACACTAGACATCCGTAACGCCTTCAACTCTGTTAAGTGGACTGATATACTGGCCGCACTGGAAGGAAAGTTCCAAATCCCGGAAAATCTCTTGCAGATGGTGAAAGATTATCTCAGAGACCGCGAACTCATTTATTAAATAACAGAAGGACTGAGAAGAAAAGTTATTACGGCAGGAGCAGCGCAGGGATCTATCCTCAGACCAGACCTATGGAATATCTCTTACGATGATATCATTTGCATGGAGATGCCTGAGGGTTCCTTTTTAGTTGGATACGCTGCCGTGGTGATAACAGTAAGAGATACCGAAAGTGCCCAAAGAAAACTCAACCAAGTCATGCGAAGAATAAATACCTGGATGGAGGAACACGGCTTGTCTCTAGCTACTGAGAAAACCGAAATATATATATATAGTGCTGTTGAATACCTGGAAATAAGACTCGACACAAAGCTAAGTTTCTGGGAACAAATAAGATCGGCTGCAGAACGAGCATCCAAAGTGACAGCCTCTCTGACAAGACTGATGGCAAACATAGGTGAACCATCCGCATGTAAACGAAAACATGTTAATGGCGACAACACATGGTATTCTATGTATGTATGGGAGCGAGATCTAGGCAGACGCACTAAATCAAGAAAAGTACCGGAAGCAGATGGCATCGGTACAGATACGTGGTGCCTTACGGATAGCCAGCGTGTACCGCACAGTGTCGGAGCCAGCTGTTCTACAAGTCGCAGGTGTGACACCAATAGACCTCCTTGCAGCACAAAGAAAGTACGTACACGAAAATAAAGCGGAAATTGGAGGGAGTGAAAGCGGCGACGCACGGCGCGCGGAAGCAAAAGCTCTCACACAACGGAAGTGGCAAGAACGATGGGAGTTTGAAAGCAGACGCCGCTGGACTGCAAAACTCATCAGACAGGTGGGTGAGTGGAGTACCCGGAAACACGGTTAAGTGAATTATTACGTCACCAAGTTCCTTACCGGCCACGGATACTTCAACTCCTACCTACACAAGATGGGTAAAACAAGAAGCCCCTCTTTCCAGTTTGGAGATTCAAACTATGATGACGTATACCACACTACTACCACGCTATGTCTATATCATCTACTCTGAATTGTGGCAACAATCAATAATCGCTTAAGTCGACTTTAGACAAAAATCATTTTTTTGCTGCATCATAATCTGCATGTTCAGTTCTGTTATAGAAAAAAATACAGGATTTGTAACTCTTTTTTTCGTCTAAATAATCCAAACCGAAAAAAACCGCTTAAGTCATTTTCATAGATACAAGCACAAATAATCATATACAGATGTCTTACGCCTATGGAGCAGAGTGACCTATGAAATTGAAAAAGCTTTATTCTATAAAGCTTTCTAAAAAGCATTTTTTGTATGAGAATCAAAGTTCTTTTCGCAGGATTTTGTAGGATAGGATTTCTCTTCTCTCAATTATGTGTTCCTTCTCTTTTGTTTACCCTTTCCTACAATTTTTGTTTATATTGCAATATTCGTTCACCCCTTTGTAACGATCAAGTCGCAGACAGTTGATTTTTTTTTATACCTACTTTCAAGATTTTTTTTGGGTTGTCTGAGGTTTGCGATAAATATAAAATGTGTGCTTCTTGGATTTGACCGATGGATATATTTAAGTTGGTTGATAAATTAGAATGATTTTTTGAATAAACTGTGTCGTCGATAGTTATGTATTTGTACATAGTTTAAATGACGGAAGGAATTTCTTTATTTATTTTTTTTTCATTCGTCTGAAGTTGATTTCAATAAAAGGCACATTTTTGTTGCGTAATTATGTAGTTACATTCGCCTTTTCTATTTCGTAAGAGTTCAGGAATATTATATATAAATATTATATTTTTATAGTAATGTAGGTAGGAAGATACCTAGGTCTTTTTTTTGGGTTTATTATTATAAATTTCAAGATTTTGGACAATAGCTTGTTAAGTACATATGTAGGTATACCTAGCAGGAAACGAAATTAGTTTGGAATTTTTTTACTTATGTACAGTACATATGTACATATATATACATAAATATGTTTGTATGTAGGAAGATAAGATAAGCATTTAAATAGTTTGAATTAAATCATTTATCAATTTAGAACTTTTTGTATTAGATGGTCTTTTAAATAATTGTATACTTAAGTAGGTCCATGAGGACCTGCCTTGATACATTTTTACTTAAATTATTATTAAACAAAAATAATTAATAACTTTTTTTTTTGTTTGATAATGTAAAAAGTTGGACATTAATAGGTAAATAGATACAGAGTATAGATACAAATGTTCCTAGGTTCTTATTAAGATAATTCCTTCCTGTAACTATTATGTCTATGTGATATGTATCTACAGGAAAGTTTGTAGGCACCTACTAGAAAATTTGCGCCTACCGCCGATCCGGTTTTAACTTACGATGCAGGTACTTGTAATATACATATGGCAGGTTATGAAAAAAATTAGCTCGAGATTTTGATCAATTTTGTTAATAGGATGGTAGAGAAGACGAAGAAAAAGAAAGTGTGTCTCGCAATTTTACCTGTCTGTCCTTGGTGTTGTTGTATTCCCATACCTATCTGAGGAAGTCGTAGTGCGTTGAACTTAATGCGTTCTCAATTGTTCTGGTTGCACTTATATTGGATATATTGTATCCGAAACGTATCACCTTACGGATATCAATGTAGGTCAACCAAAATGCAATATCGCAACAATTGAGTTGTGCTGAATGGTCAGCGCGTGTCGATTTCCCATGGCTGTGCTTGGGCTCTCGATCGATTGTTTGACACGAAGACGAGGAGTCTAAAGAAACAAGTCAACGGTGTCGGTCTTTGATATTTACATTATAACAGTATTCAGGGGCCACACATTTGGCCAAAAAGAAAAATAATAAAAAAAAATAATTAAATTAGGAAAATTGTGCTTTTTTATATATTATCTTAAATAGTTATTTTTGTTACCTCTAGTAGAATTTTATTTTTTATATTTAGTTTTTTTCATTTTTTTTCTTCTTTCTCATAGTGAGAACAAAATTTTAAGAAAACCTTATTTTAATTAAAAAAAAAAGTACACATTTTTATTTTTGATAACTCAATATTCAAATTATGTGACTACGTAGCTAACTAACTATTAGTGGGTAAATATAACTATAAAATGAGTTGAAAATTCTCCTCCAACGTAGTGTAAGGACTTCGGATTCAAAGTTAGTTGATAATTAATAGTTGTGCTCAACCAGCTGCACTGGACTACTCTGGGCAGACAAGTGTAGCTTTTTGGTATTCATTGAAAAAATTTCTCCACTGACTTACACTGATTAGCGTTCATTGAGCTGAACTAGTGTACATTAGTTCAGAATATCTTGCACTACCTTTTGAGATAGTGCAGGTTGGTGAAAACTGTCAAAATCAGCTGATGTCATTATTTGATTATATTTGGCAAAGGAATTAATTTAAATTTTGTCCGCGCGTTGTGTTTTCGAATTTAAATTTAGAAAAAATGCATGTTTTTAAGATCTGACGTATGACGTTTTTGCTTAAGTTTGCTCTGACAGTTTTCATGAACTTGCACTGCACTACACTACTCTACACTGTCCTCTTTCTGGTTGAACACAACTAATGATTTTGACATTTAACAATCACGGTTTCAAGTTTGTGCATTGCATATGACATTCATTTGTTTTATCAAAACAAACTGGGAAATAAATCTTTGTTATGTTTAAATATTGCGAACGAATGTTTGAAATTACGTTTCAGAGGGCCATAAAAGTAGAGGTTTTTCATTAGAGGGGTCATATTCTTTAAGTCTTATTAGTAATTATTTCTGTTATGCTAAATGTGTTGAATGAATTTTTTTTCATTCCAACAATAACCATCATTCCAATTAGATTTAAATAGCTCTAGTTGTAAGTTCTCTTTTTGAACTATAGAGCTATGATCTATGATAAACGTTTTCTTTATGGATGCTACTTTGCGTGATGTGTAATCTCACAGAACGTGGGGATGTTTTTCATTTTATTGGAAGGTGTCCCGTTCCCGTTCTAAGGAAAGCTAGAAGACATAAGTACTGACTTCTTAACAGAAAACGAAACCATGGATCTTCTTAACGAAATAAATGTATCGAAAATGTTAAAATTCTACAAAATAGCACTTAGTTATCGAAATAGAATAAAAGATGAATACTTTTAGTTAGTAACTGTAACTTAACTAGTTTATCTATCGCAAAGACTTTTGGTATTGGCTCGAACGCTTAAAAAAATCAAGAGCTGACGATAAGAGCGATTTTATTTTAATTAACGAGTAGCCCAAAGTCCTTTAGAAGAAGTCTGTCTTTATAAGATTTGATATTATGCACTTACTTGATTTTATTTGAAAGCAATTAAGCTTATCTTAAATCGGAATCTACAAAACTGAAAAACTCCTACATTTTAGATGTTTGGTGTCACGTCGATCACACTGACACAGATCTTTTACACCAGAATAAAATAAAGATATTGGTTAAACGATATATTTTTAACATTTTTTTAAAATGTTTTAAATGCACGGAAAACATTGAATCAAGTTTGTTAACGTTTCCTGAATTCCCGGATATATGTTTTACAAAAAAGTTATTATATCTACTAATGACCACATAAAATTGCGAAAATTACAGAAACGTTTTTAGTTTTCCATTATTTTAGACAATTCAAATGAGTTCAACGGTGAATGCTTTCATAAAATAATAATAATAGAATATAAGCATCAGAGAATATAACTTATGATAATTTGCCAGAATGGGAAAATTCCGATGATTCTCTAAAAGACCCTGATTTTATACTAAATAATAGATACTGTTGCTTCCCATGTTTCGCACACAAAAAGTGAAAAGAGAAAAATTTGGATATTCCGTTCAAAAACTACGATTCACAATCGTCAGACATTAAGGAACATTGAAAAGTCATATAAGACACTTTCTGGAAAAGTGAAGCATGCAAGATCTCCAAAACCCTTTGGATTGTGTTGAAACAACTGCCAATACAAAATTTCTTTCGAGCAAATAAAACAACTATTTATCCAGTTTTGGTTTTTGGGAACCTATGACCAGAACATAGGAAATCTTCTGACTATAGGAAATAACAAATGAAGTACTCTGTCTAACGCAATGCAAAGAAAGCGACGCGGTGAAACCTGAGTGAAATACGCTTTGGAATATGATGGCATGCATATACAAATTTGAAGACCACATTTTACAATATGTTTTTATCTGAAACGGAAAGTTTCATTTAAAACGCAATAGCCGCAAAAGTTTCATGTCCAACCGAACCACTTGAGATTTGTCGGGGTACATCAAAAAAATATATATTCATGGCAGTTTGAATCACTCCATGTATAGAAATGAAGTTTGTAATCATGTGAGCCTTGCCAAATATTCAAAAATATTCGGAACACTGAATTTAAAATTAAAAGTTTCCAAACTAGACACATGCGCAACTTGCTATGGATTTTAATTTAAGATAAAAGTAGCCCAGCAGGACCAGATAAGAAAAAGATCTTTTGGGTTTATTACAATACATGAATCCAGATTTTAGTTATTTTTATAAAAATCTCAAAACTAGTTCCAACGAAATCAACATTTAATCAGACTTAAGAAGTGACGATGAAGATAAAAAACACTTTTTTAATTTTGGTTTTCAATTTTTGATTTGTTTCTTATTAATTTACAATGCATGATGAAAAGTTTGTTGTTTTTTTTTGTATTTTCATTCATTCTATCTGAACGTTCAAAGTTGGTTCTCATTCTCTGCTAAAAACAATATATTTTTCTTTATTAAAAATTCCTTTAAAATGGAAAAACAACTAAACTGCAGATAATTAATTTCAATTTTTAACTAAGAAAGAGTAAAATTATCTTTATTTAAATTTTTGTTTCAACCTGAACGGAGTTTTCAATCGCCCAATATAGTAATTTGTAATTTCACGCGTTTGTTAAAAACTTTAAACTGATCTCCTGAAAAATTAGTAAAAAAGACTTTAGCAGCTTTTCCTTGTGACCACTGATCTATACATGTACTAAGCTAAAAAAAAGAAGTAAAGAAACTTAAAAACTAATACCTAACCTTCTTGCTAATGCCGTTCTTCTTTCTTGAGACGAGGATTCTGTCTACATAATCAGCCTTATTCCGTAAGTCGTTGAACGCCAAAATAAAAACGCCAGTGTGAATTTGGTATTACGTAAAGCGTTCGACGCCAAATAAACGTCAATTTGTCGATTCTCTCTTGTGGAACGTGTTCTCTATATTGTTTTTGGTATTCCGTAAGTCGTTTTCATACAAAAAACGTCTGTAAAAACGCAGAAATCTGTCGTCTGGAAATTTGTTGACGACAGGATACAAAATATAAGTTTTTTTAATTTATTTTAGTCTTTATAATTTAAAATTCTTTGTTTAACGTGAAAATAACAAATCTATAAGGAGTTACAAGAAAAGGCTCGAGTGGGTACCCATCATCTCCTGCAAAAATGTATTTTTATTTGAACTGTTATCAGTCACAATCACATACCCAAAATTCAAGTGTTTCTTTCTTCTCCATCATATGCATATATATATATATACAAATATTTGTATCAAGCGATCTATCTATGTATGTATCTATCCGATTAAAATGGAAAATAAAAGAATTCGTAGAAATTACAACTTGGCAAAGATAAAACGCGAGCAGGTATTTCCTTAAGAATGTTGCTTAGGCTTGGCTGGGCTAGTCCCAAATTGAAGTCGTTCCAAAAATGTCGTTAACAAATGCGATAAAATAAAAAATCAAAACCAGTGGTAGAATTACCTACTGCATATATATTTTTTATTTAATAACATACTTTGTGCCAGCCAAATCAAATGGATTTGCTTTAGATGGAATATATGTATAACTTCTGCAGTATCAAATCTTTCTTTTCTTCTTCTTCTTCGCCGTCACTGCAGCTCAAAGAAAAATAACTTTCTACACTGTACGTTTTTCGTATTTTTCTTTATGTTTGAAACAAATTCACACAAATATAATTTTCAAAACCAAATTATTCAATTTGCAAACAATTTGATATGTCAGATGGTTGGAATGTATTGTGGAATGTAAGAGCGAGAGAAACGCTGGCGTTTTAGTTACGGAATACCAAAAAAAAAACGACACGACTCCTAAAACGACAGTTGGCGTTTTAGAAAAACGCCTATCGGAATAAGGGTGAATATCTCCAAAAAAAAATAAACAAAACAGAAACATAAATATGTACCTACGAGTACCTACTTCAAAGTACACGAATGCATTTTGATTTGAAAGAGGGAATAATTTTGGATAGATTTGGATTGTTTGAAAGAAAGTAGCTAAACATCGGCTGGCATGTAAAAAAAATATTAATCTAAATCTCAAATTTCATTTTTAGCATTTTTCTTATAATAAAACTAAAAATTTTACCTTTATTTTAAGTGCTTGTCCTTAAAGATCTAATCAATAATTCTCAAGTTATAAGCAAATCAACATAACCTACTTACATAACATACAAAATCCATTACCATTTTTCTATACCTACCCAAAGCAGATACACTTGAAAACGAAAAGATATTGCCAAAATCCAAACAAGAAATTTCCTACCAAAAAATGCAATACCCTCACAAGAAATCAAAATAGAAAAAAAAAAACAAAAACACCAGCCAAGGAGTCGCCGCGGCATGCACCAGCCACCAAAACCAATAAAGGAACACAGGAAAAGGCAAATATAAAAACAAAAACAAAAACAAAAACAACATCCATCCACAAAGAAATTCTACGAGTGACAAAATATAATAAGAAAAAGTAGAACAGAAACAATATAATCCCGGTGGGAAAGGGATGCGCTGTGTCTGGTACGATTTGTTTGTGCTATAAATTTTGATGAGAACAAGAGAACGCTTGTCGCTTACCCAATGAAAAGATACATTTTTCGCTCTCCTACATTGTGGTCATTGTAGTTCTCTTGTCGCTCTTGATTTTTGTATCTTTGTCTGCTGAAGTTTGTCTGCTGAAAAAATTTCTTAGGACATTTTTTTGTATGGAGATGAGACATCTGTATATGATTATTTGTGATACAAGCATTTGAAAAAGGGAAAAGAGGTGATAAACTCGAAAAACGGGAGTGATTTAGGCAAGAAAATGTGAGCATCTCAATATCGGCAAAATAAGTTTAAAAAACGGGGCGAAAATTTTCAGTTTGCAATAACAGCTTAAGTGACAGAGACACTTAGGAAAAACAACTTAAAAACGTTTTTTGCAATGAAATTAAAAATAAAGAAATTTAAAAAAGGAAAAATAGTTTAAACAAATAAGATTGAAGTCTTCTATTATAATCTGCACCGTTTTTGTTTTTTAAATGCGTCATTTTTTTCCAGGCTTAAAAAGAAGTTTCAAAGTGCTTTCCTCGAAAATTGAATTTTTGGACTTAAGCGGTTTTTGATTGTGGCCACAGATAATAGGTCTTTTAGACTACGCGACTTTGCTAGTATTTTTCAACCTGAATTACTGTCTATCAGGGAAGCATACAAGGTACTCAAACAAGATCCAAGCCAGAAGCGGAATACGGCTATTGTCATAGACAGAGTCAGGCGGCTGTTAAAGTAATAATTCTAGTACATCGTTCCCCAAATTTGCCCAGCAATGCCGGGCTGTGAAGACCGGTGGCAAAAGGAAACAACCCTTTATTTCCTCGGCAAATGTCCTGCTCTGGCCAAATTTAGAGCACAATTATTAGGAAGGGCATGTTTTGACTTGACTTGATCTCTTTTCTCAGTGCGACGAAATTGCTCAAGAACGAACATCGGTTACCTCTGTGCCGTGCCCTACGTCTCCGTTAAATTCTTTACATCCCGAGTTAGCTGACTGAGGGCTTTGACGGAAGCTCACAGTGCGGGACGCCGAATAATCACTCAATCGGATTGGTTCCAGCACCAGCTTGACACAGTGTACATAGTGTCGGATAAGTGTGGTGGTCCCGTTCAGTGAGTGATCCAATTTCGGGATGATTGCGCAAAAGCAAACACACAATAAGAGATCCTTTTTTCTTTTTGAATGTCCACAATTCTCCAGATCAATTCCGTTCACAGGTTCACACGAGTTATCGTATCGACCTACCAAATCATCCAATTGGGACCAAAAGAAAAATGACAATCATCAATCGATAACGCTCGCCGTTGACAGTGATGACCTGACCAACGCCAAAGTCGTTCTCAAAGAAGTATGGACAGACAATGCCACCAGTCTAGAATTAACACCAAACATCGACTGTTACTTTCTCTGGGAGCATTGCAATTTAGTGGATCTCGTGTTGATTGTAATCGTTCCAAGTTCCACAATTTTGCTTGTTGAAATGCGCCTCGTCGTTAAATGTGATTGTGCGACCGAAATGTTGGTCGAACTTTCATAAAACAATTCAATCATTTGCACATATGATTCTAATTTGGCAAGACAGATTAAATAAATGACAGCCAATTTGACAGATGTGTCTTTAACAATATGGCCGCAATCACCTGTCAATGTTTAAAAATTTCATTTGGAAAAATCTTTATTTTGAGCAGTTGACTTTAAATTTTACTGTCAAATTTAAACTGTCAAAATTTTTAAATATCTTTCAGATTTGATAGCATTTGGTCTAATATTTATTTTTAATATTTTTAAAGTATTTTGTGCAATACTCGTAGCACAAGATTCAGTTCCAATGGGTTGGAAACATTATGAACCATTTAGAATTTGCTTTTTCTAAATTTGGCATATGCTCGTACATATTTGCATTGAAATTTTTTTATATTTCACATTTTTGAATAAATAATAGGTATAGTTTGACGTTTGTATTTAAACTGAAAAAAAGTAGGAAGTTCCACTCTGAATTCGACGTCTTCAACTTATTAAATGAACCACATTTCAAAAATTTTCGTCAACAATTGAATTGGAATTTTTTTTGTCGCCAAAAATCAACAAATGGATCACTGTGCAATCGGTGTGTACTGTGTCATTTTCAACTTCACACTGTTCGCTAAGGGATACTTCCCCGATGAAAATTTGAACATACACGCCCTTTTTAATAGGACCAAAACTTTTATCTGTCTCCTGACAGGGTTTGTTAGGAAAGTAAGTTGCTGGTCCTCGCAAATAGTATTTATGTACTCTCAAGCACATTTCTTCATCAAATACACACCTCTTTAAAAAATAATTTCCTTTTTACATTGTCAAAGAGATCTCTCGTCGTCGTTGTCATAGTCTCAGTCGGTACGGTAACCCCTTTCATTTTTAATTAGGTCGGGCATAATTATCTCTGTCGTTTGGTAAAAATTTCTGAAATACTTACGAGTACTGTCATATTGAATCCCTTGAAACTCATCCAGACAGGGTAATTCGGCTAATGTCCCCCGTGGTGTCCGAGGCCAACACAAAATGGAGTCAAATGATGTCGAGCAAAATTCACTGGAATTACCGTACAACGAATATTCGACGTGTTCCTGAACAAGACACTGAATCTCTACTCCCTGATTAATGTCGTCAATTTCATCGGATGTTAAATGGGTTGCGTTTATATCACCGCCCGGTTCTGCCACTGTGGTTATCTGCAAATAGAAAGAAAAATGATATTTCCTATTTGACCAAAATATTATTTAGCATGGGAAAATCGAAGGACTTTTCTCCAGAGGATAAGGAACCACTTCAGCTCTATTTATTCTTGTTTTCATCATTTTCTACATCAAGAGATCCCGAGGGAGAAAGAGAGGATGAAATTATGTGCTCCAACGAATATTGTTGGCAAAATTAAACATAGAGGGCTTGACTTGTTCTTGTTTCTAGAGACGTGTTCCCTCCCGGTGTGTTGGAGGATTGGTATTCAATCAATGTCATGAAATATGAGGAAAAATCTGCAAACACAAAAGTTTAGGTGGTTCTGTCAGTTGCCAAGGGATTATGAAAGGGCACACACATGTTGTCGATGTTATTTACACTTAACTAGACAAACAGATGTATGCATAGAGATATTATATACTTTATAAATATTCCTTGGGATACTTTGTGCAAATATTATGGCAAAAGGAAACACGAACAGCAGTTGGTTAGTGTTTATATGGTGTCAGATTGTCTTTTGAACACAGTTACTGTCCTTTTAAGTTGGTTTGTAAATATTTTCTGCAAATGCAAGTGGCAAATTGTAAATTAATTGGAGCAACCAAAATAGGGTGTTTGTTTACGGAAAGAGCAACAGCCAGCGAAGTGAGCAAAAATAGCTAAAAAGGCCAAGGTTATTACAAAGGGTAGACATTTTTACTCTCGCACGATTTGTTTTTTCATTAAGTCTTCATAACTAATAAGTCAATCGGAAAATCTAAGATTTAATAATATAGAGGTAAAATTCTATTTAAATAATAGGATTTGATTTGTTTTCGAAAATGGAGGTCGGGAATAAGAAGATTACTTTCTGACGGTGCGGTACTTTGATCTATTGGTTTTGTATTCCTAGAAACTATCGGTATTTCAATAAAACCTGACAATATCATGATATGAATGACGTTTAAGTTTATTTGTGTCTCGACTTACAGTTGTAGGGAACTACCTACAAACTTTCACAAAAAAAATACAAAAAAATAAAAACCATAGCACCTAATAACACCGCACCGTGTGAACGTCCTAACAACATTTCTTGTCACCCTGTGGAAACCTAGTTCGCACACATGCGGAATTCTATCAGCAAACTGCTGATATACTTTGGTCTAATAAAAATCGGAAGTAGGGTGACATATTGGCAAAAGGTTATCGTGTCTTGTCAAAAAAATTCATCCATCCAATCGATCTTTTCCATCCGAGAACGGGCCGAGTGCGGAACACCTTTGTCCGAACATCAAAGTCTGTATAGAATACCATTTAAATAGTTATTGTACTTATATAAGTATATACTAAAATTAATAAGAGGTAACGTATTATTACAATAATCGAAAAACGCGTTACACGTAATAAAATAATTTTGTTAGGGTACCTACACGAGCAGCGTATGCTGAATGTGTCTTCCAGCGACGTACTTTACCCTGAAAAATTATTACCACGAACTCGGCCCACACTCACATCTCGTACGGGAAACTATAGATCACTGATTTTGAGTGTTTAAGTTGGACAAAAGTACATCGAGAGTCCAGAGAACTCTTGGACTCACCACTTGGCTTCTCGACAGCAACGTCATCGAGAAAACTACAAAACGCCTCAGTGCGGACGCCAAAGGGTCCTCACTACGTCGGCGTCGGAGCTAGAAGATCGGGGAGTTAAGTGTGATCGTCTGGCACCATAAACCTCGCTGACCACCTTAAAAATCGCAACAACTTGTCCTCTATCTCCTCGTTCAGATCAAAGCTGAGCAGGTGTTCTGAAGAATATAATACTAACTACACGTGACCCTCACCTCATAAGGGGAACGAGGTTTCAAGCTAAAATACCGCCGCCTGGTCACAACGGAGGAGATCATCATCCACCGTCCGCACCGGTCGTTCACACGATCTGTGACTACCACGTGAATTTGGTTTTTTTTTTCAAACACATTTCTGTCGTCTACCATAAACGAAAGAGCTCTACTCCAGCTCTATGCGTAGAACGTGCCAAAATTTAGCTAAGCATCACTCAGCATCCATCAAGAGGTCATCAGCAGCACTGTATCAGCAGCAACAGACGTATAAATCGCCTTTATCATAGCGTAGATTGTAGGAGAATTATTATTATATTAACGCGGATCACCTTAAATACGATATTTCCTTTCTCTATTGCCCAGTTAAGTATTATTAAATTGAAAATCATATGTAAATTCGTTCGATTTCCAAAAGATTTTTTTTTCTATTCATAAGTGTTTAGCTAAACTCAACAAGAACGAGCCACCTTCGACGAATGCTGTGCACACCATCCATCGGAGGACGAGCCAACTCAAATTAAAGTAACGTCCACAAACAAACAAATTAAATTTATCAAAACAACCAAAGCGGTGATAAGGTCATAGTCCCGGTCGGTGAGTTTCATTTTTAATACATATCTTTTGAAATTTGAACGAATCCTAAATTCTGTCCCTGATGAATTTGAATAGAGTAAAGATACAATTTATTTAATGCTAAAATAGAAGAGAGTTAATATACATACATTTGGATGGAGATCCAAGACTAGTTAGAAAAAAAAACAAAACCTAATACATATACAGAAGTGAAAAAAAAAAGGGAAAAGAGAATTAAGAGTTAAGTTCAATTAAAAATATTTCGAGACCAGAGTCTCTCAAATTAGGCATACTAACCATGACATTGAATTTAAAGCAATATATGGTTCTCACAGCAGTATCAAACTTTCTAAAAAGAAAATCATAATAAGCACTGTATATTAGTAAAACGACAAAAAGAATAAGTAAAGAAAGAAAACAAAAAAAAAGTATTAATAACAAGAAAATAAACAACCAATTAAGAGAAATTAACTGATAACATAACCGAGAGAGATAAGAGGATTAGTGAATATCAAGGTTAATCGATCTCGCATTTCGTATAGGATTACTCAAGTATTTATACATATATGTATATTTTTTTTTATTTTTTAAGAGAAAACTTTATTATCGGATAAATATACATATGTATTTGAAATAAAAATGGCAAACGAAAATCAAGTTTTTCAGCATTATCATTTTGAGTAGAGAGAATTTTTTTGATGAGTGAATTTTAATTGAGTGCTATAAGGGGGAGTACTATGCAGGGTCGTGGTCGATGTGAAGGGTTTGAGTAAGAATTTACTTAAACACGAGTAAGGGGCTAACACCATACATTACGGCGAGGTCTTAGCCATAGGATGGTCAGGTTATTGTGTAATCTCGACTGAGGGAGGGATGCGCCGTGGAAACCAATAACATCCAGAGGTTTCCCCAACAAAGTTAAAGTGAGAAGAAAGAATTATAACCCAGTATAGTGAGGCTATATTTTAGGTGTGTTTAATGTTTATTTATACAATGATTCAGGCATGTAGAATAGAACGGTGTCCGGTATAGGTGCAAGTTCCCACGACTTCCGACGAGCTAGTGTCGTGTACGTACAAGCATGCCTGCCGCACTTTCCTACCAGGACAACCTACTCTTTGACTCACTGACTACCAAGAAGTTCCTGTTCTTTTTGACTGTTAGTGGGAAGCATTATATCGCTCCTTCGAGAGTAGGGTCAATCTACCGTTACACAGGTGGCGCCCAACGTGGGGCAACGCAACGCAACGCAATATTTTTTTCATATTGATTATTTTAAATAAGTTTATGAACAACCTTTTCTTTTAACAGAAATTTGTCTAGGTACCTTATAATGTCTTAAAGGATTTTTTTTGTATTCTTTTGAGAAATCTAAAATTTTAAGTACATGATTGTTGACCGGATTGGAGAGTTTTTTTCCGATCTGTTGCAACGATTAATAAATTCGTATTCTATATTGATAAACATAGCCATGAAGTGAAAGGTAATGACCGGGATTATCGGTGCTAGTAACCACTATCCGTCTGTTGCGTTCCTTTCACAACTATTATTGTGCTGATGAAAATAAGTACCTTACATGAAGGAGTTCTTGAGACGACCCGGAGTATAGGTACTGGATACCACCACTCCGTGCTGCGCCACAGTTCTGTTTCTGAAAACTTTTCTGTTAGATTGATTTTTGTGATGGTTGCCCACGAATTCCATTAAACACATTGTTAATTTTTTTTGTAACCTTTTGTAAATTAAACGATTTAAGAAAGCAGACTTCAAAGTGAAAAATAATTATAGGTATCGTCCTTAGATGAAAGTTAAGTTTTTTTTTGACTTAAGATAGCGTACAAGTTATTCTTACAAGAAGCCTTCAATCTTAACGTTTGATCTTCACCATTTATTTCTTTTCTTAGCTTTGTTAACCATCGACTTATCGACCCATTGTACAATCCCGAGCACAATACCTGAATTGAGCATAACTACATAATAATCGTTTTTTTGATATTTCGTTTCGATATATTTCGGTTTACTGTTGAAGTTCTTGACGATAATTTTTTTTGTTTTTTTTATCATGGCCCCTAAAAGGAATAACCAACAAAATAATAAAACGGGTAAAACCCCAATCAATAAAAACAACACATTAGAATATGGCAATATGGATAGTTCACAAGATCACAATTTACCTTTTAATGAAGGAGCGCATAGTTCTAATCAGAACAGACAGCAAGGAGGTAGTAATGACGGTACTTTGACCAACGTTAATGGGCCCAGTGCTAGTAATGAGAGCCTTACTGAGCATATCCAAACCATAGTAAATGCCTCAATTGGTCTTAACCAAACTGCTAATCTACGAAGAAGACAAGAGGAGTTTGAAAGGGAGCAAGAGGTTATTCGTGAGCTAGTCACTAAGGCTATACGAGACGCGATGAGTGCACCTACTCCTACACGGAACTTAGGTGAAGAATATGACGTGGTTAGACAACAAAACCAACAAAGCACTACCGCAAGAAATCATGCTGCTGCTTCTACGCAAACGGTACAGGCTGAACAACAATACAGTCAAAACGTACAAAACTTTATCAACCGTTTAGACGCTCTAAACCTCGACTCTGATTCTCCAAATCTGATTCCTCCAACAAGAAATTCTACATCGTCATCTTCCGTAAGGAAAGTAGAATATCACAAATGGGGTCTTAAGTTTGATAGTCAAAAGATGACTATCGATGACTTCATTTTTAGGCTGAGTAGACTCAGAGAATGTTATAGCACATCCTGGGAAGATATTTTTTTAAATTTCCACCACTTTGTGTCTGGAGATGCAGAAAGTTGGTATTGGAGATTTTTGCAATCTCATCCAAATTCGGATTGGCCAACTCTCCGAACAGCCCTATTTGAGCAGTTCAGAAGCTTGGAGACAGACGCTGAATTATATAGAAAAATGTTCGATAGGCGCCAGGGAGTTAATGAGACCTTTGACGAATTTTATAATGACATCCAAAGGATGAACTGTCGTCTTTATCTGCCAAAGCCTCCAAGAGAGATTATAGATCTCTTAAAACAAAACGTCAAACGACGTATGGGAGAACTTCTCATTACATTTTCTACAAACAGTTTACCAGAGATGGTTCATGTTTGTAGAACTATAGAAAAATATTTAAACAAACAAGAAGCTTTTCGTGCAAAACCAGTTTTTCCGATCAATTCTCGCAAACAAGTCTGTGATATAGATTTAGATTGTTATCCAAATGATCCCGAGGTTGATGCAATATCGTTTCCTCATACGAAGCTTGATACATCACTATACCTATGCTGGAATTGCCGACAAAAGGGACACTCATACAGAGAATGTCCGAGTACACAAGCAAATCTGTTCTGCTACAAATGTGGCCAAGAGAACACCACATCTCCCATTTGTCCTAGGTGTACGGGAAACCGGAAGCGAGGCAATCCAATTACCGGGGAGAATTGTCCGCAACCAAAGAACCCGGAAAACAAGTAGAACTTACAAATCAATTCCATATAAACTCATCTGACTTAACTGTATCACAAGATCTTATAACTTTACATGACCTTCGCGAACATATACCACCCGTACAAATTAAATTTAACGATATTACAGGAAATAAAGATCCTAACATTTCGATTCTGAAAAGACCAATAGATAAATCTATTAATGAGAGACCTAAAGAATTACACAATTCACTTCATGAGAGGTTGAAAAATTATTATGAAGTAAGGGATCGTATCTTCAATTCCAGACCTTCAAACCGTATTTTAAAACTTCGAGAACGGTTTAAAAGAAAATCTAACGTCCATAAAGCAATATCTGCAACCTGCCTAAGTGTGGGTGACGATCCGCGACCTTATGCCACTATACAAATCTTTGGTAGAAATATGTTAGGATTGCTGGACAGCGGTGCTAGCGTAAGCTGCCTTGGGTCAGGATGTTTAGAATTGCTAAAAGACGTTGGATTGTCTTTTAAAACGTTTGTTTCGAATGTCAGAACGGCCAGTGGCCAAAAACAGAGTATCGTTGGTGAAATATCAACCGATGTTATCTATAAAGGAAAGACAAAAACAGTTACGTTTTTTTTAGTGCCTTCCCTGGAACAGAAGTTATATCTGGGAGTAAATTTCTGGAAGTTGTTTGAGTTAGCACCCAGATTGCTTTCAGAAATCTCGTCTAGAGCAACACTGAACCAAAGCGATCCAAATGCACACGAATTATCAGTAGATCAATCAGATATACTAGAAAATGTGATCCAAATGTTCCCGTCCTTTGCTAAAAGTGGCCTTGGGCGTACACATCTTGAGGAACACTACATCGATACAGGGGATGCTAAGCCGATAAAACAAAGACACTATCCCGTGTCTCCAGCGGTACAAAAACTTATGTATGATGAGTTGGATAATATGCTGGAGATGGGCATTATTGAAGAGAGCAATAGCTCTTGGAGCTCGCCGATTGTCTTGGTACGAAAACCAGGAAAAAATCGTTTGTGCCTTGACTCTCGGAAGGTCAATCAATGCTCAAAAACAGACGCTTATCCACTTCATCATATGGAAGGACTGCTGAGTCGTGCTTCAGAAACACATTATATTTCTAGTGTGGATCTGAAGCACGCCTTCTGGCAGATACCCTTGGAGAAGTCATCGCGGGAAAAGACTGCGTTTTCTGTGCCTGGCAGACCTTTGTACCAATTTGTGGTTATGCCATTTGGTCTACATGGTGCCGCTCAAAGGTTGTGCCGACTTATGGATAAAGTGGTTCCACACAAGTTGAGACAAAACGTGTTTGTATACTTGGATGATCTGCTGATCATCTCGAGTACATTTGGACAGCACATGGACATACTAAAAGAACTTGCTAAATGCTTACACTCCGCTGGACTTACAATTAATTTGGACAAATCAAAATTTTGTTTCAAACAACTTAAGTATCTAGGGTACATAGTAGGAGGGGGATGTCTTAGAACTGACCCGGATAAAGGATAAAGTTTCAGCCATTCAAGAATTTCCTATACCTAAAACAGCTCGACAAGTTCGTCGGTTTTTGGGCCTATCTGGATGGTATAGGAGATTCATTGAAAACTACGCTGCGCGTGCGACACCTCTTACAGATACCCTCAAAAAGGGTAAGACATTTGTGTTTGGACCAGAAGCGATGGAAGCATTTGAAGAGCTTAAACACGCACTCACTTCAGCGCCAGTTTTGGTGAATCCAAATTTCTCTAAACCTTTTATAATTTTGTGTGATGCTTCAACATATGGTATAGGTTGTGTGTTATGCCAGTTAGATGAAGATGGGGTTGAGAAACCAATCTGCTATTATTCGCATAAGCTAAACTCTGCTCAACGCAACTATAGCGTCACGGAGTTAGAGTGTCTTGCGGCGGTCTTAGGGGTTGAGAAATTTAGGTCGTACGTTGAGATGCAAGAGTTCAAAATAGTAACTGACCATGCGAGTCTGAAGTGGCTCATGAGTCAGAAGGACTTAAGTGGACGTCTTGCTAGATGGAGTCTTAAACTCCAACGGTTCTCCTTTGAGATAGAGCACCGGAAGGGTTCACAACATGTGGTGCCAGATGCACTCTCACGAGTTCATTGCGTTGATGAGATTGTATCTGACACAACAAATGGCGTGAATACTTTCGATGTTCTACATGTCGATCTCTCAGATTCCTCATTTAAATCCGATGAGTATGTTAGATTGATAGAAACGGTGGAGAAAAATAAAAGTCAACTGCCTGATCTTCAAGTAACAGAAGGTTTTGTTTATAAGAAGATCAAATTCAGTACAGGGAATCCTCTCGAGGATGACCAAACATGGAAATTGTGGATCCCTTCTGCAATGACGTCTCACTTGATACATTTGGCTCATGATCCGCCAAGGGCATCGCATGGTGGAGTTGCGAAAACGCTGTATCGCCTCCGTGAACGTTTTTACTGGCCTAATATGGCGGCTCAAGTAAAAGCATTCATCGCGGATTGCAGTACTTGTAAATCATCGAAAGCGCCTAACTCAACCCTACGTCCGCCTATGGGTCAAGCTTTTGTAGTGGAAAGGCCTTTTCAACACATCTTCGTTGACTTTCTCGGCCCATATCCCCGATCCAAAAAGGGTAATGCATACATGATAATTTGCTTAGACCAACTAACTAAATTTGTTTTGATTCAACCACTCCGAAAAGCATCAACAGAGTCAGCTACCAAATTTCTTGAAGAGCAAATTTTTTCAATTTTCGGTGTTCCGGAATCCTTACTTTCCGACAACGGAAAACAATTTATAAGTAAAGATTTTGGAAAACTTTTGTCAGCGTACGGCATCAGACATGTTAAAACGGCTTCGTACTCGCCTCAAGCGAATGCGAGTGAGCGCGTAAATCGCTCAATTTTAGCTTCAATACGCTCATATATCGCAAAAGAACCAAACCAAAGCAATTGGGATAAACATGTTCTCTCTATTGCTAGTGCGTTAAGATCGACAGTTCATGTAACCATTGGTATGTCACCACACGAAGCGTTATTTGGGCAATCAAAAATTGAACATGGTCAGGATTATCCCCTCCTGAGAAAACTTAAGGGACTCAACAACCCTGAGTTTGATATTCTACCCAAGGGTTGCAAAATGAACCTTATTCATAATCACTTAAAAGAATCCCTAGAACAAGCCCATAAAAACTATGAAAAGAGTTACAATACGAGGAGTAAGAGTTCAAACCTTATGGTGGGGCAAACAGTATTCAAGCGTAACTTTATATTGAGCGATGCAACCAAAAAGCGAAGCGCTAAACTCTGCCCTAAGTTTGTTCCAGCGATTATTAAAAGTATACCGAGTAAAAATTTATATGAGCTAGCAGATATGAAGGGAAAAGTATTGGGCGTATTTCACGCAAAGGATATTAGAAAATAATTTGATAACTCTATCATAAATTGTTTGAAATAAATAAATAACAATTGACAAAAAAAAAAAAAAAAAAAAAAAAAAAGTACGTATACGCCTAGGTGACCTTCTATTCAAAAATTAGTTTATTTCCAAAAGTATCTACATATATAGCAAGTTCCTTTTCATTTCAATTTTGTAGATGAATGATCCCAAAATTGAAAAGTTTTGTAGGGAACTACCTACAAACTTTCACAAAAAAAATACAAAAAAATAAAAACCATAGCACCTAATAACACCGCACCGTGTGAACGTCCTAACAACATTTCTTGTCACCCTGTGGAAACCTAGTTCGCACACATGCGGAATTCTATCAGCAAACTGCTGATATACTTTGGTCTAATAAAAATCGGAAGTAGGGTGACATATTGGCAAAAGGTTATCGTGTCTTGTCAAAAAAATTCATCCATCCAATCGATCTTTTCCATCCGAGAACGGGCCGAGTGCGGAACACCTTTGTCCGAACATCAAAGTCTGTATAGAATACCATTTAAATAGTTATTGTACTTATATAAGTATATACTAAAATTAATAAGAGGTAACGTATTATTACAATAATCGAAAAACGCGTTACACGTAATAAAATAATTTTGTTAGGGTACCTACACGAGCAGCGTATGCTGAATGTGTCTTCCAGCGACGTACTTTACCCTGAAAAATTATTACCACGAACTCGGCCCACACTCACATCTCGTACGGGAAACTATAGATCACTGATTTTGAGTGTTTAAGTTGGACAAAAGTACATCGAGAGTCCAGAGAACTCTTGGACTCACCACTTGGCTTCTCGACAGCAACGTCATCGAGAAAACTACAAAACGCCTCAGTGCGGACGCCAAAGGGTCCTCACTACGTCGGCGTCGGAGCTAGAAGATCGGGGAGTTAAGTGTGATCGTCTGGCACCATAAACCTCGCTGACCACCTTAAAAATCGCAACAACTTGTCCTCTATCTCCTCGTTCAGATCAAAGCTGAGCAGGTGTTCTGAAGAATATAATACTAACTACACGTGACCCTCACCTCATAAGGGGAACGAGGTTTCAAGCTAAAATACCGCCGCCTGGTCACAACGGAGGAGATCATCATCCACCGTCCGCACCGGTCGTTCACACGATCTGTGACTACCACGTGAATTTGGTTTTTTTTTTCAAACACATTTCTGTCGTCTACCATAAACGAAAGAGCTCTACTCCAGCTCTATGCGTAGAACGTGCCAAAATTTAGCTAAGCATCACTCAGCATCCATCAAGAGGTCATCAGCAGCACTGTATCAGCAGCAACAGACGTATAAATCGCCTTTATCATAGCGTAGATTGTAGGAGAATTATTATTATATTAACGCGGATCACCTTAAATACGATATTTCCTTTCTCTATTGCCCAGTTAAGTATTATTAAATTGAAAATCATATGTAAATTCGTTCGATTTCCAAAAGATTTTTTTTTCTATTCATAAGTGTTTAGCTAAACTCAACAAGAACGAGCCACCTTCGACGAATGCTGTGCACACCATCCATCGGAGGACGAGCCAACTCAAATTAAAGTAACGTCCACAAACAAACAAATTAAATTTATCAAAACAACCAAAGCGGTGATAAGGTCATAGTCCCGGTCGGTGAGTTTCATTTTTAATACATATCTTTTGAAATTTGAACGAATCCTAAATTCTGTCCCTGATGAATTTGAATAGAGTAAAGATACAATTTATTTAATGCTAAAATAGAAGAGAGTTAATATACATACATTTGGATGGAGATCCAAGACTAGTTAGAAAAAAAAAACAAAACCTAATACATATACAGAAGTGAAAAAAAAAAGGGAAAAGAGAATTAAGAGTTAAGTTCAATTAAAAATATTTCGAGACCAGAGTCTCTCAAATTAGGCATACTAACCATGACATTGAATTTAAAGCAATATATGGTTCTCACAGCAGTATCAAACTTTCTAAAAAGAAAATCATAATAAGCACTGTATATTAGTAAAACGACAAAAAGAATAAGTAAAGAAAGAAAACAAAAAAAAAGTATTAATAACAAGAAAATAAACAACCAATTAAGAGAAATTAACTGATAACATAACCGAGAGAGATAAGAGGATTAGTGAATATCAAGGTTAATCGATCTCGCATTTCGTATAGGATTACTCAAGTATTTATACATATATGTATATTTTTTTTTATTTTTTAAGAGAAAACTTTATTATCGGATAAATATACATATGTATTTGAAATAAAAATGGCAAACGAAAATCAAGTTTTTCAGCATTATCATTTTGAGTAGAGAGAATTTTTTTGATGAGTGAATTTTAATTGAGTGCTATAAGGGGGAGTACTATGCAGGGTCGTGGTCGATGTGAAGGGTTTGAGTAAGAATTTACTTAAACACGAGTAAGGGGCTAACACCATACATTACGGCGAGGTCTTAGCCATAGGATGGTCAGGTTATTGTGTAATCTCGACTGAGGGAGGGATGCGCCGTGGAAACCAATAACATCCAGAGGTTTCCCCAACAAAGTTAAAGTGAGAAGAAAGAATTATAACCCAGTATAGTGAGGCTATATTTTAGGTGTGTTTAATGTTTATTTATACAATGATTCAGGCATGTAGAATAGAACGGTGTCCGGTATAGGTGCAAGTTCCCACGACTTCCGACGAGCTAGTGTCGTGTACGTACAAGCATGCCTGCCGCACTTTCCTACCAGGACAACCTACTCTTTGACTCACTGACTACCAAGAAGTTCCTGTTCTTTTTGACTGTTAGTGGGAAGCATTATATCGCTCCTTCGAGAGTAGGGTCAATCTAGCGTTACACAGTCTTTGCGGCTGAACCGATTTTCTTCAATGTTCGTACTTGAAGGCTTTACAGTACGTTCCAAGGAATCTTAAAAGCAAACATAGAAGATTAAACATATTCGTTTTGTTGATATCGGTAGGGTGGGTCTCAAGAAACATTTTTCTTAAATTTCATCAAAAAATTTGTCTCCTCTTTTCTAACTATTCTTAATATTGTCAGATATTCCATTAATGAATAAGTAAACCTTTTTTAACAAAAGCTTACAATTTCATCAAAATCGGATGACGTGTTTTCGAAATCGTTAAAATCTCCATACCTGGAAATAAATTCAAGAATAAATTGTTGTTGGTATACTTTTACCATGTAGTGTACACGATACAAGTATGCATATGCATTCAAGTATACATAAAGAGTTTTCAAATTGGCACCAGTAGATTTTGGCGGCTTGTGTGTGGCCATGTTGTTTAAGTGACATCTGTCAAATCTATTTTTAATTATTTAGTTGTTATTGATTCCCAATCACCACGGGAATTTACACGATTGAACAGCACATCCAAATGAGAAGACTTTATTATCTCATTTTGACTCTTGAACTTTTGGTGGGGAACATTGAGACGATTTGTTCGGTAATCAATCAGTCAACATCCGTTCGTTAAAGGAACGCAGGATGAGCCGGGAACATAGCCGCGGAACATGAAAAGCCCAAGGCTGTTGATTCCTCCCCATATGCAAGAAGTCGGCCTTTCACAGATCTACATACTGAGCAAATTTTTCAACGGAACTTTGGCCTACATCCGTACAAGATCCAACTGATTTATAGGCTTCGGAATGTTTTGACAACGTCCTCAATTTTGGCCGAAAAATCATCTTAATAGACGAAGAGCATTTTAGATGAATGGCTGTGTTTGTAAGGAACATTGCTGTATATGGGGCAAAATCCATCATCAAGAAGTTCACCAGGCGAAAATGTATCCTCAAAAAGTTATCGATTGGTTTGGTTTTTAGGCTAGCGGCGTCAGTGGGTCGTACTTTTTTTGAAAACGACGTTGGTGAGGCGGTAACCGTCAATGATGAGCGCTACAGAACTATGATGATAACCAATTTCTCGTCACAACATGGCACACAGTGGACGTGAAGATTGACATTTTGCATGAACAATGTAATGGTAAGGTTATCTCTCACAAAAGTGACGTGAATTGGTCACCGTGCGATTTGACCCCGGTAGACTTTTTGCTGTAGGGATTCCTAAAGTCGCAGGTCTATGCGGATAAACCATGATTTGCCAATACCCTTAAGGTGAACATATCACAGGCCATCGCTCAAATTCAGCTGAATCTATGCGGGAGGGTCAATGAAAATTAGACCACTCGGATATTCAGTAGGTACAATAATGCAATACATTAAAAAAGAATTTTGTTACTACCTAACACAAATTATTTTATTCCATTTCAACATCTACTCCCTCATTGAAAAATTGAGAATTCTGTATAAATTAATATAAAGTAGGACTCAGGAGACATCGGTGAGCTGTGCAACGAGGTTGTAAAGTCTTCGACGACGCCATCAGTTAGATAATCTAGGGCGGATCAATTCAGTAAGCGAATTAGACCGAGAGCCCACAGCAATTTTTGGGTGTGATTGATAACAAAAAATAATTAGCATAATTAGATAGGCCTTTAGTAGTTATTTACAAATGTGAACGTCTTGCATACTCTAGTGGGCGCAATAGTGCATTATAGTGCATCAAGTATGCAGTTCTTTCCAAATTCTAAAAAATTGGGGTACAAAATTTGCCATAACTTCAAAATGAACAGCTAAGTGCCCTGATTGCAAATATCGAGGTCCATGACGTTTTGAAGGTGGCCTTCTTAGTGCAAAAAGTTGCCTATTCTTATCGCGTCTGTGGCAGGCAGAAGGCTGTCTCTAAAACTTCTTGGACCTCGATATTTTCAATCAGGGGACTTAACTCTATATTTTGGCAAAGTTGTTATCACAATTATTTGGACTTGGAAAGAAATGCATACTTGATGCACTATTATGCACTATTGCGCCCACTAGAGTATGCAAGCTTTTCACATTTGTAAATAACTATAAAAGGCCTATCTAATTATGTTAATTATGTTTTGTTATCAATTACACCCAAAAATTGCTGTGGGCTCTTAGTCTAAATGGAAGTGTTGCCAATAGTATGGTATAAAGACACCTATTATGTCATAATTCGAGCTTAGGTCAGAAAGTGTTATCGGTATTACTTTATGCAATGTACACTTTATACGCCAACGCCTCAGACTATCAGGTTTGCTATCCTTAATCACGCATACTCTCATCCGCATTGGACAGCTGTGTCATCGGATTAAATACCCTATGAAGTAAGAAAAAGTAAGGGTTTAGATAGAGACTAAATCCATGGAATATGTTTACTTCTGTTTTTCGAATGGTTTTGAACACAGTTGGTTCGCCAATCTAAATTATATCACTTTCCTCGAGTGATTCTTTAACAGAACTCCATTAAGGTATCATTCATGGAGTTGATATTAATTCCAAGGTAGATGAACTCCTTGGCATAATGATAAGTGCGTTGGACTGTCATGCGGAAGGTCTCGAGTTCGATTCTCAGCCGATTCAGTTAGATTCAGTGTACTGCCTCTTGCGAGGAATTGACAAATCCTCCAAGAGTATCTCTTGTCTTGGAAAGTGCTGCTCATTAGACGTTTGGAATCGGCAGAAAATTGTAGGTCCCCTCCGTTCCTGGTAACACGCACACAGGAATGGTTGAGAGTTGTAAGTCACTAGGTCCTGGTTCACTTCGAGCCGTTGCACCACCAAATTTAATTATTTTTATAGATGAATTCTTTAACTAATTCAAGATTGTCTTACTCAGTAGACACTGAGTACTGTACTGTAAAGTGTGTTGTCCTCATTTACTTCAACACAAGTTTTGAGTGTTCACTCTAGTACGGAACGTTGGAATCGGTCAAATTTTTTTGATATATTTAGATTGATTGACAGATTTCTTGAAAGTAGTGTGTTCGATGATAACGTCTGCTCTGAGTATCATTTGCTCCAGATCAAGATTGAAGAAATCACATGGTAAATCATCTCCTTACCGAAAACCGGTATATAGTCCGAATGAGCAACCTCTTAGTTCTAAATTTTAAATGTGTATTTTTTTACCGAACTCCAACAGCACATAAAATCACCTTTTTGTAGATAAGGTATCTAAGTTACTAGTTAATTCATAGAGCATGCTTCCTTCCTTCTATAGTTAATTGATGATGCGATAAGCACCTACGTATTGGAAGAAATTTTCTAATAAGCCATCAGATTTGTATAGCTTAGCATACCTCTGCTTTAGTTGTAGGTGGAACTGGTTGTTCATTGATTAGAAGTGGGTTGTATACTTGCCTAATTTCTCACTCTACATGATATCCATTTAGCAGCTGTTGAATAATCTACTATACTACCATTGACTAAAATACCTTTATTGTTTCAAGGAACTTGTTTCCCACTCTTTAAGAAATAGTGGAATAGTGCGAAAGATAAATTCTTTAACTGATATTTGGTGATTGAATAGAGTAGAAGATAAAGGTTGAAGTCCAGAAAGTAAAAACACGTAGACTTCATTGGCTCCATTAAGGTAATTGACAACAACAATACAACAAAGACAGTTTTCGAATTTCAGGCTCAAGGTTCGATACAATAAAGGAGGCTGAACCTCTGGCTCAATTACAAATTTATAGCTGATGCTAGAAGCAAGAAACTGGGAGTCGTAGAGGATGGAAAGTCGACATTTCTAAGGCATCGGGAGAATTTTTATTTTTTTAAATATTATATTCTGAAAAGTCTTAAGACCCGATATAACCGATTTTAAGATTATTCCTTATTTGTTGGATTTGTTGGTTATAAATTCAAGTTCATACTATTAAAGAAATTTTTTCCACATTTGAATAACATTTGTATCTATTAAAATAGATATTTTTATTGTATACAATTTTTAAAATCTGCAACAAGAATGAGGTACGATCTCCCCGTGCGTTTTATTTTATAAAGTCTTAAGAATCATGTTGGTCTGACCCTATTCAAATGCATCTGTTACAACAAATACATATATTATACAGTTCCAGAGAGTTCTATTAATATCTCTGGACCGAGTATAACTGGAAACTCTAGCATCACTGTTTTTAAAATTAACCCTTAAACATTGAATCTCCTTTTTTGTATTTAATAAATAATATTAAAATAAAAAGATAAAACCCATAAAATTTCAAAAAATATGTTGTGGGTGAACATTTTAGTATATAATTCATGAAACATGAGCTCGAAATGTTTATATATTTTGTAAACAAGTGATATGGTTCACGTAATAGAAACACAGATTGCGTGCAAGGTTAATCTACGGAATGAGAAACTTTTCTTCCTTTCCTAAGGACACATCTCATTATAAACTCTTGAAATGTGTAATGTAGTATACCATGTTATGCCTGAAGGATTTTTAACCCTGGTGCTTACATTAAACCAAATATTAATGGGTTAATAACACATGTTGCTTAGAAAGGAGTTTTTTGTTTGTTTTTGTTTTGTTTAGAAATAGCATAGCTATGACTAAATATGATATTTCTGGAATTCATTATAATAATTTAAAAAAAATGCTGCTGGGTTGATTTCTTCTAAGAAAAAGTACTTCACTCATCAAAAATAGATATTTGTATGTAAAGACCTGGTTTCAGAACCCAACATTGAATAATCGAAGAAGCATTTTATTGAAATTTAAAATTTTAACAGGGTGATTCATAGAGAAAATTTGCAAAATTCATATAAATAAACATGAAGAGTTTTATTTTAATGTCTTAAGAATTTCCAAAAAAGTATCCTAAATTTAGTCCATAGTTAAAGTTTATTGGATTTGAAAGGAGGTGAAATGGGTTGAAATTTAGTTTTTTTTTATGGTAGAATCAATTAATAAGTAATAATCTTATGTAATTCTACGCCAAAAATATTCTAAGATTTTTCATACAAATAATTCCTTTTGAGAAAAAAAAAATTGCTGACAAAAATTTACCTCATATTTGCAATCGTACATCTAGTTTTTTTTTTATTAAAATTGTTATCGTAGTTGTTTTTTTTAGAAAAATAAGCAATTTATAATATTTTTATAACTATTTTCATTTTTTGAGCTTAAAACTCAATTTCGTATCTAGAAAATCAGCTTAAAAATGAATCGAAGGAACTTCAAAAAAATGTTTTTAGCCTTATTTTAGTCTTTTTTTTCAAGGAAGAGTTTTCAAGATATCGCTTTTTAAATATACGAAGAAACTTCTACTAAATTTGATATTATTATAGATGAAAAATATTATTATTTACAAAATTAAAGCTACGGAATTCGAAAAAAATCGTTAACTATTAAGTTGTAAGTCATCTATGTAATAATAATAATTAATATACCAACTGTATATTTTTCCAAATCAATAGAACTTTTTAAAACATTCCAAGTTATTTTTGAATAATAGAAGTAGTACTTTTAGATTTTGTAACAATTTTTATGGCAAAACAATATTTATTGATGATTTGAATAGTATTTTAAAAAATTATTTTATATTTTGAACAAATTTTACATTGGTTTTAAGTTTTTTTTAGCATTCGTACGTCCTTAATTCATATTTAAAAACACTATAAGTATCCAGAAATGGTTATTAGTTACATTTTAAGTTTTGATTTTTTTAAACTATATATGTAATTTTTTTTTTACATTTTTATGCAGAAGATCCTTAGAAATTTAAATGCTATTATTTACGAACAAAATTCAAAACTATTTTTTTGGTTTTAAAACAGTTTTTTAACTCTTTCTAAAAAGAATAAAAAATTTTTATTATTCTATTCAAAAAATGGTCGCCACTATACAAATTTTAAAAATCCATTAAGAAAATTTTATTGAACTCTAAAACGAATTTTTATAAATTTTGTACTTATCGGCAGAACCCATTATTTATTCGCAGAATCTTTCCAAATATTTAAAGAAGAAAGATTTAATTCTTTTTTTTTTTGTTGAAAATTTGATACTTAAAAATCAGGCTTATGATTTCTTAAATTAAATTTTTATACATTTAAGAGAAATATGTTGCGTCAATTTTAAGTTTTTATTACTGTCATCTCAACACTGAGGATGTCAACATGTTTGTGTCTATTGCTATAGGGTGACACTTAAGTGGAAATCTTATCAATCTTTTTTACAATTCTGTTCTTGTTAGCAGTGGCGTAGCGTACCATCTCGGCGCCCGGGGCGGGATACCCATTTTGCCGCCCCATTCAATACTAAATTAAAATTAAATTTCGGGACATCATTTCACAGGCAATGAAGTATCTTTTATTGAAAGTAAAATAGGATCAGCGGTTTCATAAACGGATTCTACGGGCCTTACGAATGAGGCACGTGAGACAAAGCTGCATCTGCGGATTTATCGCCATGCATGCGTTTTTTCCTGTGAATTCTTCTCGTTTTGAGTTCGATTCCGAGTTTTTTCCAAAGAGTCTTAGAAAAGTCGATTGCGGCTTGGACGAAACGGTCTCTGCTCTCCACTAAGAGAGCTTTTAAAACGCAGAGTTTCTAAGCACACTTATCCACACTCAGTCCACGTTGCTGCAGGTAAATCTGTGCGTCATCTTCTTCAGGTAGCTCTGCAGCTCAAAAGCCAAGAAAAGTGAGGAAGTTGAATGACTGCATGACTGTCAGAAGAAGACTGGCTACCGATCCGTCAATTCTTCCACTACCTCAAGAACTTCCACAAACTTATTTTTAAGCGTCTTTACAGCTTCACGAGGTTTTTCTGCAGACTTGTGACTAGATGCTTGAGGTACTTCTGGTGAGTCAACTTCGTCTTCGTCTGCACGTATTCTTCTTCTGCCTGTAAAATAAGTTATGCATTCCCATGAATATTGGCCGGAGGACAATTCTAGGCCCTCACGATTGTAGATAGAGGAATCTTACTTACATTGGAATCACTTCCGCTGCTGCTGGATGCCACCGAAGACGTTAACGTAGCTTTTGAACCAGAACTAGAACTGAAATATTTTGCGTCTTCGCGTCTGCTTCTTTCTTAGCCTTTTTCTTGTGGTATTCCGCGCCGCTTCCTTTAACTCTTTTCATTTTCAAAAACTAGTTCAAAGGTTGAGTGAAGTACTAAGTGTTTCTGTGATGCGGGAAGGAGCAAAAACATTGAGCTGGCTGAGACTAGAATAACGTTTCCGTCAAATCCTAGTTATCTTATCATATCTCGCATATGCATATCATATGTTTCGGAACACTCCCTTTCAGTTTCGCGAGAGTTTCGGAACGTTTTGTTTTAGTTTCGCAAGTCGCGTGATAATACGGAATGCACTCTTACGGCCCTACTCACCGTCTACGAATTCACGGAGCCGAGAGCGGTCAACGACGAACCACTGATAGGGTGGCAAATTTCAAATTTACATCATTGTTGTTTGTTGACTTGTCAAACGATCTTTCATAAAACATATGATTTCTACTCTACCCGCATCACCGGCGACATTTTGCCGCCCTCCTAGGCCCGCCCCCACCGCCCCCACCTACGCTACGCCACTGCTTGTTAGGCTGTATGACAGTCTTGTTTGGTCTACAAACCTGACAAGAAAATATATTCAAGAATCGAATAAATATTACAAGAAGTTGCTTTGTAGGAAAAGGATCAGAAAAATGCCTTAAGTTTTTTTTTCAACCAAGATTTGAATTGGCTTTTATAGTTAGGAATTCGATTAGTTGTATCAAATCAAGTTCGCTAACAAATGCGACAACAAAGGCAGACACAAAGTTTTCTCATAAGATTTTAAATCTTAAGGGTACATTGCAACTATTGATACGAGTAATTGTGAGGTATTTGAGTCTTAAATTATGAAAATTAGAATTAGAAGTCCTTAACGACAACGCTTTGATATTTAAGAGTTAAATTTAAAAAAATTTGTTGTATGATCGATCCGAAAAATAAAAGACAAAATATTCGCTGAGTTCTAGCATAAAGTCTCTAAGAGCTTAATTTAGTTAAAGATGTTTCAGTAGAGCAGCCTTTTTGTAAAACCATGTTGATTGGAAATAATAAATTTTCTGGCTTATGAACATACAGATGCACAAATTATAACCTAGAAAAGTCTCAAAGGGTAAACTGATGAGCATTCCTAAAAGTGCGAGTATTACGGTTAAATTGCTTAAGGGGTGGAATGTAACTGGCTATTTTGCTAGAACACTGTTTGTAGAAGCAACGGTAAAATAACGAAAGACAAGAAACATTGCGATGGTGCTCTAGAGATTCAAATGTTTCTGTTATACTTCTATCACCTATCATTTTTAAAGCTCTTTTTTGGATTCTATCTAAGAGACTCAAGTGTGTTATTGGATCACATGCCCAATTATGGGAAATTCTACACGGTTTTTTATTTCCCAACGGACAATGCTGTCAAGATCAGAATTTAATGAGCTTATCATATGCTGCCGTTCAAGTTCCACTTCCGAAGAATAAGGAAGTGAATCTTCAAACGAATATGAAAAGTTAATCAGGGTACTATCATCAGCCAAACAATTCAATGGGTTAGAAGTTGTAGATAGGAGGACAAAACGGAGCCCTGGCTTACACCAGCATTTGTTTTATGAATTTCAGGCTTGAGACCATCTGAAAGGTAATTTCTAATCCAAGGAAGAAGAGATTCATCGGTACCAAAAGCACGCATTTTCGATAAGAGAGCTTGATGCCGAACTCTATCAAATGATTTTGAAATATCAAGTGCAATAATCTTACTTTCTCTAAAAACGATGTAAAGATTTTCAGTGAGATATACCCCATCAGATCACTAGTAGACCTATTGCTACGAAAGCTATATTGCCGGTCATTTAGAAGCTTTCGTTATTCAAGATATTTCTTGTGCTGATAATTTATAGGTATTTCCAGGACCAGATATGTGTATGTCAAAATTTTTCAAGACTCTTGCATCTATACGAGTACGCTAGACATTTTAATTGGGCTTAATTAGCAAAACTCAAAATCTAGTTTTAAACAAGGCAAATAATTTAAATTTAAAAAAAAAAATTGTAGGCCCCAGTGATCCCTTTAGATTAATTGTATTAGAAAAATCGATATCTCCTCGATTCTTTTATTAATTTTTCTTAGCTTCTTCATTTTGGTTTTAGTTTCCTTTAAAATCATATTTTTCTCGAACTCGAAAAGAAAACTCCAAACTACCTTTTTCTGGGTCATATTTTTTTACTTTTTTCGAAAACTCAAAAATTATCAACTACTGTTCGCTCAGTCAGCTCTCGTGACTTTCCCAGCTTTTGTTATTTTCTTGCTCGACTATTACAATCACTCATTGTAACGAAGCGTTCCATGCTTCTACCAATGCCGAACACACTGGGTGATTTATTTCACCATGACTAAGCAGCCGCCGCCGCAGCACCGACCGACGACACTGTACGACGCCGCAGCTACCAACGACACCAGTTACCTCGCTAAGATAAAGGGATTTTATACCTTGTCTTAATACAATATGCAGTCACTATAGATCATGACGTCACAGTTGGTTGAACACATTGGGCGATTTGCATTCGACCAGTATATAGTTCACACACAGTTTATACGAAAAATATAACAAGAGGACCTCCCTTTGGGAAGGAAAATCACTTGTTTGCTACGGTCGAAGCTGACGAGCTACATTCTAGTTTACGAGCCATCTGAAATTGTCCGGCTATTTCGTTCCATCAGTTTGGTTCGAAGAATAAAACGTCCTAATTGCCACCAGGGGCTTCGGTACCTGTTGATCTTGTGCCTACCAGCGGCCTTAAACTGTTGATCTTGTGCCTACCAGCGGCCTTAAAATGTTGATCTTGTGCCTACCAGCGGCCTTAAACTGTTGATCTTGTGCCTACCAGCGGCCTTAAACTGTTGATCTTTAGCCTACCAGCGGCCTTAAACTGTTGATCTTGTGCCTACCAGCGGCCTAAAACTGTTGATCTTGTGCCTACCAGCGGCCTTAAACTGTTGATCTTGTGCCTACCAGCAGCCTAAAACTGTTGATCTTGTGCCTACCAGCGGCCTTAAACTGTTGATCTTGTGCCTACCAGCGGCCTTAAACTGTTGATCTTGTGCCTACCAGCGGCCTTAAACTGTTGATCTTGTGCCTACCAGCGGCCTTAAACTGTTGATCTTGTGCCTACCAGCGGCCTTAAACTGTTGATCTTGTGCCTACCAGCGGCCTTAAACTGTTGATCTTGTGCCTACCAGCGGCCTTAAAATGTTGATCTTGTGCCTACCAGCGGCCTTAAACTGTTGATCTTGTGCCTACCAGCGGCCTTAAACTGTTGATCTTTAGCCTACCAGCGGCCTTAAACTGTTGATCTTGTGCCTACCAGCGGCCTAAAACTGTTGATCTTGTGCCTACCAGCGGCCTTAAACTGTTGATCTTGTGCCTACCAGCAGCCTAAAACTGTTGATCTTGTGCCTACCAGCGGCCTTAAACTGTTGATCTTGTGCCTACCAGCGGCCTTAAACTGTTGATCTTGTGCCTACCAGCGGCCTTAAACTGTTGATCTTGTGCCTACCAGCGGCCTTAAACTGTTGATCTTGTGCCTACCAGCGGCCTTAAACTTTTGATCTTGTGCCTACCAGCGGCCTTAAACTGTTGATCTTGTGCCTACCAGCGGCCTTAAACTGTTGATCTTGTGCCTACCAGCGGCCTAAAACTGTTGATCTTGTGCCTACCAGCGGCCTTAAACTGTTGATCTTGTAAGCGCCAGGAGCGTAGTCCGTAGCCCGTATTTATAAAAGAGTGGCCCGATACCGAATGCCAGTTAAAGGAGAAACCAGATGCCAGAATAAAGCTCTTTAAAGGAAGCCAGCAGGACCCGATACCAGGAGAATAACCGATGTTTACCTGATACACCAGGCAGGGGTAATTAATTGAAATCAAGAAATATTTAAGTTGTTATATGAAGTTAAGATTTGTTTTTAATAAAGATTTTGTATAAGGTTCTAAAGACCTTCCTACTGAAGTTTCGTGTTTTTCTTCAGAACGACCCTGGAAATCCGGGAGCAAAAGCTCGGCTGGAAAACAAAAAGCACATCACATCATACATTCACGCATTTAGCCATTCGTTTTCGTGCTAAACGGTTACGCGATACCGGCTTCCGGAAAAGCTACGTCATCTCGTCGAAAAACGCTGTTGTTGAGTCTCAACAAAGCTTTACTCTCAATATTACAAACACTTATTCAACAATTTGTTAAATTTTCTTACAAAACTTGCCAAATCTTAATTGCCAAGTTAAGATCAAGAAAAAGTCTCTTCGAAGCATTTTCTGAGTTACTCTAAACTATTTCCTAGTAAATCGAAGAGTGAAGCAAAAATATTCAACACTGATTTTTCAAGAGAGAAAAAGGAAGGCATATTCCCAAATGCAAAACCTAATCAACTCCTTCGATTCCCATAGATCTAAATCAACAACTAATAATTTTTAAAAGCAAAATTAAGAATCTTGAAAGAAAACAGAAACTGTCGTTAATGACCTATAACAATACATTAAAAGTAATAACAATATACATCTTTGTTGTGACATAACTCATAAGTAAGAGCCCGCTGGACTCGTTACTACTTCAGCTCATTCCCTGCTATAAAAACCATATCATATGAGACCACTTGTTTGCATGCTAATTACTTTGCATTTCGGAATACTATTTGTTTGTTGTGATTCCCACGATCACTCGAACACCTGTTATGTTACCTCCCCCATATTTTTAGCAGCAAGGAAAATGGAATAAAGAAATCAAAGGCTAATCATTGCTGCCGCAACTGGATGTAGCTTGAGGTACAGACATATTCCTTTGCATGACCCACATTTGTCATCGTACTGTCAAGTTTGATCAAACTCATTATAAACATTACGACATCAAACATTATTTAAATATTTTTCTTATAAACATTGCGTTCTAAAAAATACATTCTCGCCAATGCGAAGAATCACACATTACATTTTTGCAAAAAATTAAAATTAATGGATAAGAATAAAGCCAAGAGCTAAACCGATTTGAGGAATTTAATTTGTTTTGATCTAAGTGTATACATGTCTGAAAAGTTTTCTTATAGATTGGTAAGGAGTGGTGAACCTACCCTACCGACCGGCACTGTTCTCTTCTGTTCTTTTAAGGAATGTCTAAATTACAATTTTAACGTCTTCTATAGTCATTATTATTAAATTGACATTATAATTTACGATGTCATTTAAAACCTTTTTAGCAAATGGCAACACTTTAACGATTTTATTTTCAAATATTGTCAGTACGGAATTTAATAAAAAACGATAATACCAAATGTCATTTTATTAACCTATATATTAAAAATGAAAGAAAAACAAACAAATTAATCAAAATTACACCCAGAGAAGCGTTGTAAGTGCTTAAAGGTTATATCCAGCTATTATTTGTATTTTAAGTACACTCTGGCGTATGCGTAATATATTATGTTTTAATGGCCTCATCGTCTGTTGTTATATCCCATTGGATTTGGATCTTAAAAAGGACAAGACAATATACAATCACAAACAAAAACGCATGCCCCATTCTATCTTGTAATTATAATTCCCCCTTGGAAATATAATCATCCGCATTTGAAGAAAAGATGTTAAATTTTATTATCACCGGGGGCCATTTTGTCATTGCCTTCAAATTAACTTCATTAATTATTCAGTGATTTTTGCCAGTTCTCATTCCTTATGACTATTAATTGCAATTTACCTGAGAGACAGGGAAGCAGTTAAAGGCTTTGGCGCAAAATTTTAAACGATTTAGTAATATGTTAAAGTCATTTTAGTAAATTGCTAAGGATTTTGCTAATTTTAAACGATTTTAACATATTACTATCTCTTAACATTTTACTAAAGTTAAAATCACGCACTGGCCTTTTTAACTTTTAGTAATTTGTTAAATCCATATGACTTCTGTCATTTGCCTAGAAAAAAGTTTCTTGGCAATTTATTGTGAAAGAGTTAAATAGTTTTTTTTTTATGTGTGATTGTTGAGCTAAGTGTTTTAAAAAAGTAAATAAAATAATATAAAATGTTTTCTGAGGACGAAGAAATTGCTGTGGACTCTTAGTCTATTGGATGTTTGGTTGACCTTCAACAGGAATGGCTTTTTTAGTAAGAGCAAATATTCGCACTAATTATGGAACACAACTTCGTTCAAGTGGATGGTCGCGCGCCTTCGATTGCTGAGTCAATTGCACCTTGTATACGAATAATCCGAGATCTTTGTGCAGAATTCTCCTCAGGCTAGTGCGTGAAATGTTGAACTGTTGAGATCGATGGCGAGTTTATGTTCACAAATTGAGTCTCACACTCTTGGTTACAGCATTCACATTCTCGTCTGTGCGCACCGTACATCGACGGGAACCGTGAGTGTTGTTCACTTGTATAAAAGTCTCACGTAGTTTGTGTACAAACTTGCGTACAGCAGGCGCGGTGGGTTCTTCATTTTGACCAAAACTTCTTTTTAAAAACTCACTGGGCTACACAGCACTCACTTTGGAAATAAATACCTACATATACAGTCCTGGAAGACTTGGTAGTTGGAACCTGTTGAACATAGAAAATAGAACAATAACATACATGTTTAAAGAAACAAGAATCCTCACTTATTATTATATTTTTCTTCTGCTCCATTCTTCTGTGAGTGAAAAACAGCAAACTTCTCGCTATTTGATAAAAAGGTAATTATTATTTTGAATTGAAATAATATTTTAAAATAAATACATACCTTCAACACTAGCTTGTCACTTTGACAAATCATCAGATTTAGTTTTGTTTGATTTGTATTTTTTCACGAACTGTCATTGTTTGGACGTGTTCAAATGCACCATTTTTAATAAAAGGCAATTAGTAATTTACTAGTTAGTAAAACGAAAGAAAAGGTTTAAAATTTCCGAAGAGTTAGTAAATTACTAAAAGTTTAACAAGTTGCTAACTAGTAAATTGCTAAGCCCTTAATAAAAGGTTGTTTAAAATTTTGCGCCTTTATTATTACATCAACAATATTTTAAATAATCTTAAAATCATATTTCCAAAAGTAGGCAAGCATTATGTTCGAAATTACAACCAATTATGTAAAACAAACCTTTCTTGTAAAGGTCCCTTTCGGCTTTATCAAAGGTCCCTTAACACAAATTTATATTTTTATGAAAGAAGAATGTAGCGCAAAAGGAATCTTAAAAAGAAAGGGATGAGACACGTTTCGATAAAAATAATTATCGGTTAAATGCGTGGTCATTTCAGGGATCGATAAAGCCGGAAATGCTGTTGTGAATAATAAGCAAAGTAACGACTAGCTTTATATTTGATGATGCGGAGGTTATACAATGGTTTACTTTGATGGCCTTAATACAAATAGAACTTGTTTTTGTGTATGTTTTCTGCTGACATGTTGACAGATTGTTGCAATTAATCACAATAATATTAAAACGCTTGAGGCATTTTTTTCTGTCAATCACATTTTATCAAACAGAAGATGGGTAGGTAGGTATGTATTGTATAAACATATATGTATGGTAGCTTGTCTCTTTGAAATAAGGCTTTTCCATTTCTTTTATTTGTCTTTGATTTTTTTTTCGTGAGTGTTGACACAAGCGCCTGCAGAGTATTTTCCAATGGCGATGAGCAATTTGAAAAAGCAGGTATAAATGGAGTTTGGTTAAAACGATATATTTATGTCCAACATAATAGTTTTGAGAAACAGGTATTGGGGCCTATCGTGAATAAAATTTGCCTAGGAATTGTTCCCAACTTTCAAAATTTTCATCTCGAATAACGTCGAAAGTTTCCTTTGGAATTTATTGATATTGGGAATTAAGTTTCACAGTGACTTTGGCTCTCATTTAAAAAGGCCAGTCGCCAGATTACAATGAACACTGTGAAGAAGTATTGACCTTTCCAATTTTCGAAGATGGGGAAAATTCCGAGGGAAATTTTGTTCACGATAGCCTCCATTATTTTGAGTGTTCAATAATTTGTTTTAAGTTCAGTTTTTAGTATTTAAGTTATATTTTTATTCGATAGTAATATAAATTAATAGATTTTATAGATTTAGAATTAAATATTTAATATAAGGAAATCGTAATAAAATTATGTTTCAATGAGAAATTTTGCTATGAATGTCCATATTGCTTCATTGCTTCCTCCAAAATACATAAAAAGGTGTCTGTTTCATCAAAGTGGGCATTTTGACGTTTGTGAATCAGCAAGAAAAGATTATGTTTCTTTTTTGTTGAAACATTTATTTTCATTTTTCATTGGACTCTTCAAGAAAGTATCTACATTATCTCTTTTCTCTTTTGATGTTAAAAAAAACATTCCACTAAAAAACTTTATGGATCCGTTTTCAGTTTTCCCCATGAAGATTCAAGACTTCTATCGAAAGAAATCAGTTTCGCTATACACTCGAACAATACAATTATGGAAGGATGTGTGATGAACTTAAAACCAACACTTAAGCTGTTCGTGTTTTGTCACATGTTTAATTGAGTGACATGTTCTGCCAAGGTGCGTGATATAAATCATCAAATTTTGTTAACAGACTTACATTTGTTTGATAATACGACAGAAAATGTTTTTCAGTGGTACTACGTCTTGCGAGGAAGTGTGAAGTCTTCCAAGAGTATTACTTGTCATAAAAAGTGTTCCTCTTCTTAGCCTCTCAGACTCGGCAGAAAATTGAAGGTTCTCTCCATTAATTTCAACGCAACATGAATGGTAAAGAATTTTAAGTCACTCGGTTTTCACGAACTGTTTGTCGTCTAAATGTTTTACTTTTTACTTGCGATATAGGTACTGTGGGGCAAGTTCTGCATTTGGAAAAAAAATTAAGCTCGAGATTTTGATCAATGTTGACATTACGATGATATCGAAGACGAAAAAAGTGGGTACAGTAATTCCGTCTGTCTGTCTGAATGTCTGTACCTCTCCCTAGAGCCTTAGCCACTGGAGCTGTATTCTTCAGTCTTGATACTTAAGAGTCTTCGGTGATTCCCTAGAGAGGAAATTGAAAAGAAATTAGTGTGCTATTACAGGCATGGACTGCATTTTGGTCAAGAAAATTGTAGGAAAAAATGTTATTAACGGTACCTGTTAATAGAACGGTTTTTTTATTTTCGACTTTCTCATTAACGGCTCTAACGATTTTAACCAACATTTTTAAGTAGGAGTCCCCTTAATTTTAAAATAATATTGTTTATCAAAATATTCAAAAAAAAATAAAAAAATATTTTTCAATTTGTGAAAAAAAAAAATCAATATCTTCAGAACGTGTGAACGATTTTTTTTTTGAAATTATTTTCTAAAATCTATTCCACTAAATACTTAAAATTGGCATCGATATCTCAAGAACGAATTACTATTTTTTTTGGAAATTTAATGTTGATTTGTAAAATAATAATTTGTAAAATAATAACTTACAAAGTTGGTTTACCAAATTTTTTTCCTAAAAATGTTTTAAAAATTTTGTATATAAAACCTTATTTTTATAAGAAACCACTACAATGGCTTATAATTTTTGTTCTTGCATAAGCTAATATTTTCTTGAATCACATGGTATCCTGTTTGTAGCTCTAACTACTAAAGTAGTTGCTTTAGTCATTTAAAAAACGAATTTTATCCTTATGAACAGTTTTTCTCTAATAACATTAATTTTTGAAATTCTTAGTCTTTTACATAACAGCAAGTTCGTGCGACCCAAAAATCGGGCAATATAAAGTTTTAATTTGATAACTTGAAACGTTTCACAGCCTTACCCAACACGGCAGAGTTTTTTTTCGTAGTTTGTTGACAGTTATAAAAAATTACAAGTTACAGACCTATCTTGGAAAATTGGTTTTTTAGTTAGGTAGTCTGTGACTTTGTTTTTCCATACTCTGGGAATTTAATATGTGTTAAGCGATATTGCAAGATGCCGATCTAATGTCATTTACAACATAGATCACATTTTCAAAACCACTCATCTGATTATGTTGATTTTACACACAGGGTTTTCAAATAGACTAAAGTAGATTGTAGAAACTAATCATAAAGACCGCGTATGACAGAAGTACTTTGCAATTGAAGATTGAGGTCGGAGCGAATAGTGTTTAGTAATTGATTCTATTTAGGTAGTTATGTAGGACCCTTGGTATTATGGCTAGTGCGTGTCATAAAAAGGGTCTTGGGTTGTAAGGAAGTAAGGTTGTAAGTCACTAAGTTTAGGCTCTCTATGAGCCTTCATGGCCTCTAATATATTATTTATTATTTTTTATTTAGGTAGTCGGTACCTACTCCAATTATTAACCGAAAATTTGTTGTTCGATGCGAAGATCATGAAAATAACTTAAACCAACTACATAAAGATGGCGAATTATGTCTCAATACATATAAGAGTATATTTCATAGCACACAATCTTAAAGAGCACGACACTTATCAAATCTTTAAAATCCTTAATGAATTCATCCAAATTTGTTTTTCACAAAAAAAGTTTCGAATGACTTTTGAATGTCTTTTTTAGAGCTTTAATAAAAATATCAAAAATAAAAGGACCATTGTTTAAATTTTTGAAAGGACTCAATTTATTATTCGTTGGAAATTGAAAAGGAAATAACAGAAGGTACTGTATGGTATGCTTTATTTACCACAGAAACTTTTACTTTGTCAAATATGACGATGATAGACCACAAACTCACAGGCAAATACTTCCACTCAAAGCAAATTAATATTTTTAAATACATTTCTGATGACCATCCCAAATGAACATAATTTTTTTCATTTTAAAATCTCAAAATAGGTTTAACCACTCCATCTTTATTTGCTATATAAATATCATCGCAATAGTGTTTTAAAAGTTTGTAAACTTTCGTAATAAGGTCAGTCGGAATTTCAAGAATCTAAATATGCCGGAGCTAGGTGGTAAGTAAGTGCTTCAATCTTGGCTGGGCACTTAAATTGTCTACCCTTGAAACTTCTGCAGGTGCTATCGTGATGGACCTCTTATATTGTTGTTCACAAAGGCGTTCAACTATTGGTAGTTGTATAAATTCCGTATGTTCCAGGTTTGATACTGACAAAGGTTCATGTGAGTATATTTAAAATTTCTTTTTCTTGTCGTTCAACTTTTTCTATGAAAGAAAATCTGGTTGTAAAGAAAGGTTGGTACAATACATATAGCGAAAATAATGTACTATACCCCATTTATAAGGCTTTAAAAAATATACCCTGAACAGTCGGGAACAAACAGATGCATGACTTTTGTTCGAAGCTTGCAATCAGCAGGAACATTTTGTACCAGGCTCTTATTGATTTTGAGTTTCAGTTGTTCTTAGCTCCATTTCGCCAATATGGAACTTCTCTTTAGGTAAGTTAAATTAAAGTTAAAAAGTTGTTTAAATTTCAGTTAGAACTATTTTTCTAGTAATTTTTTTTTTTTTTTAAATATAATTTTCAGTGTATACAAATTTTTTATTTCGAAGTTTTTATTGGGGATCCCTATAGAAGAAGTTAAAATTTTGTAATAAAGAACTTGGGAACAAAATATTTTTTCCACACGAAATTGAAGATTAAATTTATATTTAATTCCTGAAAAATGTACATCCTTTTCATATTACTTAATATTGATACAATCACTAGAGTAAATCACTGCTTTTGCATCTTTCCTCATAGAAAGACACCTCGAATGTTGATAAAAATAGAATTTTTTCCAGCCTTACTGATGGCAATAATAATTGGTAGAAAGCTTTTTTTTTAACTCCATATAAATATATGTCTAGAAAATCAGGTTAGAAATAGATTGTGAAATGATTTTAACATCAAAGCAGATTGAACACACATGAAGACCCTGAAAGTTCAGAAAGTAAATACATATATATATATGTGTACGTGTATCATCAGAACAAAATGAATAGTTGCAAGTCAGCATTTTAATGGAGCCTTAAGCATAAAAGTTATCTCCAAGCTTTGATTATTTGAATGAAAATGTTATACTTTTGAACACATAACTTTGAGAAATATAAATAAATTTCATTACTGGTTACAAAGGAAGTTACAAGTTAAAAAAAAATATATTAAGAACCAAATCATACTTCTGCACTGCACAAACTCTCCGATTTAATCCTTTAAATCCTTTTCTTGTCTACGTAGTAAATTTATTCTTAATGGCTTTCTTAATGAATGAATAAGAGAGATAAGAGAGTCAGAGTAATGAACAATCAAATTTTTATTACGAAGAGTAAAGTTTTTCGTTTTACAAAAAGTCAGTAGTGCAGGTAATTGGGATATTTTAATTACAAATTACAAAGAATAAATTTTAATGGGCAATAAATGAGTACATAATTGAATATTATTAATGTTGAAAATATACTGCTTTGAATTTTAAGAGAAAGAACCTAATGACCGCTCAGCCGTTCGGAAGGCTGATACTAAGTTCCCATCCCACCCAAAAATTGAGCTCACAGCTGAAAAATGTTGAGATTTCAAATTAGTGCAGCAAAATTTCATTGAAATTTTAAAATCTTCATGAAATCTTTTAAGCCGAAATCCAGTATTTCATATTCGATTTCTGTGAGAATATTAAGTTTCAGACTATAAAATGGTTTGTTTATGTAAAACCTTTTCCTTCAGGTTAGTCTAGACCAGACAGACCATTGCGGCAGCCCTTTAGTATCATCGTTTTTTGAGATAATGCGATTTTGGACTTTCGCGCAACAAGTTCAATATCTCACGAGTTATAACTCCATCTTGCTGAAACCAAATGAGGTGAGCATAATTTTGTGCTTGTACGAGTATGAGTGGAAAAAGAAAATCCTGAAACATAGTTCTTTAGCAATGAACATCAACCGTAGCCCTTACAGTCAGATCATTTAAGAAGAAATATGGCCCATAAATCTTACGCAAGGTTATTCCATATCAAACAGTTAAACGCACAGTGAATGTAAGAGACACTGGTAGACATTTTTGGGATTCTCTGTGACCCAGATGTGTGCTCAGATGAAAATGTGCCTCATCACAAAATTTCCTTAAAATTAGTTTCCAAAACAAAAAATAACTCAAAAATATCTATAAATAAAAAAATTATTATTTTTTTACATAGGAAAGAGACTTTTGGCCCACCCTGTACTATAGACCAAGTTTTGCATTTGGAAAAAAATGAGGTCAAGTTTTGATCAAACTTGACATTTATTTGATAGAGTGCACGAAAAAAATGGATTCCTTAATTCCTTCTGTGTCTGTGTGTCTATACCTCAACCTTACCTAGAAGAGAAATTGATTTTTTTAAGCTTCAGAACTATTGATGACTAATAACAGCTGTTTTTAAAAAAAAAATTTCATCTCAAAAATACTTACAGCGATTTTGCTGATCAAAAAATCATCTTGGTAAGCAAAATTTTAACAAAAAAGTTTTACTGACGGTACTTATAAATAACGTTTTTACTTGTGACTTATAGGTACTATAAGGCAAGTTATGCATTCGGAAAAAAAATCGAACTCGAGATTTTGATCAAAGTTGACATCACGATAATAGCGAAGACCAAAAAAGTGGGTCTCGCAAATTGTGTCTGTCTGTCTGTCTGTTCGACTACAGCCTAAACGGCTCGGCCGATTTTCTTTAAACTTGGTAGATATGGATTTTATTTTTTTCCCCCCGGATGTTTTTTGATTTGATTTTTTAAGACCAAAAATAACGGTACCTGCCATACGATTTTTTCGAAATTTTATAAATATATTTTTTTCTCAAAAACTGTCCCACAGATTTTTTAAAAAAAAAATCATAAAATTTATTTTAGTTAAACCTAGGTAATGGTTAAAACAAATTTTCCAAAAAATTATTATTTTTGGTACCCCGCTTGGAACCATTTTTTTTTGTTTTTGATTTTCTCAAAAACGGTACAACCGATTTTGATCATTTTTTATGTTAAGGCTCCCCAGCAGTTTCAATATTATTGTCTTTTCAAATTTTAAAAACAATTTTTTTTTGATTTTTAAAAAAAATTTCAAAATTTTTTTTTGAAAATTCAATATTTCGAAAACCCCATGCTCGATTTTTTAAAACTTGATAAATAAAATTTTCTTAAAATAATCTACAAGACATGAGAAAAAAAATTATTTTACTTAAAAATATCGGTACCCTCTATACAAATGTTAAAAAATGATTTCCAAAATCGTATTTGTCTCGAAAACGGTTCCGAGAATTTTGCTTAAATTTTAAGTCTTTCGATTAATTTTTAAGATCTATAATTTAATACAAAAAATTGAAAACAAGACATTACTGACTGTACCTACCATAGAACGATTTTTTAAAATTTTGAATTTCTCATTATCGACATAACGGATTTTAATGAAATTTTTTAGAGAGATGCTTCTAAAAACTTTAAGAAACATTGCATTTCAAAACTTTAAAAAAAATCTTTTTTGAATTTTTGAAAAAAAAAAATCTTTTTTTTTGGAAAATTCGATATCTCAAAAATGGGTCAATTTTTTTTTTGGAAATTTAATTTTCATTCGTACAATAATAAAAACCTAAAGTTGACGTACCAAGTTTTTTTTTAAATATTTAAAAAATTTTATATATAAAACCTTATTTTACCACTACAACGACTTATAATTTTTGTTCTTGCATAAATTCATATTTGCATAGCATTCTGTTTTTATCTCTTACTACTAAAAGAATTTAAAAAATGATGATAATTTTATACTTATGAACAGTTTTTCTAATAACATTCATTTTTAAAATTCCTAGTCTATTACATAGGAGCAAGTTCGTGCGACACAGTCGTGCATTTTATTTTTATATCTTTGACTTTCTCATTAACGGCTTTTACGATGTAGAAATTAAATGTCTTAAAGACGGATGAACTATGTATTTTTTGAATTATGTCATTAAATTTTTTTTTTGTTTTAAGACAAATTCTTTTTATTTGTACATAAAATACTAATTATTAATAAAACTCCTTTTATGAGTTTTAATTGCGAAACTTGGTATTTTTTTGTACCTTAAGGGAAAGCGAGAAGAAAAGCTTGATGCATATTTTTTGAATTTTTGAAAAAAAAAAAACCATTTTTGGAAGTCTTGGTGTATCGGACTCGCTACATACCGACTAAAACTCCTCTAAAGCCCTTATTGGCGTCTGACCTACCCCATGGGACCGCTTTTTGTATTACTTCTGGAAGGTCATCTTTCCCTCGCGGGATCAAATGACGGGCTCAACTGTTTCCCGATCATTTTCTTCTTCTCTGAGAATATAGGTACTCTGTGAAGTTACAAATGTTTTGCCAGTTTTAATAGCTATGTAGCATCTTCTGGACTATGTTCACTGGGCTGATCGCGCCAGTACTTCCTTGCAAATCTTGACGGAGGGACTCCCATCTTTTGCACGCGAAAGAAGGTATGGTTTGCATCGTCTTCTTGTGAATCCCCGTACTGGCAGGCTTGACTGTTTGTTTTTCCGATCTTGTGGAGGAAGGCGTTGAAATAACCGTGAGTAACTGGGTGACTTAGTAATTAACCTAACCTAATCAGTCTCGCTGTCCATCTTCCTCTGCTTTCTGAGCTCCATCGCTCTTCCCACTTCTAAACTGTAAGCTGCTTGGCCCTTTCGGATGCAACTTCCAATCCAATTTCCGCCTTTTTGTCGTAAGCGTACTTCCTTTCGTCCGCTAAGAGATCGATGGGAGTCACTCCTGCGACTACCAGGACGGCTGGTTCTGAGACCGTTCGGTAGGAACTGGCTACGCGAGCTACTCGTCTTTGTACTGCCGCCATAAGCTTGCGGTACTTCTGTTGTTTAAGTGCGTCCGCCCAGATTTCGCTTCCGTATAGAAGGATAGGATGCGTTGTCGACATCAGTAGTCTGCGTTTACTGGCCATTGGTCCACCTACATTTGCCATTAATCTGCTCAGTGATGTTGTTGTTTTTGACGATCTTTCAGCTGCTGCCTGATGTATTTGTATCCATAATGTTAGCTTCGTGTCGAGCCTCAGTCCGAAATACTTCACTGCGGCGGCGATGCTTATCATCACTTCGGTTGGAAATCGATTTAAGTGGAAATTCTCTTTTTTGTTAGGAGGACTATCTCAGTTTTCTTTGTTACCAGGCTGAGGCCATGCTCATACATCCATGAGTTTGCTCGTCACATGACCTGTGTATCGAACTGCATGAGCCTGGCAACTCCGCAGTCGATGTTTTATAGAATATTTTATAAGTATTAGTAAGAGAATTGAGAGCCAAGAGATATGTATACTAAAAACTAAAAGAGAAGCGATATTATTTTTAGAGATAAATCAGACTTCGACCAAGACGGTCGTACCTGTGAAAGAATGGAAAGAATAAAGTGAAAGAATAGTGGTTTTTGATTAATTTTCCACTCTAAAATCTTTGTGTTTTATTTATTAATAAGATTTGCCTTTTTTTACGGAAAGATTAACCTGAACTATCGATACAACCTGGTTCAGCTTACTTTGTGCGTTTTCGGTGTCTCTTGCCGTGATCACAGCGGTGTATCATCTGCGTACCCGACCAGAAAGGTGTCTCCAGGCATCTCCATGCGGAGAATGTCATCATAGGAGATGTTTCAGAGGTCTGCTCCTGATGTTACTTTCTTTTTTCGCTGGCCTTCTAAGGTTTCGTAGATGAACTCTCAAGCCTTGAGATAGTCTTTCACCATCCGCAGGAGATACACTGGAATGTGGAATCTCCTTTCGAGTGCGTCTGGTATGTCGGTCCACCTGGCCGAGTTGTAGGTATTCCGTACGTCCAAGGTTACCCGCGGTGTCTAGCATGCACAGAGACCTGTATGCCGATGGGGAATCCGGGTCTCCTTTGCCTTTGCTGATCAGCACCAAGCGTTGTTTTTTTCAGCTCTTGGTATATATAGCATTTCTAAATTCTTCGCCCACGCTTTTTTTCTTCTTTTTTTTCAGACCAAAAATAACGGTACCTGCCATACGATATTTTTGTTTAATTTTATAAAATATTTTTTTTTTTCTCAAAAATTGTTCCACAGATTTAAAAAAAAATTACAAGATTTCATTTTGTTAAAACTACGAGTATGTTATGCTTGAAAAAAATATTTCAGAAATATGGTTATTAATAGTACAGCCCTTGGAACATTTTTTTTTTTCGTTTTGTGTTTTCTCAAAAACTGTACAACCGATTTTGATAAATTTTTTAATGTTAAGGCTTTTTTTTGTATTTAAATTTTTTTTTTTTCAAAACTTAATATGTCGAAAACTCCATGCTCGTTTTTTTTTTTTTTAAATTGACAATTAAATGTTTCTTAATTCAATCTACTTTTATTTTTAGTTTACCTAAAAATATGGGTACCCACCATACAAATGTTTAAAAATGGTTTTCGAAAATAGTGTTTTTCTCAAAAACGGCGAATTTTGATAACATTTTTTAATTCAATAAATTAAATTGTGAAATGAGAATATAACTAAATATCGGCATAACGGCTTTTAATGAAGTTTTTATAGAAAAGCTTCTTAGAAGTTTGAAAAACATTACATTTCAAGACTTAAAAAAATTTGTTTGAATTTTCGAAAAAAAACATTTTTTTTTGAAAATTCGATGATTTAAAAATTGGTCAATATTTAATATTTAATTAATTTAATTCTTATTCGTAGAATAATAAAGACTGAAGCTTGGCGTTCCAAATTTTATCCTAAATTTTTTTTAAATATTTTATATATAGTTAATGCTTATTTTTTAAGAAACCGCTTCAACGACTTATAAGTTTTGTTCTTGGGTAAATTCATATTTGCCTAAGAAATCACATGGCATTCCGTTTTTACCTCTCACTACTAAGAGTTTAAAAAATTAATTTTATGCTTATTAACAGTTTTATCTATTAACGTTAATTTTTAAAATTCTTAGTCTATTACATTAGAATTAAACCATCAAGTTGTGCATTTTATTTTATTTTTGATTAGTAATAAAAATTGAATTTTGTTTTTAAAAACTCAATATTTCGAAAAAAAATAAGCTCGATTTTTTAAGCTTTGGACTTAATATTTTCTTAATAATATCTAAAAAATTAAGGAAAAAAATGTGTTTTTTATTAACTTTGTTTTGTATTGCTTAATTTTTAGGAATTATTTAATTTTATCGAAATAACAAATTTAAAATACGTAATTTTGTATATAGTTTTTTACATACAAGCTCCTAAAGAGTTTAAGAATCAGTGCATATCAAAACTTTGAAAGAATATTTTTTGTATTTTTAAAGTATTTTTTTGGGAATATTTAATTTTTTTTTAGTTTAACTTGATGATCTTGTAACAAAGTAAAGAAATTTTTTGTTTATAATTTAAAAGTCAAACCTTCCACCATGATGCTAGTGCCATGTAGTTCTAGACTTTTCTGGCATGGTAACCAACACTATGCAAAACAAAATGCTAACTATTAAGAAAATTCTATACAAAAGATGTAGTAGATGTAAGAAAGTATTAATTCTCAACCACTAATTTTAATTGTATACAATTTCAATACCTCCAAAAGTTAATAAAGTTAAAAAGCACCATTATGGATTTTGCTCCAAGCTGCTGTTTCATTAATTCTAATTAAAACATAGTACCGTGCCGATGTGCGGAAATGTCCCAAAGAACCACTCTATTGGAACTTGTTATTTCAAATGAAATGAGAGTTCTTAATGTTATAAATTATTTCTCTTAAGGCTGGATTTGAGTTTCATTCTCGTGAGGCAAGACAAATGGAAATTAAATTTTAATGCTTAGTAATGAAATAATTTTTGTTGCTATTCAGATTGGATATTGATATCGAATTAATATTAACAGCTTAAAAACCATTGTGTATCACTAACTCCTCTGAAATCCCTGTTCATTTCAACTACACCCGCACTGCGTATAATAGTCATAAGGGTAGTCAAACTTAGTGTGCCCAAAATTAAATCAGTATGAGACTAAAGTTATCAATGATCAACATTTGAGCCATATAAAACCCTAATGGCTTTATTTTTAAACCAAAAATGGCTTCATTTTCATATGCACATGCACACCATATCTACTACTAAATATTTTTTTTTTTTTGAGATATAAACTTAGTTTTATATTTATTCATTTTTTGTTTTCAGCGGAATGAATCTAAGCTGAATTTAGTTTCAAAATCCCCTTAGGGAAGACAAACTTTTCTCCCGTTTGGAAATCCTATTCACTGAAAATTCAAATTCATATCCAAAATGAATAAAATAGAACCGCCATTCACCATCCATCATAATGTTTAGAAAAAAAAAACGCAATTCAAATAAACTGCATTTAATCCTAAAAATATTCTATGATTCATATGAAATGGATCGAACTGAAAAACTATTTTTCAAAATATGCTGCCGTAAAATAAATTAATTGGTAGTTTTTATTGAATGGTGATGGTCTTTTTTATATATATTTTAATCATGAATAATTCATGTTGACTTCAATATAAGTTTACGCTCGAATAGGTTTTGTGAAAGTTCGGGCTGAATTTTTAATACTTTTTTTGTTGTAAATTAAAATAACATATATGAATTATCTATGAAGGGAAATTAAATATTTATATATCTAAAATTTAGGATAAAATTTCTAAATAACAATTTAAGCTTATTAATGGTTCGCGTTCAAATAATTCTATTAAAATGGAATTTCCATTTGGGAAACTTTATCTTAAGCTTTTTGAAAAAATAGGCCACTTAGACGTAGGATGTAAAAATGGTTGAACATTTGTGTACACAAATCTTATTCAAAAAAGGATGGTTTAAAGTTAAAGGCGTGGACTAGGTAATCAAACAAAAAGGTTTTCCAGCCATCCTGGTCCCTAGCATATGCTCTTTCCTTAGTTAACTCGTGTTGGATGGTTTCATGTTTTTGAATTTACAAAATAAATGACGATGTACCACAAGGCTTCCTTTTCGGTCCGAGTCACTTTTTCCTTCTTCTTATTTTATACAATTATTTTGGAAGCGTCAATACCCTTACATTTTCATATTTGTTTCTAAATTCGTGATTGCTTTACTAAATTCTAATATTTATAGCAATGTTCAATGAATTTAATACTTTAAAAAAACCCTTTCCTATTTTCTAACTTTAAAGCGGTAAATTGTTCGTATCTGAATCCTTTCGTTAGTACTCGTATTTAAAAAAAGGGTATACAAATGAAAAATGTGAGAACTATGACGAAGCATTTGCACCTCTTTAGGATCACTATACAATGTTTCAAGGGGAGCGTAACAGAATCCCGCTTTTTATAATCCCGTTTTTCGAAACTATCCCAAAAAAGTTTGAAAATACCGTCCTTTATAATACCGTTTGTTTAAGTACCACTTTTTAAAATCTCGGTTATTCAAAATCCCCTTCTATTATAATCCTGCTTTTTGAAATCCCGTCTTATATCGCTTATCACGTTTTTTAGAATACATACTTATTGATCTTATGTAGGTTATTTTCCAGATTTTTTTAAATGCGGGATTATATGAGACGGGATTTTAAAAAGCGGGATTATAAAAAGTGGGATTTTAAAAAAGCGGGATTATAAGAAACAGGATTATAAAAAAAGGGATTATATAAAGTGGGATATCGTACCCAACCCGTTTCAAGCCTCTCTCATTGATATTTTTATGGAAAAACTTCTTCCAGTTACATTCGTCACACAAAAAAAATCACATACTACATGCCTTTATCCGATGCTTTATGTAAATACAGAAATTATTATTTTAGCTGTACTTCTCGAGTGTGGAAAACCTATCCTAACTTTGCTTTTGCCTTTCATTTTAAAATATTAACTTAAGTAAATTAAATAAGAGGTCATTACGGCTCGTTAGTAGCTAGGTAGAAATGGCGACCACTGGCAGTCTAGTTCTGTTGCCCAATTTGCCCTGAAGAGCGCCATTTTGATACCATAACTCGTATGGATCTGTAAATAGAATTGATATCGGAAATTGTATATTCTCTTTGAGTCATCCAGTTTGGATTAAATTTAAAAATAAGAAGGGATGTTTGCATAATCATCCGGAGTTTGGATCACTCGTTCAACCGGACCACCATGCTTGTTGACTGTTGTTGGAACAGTAGCCAATTCAGTTGAGTGATCATTCAGCCCCCCGCACCGTAAACTTTCGTCAAAGCCCTGAGCCCGCTAGCTCGAGGTGTAAAGAATTAAACGGAGGGAACGGCATAGAAATAATCGAAGGTAATCCTAGAGCCATTTCGTGGCGTTGCGAAAAGAGATAAAGTCTTTAATCTTTATTTACGAAAGTTTGTCAATGTCATCCAAAATGCCCTTCCTAATGATTGAATTCTAGATTGGGCAAGAGCGGGGAATTTTCAGAAGAAATGGAGGACTGTTTCCTTTTTACTTGCGACTTATAGGTACTATAAGGCAAGTTATGCATTCGTAAAAAAATTCGAGCTCGAGATTTTGATCAAAGTGTACATTACGATGATATCGAAGACCAAAAATGTGGGTCCCGTAATTCTGTCTGTCTGTCTATCTGTCTTTTCGACTACAGCCTAAACGACTCGGCCGATTTTCGTCAAACTTGGTAGATATCATTTTAATTTTTTCCCCTACCCGTTTTTTTTTTTTGTTTTTAAGTCCAAAAATAACACCTGTCATATGAATTTTTTTTCGAAATTATTAACATATTTTTTTTTCTCAAAAACTGTTTAAAAGATTTAAAAAAGAAAGAAAACAAAAAAAAATACGTCTAGATAAAGCTAGATAATGGTTGAAAAAAATTTTTCTGAAAAGTGGTTAATGGTACCCCACCTGGAAACATTTTTTTTTGTTTTTGAACTTCTCAAAAACGGTACAACTGATTTTGATTATTTCTTGTGCTAAAGCTTTCCAAAAATTTGAATAGAATTGTGTATTCAAATTAAAAAAAAAATGTTTTGAATTTTTACAAAAAGTTTCAAAATAGATTTTTCAAAACTCAATATTTCGAAAACCCCACGGTAATTTTTTTTATTCTTGGAAAATAAAAGTTTCTCAATATAATCTAAGAGATGTGAGAAACAAACATTTATTTTACCTAAAAATAACGGTACCCACGGTACAAATGTTAAAAATGGTTTTCGAAAATCGTATTTTTCTCGAAAACGGCGCTTAGAATTTTGATAAATATTCTTTTTTTTTGTTTTTTTTTTTTGTTTGATTGGCGGTTCAACCGATTTTGATAATTTTTTTTTATGTTAAGGCTGCCCAACAGTTTAAATATTATTGGGTATTCAAATTTTTCAAAACAAAATTTTTTGATTTTTAAAAAAATATTCAAATTTTTTTTTTTCAAAACTCAATATTTCAAAATCTCCATGCTCGATTTTTTTAAAACTTGAAGAATAAAAGTTTCTTAATAGAAATCCATATCAGTCCATATCAGTGTGGCTTTAGACCTGGAAAGTCCACCATCGATCAGATATTCACATTACGGCAGATCTTGGTAAAAACCCAGGAGCTACAAATCGACACCTACCACCTTTTCGTCGATTTCAAAGCCGCGTACGATAGCATCTATAGGAGCGAACTATATAGAGCAATGTCTAGTTTTGGCATCTCTGACAAACTTGTCCGCTTGTGCAGGATGACGATGGAGAATTCCATCAAGGTCGGAAAAGATCTTACCGATGCATTTGATGTCAAAAAAGGTTTTAGACAAGGCGATGCTCTCTCGTGCGATTTCTTCAACATCGTTCTTGAAAGAATAGTGAAAAACTCACGCGCCAACACAAGAGGCACAATCTTTCAAAAGTCCGTCCAGTTACTCGGATACGCCGATGATATTGACATTATTGGAAGAACAAAGCGTGATGTCAGTGGCGCATTTGTGAGCATTGAGACGGAAGCAAGGAAGATGGGTTTAGCCGTAAATGAGAGCAAGACCAAGTATATGCTGTCATCAAGAAAGGACAGTCAACACTGACGTCTTGGACAAAACGTCATTATAGACAGTTATAACTTTGAGGTAGTTAAGGACTTTATATACCTAGGCGCCGCTATAAGTTCAGAAAATGACACCAGCGCTGAAATCAAACGGAGAATAAGTCTTGCCAATCGCCGTTTCTTTGGACTAAGAAGGCAATTGAGTAGCAAAGTCCTCTCTCGAGCAACTAAAGTGTCCCTCTATAAGACCCTGATCATCCCGGTCCTTGTCTATGGCGCAGAAACATGGACTTTGTCGAAAGTGGATGAGAGCGCTTTAGGATGTTTCGAGAGGAAAATTCTTCGCGTGATCTTTGGTCCCGTCTACATAGACGGGGAGTGGAGGAGAAGATATATCCACGAACTGTATGGGCTGTACAGCGAAACTGACCTAGTCAAACGTATAAAAGTCCAGCGACTGAGATGGCTAGGTCAGGTAGAGCGAATGGACCTGAATGCTCCGGCTCGGAAATTCTTCGAATCCAACCCCGAGGGACGGCGCACGCAAGCGGGAGAGGACCTCAACCAACTTGGTGTGCGAAACTGGAGACAGCTAGCTAGGGACCGAGCTAGCTGGAGAAGCTTGTTGGTTGAGGCCCTGGTCCACCCGGACTGTAGCACCATCTTAAGTAAGTAAGTAAGTATTCACGTTATATAATTTAATACAAAAAATTGAAATTAAGATATTACTGACATAAAATCATTTTTTCAAATTTTGAATTTCTCATTATCGACATGACGGATTTTAATGAATTTTTTGTAAAGAGAAGCTTCTTAAAAGTTTGAAAAATATTGCATTGCAAGACTTTTTTGTTTTTTGGAAAATTCGATATCTCAAAAACGACTCAATATTTTTTTGATAATTTAATTTTTTATTAATACAATAATAAAAACCTTCTTAAGGATGTTTTAAAAAATGTTAGGTGTATAAAAGCTTATTTTTTTAAGAAACCACTACAACGACTTATAATTTTTGTTCTTGCATACATTAATATTTGCATAGCATTCTGCTTTTATCTCTTAAGAGTTTAAAAATAAATTTTTTCCTTATAAAATCTCCAATAACATTCGTTTTTAAAATGTCTAGTCTATTACATAGGAGCAAGTTCGTGCGGACTCAGTCGTGCATTTTATTTAATTTCAAAGTACTTGTGCCTTAAAGCAGTTACGTGAAATCCAGTCTTTGATGTTTTTTTTACAAAATACTCTGCTAACTTTGAAGAAGACATATAATTTTACAATTTAAAAGAAATGTAATACTGAGGATAAAGTGAGCAACAAACACTTGCCCATCGGTAGTTTCCCTGACTATTTAAAAGACAATGCCTCCCCCATTTGAAATAATCCCTGACAACAATCGATAATGAAAACGATTAGTAAATCTTCGAAAAAAAAACGTATAGAGTGCCGTAATATTGTTTTTATATGTTTTCACCAATTTAACATTAAAGAATTTCAGAACGTTATTAGATACTTGAGAGTTCCGAAGATTGATTTTTAACGATAAAAAGATAAACAAGATTTTCTTCATTAAGGAACGGAAAAACAAGTGCCCTAAAATATTAAACCAATACTCGGTACGAAGATGATGACAACCATTAATCATCTTGTCCTATTCTCTTGATGTCTCCGAGCAATTGTTTTTACATGCAGGATTCATTGAAATAGAAAATGAGATTATGTTCCAATATGTCAAGAGAATTGAACGAACAGACCTGGAATTTCATGTTTTTGTACATGCTGACGACATACCTACTATAAGTACTCACAATTCACGCACTCTGGCTCACAGTTTTTCATATCATCACTGCGGCATCAATCTTCGCCCACTCAAAACTAAAGACCTTATTGAGAATGGAATGGCTTGTTTGAAGCATTCCCGAGGATGCTTCAAGAAAAAAAATTGTTTTTATCATAAGAAAATAGAATAGAGTTTCACAACTTTAAAGCAAACACGAACAACAGAGTTAATGATTTTCCAACCCCTAGAGCCCCAACTGGCCAACTGCTAGGAAATTGGATACTTTCATTGTATACAATTGCTTTATTGCCTAATGGGAGGTATCAGGAAAAATGGGAAATGTTTCCTTCATATTTGGCAGTATTACATACCATCTGCAAATAACTATGTTTTCAAGTACACACAGTAATATACATACATACATACACATTCGGTACCTTGAAGATATCATCAACGGAGATTACACTTGGGTCATGATTTCTTGCAATTCTCTGTTTTTTACGAGTATATTTATATTTTCCCTTCCCTGTCCTTAAGTTGTTTTTTTGGGCTTCTGCGGTTTGTTGACCCTAGTTTTTTATATTCAGCAGTGATTCGATGGTAAATTGTTTTTGTTTTTTTATGAAAGCAGCTCAAGATTGTGCGTAAAATTTCGATTATGAGCATAAGAGAGAAGTTCAAAATTAAAGTACTACAAAATAAGTTTAGCCGAGTTTTTCAAATTTGCCATTACCCCCGGAGCTAAGCTATAAATGGCCTTTCTAGTAACGAACCTGTTTGGTGAATATACGAATTTATTAAAGGCCAAGTGCCACCGATCATAGAATAGATTTGGAACATTTTCACTATCAGGTAAGAATATTGCCTCTTTTTTAGATTTCCTGATAATATACATAAAGATGTGAAGAATATGAAATTGGTCTTATCGTCCCAGGGGTTTCGTCACGTCTTTCTTCTTAAAACTTAACACACATTCAGAAATGTGAAAGAGGATGTGAAGGCACGAGAAAGTTGTCCAACATGTCCTGCTAGCTGCCACCAGTAACTGTAACATTATTGCCGATGGCATCCCTATAGAAATATGACCCAATGACGCTGTCAGATGGTCACCATCCAGTTACTCTACAAGGGTGTAGTTTCTTTGGTTTATCAATTGAAGATTTTAAGAACCCTAATAGCGGCTGTTCTGTTTATCAACAAAGCAAGCCAAGCCGACATTGTGCTTCGTCGCTCATAATGTTTCTATACTAAAAATGGCGGTTGTCTATTCCAATCTCGACGAACGACAATTTCCAACTGACAAATTTCATTCACATAAAAATAAATATTTTAGTTAAGAAAACATCCACCCAGTGGCGTAGCGTAGGGGGGGCGGTAGGGGCGGTCCGCCCCGGGCGGCAGGCCTAGGGGGGCGGCAAAATGTTGCCGGTGATGCGGGTAGAGTACAAATCATATGTTTCATGACAAATCGTTTGACAAGTCAACAAACAACAATAATGTAAATTTGAAATTTGCCACCCTATCTGTGGTTCGTCGTTGACCGCTCTCGGTTGATTTTCGTGAATTCGTAGACGGTGAGTAGGGCCGTAAGAGTGCATTCCGTATTGTCACGCGACTCGCGAAACTAAAACAAAACGTTCCGAAACTCTCGCGACACTGAAAGCGAGTGTTCCGAAACATATGATATGCATATGCGAGATATGATAAGATAACTAGGATTCGATGGAAACGTTATTCTAGTCTCAGCCAGCTCAATGTTTTTGCTCCCTCCCGCATCACAGAAAGTTATTTCGACTGTGTTGTTTATAGTTTAAATACTGTTGAATCTTCTAAAACTAAACACTTAGTACTTCATTCAACCTATCAACTAGTTTTTGAAAATGAAAAGAGTTAAAGGAAGCGGCGCGGAATACCGCAAGAAAAAGGCTAAGAAAGAAGCAGACGCGAAATATTTCAGTTCTAGTTCTGGTTCGAAAGCTACATTAACGTCTTCGGCGGCATCCAGCAGCAACGGAAGTGATTCCAATGTAAGTATGATTCCTCCATCTACAATCGTGAGAGGCCTAGAATTATCCTCCGGCCAATATTCATGGGAAATGGGAATGCATGACTTATTTTACAGGCAGAAGAAGAAAAGAAGAAGACGTGCCTGCCGTCGAAGTTGGAAGTCGTTCTGGTCCCACCATAGAGCAGGGTCAAGACGAAGTCGACTCAGCAGAAGTACCTCAAGCATCTAGTCACAAGCCTGCAGAAGAAGTGAACCTCGTCTTGCCAAAGGTATGAAGCTGTAAAGACGCTTAAGAATAAGTTTGTGCAAGTTCTTGAGGTACTGGAAGAATTGACGGATCGGGAGCCAGACTTCTTCTGACAGTCATGCAGTAATTCAACTTCCTCACTTTTCTTGGCTTTTGAGCTGCAGAGCTACCTGAAAAAGATGAAGTACAGATTTACCTGCACCAAAGTGGACTGAGTGTGGATAAGTGTGCTCAGAAACTCTGCGCTTTAAAAGCTCTCTTAATGGATAGCAGAGACCGTTTCGTCTAAGCCGCAATCGACTTTTCTAAGACTCTCTGTGAAAAACTTGGAATCGAACTCAAAATGAGAAGAAATCGCAGGAAAAAACGCATGCATGGCGATGAATCCGCAGATGCAGCTTTGTCTCACGATCCTCATTCGTAAGGCCCGTAGAATCCGTTTATGAAATCGCTGGTCCTATTTTACCTTCAATAAAAGATACCTCATTGCCTGTAGAAAGATGTCTCGAAACTCGAAATTTAATTTTAATTTAGTATTGAATGGGGGCGGCAAAATGGGTCTGCCGCCCGGGCACCGAGATGGCACGCTACGCCACTGCATCCACCCCCCCGGCGCTCTCTTTAAAATCAAGTTGTAAAAAGCCAATTAGGAGAGATTTCTGGGGCTAAAATATTTATGTAAAATTGAAATACCTGATCCATATGATATGTACATATGTATGTGGTCGTCACATCTCCTCTTGGAAATCACCGAAGTCTCTAAGTACTAATTTTAAAGAAAATCGCTTAATTGGCTTATGCTGTTGGTAGTGGCACATGCATACAGACAAACGGAATTGTGGGACCCACTTTTTACGTGTTCTCTATCATCTTAATGTCGATTAATGTACTTTTACCTATATCGTTCTCCTCTTCGAAGTCGCTACTGGCAGATGAAGAAGTTGCTGACATTATGACTACTGGAAACTCCAAAAAATCAGGTGGAAGCGAAAAGATTTCTAATTATTGGTCCTAGTTACAATTACCAGCTGGTGCCGGTTCTTTCTCGTATCACTTTACGCTCCATGCAGTGGAGCCCTTAAGAGAATCATTTCAGATTTCTGAAAGTTGATTTTCAACTTTCAGTCATGGCAATATCGCTGAATCTTGTCAAAGTCACCCTCCAAAAAAATTCTGATGACCTCGACTTCTGGAGCTGTTCTGTATGCTATTAGATCGTCAGTATACGCAACTGCCTGAGTTAGACTACTTATCAGATCGCTGGTGTAAATACTAAATAGCCGTTTACTTATGTCTAGTTTGGTTAGATTTAGATGCAAATACGGTGTCAAAAGCCTTCTCCAAATCAACCAGACAGACACCAGTACTCTTCCTTTTAGTTTTGTTCCATTGGAGATTAGAGAAATGTATCATGTTCTGCCTTAAAACCGAACTGAGTATCCGGTATGATATTGATGTCCTCCGCCCATTGGTCTGAGCTCTATTAATAACTTTTTTGAATACCTTACTGATACTCGGAAGAAGACTTCTTGACCGGAGATTCGCCGGATTGTAGTTGTACTTTCTATTTTTAGGGAGAAGATGCACCCTATCTGTCTTCCATCAAGTTCATTGTGAAATACGTTGATGACATTTTTGCATTTGTGGACAGAGTAGAAATTGATAATGTGCTGAAATGTTTCAACCAATTTCATGGGAAAATTCAGTTTACAGTTGAGAAAGAAAAAAGTAACTCGATATTATTTCTGGATGTATATTGTATAAGTCCATCGCGAAAATCATCGGATTTTCTTGAACTGGTATCAAAAAGACATGACATCAGGAAGACTCGTTAATTTTCGATCAAGCCAGGCTAAACACATACGTATGAATACTGCATCTAACCTAATAAACAAACTCTTTGCATTCACCGGGAATTTCACTCCGCCAATGAGGAAATAGTCACCAAAATCCTCTTAGACAATGGCTTTCCTATAGAAATAATAAGAAGCTTGATACTCCGTAAAAAGCATAATGCTCCGTCGGAAAGAATATTAAAGGAGAGGTACGTGCAAAAGTGTTGTTTATGTCCCTAAGCTTTCTGAAAATCTTAAGAAGATTTGTCAGCTTAGCTTATAGGTTAAACCAGACCATGACTTCCCTCTGATGAGTATCAACATTGATAACTCCAAAAGCATTTACTTATAAAAAACAACTTGTAAGTATTCTAGGTAGGTGTTATGTAAAAGCAAATACTTAGGTCTTATTTTGGATACGAAGTTAAGTTGGAAACCTAACTTTCAGAAAAGAGTTAAAAAGGCTACAGTGGCATTCTTCACATGCAAAAAAGCCATTTAGAATAAATATGGGCTCTAATAACGCAATAATCACTGGCAATACACCTCAGTAGTCCGACCGATTCACATCTCCAGAATGAACAGCATTCAAGGTCGTTTAATCATATAATAAAACGGCGAACATGTTTTTTGTGGTACACTTTTCACGGCCCACAAAAACCGAAGGGGCATAAATTACATATTAAACGAAAGTATTTTTTGCATAGATGTGCAGAATGCCAAAATTATATAAATATACTACACCGAAATTGTTTAAAACAATAAATAAAAACTGCAAAACAATGCCCGGCAAACAAAAACAATTAGAAATGTCAAATCGACTGACACATAATTTGAAATGTCAAATCCAGAATAAACCATTCAGCGAAAACCCAAAACCCAAACCCAGAACCCGAAACATTAAGGTGGGTTCACAGTGGTGTTCACATTACCGCCAACACTACTGAAGTTGATGAACATGTTGTTGTTGAATGAGAACCCCCCTAAATGAAGAAATATTATCAATATAAATATTGGGCATGTGTTTGTTTAGTATTTGAGCTCTTATAATACAATTTTGAAACATTAAGCGTTAACTACAATCGGCACTTTATTGAAAAAAGTGAAAAAGAATACGCACATACACTAGCCACATCTGTTGCTGAAAAGAGCGTATAATTTACATCATACAATTTCAGGTCAGACATATATCGGTGGTTTTCTGAAAAAATGTATTCCATGTAATATTGTTTTTAAAAAGTGAAAAAGTAAAAAGGTAGAACCATTTAAACCATCAAGCGTTAACTACAATTGGAAATTTTTGCCAAAAGTACAATAAGTGAAGAAATGAAAAAGTATACACGCATACACTAGCGACATCTGTTGCTTTCAGTTTGGCGACTTTTCTATCGCTAGGCTAGGCGCGCACATTCAATTTTTAGTTGCACAACTGTTTGGTTGCTTATAGAAAACAGATGAACTATTTGGTTGAATGTCCGCGCAGGTGCATATAACTATATGTTACACAAATTAGCGAACTCATTTTAGGCAATCGTTTAGTTGCAGTTGCGAAACTAAAAATTGGATGTGCGCGCCTAGCCTTAGTGTTTTCAAAAAGTGAAACATTTACTTTTTGGTTTTTTGAGATGGGAGATAAAACTTCAAATTGAGTTGGAAAAGGAGACCAGATTTTTTTTAGCAATTTAACTTTTCAAGTTCATTGCAGTTATGGCTTTACAATAATAGGGGTATTCATGCAAAAGTAAGCTCTGCGTATTTGTATAAGTCAATTATTTCCAAAACTTAGTTACATATGTCTGCATTTGAATTTTAAATATTTGCGAAAAAAGGGAATACAAAATACTCGAAATGTATTTGTCAGGGAAAGAGGAAAGATAGAAAATGCAGACGTGAGACGTCGCACACTGGGACCCATTGTATGGAGAGCGTGCTCAAAATGCAAAATTGAGATTAACGGTTTCTTCGAAAACAAATATTTTGTTGTAAAGTTGACATATCTATCAACCGGTAACATTTTGAAGGTCGGAGGGGTTGTAGGTTAAAAGAAAATTAGTGGTAAAAGTTGTGTTTTAGGTCAATAGGAGTTTTTGTTGTGATTTAATCGGTCAATTTAAAGTAAAAAAAAGAATGTTTCACCGTGAATTCCACAAAGTAGCAATATGTTATTGATTAATCAAGGTCAGTAGATAGTAAAAACGTATTTTTATCAGCATCAAAAATAAAACTCACGGAAATATAAGCAAAAAAGTGAAAAAATCCGTATAAAATGTTTAAATATATTTTTTTCCAAATTGCAACAGAGGCTTTTAAAACTTAATATGTAGTTTTATAATATATAACTTCTTTTAGTAGGAACATAAGCTAGAAGTGAAAGCCTCTGTTGTAATTTGGAAACAAATATATTTAAACATTTTATACGGATTTTTTCACTTTTTTGCTTATATTTCCGTGAGTTTTATTTTTGATGCTGATAAAAATACGTTATTACTATCTACTGACCTTAATTAATCGATAATATATTGCTAGTTTGTGGAATTCACGGTGAAACATTCTTTTTTTTTACTTTAAATTGACCGACTAAATCAGAACAGACACTCCTATTGACCTAAAACACAACTTTTACCACTAATTTTCTTTTAACCTACAACCCCTCCGACCTTCAAAATTTTACCGGTTGATAGACAATTATGTCAACTTTACAACAAAATATTTGTTTGGGAAGAAACCGTTAATCTTAATTTTGCATTTTGAGCACGCTCTCCATACAATGGGTCCCAGTGTGCGTCGCGTCGTCAAAAATTCGGACGAACATGACTTACAATACAAATTTAAATCTCCATGGCTGAAAGCGTTCCATGGGCTCAAACCTACCTCATTTTTGGAACACTTCCATTTATGTAATTTTTTGTTGACAATAAACAGCTGGCCCATCGATGTGCAACAAAAAAAGTTTTACAAAAGTGAATTGAATTTATGTTTTTGAAGTTAGCTATATTTCTTTAGGCGCGTTATGAAAAAATGATGAGAGTGAAATTAAAAAAAAAAAAATCACATGAACGTAACACAAAATTCACAGGTTGACGTCACTCCGGCAACGTGGGTTCGTTTCCAATATTATGGCCATAACAACAGCTGAAGAACAGTGACATGAAATGTGTAAAGGTTTGAAAGTTTGTTCACCATTAACTGCTTTTCTTTGGACTCCAGGATTGAGTGCTTAGTAGGTACTTCTCATTGCATTCAGCAATTTAAAAAAATCATGAATTCTCTGTCTTTTATTGAATGATAATGAATTAAATAAATAAATTGGCACTCGAATTTCGAGAGCTGGGTCGGCTATACAAATTAAACTTCTTGGTCACTGAACTTCAACCGAAAAATTTAAATATGCTCGAAGAACGATGAGATATTCTCTTAATTCAGTGGCTTTTAAAAATTCCATTGACTGAAAAACTCTATCTTTTTAACACTTACCACATAATGTAAGATACTATCTTCGCTGTTACCTGACCCCGCACCCCGCGAAACTCTTATTGCCTATGAACCTTGGGATGGAACTTAAACTTTTCGACTTTAACCCTGCCTCAAGTGCGACTTCTCAATCTACATCCTAATTTATCTCAATATTAGCTTAAGGTTAGAATAAGTCACTTAAATTTTAAGTTTTCAAATAATGAATAATATTGTATGTACCCGAATAAATGGCATTTTTGCCCTATTAAAATTAAATCCCTAAGATTTTCTACTTCAAAACGACGCACATCAGCACTAATTCACAGGGATAAATTGTCAGTATGGTCACCATATTGCCAAGTCCCTTATCATTTTAAACCCTTTCTTTATGACTACATAACACAACTGGTACTCATATCTATTTAAGTAAACAACTCACATCTTAGGAAGACGTGTGAAAATGCTTCAAACATAGAAAAACAACCCTTTTTGCGAACAAGACAAATATGTATATAAAACAAAACCAAGATGTTTAAGTTTGAGTTTGATTCGTATTTGAATTGCACGTCACGTCTTTGATTCTTATTTTGTTATTTTATTGGCAGCCATTTTCATGTTTTCCTAACCCCAATAAATAAATTCCAGAATATCATTTGGAAGGGTTTATTATGCCACCTTATTTAAATGAAAGTTAACGTTGAGCGGTATATACTCGTATATAACGGGTGATTTTTTTGAGGTTAGGATTTTCATTCATTAGTATTTGACAGATCACGCGGGATTTCAGACATGGTGTCAAAGAGAAAGATGCTCAGTATGCTTTGACATTTCATCATGAATAGACTTACAACTTAGACAACGTCGAATTTTCAGTGAATGGGCCCTAGAAAAGTTGGCAGAAAATCCGCTTTTTTATCGACAAATTTTGTTCAGCGATGAGGCTCATTTCTGGTTGAATGGCTACGTAAATAAGCAAAATTGCCGCATTTGGAGTGAAGAGCAACCAGAAGCCGTTCAATAACTGCCCATGCATCCCGAAAAATGCACTGTTTGGTGTGGTTTGTACGCTGGTGGAATCATTGGACCGTATTTTTTCAAAGATGCTGTTGGACGCAACGTTACGGTGAATGGCGATCGCTATCGTTCAATGCTAACAAACTTTTTGTTGCCAAAAATGGAAGAACTGAACTTGGTTGACATGTGGTTTCAACAAGATGGCGCTACATGCCACACAGCTCGCGATTCTATGGCCATTTTGAGGGAAAACTTCGGAGAACAATTCATCTCAAGGAATGGACCGGTAAGTTGGCCACCAAGATCATGCGATTTGACGCCTTTAGAATATTTTTTGTGGGGCTACGTCAAGTCTAAAGTCTACACAAATAAGCCAGCAACTATTCCAGCTTTGGAAGACAACATTTCCGAAGAAATTCGGGCTATTCCGGCCGAAATGCTCGAAAAAGTTACCCAAAATTGGACTTTCCGAATGGACCACCTAAGACGCAGCCGCGGTCAACATTTAAATGAAATTATCTTCAAAAAGTAAATGTCATGGACCAATCTAATTTTATGCGTTTTTTTTTTTTAAAAAAGTTCTCAAGCTCTTAAAAAATCACCCGTTACTTCAGTAGGTAAGGTACGCGTAGTAATAAATTTAGCTTTTCGTGCAATTTATTGCACGGACAAGGCGGTGGCGCTCGGCGGCAGCGTGATTTTTCCAAATTAAATTTTAATGATGACTAATTTATTTGAAAAAAGTTGATTCTTTTCAAAAATAAATTTTAAGTTTTCTATGAAAAACCTTGTTTTTTTTATGAAAAACCTTGGAAATTTGAACTTGATATATAAACGGTTGGCCAAATACAAGTTTCTTTTTAAAAATGCAATAAAATGAACACACATTCCCATTAAATATGAAAGACAATTTTCCAATATCTTTTTGATGGTTTCGGGCTATAGGTCACGGATTGCTTGGATGATATTGGCCTTAAGTGCTTAAATCGTTTCCGGATTGTTGGCATAACAGCGGTCCTTCATGGTTTCCCTAAAAAAAAACAAAGGTGTCAAGTCCCAGCTACGAGGCGGCCAATTGACATCGCCAAGACGACGACTGATGACACAATTTAGGTATTTGGTGCGCAAAAGATCGATTGTGGCATGGGCTGCGTAATGGCGAGCCATCCTTCATGAACTAGAGGTCGTCTAAGTCCATGTCTTTAATTTCAGTAAAACAAAAGTCCGTTAACACGGTTCTGTAACGCCCACCGATACGTTGTTCCCAGCCTCATTTTCGAAGAAAAATGGTCCAATGATGCCACCACTGCACAATCCGCACCAAACTGTCACTCTATGTGGATGCATTGGTCCCAGATATGGCAATTTTATTTGTTAACGTAGCCGCCGTCGAGATGAAAATGCGCCTCATCAGAAAAGGTGATTTTTCGCCCGAAATTGTTGTCCAATTCAAGCTCCTCTAAGCCCAAACTGCGAAGCGATAACGAAGCGGAAGGGCGTGCGCCTTCAATTGCATTGAATATCAGAAAGAGAGTCGGAGACAAAACAGAGCCCTGTGGCACACCAGTATTTTATTAATTTCAGGTTTATATCCGTCCAATACAACTTGTATTGAGTGGTTTGAAAGGTAGTTTCTAATCCATCGAACAAGAGTTTCATCAATACCAATTGCACTCGTTTTTGATAAAAGAGTTTCATGCCAAACTCTATCAAATACTTTTGAAATATCAAGTACAATAGTCTTACTTTATCCAAAATGATGTAAAGATTTGTGCCACATAAGATCACCACTACGAAAGCCATACGGCCGGTCATTGAGAAGCATTCGTTCTTAAAGATATTTCTTGACCTGATATAATTTTTCAGCGTTTCCGAGAAAATAGAAAGAAGGGACGTAAATCCAACTGAACTATAGTAAGAGGGGGAAGAAGATTCGCCTTTTTTAGGAACACACCGGACAAATGCTTTTTACTTTACATTCGGACAAACACCTCTTCAGAACTCTTTAACAGTCATCAACTGCTGTTCATTCATCTCTTATGAGATGGTACAGCAGTTTAATATTTACTTCTGATAAATGCCAATACAAAGGGCAATTCCAGGCTGACGAATTCACCAAAAGTTGAACAATATAACATATATTACGTGGCTTGCCATTTATTCAAACGATTTTTGCAGAAGCAGTATGGATCAGAAAAAGATTTAATTGATTCCTCACCTTCTTTGTAAATGCCCTGCTCAATTCCATAGACGTAAGCTCCATTTCGGAGAGTTTTTTTTCGAGAATTAATATTCATATTTCCAGTCCTTTTCTTTTAATAAGGATGTCCAAATGGTTCAACGAGTAGATTCATGTGGTATCACAATGGACCACTTCAACCTAACCTAAGCTAGGTTGCATAGAATGGTAGTCCAATATTCAAATCATCACGCCACGCGAAAAAAAAATCTAAAAATTAGTGCAACCCAGATAAATTTATTATCCTGAGGAATTCAAATACTCTTTCACCTTTCAGCAAAACCCGCTATTCACAAGGTTCCACTTGTCGTGGTCAGAGGTAAGCTGATAGCTTGTGGTTGTTAGTAGTTTAATTTCGTTTTGATATTTCCCGGAAATTGCAGGTGTATTGAATGTGTTAACAATTGCAATTGTGGTAGTCTGCGATGGTGGAAACAAATTAATTAGACTACTTTTCCAAACATATAAAGTACATTTTAATGTCGGAACTGTTTCGTGGGAAAATGAATAGAAATTAATTTGAAAAATAGTAAATTTAGAGTTAAGGCAAAAGAATGAAGGATTTTTTTTTTTTTTTTTTTTTATAATCTACTCACGCTCAAGGGATTATGATTACCCTTTAAATGTTTCAACACAGCGTGGGCGTGAAGTTACGGAAGAGAAAGAAGGATAGGAAAGATGTGTGGCACGATGTTCTGAGACTGAAGGTGGTTGTCTCAGATTTTTTATCTCCAGGGATGGCGGCTGAACTAAAGCGGAGAATTGCCGTGTCTTATTTCTATGTCCCTTATAATTCACATTATTTTATTCGTTTTTCATCCTTGTTGGGCATACTAGTTTAACTCAATCACATGTTGTTAGTGTTATGCCTGAACAACATGTAATGAATAAACCAGCAACCCATTGATGACAATTTATAAAAGGTTTTAATGGAATTAAAGACGACATAGACGACGCACGGCAGGGATCGAACCTGTGATATTAAGGTTGACAGGCGAGCACACAACCATCGCGCCACGTCCACGGATGAATGTTTTTAGCGCGTATGGCGAAATGAATACATTTAAATAAATCAGTCACTACTTGAAGCTGACAGCTTATGAGTGGGATTTTTTACACTAAAAAGTTAATTGTTGATACAAGCTTTGTAAAATAACCTATAGTATTATCATGGAGCGTGATTTTGTGGTACCAACGATATTCTGGTGGTGGCACTGAAATTAGCGCACGATTTTCCACATTCGTGTAGTGCTGCTAAAAAAAAGAATTTCTGTACTTGACAGTACGTCCGAAATTGGGCTCAAGGGTAAACTAATGAGCATTTCTAGAAGTATTGGTATTATGGTTGAATTGTTTGAGGGAGGAATGCAACTGGCTATTTCACAAGAGCACTGTTTATGAAAATAGCGGTAAAATAATGATGGGAATGAAACATTGCGGCAGTGCTCGAGAGATACAAATATTTCAGTTAGATAACGGTCGCCTATCATTTTTTATAGCTCTCTTTTGAAATCTGTCCAAGAGACTCAAGTAGGTTTTTGGATCACCTGCCCAGATATAGGAATTGTACCGGAGCTTCGGTAGAATAAAGACTTTATATATAACCAGATCAGATGGGGTAAAAACTTCTTGCATCGGCGGCGGAGAAAGCGTAAGAATTAGCAGCGTTTTTGGCGACGACGTCAAATGTGTGATCACTCCACAAAAGATGGTCTGTGATGCACATACCTAGAACTGAAAGCTGTTCGGTCTTCTCGATGCAAGTGCCACTCATAGAAAGTGGCATTGGGGGAGGGTTAAGATTTAGCGACAGTAAATAGCATTAAGTTTTCGAAGCATTAATTCTACACGATTTATGATTCACCATTGGACAGTGCTGTTAAGATCAGAATTTAATGAGCTTATCATACATTGCCGTTGGAAGTCCACATCCGAAGGACAAGAACGTGAATCAGAAACGAATATGAGAAGCTGAAGGTACTGTCATCAGCAAAACAATTAAGTGGATTAGAAGTTTCAGACAAAATATCATTTATGAACAAAAGGAAGAGTGTTGGAGACAAAACGGAGTCCTGTGGCACACCAGCATTTATTTTATGAACTTAAGACCTAAAACCGTCCAACACAACTTGTATTGAGTGGTTCCAAAGGTACGAGTAGTTTCTTATCCAACGAAAAACAAATTCATCAATACCAAATGCACGCATTTTCGATAAGAGAGCTTGATGCCAAACACTATTAAATGCTTTTGAAATATCAAGTGTAATAATCTTACTTTCTCCAATGCGATGTCGATGAGATATACCATCAGATCATCGGTGAACATATTGCTAAGAAAGCCATACTGCCATGCCGGTCATTGAGAAGCTTTCGTTGTTCAAGATATTTCTTGAGCCTATTAATATACATAAGTGCAATTGGATGAAAGTTCGAGGGTGAAGAAGATTTGTCCTTTTTATGGACAGGCTGTACAAATGCTGCTAAATATCCACTCGGAAAGAGACCAGTAAAGTCGGACTGATGTAAAAGATTAAAAAACAACTCTTTAGAACAATGCGAGGGAAGCTATCAGGGCCAACGGATTTGTGTACCTATATCGAGATGTTTCAGTACTCTTGCAACTATACGAATGCGAAAGAAGATTTGTCCCATAAAATCGTAAACGTTCTCAATTGTAGGAGGAATCTTGACACTACCTGTCACCGTGGAATTTACAGCAAAGTGTGCCGCAAGCGAATTTAATTTTTCTTGTGAGCTGACATATAGATACGTAGTGTCATTGAAGACGAGTGTAGGAACCGAAAACGAAGAAGTATTTCGTACATTTTTTTACAAATGACCAAATATTCTTACTACCTTAGGGCCATTGTAGTATTTTTCGACTTAATTTTTGGTCATGAAAAAATTTGGTTTGTCGAATATGATCATTACAGGTAGTTCTAAATTGGTCGAACTTATTCCGGTTTTCCTCAGTATGGGTCCGAAACTTCGGTCGATGACCCATCCACATGTTTGAATGAAAACAACCGCTATTCTTTATTCAATATAAGCTCTGAGCTCCTCTAACGCCACTGGCTTCTTGGTTGGTGTAGACCAATGAGTGAACGTAGCCCCACAAGAAATCACACTGTCTTGTCGGCCAATTATTGCCAAGACCAATTCTCGATATAACACATTCATTGAATTGAGTTTTCAAGAAGTCGATTGTTTCACCCGCTGTGTAGCGCCACATATTATTAATCTCGAGTCCAATGGAATTGAAAAAAGAAATAAGATTGCAACACATTTCTGTAGTGATATCCCTTGACTGCAACGTCACGGTCTTTTTCATTAACGAAATAAAACGGCCCAATGACACAACCGGGCTGAAAACCACAGCGTTCTATAATTTTTTGTAGATGAAGTGGTGTTTCTAAAAGCACATGTGAGGATTTTCATTTCACCAATGATGCATATTCTGTCTGTTGAAGAAGTTGCTTAGCCAAAACTGCGCTTAAGCAAATTACGACCAGAAAATGCTGTCACCGACTCTGAATCTTGGTAATAATTTGTTTGTAAATGTTCTTCGTTTGTGAACTTCATCTGGATGAAAATTTTGTTTTTACTGAATATTTTCCCATTGACAGTTTGGTAATTGGCTTAAGGGTGTGTTCACAGTTAACATTCAAAGTTGTCAAGTCGCAATTGGAAAACCCATTATAAGACCATGCTTCTGTCGTTCAATCGGTTAAAGATGGCGTTATGGTAGATACCTTTAGTTACATTATATTGCATTACATATTACACTAATCCGTAGATAAATCTAAGAAGTAGAGACACTGAAAGCAATAGAAATTGAGACCGCATCGGTTTAGACATTACAACAGAGAGAGAGAGAGAGAGAGAGAGAGAGAGAGAGAGAGAGAGAGAGAGAGAGAGAGAGAGAGAGAGAGAGAGAGAGAGAGAGAGAGAGAGAGAGAGAGAGAGAGAGAGAGAGAGAGAGAGAGAGAGAGAGAGAGAGAGGAGAGAGAGAGAGAGACATACACACAGAAAGAAAGAATAACAGAAGAAACACAATGTCAACAGCAAACGGTGGGTATTGAACGGTCCTCCATCCAAGTACTAACCACACACAATGATGCTTGATTTCGCGGATCGATGGGAAGCGATGCTTTCATCAAAGCCTAGGCCGTTGACTACCTACAGTTATTGCTCAAAGACAAAATCCATTTATATTTATATTAATATACTCAATCGTTTATATTTTTATGTAGGTCCATCCATCGTTCAGCGAGTAAGGCTGTCAAGGCAAGCCGAGATACAGACAAACACGATCAATGGAACTTCCTTTAGTTGTCTCCTCTGTCATCATCGCAATGTCAAATTCCATTATTTTATCGAATACAAAACCTGCCCTATACACCTACAATAAAAATACTATGCAAATGAAAATGTTATTTAAACATTCAAATCCTAATACTATATACGAGAATCTACCTACCCTCAATATGTCCTGTAAGCAATTTTAATTCCAAACCAGTAGGTGGATTGTTCGGAGCAAACAAAACAATTAATAATTAATTTGTTTCCTTTTGTACAATTTTCGCAATTATAATCCAGAAACACGAACTTTGTTCACTCGCAACGCAGATAATACTCAAAATAAATTAATAAACATTTTTCATAGAATTTACCTTTTCTGAGAATTTGTGGTTGCGAGGCACCCTTTCGAATTAAGGTAGTCCTAGCATTTGAAACCAGAATGCCCATACTACAAGCCATTTTACCCGCAACCATTAACGCAATGACTTTTTAACGAGTAAATTAAAAGTACGCAGTGAGTTCCTAACTGGAAAAAGTTTGTGACACTGTAGGAATAAAAAAAGATTGGATACGTTCATGGACGGATTTATGCTTAAAATATTTGAATTTTCAATGTGGAATATTCCCCAATTTATGAAGCAAGCTTTACGATTTCATTTCGCTCTATAATTTGGCACACAATAAAACATAATTTGAGCTAGAGCAATGTGCACGTGACTACCTATTGTTGTAAACTATGAAATTTTGAAATTACGTTGGAAACTTTGCGAAAACAAATAAGCCGCATTTTAATTAAAAATCTACAATTAAACTTCTTGAGAATCGAAATTTTTCCTAAGGAAGGTCATAATTGAAAAAGGAACCAAATATAATGCACGACTTCGTCACAGGAACTTGATTTTGTAATTCACAGGTATATTGTGGCAAAGTTTCGAAAATGTAAAAGAAATTTTTTTTGAAAAAATTCAAAAGTACTAAAATTTGGATTTTTGTGGATACATTTCCTTAGGTTCTGTTGCGAAACCCACATTAGTTAGAAAAGCTATCAAACGAGTTTAAAATTATAAAAAAGTTAGACAAAGTCTCCAAGCTAAACGGCAGTGTTAAGTAGAGTCGGACTTATTCTTATTATTTAGAAATTGCAATGCAATATTAATTCAATTACAAAGAAATAGCTACCTCTTTACAAAATAAGAACAAAGTGGTGAAACCGTTATAAAGTATGGTTGGACAACGTCAAAATCATATTTCTTCTATCTGATGTTTGGTTTTGTTAAAAGCTGGAACGCAGATTAATTGGAAATGGCTTTTATATATAATTACGGTGACCATATTTTCAAATTGCAAATAATGAACATAGAAAAAAAGATAAAATTAGTTTTAAACGATTAAGTTTTTATTAAAAATATAAATTATTTTATTTAAAATAACAAGAAAAAATTAAAGCACAAGGATTCAGTCCATATTAAAACTATCATTTTTGTATCATTAATAAACTAAGGGTAATAAATAAATAAATAAATAAATAAATAAATAAATAATTAATTCAATCTTTCATTAAGAAATTAGTAAAATATATCAGTATTTTTTACATATTATTCACATACACATTTGAATACTTTTCAGAAAACAAAATTTGTTTAATTAAATCTGGTTTTTGTTTTAAATATTCTCTGAACTCTAAACAGGTTATTTCATAGTTAAACTTGGTTATCAAAATTGATTTTATAATTTCAACTTTCATTTGACTTTCTTCATCTGTCCAATCATTATTTAAAACTGAAAAAAAAAACTCTTTCTATGACCCAGGAAGGCACAAACCAAACTACAATTTTTAAAATATTTTTGAAATAAATTTTTTTCTTTAAAATGTTTAAAAAATTCTATCCATCTTTCTCCTGCAGTCTTCTGACTTTCTTCCCATGTATTTATTTTCTCCAAGGAAACATAATTTGTAACAGATGAAAATTCGTCAAAAGCTTCAGAGTTGTAAAGACTAAAAGTGCGTCTCTTTGTCTCAATAAACATTAAACTTGCCTCGACCTGATCCCAGGAAGGAGCTTCAAGTAAAAGTACCCATTCCAAAACTTCAATTTCGGCAAATGCACCGGCCTACTGATTTAAATAATCTAAACAAATGGAGTAAAATTCATTTGCGTGTGATTTTATTTTATCTAAAAGTTCAGGATCTTCTTTCTGTAAATCATTTATCATTTTTTTTTAAATATTATGTTGCCGGTTTAAGGGTAAGCAATCGTGTTTTACTAAAACCCATTAGTTTTTTTATATTTAATGTCTGCGACCTCACATATATTTTTTAAATGTTGAACCCTTACTCTATATATATAAAAATAAGAATATATTTTTATAACAATTATTTCAACATCAATTGGTAAACATTCAAATGAGGTTTGAACGCAATTATTTACAATATGTGTTGCACAGTTTACCCCAATAAGCTCGTTTCCAGTTGTTTTTTGAAGTTGATTAAACACATTGTTTTTTCCCCTCCTTGCCGCTCCGCCAAAATTGCAATTGGTGTTATCTGTTTCAATATAAAATTTTTCCATGAGATCCGAGATATATTTTGTTAAAATATCCGACGATTCTCCTGGCAGATTGTTGACTTCCAGAATTTTAACATGAATGCCTTTCTGAGGCATAAAGAAGCGGACAAGTAGGGGGCATAATTTCGTACTTCCATGATTTGAAGTAACACAATAAGGTGGAACAAAACTGACAGCATTTAAACCACTTTCGATTTCTTTGAGTGTGGTGAGAGCACATTACACACAATTGATTCACACTTCGTTCTCGTGCACGAATATTTTTCGTCAAAACATTTTTTTATTAATTTTGAAGTTCAGTCATTTGAACGAAACGAGTGAATAATATGTTTAATGGTGTGAAAAGCAGAGGTACCTTCGTTAACACTGCTTATTTTGCCTGCATCGTCTAACGAGTGCTTTCTGAAGAATGATGTTAGATTTTTAGTTGATGCGATAGCTAGATTTGCAATCTCGTGTTTGGCCGTTTTCAAATGCTATTCAATGTGCTTTTTTCCATTTTTTGCAAGGAAGAATATGGCCATGCACTTATTGCACTTTACATCACCTTCATCAGTTTCTTTTAAGAACTCAAATTCTCGCTGAAATTCTTCATTAAAAATACTTTAGACGGAATTATAAGTATTCAATTAGTTTTCTTTTAAAGTAATTAATTTAAATTTACATACCAATTTTTATGTTAACTCCAGAATAAAAAAAATTTACTTGTTGATTTTTATTTTAAATTGACGTTTCGAAATTGGGTATGTTCAATGAATGATTAAGGCTGTCATCCATATTGAAATATTTGCGCTACATTACCATTTTTGCACTAAGAAACTAAGGCACGTTCACATCATCACTTTGTTGAATTTTGAGTTGGTTAGTTTAAGGTTTGACTTTTTACGAAATTATATAAAAAAATGAACATATAATGAACAACTTTTGCAATAATGAACATTTTTATGTTTCTGAAAACTAAATAATTCATAATGCACATTTTCTCCAAATTATGAACTGTTCATTATAACAATGAACGGATGGTCACCGTAAATAATAATATAATAATATATAATTATATTATAATAGGTGTAAAATCTAATCAGTATCGTTTAAGCCTTTCTTGTAGGAAATTAAACAAAAAATATTTGATTTTTTAACTAAAATAACAGACCCGTAGGTTAAGGTGGAGTGAATATTTTTGGATTTTAAATCTTCAAATAAACATAGACAGTATAAGTGCCATTTTCAATCTGAATAATGCAGAACGAAATTGAAATCGATCAACAACCTTTTAGAGGGTTCACAAGACACTTGAAAACTCTCTTAAAGTTAATGTAAAAGTTTTTTTATTTTAAATTTTTTGGCGAATATTTCTCAAGTTTAAGCATTGATATTCGATTTTGAGATATTTGACTGTTAATAAAAATCTCTCTTACGATTGCCAGTTTATCAATTGATAGTTGATAAATATTGAGAATTGGTAAAAGTTTTGAAAATTAAGTGCAGATCGTTGCGATTGATAATTATCACTGAAAAGTTGATAAGTTTTTTAATAAATTATGCTTAAACCATAAATAATTGAAAAAATTAAATAAACTTGAATATTTTTAATTAAAATTGCAACTAGTTTTGAGCAAATCTGAGAAAATTTTTGATATGTGCTCTTGTCAGTGTGATTTATTTGAGTATTGCTTCTGTCATCAAGAAAGTTTCTATTACAGAGCAAGACTTTTTAATTGATCGAAGACCTTCGAGAAAGTTATCAATCGGAAATATTGAATGGGCCGCTATCCGATGACTACAAGAAAGCTTAAAAAGAAGGTAAGATAAAGCAGAAAACATAATACATAAAACATCCACGTGGCGAGTTCTGGGTGATTTTGTAAAAAAAAAATCAACCAAGCGTTGTAAAATCATTATTATTCTCTTTGTATTTTCTATTTGCAAGCATATAATTTTTCAAGTGCATTTTGAACTCTCAAGATATTTTTTGTTAAAGGAAAAACAAAAAATGTAAGTTTCACTCCATCCTAACGTAGGTGCACGTCCAGTCCAGCGTCCTCTCCGACATCTTTGGCCACAGTTGCGATATTTTATTTTGTGTTGTCCCATATTCTTCTAAGTGAAGGGCAAACTATGGGTCGAAGTGTTTGTCCAGTTGGTGTCGGACGCACGGTTCTCAGCGCCAAAATTCACCGTATATAAACACACGAATTATTCCGCAAAAAAATCGAAACAATTTTCCGGGGTTTTTATTAGGTATAAAGATTCATTTCTTGTTGACCTGTATTTAGTATCTCTGTTTACTTCTAAGTGTCGAAGAAAATTAATATTTGCCTGCATTTGCCAAAATTATTGCGTCTTCTCATAGGGTGAGGATAGATCGTAAAAATTAGGCAGAATTTTATCGAAATTGTTTTGAGAAAAATAAGAATTTCAAAAGTCGTTATTTTAACAATTGAATCAGAGGAATAGTTTTTTCTTTAAATAAAAGAAAATATTTTACTCAACCTTTCAGCATTTGTAAGAAAAAAATTTGGTACACTAACTTTAAGTTTTTATTACTGTACGAATGAGAATTAAGTTTCCAAAAAAAAATATTGAGCCGTTTTTGAGGTATCGAATTTTCCAAAAAAAAAATGTCTTCTTTTCCCAAGAATTCAAAAAATATTTTTTTTAATGTTTTGAAATGCAATGTTTTTTAAACTTTTTAGAAGTATCTCTACAAAAAATTTAATTAAAAACCGTCATGTCGACAGTGGGAAATTCAAAATTAGACAAGCTGTAATATATTAATTTCAAATTTTTCTTATTAAATTGAAGGATCATAAAACTTTTTTGAAAGAAAAAAATTATCAAAATTCTAGGCGCCGTTTTCGAGAAAAATACGATTTTTGAAACCATTTTTTAACATTTGTATGGTACGTACCGTTATTTTTAGGTAAAATAATTTTTTTTTCTCATATCTTGTTGAGAAACTTTTATTTATCAAGTTTTAAAAAAAATCTAGCATGTGGTTTTCGAAATATTGAGTTTTGATAAAAAAAAATTTGATTTTTTTTTAAATCCAAAAAAAAATTGAAAATTTGAGTACACAATACTATTCAAATTTGAAGAGCCATAGCAAAAAAATTATCAAAATTGATGCTAGTTTTTGAGAAAATCAAAAACAAAAAAAATGGTTCCATGGGGGTGCTCTCAATAACCAGTTTTCGGAAAAATTTTTCGACCATTACTTAGCTTTAACTAAATTTAAATTTTTTTGTATTTTTATTTTTTAAATCTGTCGAACAGTTTTTGAGAAAAAAAAAATATGTATAAAATGTCAAAAAAATCGCATGGCAGGTACCGTTATTTTTGAAAAAAAAAAAATAACGTTTGTATACACCTTAAGCGCATCAGTTGATTCTGGTTTATTCGCATAGACCTGCGACTTCAGGAAAACCCACAAGACAAAGTCTATAGGATTGAATCGCATGACCTTGGTGGACAATTCATGTCATTTCTGCGAGAATTGAGCTTACCCTCAAATTGTTCTTGCAGAATTCCTTGATGGCACCGCTGTGTCGCACTTACAGCTGCCGTCCTGCTGGAAGCACATGTCGCCTAGGTCCATATGGTTCAATTTGGGCCATAAGAAATTGGTTACCATTGTTTATTTCCACACCGAACAGTTACTTTTTGAGAATGCATTGTCACCCGGGAAACCTCGTGTGGGTTGGTTTCGTCACATATACGGCAATCTTGCTTGTAAAAGCATCCATTTATCCAAAAAGATGATTTTTAGCCAAAATTAGGGTCCTTTTCAAATTCGGATACCGAACGTTGAAGAGTCGATTGTAAAGGGCTAACTGGTCTACCGCAAAATGGGCGCAATTCGCGCAACGTTTGCACTAACGAATACTCAATTTGATAACAAAAAACAAATCTATCATTTGGACGTGTTCTTAACCGTCTTACTGTCCATGATGATTTGGCATTAGTAATTGAATAATAAACAAACAGATTTGACAGATGTCACAAACAATGACATGGCCGTCACAGACCACCAAAATCTACCCGCGTAAAAGGAAATGTTCTTTAAATTTGTTTTTGATGATGAAAAAGTTAAATTTGAACAAATTTCTGTTAAAAATTCAAAGGCATCGTTTCAAATATGCAGAAATATAAGCAATTTTTGGAAGCAGACTCCTTTAATGAACTTTACACCCATGTTTATAAGTCATAATCGATATTTCTCAATCGTTGACACTTCTTTTCCTTTGTGCTTGTATGGTTTTTTTATTTTTATTTTTTGTAACTTAAAAAAAATTAACTCCCAACCACTTACTGAGAGTGAAAAGAAATGAACCGAAAGATTTCAAGGACCTTCGAAAACAAAGAAAAAACACATTGAATCCTATACAAACTGCTCATATCCTAATCCCTTTAATTTACTTAAATTAATCAGATGAAATTATTCACACATTTCTGAGCAAACCCTGAAAAAATAAAAATAAAAAATTCAATCAGAAGTCCAATCCTTGACACATTCCATTGGTGGTGAACCCACTTCAAAAAGCAACCTATCAAATAAGATAACAAAATTAGTTCTCAATTGAATAGGCACTGTGCACACTTGTGGCTTTATAGTATTTGCTCTCTCAGATACATTTTCCATATCAATAATTGAATTTTCCAATTAAATTACATGAATACAGAAGCATTCGAATGAGAAAATCAAAAGTCTAGCCCATCATTATAAAGAGGTATTTTTGCGTGGGAGGCTTATGGAATTTATGGAATTTGTTGTATTGTCTTCTGCCTTTGAAGATCACGATTCACTTTAAGTTCATTTTTTTTTTCATTAACACTTCCTTTCTTGTTCATCTTTAAGGAGTAAATTAGATACGGCACACTGACACGTCCTGTAGGATGTTTGTGTGAAGCCTGTTCATGCGAAGGGTGGGTATCTTCTATTTTGTTCACACTACCTACTATCTCTATCGGCTCTTTTCCTCAGGAATTTTCCATTCTTTTGATTCTCCTTACTTTCTCCCTTCTTATCAAGATAAAAGATCCATTAGTGTTAACCTTTAATGCAGCCTTGAAATGCCTCCAGATATCATGTACTACGACGACTGTAATGATGATATCCTTGTGAAAAGGAATATTCTTTGCGAGGACGTGATTGGAAAGCTGATCGTTATAATTTGTTCTTATATAGGCTTTCAAGAAATCAATGATGATAATAAAAATCGCTTTAACAGGAAATAAGACACCGAGAAATCTTACGTAAAGGTGATTAACACCTTATGTAGGCACCCGCAATTTGTATTGGGTTTGTTGTCCTCCCCAAGGCTATTGAAAATTCATTAAAGACGAGGTGGATGGTTTTAATTATGTTCATGTCAAAAGTCAATTAGAAGTGTTAATCATTGATTGTGATTACAATTTCAACTGAATAAGGAGGTTGCTTACCTCTGAATTGTCTTTTTTAGGTTCGAGAATCATTTCGACTTCTCTGTTAAAGGTTTTTTTTAATAGGGAAAATAATTTCAGTAACTTTATTTTCGCCAAGCTAAATTTGCCACTTGTCAGCTGTGTTCAATATTCCAATTTGCTTAAGTCATAGTATCTACAGTATACAAAATGGAAGTGACGAAAGATACAGACAAGGCTGTTTCTTAATAGGCGTTTTTCTTTTATAGCCCTAAGTGGGGCACTAAGCTGTCAAAGCTCGAGCGTATAATAATGAGAATTTTTGGCAGAGCGTGTTTTATGCTGAAATTGTTTTAGGGGAGGAATGCAACTGGCTATTTCAACAGAACAACGTTTGAAGAAGTGATAAGCAAGAGACATTTCGACAGTCGATGTTCCAAAGAAACAAACCGATCTATCGCCTATCAGTTTTAAAGCTCTATTTTGGGCCTGTATCGCTTAAGAGTAAAGTGATCACTAAATTAATTGATTGTCTTTTGACAATCGCTCTCTCTCTATATTTCTTTATTGATATGATAGAGACAGCTATAGTCAGAATGACAATCAAGAAATTGATAATCAACTGTCACCTTAGCCGATTCCATCCCTGGATTCTATTCAGTAGAAACAGTGGTAGTTTGGACGCACCTGAGCAAATATGAGAGTTATATCTTAGCTTTATAAATAGCTTCCAGATTAGATATTTTTGGCAATACCTGATTTGTGGTAGTTCCACAAAAGTTATTCAGTAATGCAGCTACCAAGAATCAAAAGCCTTTCAGTTTCCTCGATGCAAGTTCCATTCATGTATAATGGCAAAGGCGGTATATTCCGCTTTAACAACTGTAGATAGCTTTGAGTTTTTGTAGCATTTAATTCCACACGAATATTAATGACCCATTACCCATACAATAAAACTCTTCCAATCTGAATTTTCGATATTCGAAGAAGAGGGAGGTGAATCAAGAAAGGAGTATGAATAAATAAGTGTTCTGTCATCAGCGAAGCAGTTCAGTGAATTACCAGTTTCAGTTAGATCATTTACATAAATAAGCAATAATGTTGGAGATAACACGAAGCCGTGGGGCACACCAGGATTTATTTTTTGAAGTTAAGACTTAAAACAGTCCAAAACAACTTGGATTGAACGGTAAGAGAAAGGTTATTGCTATTTCATCTAAGAATGAAACCATTAATTCCAAAAGTATGTATTTTCGATAACAGTGCTTGTTGCCAAAATCTATCAAATGCTTAAGAAATATCAAACGCAACAATGCTTTCTCCAAAGCGATATAAGGATTCATTGCACTTTTCGCTGAGGTAGGCCATTAAATCACCAATGGATCTGTTGCAACAAAAGCCGTACTGACGTTCCTTAACGCTGGAAGATTTTGCCTGTGGCCTGCTATTGTTTATGTACTCGTATCAAGGTTTTTATAATTCAAATTCTACTATAATTCTAATACTACTGTAATAATTTAGCCCAGTAGAAAACTTGGCACTATTTAATTAATCTTGTTCAGTTAATGATTTTATAGTCTACAAAAATTGGCGTTTCATCGCTAATGATTCAGAATTCTAATCTTGGTTGGATATAGTTCACAGCAGATTTTGTCAAAATTGATTTAAGATATGCTGAATTTAACAAAAATTGTAACAATAAGCAACAATTTTCCTGCATGGTACACCATTTCGAAGACAGCAATGCTGAAGCTCCAAATCTTCGAAAGGAAAATACTAAGGATAAGCACCGAACTTATCTTCGATCGACAGCGAAGGAAGCACTTCAGCAATGAAAGACTCTATGAAGAAGCAAAAATCAAGCCACTGGACCAGTTTCTTGTGCAATTAGCAAAGAAGCTTATAGCTAGCACCACCAACCACCCAAACCCGCTGATGAGAAGGATGACCACCCAGGAACGACATCCAGAGCCTAGATACCTCACTGCTCTGGATATGATAGAAAGGATCCCAGCCGACAACGAACCAGCAGTTCGTTTCTACGCTGACGCCGAGTCAGCATATCACCGTGGCTGAAAACATCAAAAAACAACCCCCAACAACCCACCAACTGGACAACCGGGACTGAACAACCCGAGTCAAAAACCAAGACAAATTTTCATAATGCTAATTTTGAACCATGTACATTACAAATATTATAATTTTTAGAATTTAAGTCATTTTATAAGTTAGGCCCCCTATGTGCCAACAAATTTCTACCCTATACATATTATCCTCAAGTTTCACAATTGTATATATTAAGTTCAATAAAAAAACCTTGAAACCTTGAAAAATTGTAAGTTGACAAGGCTCTCAATAGCCATTGATAATTCCATGTGAGATCGCCCAAAAACCAACTACATCGGTATCTCATTTTAAATCCTCTCCAACAATCCTAAAACACTCGCACTTATAATCCCTTTAGTGCTGATTTATATGGAGTTTGTATTATAGAGATTGTATTATACATGAAAACCTTTATATACAAAAATGATACAGTGACAGTTCAGTTCACAATTTTGTTTCTTAAATAGATCGGAGCGTTAATGTCACGCTCGGTTCGGAGTGAGCTTTATTTGCTCAGACCCCGCTCCGTATCCCGTTTTATCACCTATCATTTTGGATTCTATCCAAGAGAATAATACTCAAACTTTGGACGAATCAAGGCTTTAAAGATTACAACCAGATCAGAAGGGGTGTCAAATTTCTTGCATCGTCGAAAGAAATCTAAACACTTAGCAGTTTGTTTGGTGTCAAACTTTGAATTTTTTTATTATCGGTACAACGGATTTATATGAAATTTTTTATAAAGAGGCTTCTTAAAATTTTACAAAAAGATTGTATTTCAAAACTTAAAATATTTTGTTGAATTTTTGAAAAAATAATTTTTTTTTTCTGAAAATTCGATATCTCAAAAACGGGTAAGTTGGCATAGCAAAATTTTTTCTTACAAATGTATACAGGGTGATTTGCATAAGACGTGACAAAAAGCTAGGGCGTGTAGGTTGGACTTAGACAAGAAAAAAATCGTATGGGACGGGGGGTCTATTTCCCCCCGTTTAGGCGGGAGGGGCAATTTAAGAAAAAAATCACTTAAAACAGAAAAAAAATTATTAAAAAATAACTGTGATACCTACAGAGTAATGCTATAGCATTTTGAAAAGCCAGAAATACATTCTTTAATTTTGTTCTTAAATAAATTTGTTCGAGTGAATAGTTTTTGAAAAATTAATTTTCAAAATCAAAATTTTGAAAAAAAAAATGAAAATTTTGTTTTTCAACAATTTTTTTTCAAAATTGTACGTAATTAAGTATTATTTTTTTATTCAATATTCAATGCTCTTATTAATTTTTGATCAAACACAAAAAACCGGATGTCAAAATGTTTTGTAGTTTTTGAGAAAATCAAAAATAACAAAAACTACTTTTGTTCTAAGAAAAGCCTTTTATTTTAGTTTTTACGTTTTTGGATTCTTAGGTGAATTTACGATTGAAAGGATTAACTTTCTTTTTACTATTTTTTTAATTATCGTGTTATAAGCATACAATAATGTGACAAAGTACTGGATTAACCATATTTCACACATTTTTTCATTGAGAACACCTGCGTGAGAGCATTGGTTTAAAATTGACCTGCCACTTTTTTATTACGGTGGGGTCGGCTTGGCGACGCGACCTGTTTTGTTGTACAAATTATTTCTAATTTGAATGTCAAGTCGTCAACATATCACGATGTCAAATGACTCTCGTGCCAAATTAACGGATATGCATTACTGCTACGGTATGGCTCATGGTCGAAGTCGTAAAGCGCAAAGACTCTACGCTGAAATGTATCCCAATAGGAGGTGTCCTAGTCATACGATATTTTCAAGAATCCATCAACGTCTTCGAGAACACGGAGTACTGGAGCACCGAGGGAGGGAAAGTTCACCTTCTGCATCAGTACACATAGAGGAAAGAATTTTGGATATGGTCCGACGTAATCCCTCCCTTAGCACGAGGAGAATAGCTACTATGCTTCAGTTGTCCCAAACTAGAGTATGAGCAGTGCTTCATACCGAGCATTTACACCCGTACCACACTTAACCAGTTCAGGAGCTAACCGCAAACGACAAGTTACTGAGAGCTGCATTTTGTTGAACATTATTGCTAAGATATGAAACTGAACATAATTACTTTAGAAGGATGTTCTGGACGGATGAAGCTCATTTTACCAGAGATGGAGTAACAAATTTCCACAATTTACATCACTGGAGTAACAAAAGTAGTTTTAGTTATTTTTGACTTTCTCAAAAACTACAAAACATTTTGACATCCGGTTTTTTGTGTTTGATTAAAAATTAATAAGAGCATTGAATATTGAATAAAAAAATATTACTTAATTACGTAAAATTTTGAAAAAAAATTGTTTAAAAACAAAATTTTCATTTTTTTCTTGTAAATTTTGATTTTGAAAATTAATTTTTCAAAAATTGTTCACTCGAATAACTTTATTTAAGAACAGAATTAAAAAATGTATTTCTGGCTTTTCAAAACGCTATAGCATTACTCTGTAGGTATCACCGTTATTTTTTAATAATTTTTTTTCTGTTTTAAGTCGTTTTTTTCTTAACTTGCCCCTCCCGCCTAAACGGGGGGAAATAGACCCCCCCCCCTCCCATACGATTTTTTTCTTGTCTAAGTCCAACCTACACGCCCTAGCTTTTTGTCACACCTTATGCAAATCACCCTGTATATATATTTATATAAAGGGTTTTTCAACAGGGACGCTACAAAAGTAGAGCGACAGGGATAGCAAACGACGCCATATTTCTTGCCGCTATTTTGACATTTCTCTTCAGTAAGGTTTGCCATTTCATGATGGAAAGATATACGAGCCCACAACGAGTCAAAATTATTAAAATTTACTACCGAAATTCGAAGTCAGTGGCCTCAACGTTAAGAGCGATACGTCCAATTTATGGTCGTCATAATCGTCCTAGCAGATCAATAATTGAGCGTCTAGTGGAAAAATTTGAATCCACAGGCACAGTACAAAATGTTCCCGTGCCAGTTAGACAAAGAAGTGCCCGTAAGTGTCGAGAATATTGCTGCCGCTGAGGCTTCAGTTGCAGAAAGCCCAAATGTGTCTCTCACACGTCGTTCTCAAGCGTTGGGCATCTCTGTGACGTCGTTGTGGCGAATTTTGCGAAAAGATCTTGGCCTACATCCTTACAAGATTAAATTGACGCAAGAACTGAAGCCGCTTGACCACCAGAAGCGTCGTATGTTCGTGAATTGGGCTGAGCAACAACTTGAAAATGATTCGGATTTTCATCGAAAAATCATCTTCAGCGATGAGGCTCATTTCTGGCTGAATGGCTTCGTCAAAAAACAAAATATGCGGTATTGGTCAGGAAGCAATCCACACGTACTCCATGAGTCATCATTGCATCCCGAAAAAATTAAGGTTTGGTGTGGTTTATGGGCCGGCGGCTTCATTGGGCCGTACTTCTTCCGTGATGATCAAGACCGGCACGCTACTGTGAATGGGGATCGCTACCGTTCAATGATAACCGAATATTTTTGGCCCCAATTGGATGATATGGACTTGGAGGACATGTGGTTTCTGCAGGACGGCGCCACAAGCCACACAGCGAATGTCACAATCAATTTATTGGAAAACAAGTTTGGAGAACGTGTTATCTCACGAAATGGTCCAGTCGCTTGGCCGCCTCGGTCGTGCGATTTGACACCGTTAGACTATTTCCTGTGGGGCTACGTCAAGTCTATGGTCTATGCCAACAAGCCAGCGAAGATTGATGTACTTCGTACGAATATCGAACGTGAAATTGCAGCAGTATCGGCCGATTTATGCTTGAAAACCGTCGTTCAGCGTCTGGACTTCTGCAAGCGTACCCGTGGTGGCCATGCAAAAGAAATCGAGTTTTATACAAAATGGCATCAAACGTACTTTTACAGGAATAAAGAATTTCATTGATATCCAAAACCGTTCTTGTTTTATTAAAAAAAAACTTTTGTAGCGCTCTTATTGAAAAACCCGATATATAGGAGTTGTTTAAAACATTTGAAAAATGAATTTTATGATTGTGAACATTTTTTTCTAGAAACATTAATTTTTCAAATTTTTAATCTTTTACATAAGAACAAGTTCGTGCGACGCAGTCATGCGTTTTATTTATCAATTTTATTCAACACATGAGAATTTTTTTTTTTAAATTGGGCGAATATTTAAAACACCCCTAATATATTTTTTAATAATTGCAAATATTTTTGTATATTTACTTATATATATTTAATTCTGTGACAAAAGTTTCATACTTGTAAGGTAATTAAATCCTTTGCAGTTCTTTGTGTAGGCGGAAAGTTCAAGCGAAAAAATTACTTACATCCGTCTTTTATACAAGGTTGAATCGTTGGGAAGATTTATAGACACCAAATATAAAAATACAAGTCCTGCCTCCTGCTGGATTTAATAGGTCTTTGTTTAAGGACTTTTAACTAGCCCGGGGCAATACGAAACCTAAAAACATCCCTGAAAGTAAATTCCAAATTCAAGTAAGCAATTTTATTTTTTGCATGAAAAAACCTCTAAAACCTACGAATTGTACTTCAAGATTGTTTTTCTTTTTTACAAATATTACCTTGTTAGTACAACATGATGTGCACTTGATTTTATTCATGAAATTTTCTTCCCTCTGTAGGTACATATGTACATGTCTCAACGTAATTGAATTTTAACCACCTTGAATTTATTTATAAAGTAAGCATGAAAAAGCAATATCATACTCTTTTCCACTTTTATCTTACAATTTTCCACAAAACCATAGACCCCAACACATAAGTATACAGATGTAGATATTGTGTACAAGTACACCTGTGCCTAAAATGAGGCAATAATTTCGTATCGTAAGAGTGATTGCATTATTTACAAGGAAAAGTAAAAATTTCAAAAGAAAGTCAGAAGATGCCTTATTAATGCGAAAGTACGTTCTTAAAATATTAAAACGTAAGTAATCAAAGGAGGCAAAAACCAAAACAAATCTTTTGAGCTTTCACTTTGTCTTATTACGATAACCAGAAAGGTGTTTAATGTAAGTCGAATATAGAGTAATGTACACATGTCAAACGTGTGAGTGGTAAATTTGTCAAAAGGATTTTCAACAGGCGAGGCGTGACACTTAAGGAATTTATAAAAAACTAAGGAACGAGGTAGATGTTTCATATGATTTAATAAGTCTTTAAATCATCATGAAATGAGGAACATTCTTGTTAGTATAAGAATGATTGTGTAGAACGCCATTTTCTAATGCGTTTGACTGGCACACCTGAGGTATGAGGATTGATTCCCATTCTAAATTTGTTAAAGTTAAATTATATACATCACTGCCAAAAAACAGAGAAAGCCAAACACAGACGACAGAAACAAAAGAAGATACTTTCGGCGTTCCTCAAGGAAGTCATCTGGGTCCCTTGCTATTTTTTGATTTTTATCAATGATATTTCAAGTGTTTTTAGTTATTGTATGTGTTTGATGCATGCGGATGACCTTCAACTATACTCATGCACAAGCACAGAATACTCCGTGGATTGTATTAATCAACAAAAGGATTTATCTAACTTTTTCCTTTAGTGTACCAAAGATGATCTTCCACTAAATATCATAATTTATTGTTTAACCAAAAGGCTTCCCGATCAGATTTTGCATAAATGGAACTCTTTAAACTAGAGTTTATAAAAAAAAAAGATCTCGGTGTTATTTTCAATTCGAAACTTACTTCAACTAAGCACATTGACTTCATCGTGGCCAAAGCTAGTTCCATGTTTGGTTTTATTGACCAAAACTCTTAAGACATTACACATCCTTTTACTTTAAGGTCACTTTATTTTAGCAATGTGCGGTCTATCTTTGAATATCGCTGCATCATGTGGAACCCTATTTAATCCGTTCATTCGCTTAAAATCGGCTCCAGAGGAGATTCACCAGAACTGCTATAAATTGATTAGATTGGAACATCGAGGTGCCCTCTTATAATTCGAGATGCATACACAAAAAAATCCTTCTATCTTATGATTCTTTTTCACGAAACAAATCAGCATTTCAGAAGCCTTTATGCCCTAAGTAATAAGAATTTCAAAAGCATTTGTGAATCTAAACGAACAACTTTTTTTAAGGAATCGCGAATGAGCTACTAAGTTGGAAAGGTTTCAAACCGTTCTGGTATAGGGTTCGATAGCTAGGCCACTGTTATTCGACGACTGGTTTGGCAGTTGGAATAGAAACTATTGCCTTACTCTTTGAAAAACTTCTAAAAAGCGACTTATCACTATTACTTTTTCAATACGCACTTTCGGATTTAGTTATTGAGGAATTCGATGCACCGGTTGTAAAAACAGAGTTGGAAAATGCACTTGCACTTGTTGGGATTCCAGTCGAATTTCTGGAAAAAAGTATTGCAAACTTTCATGAGTGTGTTTTAATATTCTTTAATAATGTCGTCGCTTTTCCGGCAGAGTAGCATAAGTCAAAATTTGTCGTGTTTTTAGTTTAGAACACTGAACTGAGCAAAAAAAAAACACAATTATTTGTCTGTGTAATCGGCATTAATATACTTCTTCTAGTTTCCGAGTTATGAAAAAGCGCCGCTCTCAATTTTCACAAACATCCCTGTCATTTTCATAAATCAATTTTTGTTTTTTTTTTGTAAATATTTCGTTTTTTATAAAACTTAACAAACAAAAAATGCAATTTTTTCATGTATTCAACATTCGAGTTTTGTTTTTTATGAACAACGAATTTTTTTTTTCTGTATGAAAAAAACTTTAAAAGGCTCTTCTGAAAATTTCGACCTAAGCCAGTCTGCCGGAAAAGCGACGATGGGTTTTTGAATGAAGATGTTCTAGATATTTTCTTAAAGTTTATTATCTTCCAAATTTTTTAAAAGGTTGATAAATCTCTGGTTGAAAATAATACGGAAGTATCAATTCTATGTAGTAGTACACCTTGGCATAATGGTTAGTGTGTTGGACTGTCATGCAGAAGGTCTTGGGTACGATTCTTAACAAAAAAGTTTTTCAGGAGTTTTCTTCATCTGCGAGAAATTGGAAAATCCTCTAAGAGTTCTCTTTCCATGAAAAGGGTCAGAAAATTGTAAGTCTCCTCCATTCCTGGTAACATGCACACAGGAATGATTGAGCGTAGTAAGTCACTAAGTATTGGTTCTCTTCGAGCTGTTACACCATCAAATTTAATAAATTATCAATTCCCTATAGTTTGAGAGAAATATTCGCTCAAATTTTGAACAATCTGTTATCACAATGGGTTGAATGTAATAGTGGGCTAAGTATCATTTAATGTAATTTTCATCATGGACTGTCAACGGTCGACCAAATTTTTGCACTAGACACTATTGCTAGAAGGTATATAACATGAAAAAAGAAACTTAAAGAATTTTTGTGGATTATAAGGCAGCTTTCGACAGAGTCAATAGAAACTCACTTTTGTACTCGTATAAGTTGAGCTTGACAGGGGTTTCTTAGCTATAATGTATAATGTATCTATAATGTATATAAATGTATTAGAAAGACTTCAGCTTCAGATTGTATGGAATGAATGAATGAATTATGTATTGGGGTAATTGCGCCACCACTTAAAAATATATAAGCTGGCTCATCTTATAGTTCTTCCTCCAAGTCTATTGCTCTTAGCAATCGTAGTATTTGGGGCACCTTCAGAGAAGATAGGTCGCTCTCTTCCACCTGATATTGTCCCAGTTGGTTTTTCCTTTGGTGCATGAGTGAACAACATCTTTCAAGTATGTGGTCCGGTATTTTCTCATGCATGCTGCACAATCTACATTGTGGCACTGATGGCTTACCATAGCAAGTAAACTTAGGTGTCTTCCAAGTTTGCAGTGTCCAGTTAAGATACCTGCTATTATTCTTAGGTTATTTCTACTTATAATAATGCAGTTTTCGTTGTAATTCATCTCTTAAATCTACTTGCCTCCGCAATAGTGCTCAGGCTCTGCTAAAGAGGTTGATGCGCCTATTTTTGCTAAGGTGTTTGCCTCTTCGTTCCTATGAACACCTACGTGACCTTCTGTTCTGTTTACCAACTTCATTTAGCCTGTTTGCACTCTCAAACAAAAAAAGGGAATGAGATATCAAAATTCTTTGTTACTGAGATGGAGTTCCACAAGACTGTGTTCTCAGTCCTATTATTTTCACCCTTTTCATTGACGATATACCGGAAAATTTGCCTAGTGGTGTTGTTATGGGAGATGTAACTGTAAAAACACTATTATACACCAACATTTAAGTTATTCTGGCGGATAGCCCCAATACACTTTAGCTTTAAATAAATAAGCTTAAGCAGTAATGTGAGACTTGGGATCTAAAAGTAAACAAGTCGAAATCGAAATGCAATTCAAAAGTTGGAAACTAGCGGCCAGAGCCTTCAGAGGTTGTCACTGAGTTCAGTTATCTAGGTTTTGTATTATTCTACAAGCTTGAGTTAACACAATATGCTAAAGAAATAAAATGCACGACTGGATCGCACGAACTTGCTCCTATGTAATAGACTAGGAATTTTAAAAAAGAAAGTTATTAAAGAAAACTGTTCATAAGGATAAAATGAATTTTTTAAATTTTTTTAGTAGTACATAAGAGATGAAGACAGAATACTATGCAAATATGAATTTATGCAAGAACAAAAAATATAAGTCATTGTAGTGGTTCCTTAAAAAAATAAGATTTTATGCACAAAATTTTTAAAACATTGAAAAAAAAAATTGGTACACCAACCTTAAGTTTTTGTTATTATACGAATGAGAGTTAAATTTCCAAGCAAAATACTAAGTCGTTCTTGAGATATCACATTTTCCAAAAAAAAAAAATGACTTTTTTTTCCAAAAATTGAAAAAATATTTTTTTTTAAGTTTTGAAATGCAATGTTTTTTTAATATTTTTAGGAGCTTATTTATAAAAAAATTCATTAAAATCCGTTATGCCGATAATGAGAAATTAAAAATTCGAAAAAATCGTTGTATGGTAGGTTCAGTCAGTAATATCTAGATTTCAATTTTTGTATTAAATTATAATTAATTAATTAATTAATTAATAAAAAAGAAAAAAATTTTAGCAAAATTCTCGGAACCGTTTTCGAGAAAAATACGATTTTCGAAAACCATTTTTTAACTTTTGTATGGAAGGTACCGTTGGTTTTAGATAAAACAAAATTTTTTTTCCCAAATCTTGTAAATTATGTTAAGAAACTTTCATTTGGCATGTTTGAAAAAAATCGAGCATGGGTTTCCGAAATATTGAGTTTCAAAAAAAAAAAAAAAAATTTGAAAATTCTTTTAAAAATCAAGAAAAAAAATTGAAAATTTGAATATGCAAAAATATTCAGTCTGTGGAGTAGCCTTAGCATAAGAAAATGATTTAAATCGGCTGTACCGTTTTCGAAAAAATCAAAAACAATAAAAAGGAATGGGGGCCTACCAAAAATAACAATTTTTTGGAAAATTTTTTTCAACCATTACCTAGTTTTAACTAAATCAAATTTTTCAATTTTTTTTAAAAAAATTCTGTGGGACAGTTTTTGAGAAAAAAAAAATTTATAAAATTTCGAAAAAAATCGTATGGCAGGTACCGTTATTTTTGGTCTTAAAAAAAAAAATAAAAAAACGTCTGGGGGGAAAAAATTAAAACCCATATCTACCAAGTTTGAAGAAAATCGGCCGAGCCGTTTAGGCTGTATTCGAACCGACAGACAGACAGAATTGCGAGACCCACTTTTTTGGTCTTCGCTATCATCGTAATGTCAACTTTGATCAAAATCTCGAGTTCGATTTTTTTACGAATGCATAACTTGTCTTATAGTATCTACCTATAAGTCGCAAGTAAAAATGTATGAACCGTTATTTTTGGTATTCGAAAAAAGTAAAAAAATGTATAGAGGAAACATTTAAAAATGCTCTCTACCAGTTTTTAGAAAAAAGAAAATCGGCGGAGCCGTCTAGGCTTTAATCAAACAGATAAACAGAATTGCGAGACCCACTTTTTTGTGTAATGTCAAGTGTAATGTCAAGTATTCAAAATCGATCTTTTTAAAGGATTCATAAATTTAGATATAGATTTATCTAATATATAGATTTACCTAAGCCTCAGCAGCTACTTACCAGAGCCTAGTGACTTATAACTCTCAATAATTCTTCGCGTTGTTAGCAAGGATGGAGGAAACCTACAAATTTCGTGCTGAGTCTGTACAAATACGATCAGAAACACTTTTCATGAAAAGAGATACTCTTGGCGCATTTAACACATCATTTCAAGAGTCAACAGGTAAAAAAAAAATGTTGTAAGTAGCGACTGGAAATATTAACCGGATTTCCGACAAGGTGAACTACTACATAATATACATGTATATTATTAACTAATCCATAGTTTCAAATAAGGACAATATTATCTAAAAAGTGAAAAAAACAACATAGCATATCTGCGGTTAAATTGTAACCCTTTTTTAACCCCTTTGGATAGCAGAACAAATAGCACCATCATTCAACTAATTAATGAAAACAATTAAAAGAGTTATAGCTCTTAATTAAAGTCCTGCCACCATTACCCATACGTTATCCTCATTTTATCCCACATCACTTTAAACTTCAATTAACTTTAATTAATATCTTCACATCACTTCTAAGAATGCTCCTTTTTACAAAGGACAAGCTATTGCATGTGCAAAATGTGATAATATCGTAAAAATCTCGGTCTTTAACTATAAAGCGAACGACTCATATAAACGAAGTACACGAAAGTAGATACGTGAAATGAAGTTAAATGTGACAATCAGACCACACCACAAACCATCATGGACCACACATTTACCATATCAGAGAGGTTTCCTTGTCGATACCAGACACTGAAACTATATTTTTAACAGCCAATGTCCTTGCTTTTTGCAGAGGAGAGCTTTAATATTGATTTAAATGAATTTCAAGTTTAAAACGTATAGAGAGACCACTTTTCAGGAATGTAGTTCAGACAGTGGATAATTCATTTTAGCCAATAAGTTGTATGACAATGAAAACGTTCAAATTTGATAAAGTGCTGCAACTGCAGTTGAATTTCGCTCGAATATGTTTTTTAATTGTTTGCAATTATTTTCAGTCGAATGATAAATCTACGACTTGGAAGGCCAACAAAATAAAAGTTGATTAATAATGAAAGTTGTGCAATTTATTTATTTCACATTATTTATATTTTGTATGGAAACTATTTTTCGTAGTTTTTGGAGTTTGGTGAAAGTTTTAGCACAAAAGATTATTATCGTTTTGTCATCCATTATTCCAAAACTATTTTGACTGCTCTAGATAAAGGAACGTATGCAATAGTGTTGCTTCTGAGCCTTGTGAAAAAAGACGAAAACTATTTCTGGTAAAAGAAAGTTCTTAAAACCATCAAACATATCTACAAGAATGTGAATAAAATTCCCCCAAATAATTCTCTGAGATCCAACATATTTGTTGAAAAAAACCACAAGCCCATAGCAAAAGCCAATTACTCTTAGGCAACAATTTAGGAAAGTTCTGCCTTTATACACTTTGTTATCTCTTTTTGATTCAATGTCCGATAAACATGCAAATAAAAACAGTCTTCGATGGGAAAGAGCAGGGACGCAACCAAGGATTTTTTTTAATTTTATTTTGAGGGGGGTTCGAATCATTCAAAAGCGGTATTCTGCTTTAATCATTTCTCGCGATTACAACGGATATAAGACAGAAATAATTTTCTGTTCATTGATATAAGACAGTTCTTTCAAAATATTTCATCTTTTTATGAATTGCATGATATGTCATTCAGAAAGTATAAACATGAATGAAGAATAAAGTATGTTGCTAATGCTTTTTTCTTCAAATTAAGATACGCTGGCAACGCTTCACCAATGCCTTTATCAAGGAAACTTCCTTTCAATAGCATATTCCCACCAAATAACAAGAATTTGATTAAAATTGAAGTAGACGAATACTAAGAACAAAAGCCCGATAAAATGAACAATGAACAGAACAATACAACAATACCAAAATAGAAGGAATATGACGCTACAGACATGTATTGTAACGTGATAATTGAAGCACAACATAGAAAAAAAGCGAACTACTGGGAAGACTTAAACACTTGTACCGAACGGTTCACTGACACACATGAGCTATAGGTAAGGATATTGACGGTCAATTAAATTATTTATGTTTGACCAAGTTCAAATATTTTTTTTTGTTGAAGAATCTATGGTTCCTCTTCGGCTACTTTGGTCACTTGATGTGCAATGAAACTAGTTTAATTTCATTTACTTATCCCGACGACGTTTCGACAGGGGTTGCTGTCTTCTTCAGGGGATCCTTTATTGAAACAATAAATCAAGAATTAAAGAATTTGTTTCAAAAAGAAAACAAAGTGATTGAAACTTTAAATAACTTACATAAGAATAAAATAAAATAAATTATTTGTCTAGTTTAACATTAAAAAAAAACTTTAAGAAACTTTAAGAACTTTTTTGAAACAATAAAGTTAATTGATTTTAAAATTTAAAAAAATTTGCACTTCTAATGCGAAGATCAGTCTTGTTTTATTTTTAACTTAAAATTTAAAATTTCTTGGCCGTTACAAGAGAGCAGTAGACTGCGGAGATGTTTTGAGTGTCTTGTTTTCTATTCATATTATTGTTGTTTTTGAGGATGTTTAGAGTTTCCAGAGTGTACAACAAAACAGATTCCGTACAGATTCTTCAACAAAACAAGATATTTCAGTCCTCAATCTGAAAATCATGAATCAATTGCCCAAGGAGAACTATTGGTTGTCCAGTAATTTGTTTTCGGATAACAGAATTTTCCTGATATTTCTAGAGGCTACTGAGCCTGCTTTCCACCAGTAAGTGAGAAAGGTGAAGGTTAGCATTTGATCAAATCAAGTCTTTACGACTTCTACTTCTGAAACGACATAACGTAATATCTATCGGGAGCATAGCAATTTCAGCTATAATTTGGTAAACGCCATCTTCACCGAGCGAAACGGGTCATGTTCGTTGTTAGTTCATCTTATAAAGTGGACCACTGGTTCAAGATAGAATGGCGATTTCGCTAACCAACCACGTCTACCGTAGAATTGTGGACAGGCGGCTCCATTAGAGTCAACTTGTTTGTTGTCAAATTCAAGAAGCCATAATTTGAATCTTTTTGAAAATTTAAAAGGAGATCTCAATCGTCGAATACCTTCAGGATAGCAATTAAATAACTTGCAAGAAACAACAGAGAAGTTTCCGTAGGGAAATGTCCGAAAAGAAGGAATTTCAACTAAGAACCTGGTATTGCTACGCAAATTTACCTATAGTATTTAATTTTGGCCTTTGCAAATAACCACTTGTATACATATTTTTTTTGAAATATAAAATAGTAAGTAGTAAAATATATCAACTGGAAAAATATAAAAAACTTCTAAATAACGGCTATTCGGTTTACAAAACAAGCTTATGGCCGTCTACCAGACTGACATTTTCGAATACAAATACATTCTATGTATATAGCAAAATTAGAAAAATACTCGTATTTGAATACAAAATTAAATTAATAGGAATTTTTGTTCTAACTTAAAAAAACTTCTTCGATAATATGTTTTCTATATTTTAGTGCAGTAACAGAGTCAAAGGCCAAGTTCTAGCACTACACCCTTTTTACAAGAACAAACTCAGGCGGTTTTTGACTTTTCCCTATTTTCAGTACCAATGCAGTCAGAAACTTAAAATTACGAATATTTGCTAAGCTAAACAGGCGCAGGCGCCTTACCAAATTTAAATTTTCTAGCATAAGCGGTCCCTGAGGTATAAGGCATCAAAAATCACTAAAACCGTAACTGACTGACTCACTGACTGACTGACAGATCATAAAAATTATGGAGCACTTCCCGACATCGTAGAATCCTGTAATTTTGCACAACGGTAGGTCTTGTCATGAAAACAGAGGCAAAAATTTGAAGTTTTCCATTCAGGGGGCGTGGTATCCGCCCACTTTATTTGAATTGGTGTTGGTTGAATGGAGCAGTTCCAACTGCTGTAAAACGATGAAATTTGGTAAAACGGTAGGGCTTAAATTGCATACAAAGAAAAAAATATAAAATTTGAGGTTTTCCATTCAGGGGCGTGGTATTCGTGGTATTATATATGGCACACTTCCGATTGCAGTAGAACAATGAAATTCGGTAGAACGGTAGGGCTCAAATTGCATATAAAGGACCAACAAAAAAAAAATTGAGGTTTCCATTCAGAGGGCGTTGTATCTGCCCACTTTCTGAGAAAAAGTTTAATGTATATGGAGCACTTCCGATTGCTGTAGAATGATGAAATTTGGTAGAGCGGCAAAGCTTAATGTACATTCAGAGCAAAAATAGAAAATCTAAGATTTTTCATTCGAAGTGTCTTTTTATTGTTATTTTGAAACTATACATTCATCTTGAAAATTCATGATTTTTCACTCTATGCACTCTATTTGGCACTCTATGCTATGTTAACATGAATGAAAAAAGAAAACATTTGCATACCTTAAAAAATTATGAGGTTACATAAAAAAACCCTTAACTGTGAAATGTACTATAATCAAACCACTAATTAGGCTATTAATTGGTGGGCTACCTTCATTTAGAAAAAGCAGTTAAAATTGCAACAAAAACATCATCGCATCCTCAACAATTATTGCTTTTTTATGACTTTGAGCGGATGTACAAAAATGTAGGTACTAGTATTTATAATTAAGCTAGGTATGTTAGTGTAAGGTATCTTTCCAGGACAAGAAGAAACAATTGAAGCGCAAATCAAAACAAGCAATAACAAAAAGAAAATATACCAAAAGAAATGGGAAACTATAAACTAAGTTGATTTTAGTAGGAAGAATCCACCCTTCTATATTTCCGTATCTTTCGAGATTTTGACATGGAAAAATATTAAAATCCTTGCAAAAATTAGTGAGATCAGACCAAAGACATAAATGTTAAAAAAGAACCAAGTTCTTCTATACAAAAAACTTTGTGTAACAAGTCAGCCATGAAAAGTACTGAGATCTAAAAGTACGTCAAGTTCTTACTTCATGAAGGTTTAATACCGAATATTTAAAGTAGAATAATATTGAAACATCTACAATGTAATAGAGAAATTTTATTATTTAATGATTGCTGACTAAAATTTGATGGGCTTACTTGGCAAGTTTTTTTGCATGCCCAATTCGAAAGGTTTTAAAAACTTGACCAGTAAACCCATCAAATTTTGTAGTTTCAATATTCGAAAAAAAGTCATTTCATTATATTATGTAGGGTGATCCAACTCCAATTTCAAATCAAAAAATTTTGATAATGTAATTACACATTAGTATCTGTTTATATCTTGTATAGATAGACTTTTTCCTTAATTTGGTGTATTATCCTGACCTTAACTTACACTTATTTATTTGGAAGAGCTAAGATATCTAAATATATTTATTTATTTCCCGAAGCAAAGGCAAATAACACCCATGGGACAAGCATTAAAACCAACAATAATTCTAGTTAGATTTCGGAAAATTGAAAATAAGAATCGTTCTTCAAATTAAAATGCTTTGAGTCTAATTTATGAAAACAAAAGTTCTAACTCACTTGAAAGAAAAAAGCGTTCAAAATCAAAATTCTGATAGGACAGAATTATGAATGAGATAGCTATAAAAAGTATGAAATGGCGGACATTATCATTTCGTTTGGATTTTGAGATAGAAACAATAGGAGAAACAAAAAAAAATGTTATCAGTATTTTTGCTCTTTCCAATACTTTTAATCTGCGGATATCGATGAAAACATAAGATGAAAAGTACTTTTTTATGACAACGGATATTTTTGGAGCATTTACCAAGGGCCCAGTTCCCAGCAAAGGTTTATACTTCTTAACTGCTACGGCGCGGCGCACAGTGGAACGAAAACATGAAAATGTGGTCATCGGGCTGTAACTTTTGAAGTAATGGATGGATTTTGAAACGGTTTTCACTATTTTGTACTTGAAACATTATAGTTTCATACTATATTTCAAAAACTCTGAAAAAATGAGCTATTTTCCTAAAAAAAATTAACATAACCCCTGAAACTTTTTAAACCTTAGCTTTAGGCAGATAAAATTAATTTTATGGAGGAAGAACAATTAATAATGTACTGCTCTTAATTCATATTACAAGTTTGATGTGCATTTTTGCACTTTTTTCTTAAATATGTATTTCGAGACATCGTTCACATTTTAATTTGAATGTTATTTATGTTGAATATTGTTCTAGTTGATATATGTTTAAACAAAATTTCTTTTGCCTTTTCACGGTATTTTATTAAAAAATTTATTACCTTTGAAGCATTAAGCTTAACTTCACCTTTCAGCTTCATTTTTTCGGCTAAAAGAAGCGTAGTGCTGCATGTACTTTGACGTAAATCTTGGGTTTTACGCCTGTTTTTTTCGCTCAATGAAGTTATCAAACTGTTCATTAATATTGTTAGCGGTTGATGGGGGTGGTTTTATAAAGGTTAATTTGTAAAATTCTGCTTCAAGCCACGTTTTAAACCGTTTTTTTTGCATTTTATTGTTACTGCATTCTACAAATCCATTTTCCAGCTTCAAACAAAACTTGCGAAAAAATATAAACAAGTCCAAGTTGTTTCCCGAGATTTTACTTTCGCTGTTTGGATAACAATATTTATAGTCAGTTAAGTCACGCCCGTTAGCCTTTAAAACGTTGACAAAATCTTCGTAAGTGAACACAACCATTTTAACTTACTAGAAGGCTTCAAAATTATTTGTGTATACTAGGCGATCGCTTTGTTAAAAAAAACTAAACAAAAATGGCATTCATTATTATAAAATCACGTGATTACATTTTTTTAAATTAAGAGAGAAAAAATAACCGTTAGCATGAGAGCCATACTTTGTTTTGCCATTAAGTCTATAACAAATAATGATAACCTAAATAAAAAGTCTCTTTAACCAAAGCAAATAAGATTTAATTGATAAAGGGAGAATCCCCCACGCCCTCCTTCTTTTTTTTCATGTCAATGTATGCACTGTTTCATAGTTTAAGATTTCTTAATGTTAGTTATTATTATTTACAATGCAAAGATGCCCCTACCCCCTTCTCCAGTTAACAAACTTATTTTATTTAAGAGTTCTCAGCTATAAAGGAGATTTTTAAAAACCCTCCAGGAAGCGGGGTCGGATGCGGTCGGATCCAATTTTTTGAAAATATGACTCCAAATAAGTGCACAATTCATTTAAGACTACCCAAAAACCGAGCATTTTTGAGCATTTTTTTAAAATCATCTTCAAACCCGAAATTAGATTTTTTTTAAAAATACTCACAAAAACAGTTTTTTTTAAGGCTAAAACAATCTTGTTTCAAGGATTTTTTTAATTGTTAAGCTTAAGTGAATCAATTGCATGCCTACAAAATTTATTTCGAAAAGAAAACATTAAAAGGGTCTGAGAAAAACAAATTACAAAAAAGCGTTAAAATTCCAATTTTTTTTGGTTTTAAAAATACTGCATCTTTGAGTCCCTATTATTTGAAAATTAAAGAGTGTACATAAAAAACCGGTTTTATATGTAAAAGAGGCGACAATTTTCTATGCATATCAAACAAAAAATATTTCGAATAATGAAAACAAAAAATCACCCAATGTCCGGAATTTTGTACTAGACGTTCCACTGTGCGGCGTCTCGATAAGATATGATCAGATTAGATGGTAAAGGATTTATAAAGTTGGAAAATACAGTCTAGACATTTATTAGCGGATTGGTTCTCTGAGAGGATTTGAGCAAGGACAATACTTCTTTTTTCGCCAAGAGTTATGGTTAATCTGTCTTAATTCACACCTCCATTAACACCTTCATCGATTCTTCATCGATCAATTTAATTATGAATTAATTTTTCAGCATAAAGCATGAATACAAGGTAAATATAAAAAGGAATGAAAGTTTGAAGCATTTTCTTAAAATCGGTATTTGATCACAGTAGTTTGGGTCCATTTATTAGGAAGAAGAAGGATAGTTTTGGATTTTTGAGCAAGAAGAATGACACAGTGGCATTTTTGACTTTTCCTGGTGTTTTAAGTTTCCAAATTTACTTTTTATCTAAAATACAAAATATTTTGTTAGTTCAAGAATGTGAGTTTTGGACCTTTAACAGAATGAGGATTTAAATTGTAAAATTTGTATTTCGTGGAGTAGAGAAACAGATATCTTTTATATGTGACAGTTGACATCAGGTTTGTAACTATCGTTACATTTTGTTAGTTTTGCTAAGAGTTCTTTCCAAATGATATGATATTTTCTTAAAACGTCATCCGCTTCAAGGTGTGTCAAAAGTTCATTGAGTAACAATGAAATTAAAAGCGCCCTCTATATCTAAAGTAACAGTTTCATACCTTTTGCGATGGGGGAAATATTTGATGTAATCAGGTATGTGAAGAGCGATGGCCAGGGTTCGGACTTTGGTTTTAAATTTTCGAAGTAAATACGGAAAAAAACTGAAGTAGATCCAAAATTTTCGAAGTAGTTTTAGGAAATTAAATTATATAAACATAACATATAAAAGTAAATTCAGACTGCAGACTTGTAAGAAAATAGTAATTAAATATAAGTATTTTAAAGTAAATTTTCCATCAACGAACTCGTATTTTTGTATAAATTTTATTAATTCAATAGGTGGTTCATAAATATATTTACGTTTTTCTGTAAGTGATCTCGAAAACATTAAATTTTCCACGGTGCTTACCAAAAAACCATTTTTAAAGTTGTTTTTTTTTTATGTAATACAGAGTGATCAGCGGTGTCTTTAAATATTTTGGTTAAGCATTTCAAAGAGAAGTAGATCATAAAAAAGAGAAGTAGGGAAGTAGATTAAACTTTTTTCTCAAAATCGAAGTAGATCTACTTCGATCGAAGTAAAGTCCGTACCCTGGCGATGGCCATTGATATCTCTTTGCAACAAGCATACTAGTAATTGGATATCGTTCAAAAAGTTCTTAGACGAAATAATTAAAGACTTATAGATCTGAGTCCGATTTGGTTTTACGGCTACAATAAGCTAACGGATATTTTTACAGCAAAAAATAAAATGCACGACTGGGTCGCAAGAACTTGCTCCTATGTAATAGAATAGGAATTTTAAGAACGAATGTTAGTAGAGAAAACTGTTTATATGGATAAGATAATTTTTTAAATTCTTTAAGTAGTAAGAGATAAAAACAGAATGCTATGCAAATTATGCTACAACAAAAATTATAATAATTATATTATATTTACATACAAAGTTTTCAAACATTTTTAAGAAAACAATTTGGTACACCAACTCTAAGTTTTTATTACTGTACGAATGACAATTAAATTTCCAAAATAAATATTCAGCAGTTTTTGAGATATCAAATTTTCAAAAAAAAAAAGACTTCAAAAAATTCAAAATATTTTTTTTAAAGTTATGAAATGCAATGTTTTTTAAACTTTTTCGAAGCATATCTATACAAAATTTCATTAAAATCCGTTTAGTCGATAGAGAGAAATTCAAGATTAGACAAAATGGTTCTATGGTAGGTACAAGCAGTAATATCTTAATTTCAAAATCTGTTTTATTTAATTTAAGCTCATAAAAATAAATTTAAAGAAAAAATTGTTATCAAAATTCTAGGCGCCGTTTTCGAGAAAATTACGATTTTTGGAAACCATTTTTTAACATTTGTAAGGTGGGTACCTTGATTTTTAAGTAAAATAAATTTTTTTTTCACATCTTGTAGACCATATTGAGAAACTTTTATTTTTCAAGTTAAAAAAAATCGAGCATGGGGTTTTCGAAATATTGAGTTTTGAAGAAAAAAATTTAAACTTTTCTTAAAAATCGAAATAAAATTTTTTTCAAAATTTGATTACAAAAATCTGTTCAAATTGCGGGGGAGCCTTAGCATAAAAAAAATGTACAAAATCGGTGGTACCAGTTTTAAGAAAATAAAAAAAAAAAACAAAACTGGTTTCATGCGGGGTACCTCAATAACCATTTTGGGTAACATTTTTTTCAACCATGATCTAGCTTTAACTAAATGTTTTTTTTTGTATTTTAATTTTTATTTTATATTTATTTTAAATCTGTTGAACAGTTTTTGAGGAAAAAAAATTGTTTATAAAATCTCGAAAATAATTCGTATGGCAGCTATCGTAATTTTTGATCTTAAAAAAAAAATAAAATAATGTATGGGGGGGGGGGGGGGGGGTCGGTGGAATTAAAATTGATATCTACCAAGTTTAACAAAAATCGGCCCAGTCGTTTAGACTGTAGTCGAAAAGACAGATACAGAATTGCAAGACCCACTTTTTTAGTCTTCGCTATCATCGTAATGTCAGATTTGATCAAAATGTCGAGTTCGATTTTTTTACCGAATGCATAACTTGCCTTATAGTATCTATAAGTCGCAAGTAAAAATTAAGTAAAACTTTATACATTAGAGAATTTCTTACTGAACAGCCCTAAGGACTTCTTTTTACAAAGGCGACCAGTGTCGCTTTAAAAATGTTGAACTTCTTTTTCGTCAAATAATATGAACTTAAATCACTTAAATTTATTTCCTTTTCATTAAAGTTTAAATGATAAATCTAACACAATTATTTCTGATGGAAATAAAAAAAAACTTCATCGACTTAAATGAACTGATTTCTTAAACTTTAAACTCGTTTTCTTGAAAACTATTTTTTTTTAATTAATTCCTTAATGCCACTGACACCAAAGACTTTTTCATGTTAATTTAAATTAAATTTAAGGGTGTAATATTTCATGAGAACCAGGACTTACAACTAATAACAATTCCAGTGTGCGTGTTGCCAGTAATAAAGAGGACCTGCACTTTTCTGCCAAGTCCGAACGGCTTACTCATGGAGAATTTGTCACTTCCTCGTGAGAGCAATCATTTTTTGCAGGAGCCAATAATAATCATTACTGAAGAACATTAAAAACCGAGTTTGAAGATATATTCCAGGGTAACGATATTTAGGCTAATAAGCTAAATAAGGCCTAAACTAATTTTACCGTGGGTCTTATGCGATTTTCAATCCAATCTTATATTTTCACAAGTAACGACTTTAAAATATGATAAAATGTTGCAGAGAAACCGGCTTAAATTTACCAAAAAGTAATTCGTTTTAACACAGTTCAGAACACATTTTCTTTACCTCATTATACCTTAGAAAAAACTAAGTTCTACTACCGTAGACCTAACTATGATTATGAACATAAGTTACTTGCTCCCCTAAGACAGTAACATTAATTTTACATAAGTATTTATTTCACTAAGAATAAAACGAATAAAAAATAAATTTCCAAGAAAAAATATAGAGCCGTTTTTGAGATATTAAATTTTTCAAAAAAAAAAATAAATTTTTCTTTTAAATTCAAAAAATATTTTTTTTAAGTTTTGAAATGCTTTTTAAACTTTTTAGAAGCTTCTCTATAAGAAATTTATGCCGATAGTAAGAAATTCAAAATTCGAAAAAATGGTTCTACGGTAGGTACAGTCAGTAATATATTAATTTAAATTTTTTTTATTTAATTATAGATCGTAAAAATTAAACGAAAGAAAAAAATTTTATCAAAATTCTCGGAACCGTTTTCGAGAACGATTTTCGAAAACCATTTTTTAGGCAAAACAATTTTTTTTCTCAAATCTTGTAGATTATATTAAGAAACTTTTATTTATCAAGTTTCAAAAAAATCATCGAGCACGGGGTTTGCGAAATATTGAGTTTCCAAAAAAAAAATTGAATTTTTTTTTTAAAATCCAAAAAATAAAAAATTGAAAATTTAGATATGTAATCATATTCAAACTTTAGAGGAGCTTTAACATAAAAAAACTAATTTAAACCGTTTGTACTGTTTTCGAGAAAATCAAAAACGAAAAAGATGGTTCCAGGGAGGCTATCAAAAATAAACATTTTTTGGGAAAATTTTTTCAACCATTACTTAGCTTTAACTAAGTGAAATTTTATGATTTTTTTTTTAAATTCTGTGGGACAGTTCTTGACAAAAAAAAATATTTATAAGATTTCGAAAAAAATTCGTATGGCAGTGGCAGGTAGCGTTATTTTTGGTCTTAAAAAAACAAAAAAAAATGTTTGGGGGGGGGGGGGAAATTACAAATGATATCTATCAAGTTTAAAGAAAATCGGCCGAGCGGCTTAGGCTGTAGTCGAAAAGACAGACAGACGGACAGAATTGCGAGACCTACTTTTTGGGTCTTCGCTATCATCGTAATGTCAACTTTGATCAAAATCTCGAGTTCGATTTTTTTGCGAATGCATAACTTACCTTATAGTATCTATTATAAGTCACAAGAAAAACTGGTTCTTAGTGGTCAGGCTCGAGGGTGAACGGATGACCATCCCTAACAATGGAATATCGTAGTATCAAACTTCTATTTCAATAGACTTTTGATACTTCTCTGGTGTGTTAGCTCACCAAATTTGTCATATTTAAATCGAAATCTTAGCTGACTTTAAACCATGCTTCAAGAATGAACTCAAATTTATAAAAATTATATTCAGAATTCGTTAGTTTATATGCAAAAAGTGATTCCCTCAGGTCTCTAAGTGTTTGTTAGTACAAACGTTTCTCGCGTTGCGCCATTTAACGGTTTACGGTGGTCATTCACAGACAACTCTTGAACGTTTCAGACGAAAAATGCGGTAATAAATCAGCCAACATTCATCCGTAAAAGGAAAGCAAGATTGGAGAGAAAGAGTAGCGCCGCAGTCCGTGAAAGTGTACACAAAAACCCGAGGCAGTCGAATCCCTACCATTCACAAGAACTTGGCCTTTCACAGACTTAAACTTGACGAATTTTGCGTCGGCACTTGGGCTTACGCCATCGACAAGATCCATCTAGCACAGGAGCTCAAAATTTATGACCAAAGACAACGCTGTTTTTGTTTGCTGACTGTACTGGGCTTCGAAGCATTTGGAAGAGGATCCCAATTTTGGCCGAAAAATCGTCTTTAGTGACGGGGCGCATTTTAAGACGAATGATTGTGCTAACAAGCAAAATTGCCGTATATGGGATGACACCAACCAATACAAGGTTCGCCAGATGACAATGCATCCTCAAAAAGTTTCCATTTGGGTTGGATTTTGGACCGTTGCGGTGGCGTCATTGGTCCGTACTTTTTCGAAAACGTGGAGTGGGTCGGATACCATCAATGGTGAGCGCTACAGAACTATGATAACGTATTTCTCATGACCCAAATTAAACAATATGGACCTAGAAATGCGGTTCCAGCAGCATAGAGCTACACAGCGGACGCCACGATTAACATTCTGTATGACCGATTTGAAGGCAGGTGGTGACCTGAACTGATTCACAGGTCTTTGCGAATAAACCACAATCGGGTGGTGTCCTAAGTGTGAACAATACACATGCTACGAGTATATTTTAAATTCTGCTGAATCTTTGTGGAAGAGTCATTGAAAATTGGACCACTCGGATCCGTGCAACTGTAAGAATCCAAGGCGGGCATCTATCGATGTTATATTTCATACACAATGGTATATCTTAGCATTTCAAATAAACCTCACATACAGCTTGTTTTATTTCATTTCAACACCTATTCACATACAGATGATACAAATTGGGTTAAATTTATAAATTATTTCGGTTACCGAAACTAAATAAATCCATTTGGCATCATTTCGATTTCAAAAACGAAGTAAAACCAATTTCCGAATTTAACTGTATTTCATTTCATGTTATTTCACATCACCGTTTAGCTTTGAGCCTAACTTCAGACATACTGTCAAATTTACTGCCGGTCTAAGAAGAAAGGGCGTACGAGTATATACAATATGCATACATACATTTTTGCAGCTTTGAGATACATAGGTGCAGTTTTCTGATTTTGGTTTTTACAACTAAAATGTTTTTGAAAATTTTCAAATATGATTTGTTATTTAATATACATAATTTAATTTTATATTCGGGATTTTAAGTCATTTTAATAATTTTGAAAAAAAATCATAGTATGTATTAAAGATGCGCCTTTTTTGCGTATTGAAGACACTAAAAAAATTGCTTGAAAATTAATTAAATAAGTCGAAAAACGTTTTTTTAAACTTAAAGAAAAACACAATAGATGCAAAAAAGCTGCTAAGCATAAGCAAAACAAAACATTTAAGATATTTAGCAAAAAAGGTGAATGAACCAATGAAATCGTAAGACTCTAAATAGGCAGGAACTTTTATATGGGTCCATTTTACTTTACAGTAGAAAATTGATATTTGTCCAATTTCTTTGTAATTTTGAGCCATTTCCATTTGGAAATATGATTTTTTTGTTTCCACACAAAAACAAGACACTGTTTTACGATTCCTGGCTATTTCCTGCGCTTACGCCATTTTTTTTCCTTATGACGGCAATAAAGAGGTTCTTTTTCTCGCCGCACTACTCGAATGTGGAATGAATTGCCTCTTTCGATTTTTTCCTCCGATTCTGATGCATATATAAGTTTTCAAGATAAATATGTATCAACAGGTCTTTTTTTTTTAAATTTTCAATTTACCTAAAGGCTCCCTCGCACTGTTATACAATAAAATTTTAAGAGTTCTTCTAACCCCTCGAGTGCGTGTATTTTTAAAAAGCTATTTAATAATTCTACGCGAATTATATTTCTAATTTATTCAGCTTTAGAATTCAATTTATAAAAATGAAAACCTCATTATATTCAGATTATTTGCATAACATTACTTCTGCACCTGTATTTTTACCCTCAAATCCATTTCTATTACCCCAAGTTCTCTTTACAATAATAGGAGCTTCATTAACCGCTTGCCGCTAAAATACCTACATATTATATTCAGCAAAGCCTCCTTTAAAAGAGTCTTTATTCTGTTAAATACCTTGTGAAATTCTTGAACCTACCAACAAAACATTTTTTAAGAACTTCTTCCAAGATTTCCAAGAATTTAGATTAAAATTCATAGCTTCGTTTATATGTACGTAGTTCTTTGAGACATCTTATATCTTTCTTCTTTTAATATTTTTTCAATTCTACCTGCTTCAAATCAGCCCCTTAAATAATACCTATAAGACGAGGAAAACATCTGAATACATCAAACAAAGTTCAAAGTCATCTCTTGCTAATTGAAATTATAATACACCTAGAATGTCAAAAGTTAACCAAACAAAAATATCAAAAAAGTTTTAAAAAGGTTTTGACCATATTAAAAGTTTTCCTGAGAACTTTTCTTCTTTTTTTTTCATCAAAAGACAAGACCCTTTCAAGTCAAGGACCAAGAATAAAAATGAAGTAAGAAATAATTATACCTGAATTTATATTTCTTCTTTAATCCTTAAACCAACCTAAGAGCTGGCAGTTGGCAGTATAGCCCGCATAAATTTTCCATAAGTACTCCAAGTAGCTGGCGACAGACATTAAAGTCCAGCAACAAAATTTCCATTTCATTTTCTCGTTTCGTATTTATCATTATTATACAAATGAACGAAGACGAAGAATACTAAACTAGAAGAATAATACAGAAGAATGAGAGGTTGAATTCAGTGCTACAATACGGTACACAGCTCATTATGATCAAATGAAAGATGACTGAAGGCATACAAGGTGGCGCACTTAAGGGGTGGCATTGTGTCAGTAGCAGTGGCAAACCGAGTGATCACAATGAATGCTGGGGCCATAATCAGCATCATCATTAGCTAATCTAATCATGGAGACCAATTTGCCAGCAAAGTATAAAAAAACTAAAAAAAAAACAAGTTTTTCGCACCATTTGTTCTGGGGAAGGTGTTGACTCTGATGAAATGGGGGCAGCAAAAATGTCGTCTTAGTAATCCTCGCAGGTCATTATGCGGTTATTTTATTCTTATCCATAGAGTTTGGAACAAAACCTCAAAACACTGATACACACACTTAATTTCAAAGATAATTTATTTCTATTTTTAAACGAGGGCCTTGCACTTCAAAACTGTGTTGACACTTTAATTATCGGCCATGTTATTCTCCTGTGAGAATTTATTTTGGAATTCTTTTAACTATCTCTAATTTGTATGCACATACATTTGTATCACAAAATAATCGAAATTTTAAAATGTAAACGCAATTTCACCGCTAAACCATCCGATTATTTAAGATGACCGTTATAAACTGATTTTGAATGAAAACAATTCTCACGATGGCGCCCAACGTTTGGCGTTAAATTTTTGTGTGTGAATGAAAATATTTCGCAATTTGAGGTTTGACCGAAGTTTGAGTTAATTTTTGTTCTATGGAATGAAATGAGAAAGGAATTGCGAGAATAAATGACTAAAAAAGACTCAATTTGTCTGCAAAGTGACGAAAGCGCATGCCTTGGTTATGGCTTAGCTTAAGGTAACCTGTTGAATTATTTAGTATTATTGTTTTGCGAATCCATAATGCATGAGTTCTTTTGCATTTTGACAAGGAATCAGATGCAAATTGTTGTGATTTTTATAAAATGTCTCAAATGCATGTGAATTTTTGATTTAGGGTTGTTGTTTGGAATTGAGTTGAAGCACTTGTTCAAATAAAATAGAAATTCGAAAGGGGACAGTTAGTAAAACAAAATTAATTACCTATTATGTAAAATTTTCTATGAAATAATGATTAAAGACTGAGTGCAAATTTGAGACGAAATAATCTGAGAAGTAGTGGGGTTAGTATATTTATAAATAAAAACTAAAACAAAGCATTCCTCTTAGCACTTTATAATAGTTCAGTGAAGAATAAATAAATTAGGTGCCAACGGCTCGTAGAGAACCTGAACCTAGTGACATAACTTTCAACCGTTCCTGTGTGCGTCTTAGCAATAATGAGGAATGTTCTGCTAAATTCGAACAGCTAAGGTGACAAGCAGCATTTTTCATGAAAACTGATATTCTTGGCCAATGCGCTTAGAACATCTTTTTTCTCGAAAACGACACCTAGAATTTTGATAAGAAAAATTCCATTTCTCTTAATATCTTACGATCTGAAATTAGTGAAATTTTTTCTAGAGGAGCTTCTTGTAAGTTTAAAAAATATAACATTTCAAAACTTAAGACAACAATATTATACTTGCGACTTATATGTAGTTACTAATAGGCAAGTTATGCCTTCGGAAAAAAAAAATCGAACTCGAGATTTTGTTCAAAGTCAACATTACGATGATAGCGAAGACCAATAACGTTAGTCTCTCAATTCTGTCTGTCTGTCTGTCTTTTCGACTACAGCGATTTTCGATTTTCTTCATACTTGGTAGATATGGGTTTTAATTTTTTTCCCCCGAATGTTTCTTTATTTTTTTTAAGACCAAAAATAACGGTACCTGCCATAAGATTTTTTTTTCGAAATTTTATAAATATTTTTTTTTTATCAGAAACTGTCCCACAGATTTAAAAAAAAATCAAAAACTTTCATTTAGTTAAAGCTAGGTAATGGTTGAAAAAAAATTTACAAAAATTTTTTGTTTTTGATTTTCTCAAAAACGGTACGACCGATTTTGATCATTTTATTTTACGTTAAGGCAGTTTCAATATTATTGTGCATTCAAATTTTCAAACATTTTTTTTTGAGTTTTTAAAAAAAATTTCAAAATTTTATTTTGAAAACTCAATATTTCGCAAGCCCAGTGCTCGATTTGTTAAGACTTGATAAATAAAAGTTTCTTAATAATGTAAATGTGAAAAATGGTTTTCGAAAATCGTATTTTGCTAGAAAACGGTTCCGCGAATTTTGCAAAATTTTTTTTCCATTCGATTAATTCTTACGATCTATTATTTAATAAAAAATGTTTTGAAAACAAGATATTACTGACGGTACCTACCATAGAACGATTTCTTCGAATTTTGAATTTCTCATTATCGGTGTAACGGATTTTAATGAAATATTTTTGTAAAGAAGCTCCTAAAAAATTTAAAAAAAACATTGCATTTCAAAACTTGAAGAAAAATATTTTTTTCATTTTTTGGGAAAAAAGTCATTTATTTTTGGAGAATTTGATATCTCAAAAACTTAAACTTAATTCTCATTCGTACAGTAATAAGAACTTAAAGTTAGCGTACCAAAATTTTTTCTTAAAAATGTTTTAATAGTTTTGTACATACATAAAAGCTGCTACTAAGGAGTTGTTTTAGTCATCTAAAAAATGAATTTTAGGTTATAAACATTTTTCTCTGGTAACATTAATTTTTAAAATTTTTACTCTTTTACATAAGAACAAGTTCGTGCTATCCATTTATATATTCGTGCATTTTATTTATATATTACTAAGAAACAAGCTATTAAATAGAATAGACAATTGATATAAATTTAAATTTATAGCTCCTCTTACAATCTTCAAACTGAATTGTTTTGTCACTGATTTGTGAATATTTTTCAATTCCATGCAATTTTTGGAATTGGGCGTGCTATAAATATGTAAATAAAATCGTCAACGTCGACTGCGTCACAAGGAAGCCAACTTAAATTTCCTTTGTGACGTTGATTGTATGAAAATTGTAACCAAATTCCATAAAGATTTCATTGTCTACAGCACTGATTTTTTGCAAGGCTGAAAAAAATAAGAATAAAAAAACATTCTTGCCATGAAATGAAATTATTTTATGTTCAACAAAAAGTAATCAAAACAAATTCCAAATTAAAAAAAAAAAAACAAAATCACGTACAAAAAGCAATTCTGCGTAATACATAACTGCAACAAAGGCAATCAGAAATAAACACATAAAATTCAATTTCAACACACTGATAGGTAATTTTGTAATAAAAGGAAATTGTTTGATTGATGAAAGCTCAAAAATATTTTGACGTTTCCATAGAAACTATCGATAACAGAGTGATAGTTCGCACCGATAACACAATAATTTTTCTCCTGAATTAGAGTTAGCCCAGAAAATTTGTTAAACCAAGCATTATATTTTGCTGAATTTAATATATTTATTGTTTATTCGTGACCTCATATTTTTGTGTCCCATTAAATTCGGGCTTTGGGGAAAAATCACACCACATGTCACTTCCATAACGAAATTATTTTAAGCGTGTTCCATGTACTCCTACATACTTATAATCTGCATTATCAAGCATATTCAAGATGTTTCAATCAATTCGAAGAATACAACTTTTCTATATAGTTTTATATACAGTGTCGAGCAAAAATGAAGGTAACTGCATTATTTGACTAACCGAAAAAAAAATATTGTTTATAAATAAATGCAATTTAAAAAAAATGCACTTCAATTTTATCGAGCAAAAGTGTTGGTACCTTTTGTTTTTTTTTATACAGTTGTTTCCTTTTAAAAAGAAATAGGTAATACAATTTAAAAATAAAACAGTTAAAGCTTTGTTTATTGTGTCATAATTGATGTTTGTAAATATTTTAAATATTTGCAAATAGTTTAAAGTTAGACGTACAAAATGAATAGAAAAGAATTACCAATTGAAGAATTAACAATTGAAGAAAAAACAATTGAAGAGAAAAGTATTATAATAAACCATCATAAAAACGGTAAATTCTGTAAAGAAATCAATGAAATTGTTAGCAGATCAAAAGTAACGGTGCAGAAGGTGGTAAATCGGATCGATAACGAAAAAAGAATTGAAGATAAGCATCGATCAGGGCGACCTCGTAAGCGAATTATTCAAAAAGATCCATTTAAAAGTGCACCAAAAATAGCCATCGACATTGCAAATAATTTGAACAAAACGGTTTCCGAGTGAACTGTTAGAAGATCGCTCCATAGGTCTGACTACAGAAATTGCGTAGCCCGTAAAAAACCTTGTGGTTCGCTAAATGTCAACAAGAAAAAACGAATAACTTTTGCTAATGGGTATACAAATAAAACGACCGAATTTTTGGATGACGTCATATTCTCAGATGAGTCCAAGTTCAACGTATACGTGTCAGATGGTAGACTTAAGGTGTGGAGGAAAAAGGCAGAAGCCCTCAATCTCCAGAATACAATAAAAACTGTGAGGCATGGGGTGGTGGTGTTATAGTATGGGGGTCTATGTCATCAGGCGGAGTTGGTAATTTGGTAATCATTGAAGAAATAATCAATAAAAGTGTTTACCTTAACATTTTGAAGGAAAACCTTCACGAAAGCACTGAGAAATTGGGGATCAGAGACAGGTTTTATTTCCATCAAAACAATGATCTCAAGCACACCGCTCTAGATGTGAAGATGTGGATCGCGTATAATACACCACACATGCTTTTAACACCATCACAAAGTCCTGACTTGAATCCCATTGAGCACTTGTGGGACCACCTTGAAAAGCGTATATGGAACCACGAGATAAGGAATAAATCCCAAACTAAAAGAATTAATTCTTGCAGAATGGCCAGAAATAACGCCTAAGTGACTAAGAAACTAGTCCACTCAATGCCAAAGCGTTTGCAAGAAGTTTTGAGGTTAAAGAGATTCCCAACTAAATATTAGGTACAAATTTGTATTGTTTTAAGGAAACAAAATGGCTAACAAATATGTTTTATTTAAAGGAACCATCACTTTTGCTCGATGAAATTATGACTCAATTTTTTAAAATGCATTTCATATAAAAATATTGTTTTTTTTTTTAGTTACTTATGGTATTCTGTACATAATAAATAAACTAAAATGAACATTTTTGCCTACGTTTTTATTTTTATTTAGTATATTTTCAGTTTTCTTAAAAATAGTAATGGAGTACCTTCACTTATGCTCGGCACTGTATATTTAAACAAAAAAAGGAGGGAATTTATTATTGAAATTTTAAGTATAACATTTTTAAATATGTATCTATATATAACATATAGTATTATCATGGCGCGCTATTTTGTGGTACAAACGCTATCCTGGGGCTGGCACTGAAATTAGCGTACGATTTTACAGTGGAGAGTAGGATAAGATACAAAATAAGTAGCAAGAAAGAGAATATTTTATTATTGAATCTAGCATAGACAAATCTAACTAGTACTATCGGTAAGCTTAAGATGTCGCCCCAATCGGGTACTATAAGTTTTATATACAAAGTTCGGTCGTAATTATTTACTAAATCTTATGTTCCAGATGCTTAATATTTTAAAAATGTAAGGAAAATTTTAGTGGTTGGAGTGTTTAAAAATAATAATATTCTTGAACACATTTAAGACTTTTAATCTATTTGCAAGAAAAAAAATTTCATATGCACATTTGATTTAACAAAAATTATCATTTTTGATTAATATAATTTTCACAAGCAAATCTTGGGAGCCAATTTAAAATAAAATCGACAAAGTGGTTTTCAAAATATTTAGTGTTTTCAAAAACTTGATTGAAATTAAATAAAATAAGAAACAAATATATAACATAGTCATGACCTTTTAACGCAGTCAAATATAAAGATAAAGAAAAACGAAATAGCCGTTTAGGTCCTAGTTGAACAGAAAGACAGAATAGGTAGAAGTACTTTTCAATCTTTTTCCTACCATCGTAATATGAAGTACGATTTTTTACTAATCCAGAACCTGACAGCTAAAAACGGAAATTTTTAAAATTACGAAAAATGCGAAAATAATTCCTTACAACTTTGAGCTCTGTCTGTCTGCCTGTCTATTCAACTACAGGCTAAGCGGCACCACCGATACGGTACCTACCATATGTTTTTTTTTTCGAAAGATTGTAAAATATTTTATTTCTCAAAAACTGTTCCACGTATTTAAAAAAAAAAATCACAAAATTTTATTTACTTAAAGCTAAGTAATGCTTGAAAAAACAAATTTCCAAAACGTTCCCTTATAACCATTTTTTTCGTTTTTGATATTTTCCTGACTATTACTAAAAGTAAAATAATAAATGTTTAGAATTTCAAAAAATATATTTATATTTTTTTAACATCTTTACTCTCAAGGTAAAGTGGCTTAAGTCGATTTTTAACATTTTAGAAGAGAAGAGTTTTAAACTTCAAAAAATTATTTAAAGAAAACTATGTTGATAAGGAGGCTGAAATTTCAACAAAATATAAACTTTTAATAACTCTTTTCAAATTAATTTTGAGATTTAAAAAACTCAATTAAGATTCAGTGTTAAAAGGCATAAAACCTACATAAGCCTTTTTTACTTTTTGCTTAGTTTTGTATATATTGTCTTAAGTCACTTAAGCCGTTTTTCCAATTTTGTTTTTTATTTTAATTTGTATTAAAGTATACATTAGCCATTTTTCCCTAAAAAAAATCTTATATTATTTTGTAAAAGTGACTTTAGTCTAAGTAAGCCAAATAAAAGCAAATAACATAAATTGGAAAAACGGCTTAAGTCAATTTAAATTAACTTTCGATATGGAAAAACGGCCTACATTGATGTAATTGTAATTTAAGAAAAAATCGAGAGAGGCTTAATTGGACATAAGACAAGAAATAATTGCACAGATTTAAGAAACTGGAGTTAAGACGTTATTCCAAATGTAATTTTTTATTTTCATTGAATTAGGTCGGTTTGACAAATTCAAAAAAGGTGTTCTAGGGGTCATTCAAACGAACCGATTACACAGAAATGTAGCTAATTTTTATTTTCTTTAATTATTAAAAAAACTCAGTATTTACAATGTTCAGACTATTGTATATCAACGGAGTTTATTTTAAGCACAGATTGGGGGAGAAAACTTTCTTTTCTACGTCGAGTTAACCACATAGCTTGACATTTTTCAGCATTAACTTTTATTTTCCACTTGTTAAAGAAATTTAAAAGCGTGTCTAGGGAAATCTGTAAACTGTTTATTGCTTCTTGAGGGCAAAAAGGGCAATGTCATCTGCAAACATAGCAACTTCAGAATTATTTTCAAAATGATATAGGTCAGACACAAAAATATTGAAAAGAATCGGTCCAAGTACGGAGCCTTGTGGAACTCCGTAACAAATTTTGTGCGCGGAAGACTTCGCAATGCCACAAAAAATTTTCCATTTTTTAAAAAGTTCCAAATAATTTTTATAATTCATGCCATACCGTATCGAAGGCTTTCTCGATATCTAGGAATACTGAACCAGTTGAATGTTTTAAGTTAAGGCCATTTTAAACATACTGCTTTATTCTTTAAATTTGATGATTAGTGGAGTGGCCAGTTCTGCAACCGAATTGCTCGATAGGGTATATATTAGCTTGTTCGACATGCTTTGAGAGGCGATTCTTTAAGACTTTTTCAAAAATTTTACTTAAAGTGTTCAATAAGCTTACAGGCCTATAGCTACTTGGGTTACCTTTTGGCTTGCCAGGCTTACTGATTGGAACTACTTTGGCTATTTTTCACTTTTCAGGAAAGCAACAGAGTTTAATACAGACCTTGAACAAGAACGTAATGTAGGTACATAATACCTTTTTTAGGTAATGCTTTTAGCAGTCGATTACTGATGCTACTGATAAATTGTTGACTAAACTGTTGCTGTGTATTAAGATATCTGCTTGGTTGATAATAAGCCGATCTATTTCCGTTAATTTTTCCCTTATAAGATTTTCAGTTTGAAGATCACTTAATTGTGCTGAAATTTGATGATTTTGTCTAAAAGTTTCAGCCAAAATATTTGCTTTTTCCTCCTGAGTAACAAATGCTTTGCATTCGGAGTTGAGAAATATTTGAGCCTTTTTTCTTAATTATTTTTGTAACTTTCCAAAACGGCTTAGAACCTTTAGCAAAGCCAGATAATTGGTTGTTCCAATTTTGATTTCGGAAAATTTGAATTTCACCTTTAACTCGAAAGTTAAGGATCTTTAGGTTAGTTTTAAAAGTGTCTAACCCATACCGAATCCACTTTCTCCTTTCAGAATTTCACAATCGAATAAGGTACAAAATACTGTTCGGTAACGGTTTAAGGTTTGAGGAAACTGAGGTATTTGCAGATCTTGGAATAGATATTTCAGCAGCTCGCTTTATTATATGTTCTAATGTATCGGTTAATACGTCAATCTGTTCGAATGACTGTATATTGTCTAACGATAAATAACCTTCATACAAATTTCTAGACATATAAGATCGATATCTTTCCCAATTTGCAGCATTAAAATTAAAATGGCTATTAGTAGGTATTGTTTCTATAACAATAAATTTGTAGTTCTGTACAAACAGGTAGGTGATTTGAGCTCAAAGCATTAATAGTTACAGGTTTCATTCATTTCATTCATTTATTTCAATGGTATCTTTTACAATGGGCTTTAAAGCCTATAATAACAAGTAAAAGTTAAACATGAATTTAAATTAATTAAAAATTAAATTAAAAATTATATTTTATATAAATTCAATTTTGGAAATGACAAGCTTAAAATTAAACTTGAACTTGAACTTTATTTAATATTTGAATTTAGTTTAGTTTAGTTTACTGCCAAGTATCTGAATAGGGCTGCTTCAAATTGCGCCGTGTCGCGAAGTGTTCTAATGATAGGTTGAGAGAAGTGTTCCGCAATATTCGATAAAAATATGTCAAGAGTCGATGGTTTTCTCGAAGAGGTACCTGGAATGTGTGTTTGTTCGGGAGGATATAATAATAAGAGTGATCTATCCACGGCGACAATAACGTGAAGTATATTACCCCAACAGTTTGCTCTCAGGCATCCCCATAATTGGTGTCTAGAATTAAAATCACATCCTATCAAATAATTTGAGTATGTCCTTATCAGTTTCAGTAAGTCACTTTTAAATTTAGTCTTTTTCTCAATATTACTATTTCCGCCTGGAAAATAGAAAGAGAAAATACTTACTTTGGATGAGTCATGTAAGTCCATCCCAACACCTATAGCCTCAGCTACCTCAAGACAAACAGCTGGTATGATTGTATGCCTAATAGATTTGTTAATTACAATTGCAACTCCCCTTCGCTTTTGTCTATCTAGCCTATAATATGCATAATTAGCATTAGAAAAATTATTTTCCTTTTTTAGCTAGGTCTCGGTCAATAGAGCAATGTCAATTTTCTTTTGAATCATAAAATCAAAAAATTCGGAATTTTGATAATATTTTTATCTTTCGGGTAGTTCTTATAATATTCAATAAAAAACATTTTTCGAATTTTGAATTTCTCACTATTGACGTAACAGATTTTAATCTAATTTATTGTTAAAAGTTATGTAAAACATTGCATATCAAGACTTAAAAATAAAATATGCATGTTTGATTAAGAAATCACAGGGCATTCTACTAAACGAGTCTCAAAATGGAATTGTATGCCTATGAAAAGTTTGGTCTAATAACGCCCATTTTTTTAAATTCTAAGGGTCATTTGTTGAAACGAAACTTAAATATTTATGTTCAGCCGAAGGGCTTATGTTCTGCTTTTTCCTCTAAGTAAACTGTCACATAAGGAATATATAGGAACATAAGTATTATTGTTCTGTATCAGCAAATAGGCCTAAGTCTTTCAAAAATAATGACGAAGAGCTAATAAAATAATAACAGCCGTATTAATAAAAACATACAATTTGCTCGTTAACACACGTTTTTTCCAACACACATATAATAAAATTATCCCTTTGATAAATTAAAATATTAATAAAACTATCGTTTCTTTATTTTATCTATTCACTGAATAACAAGGAAAAATTGGCAGCACTTCCTTCAATTCTACTAAATATTCTAGTACTTTTTTTCATTATTGAAAGCCGGCATGTCATCTCAGACATACAAAATAATTTTTGTTGTCAAACAAATTCCAAACGGTTATTTAATTTTTGTGTGAAAGTTTAAATTAATTTGTAAAAAAATAGATATGCGAGAAAAGCAAAAAATTATTGAAAATTGGAGTTCTGGAGACAAGGTTAGTTAACAAAATAACGTATGGCAGACATTACTTGGATACTTAGTGGAATTTGTATTATTACATAAAATATTTCTGAGAAATTTGACGAGCAAGTTGAAGATATACGCTCGTTAATCACCAAAATCGGTGAGATAAATTATCCTCTCATTGTCAAACGTCATCTAAGACTAAAACACAGTTATTATTAAGAAATATAAGTTAAAATACGTGTTAAAGTTGTTTCGCCTGTATTTTGTGCTTATTAATACGGCTGTAAGTGTTTAAATTAAAATAAAAATACTTTAAAGATCTTTACAAACGTCATGGATGTATTATTATTGTATTATATTGTTTAATCATAAATTTACTAGAAATTGCAAGATTTTTGAATTTGTAAATTAATTATTATTAGTAACAAACTAAAATGTTCTAACAGGTCTATTTGATATAAGATTCATAAATACTTAATATTCTTACATTCATTATTAAACATATGGCAACGTTACCGCTTACCGGAGTATCGTATTCATGTTAAACTCTACAATAAAATGATAGCTAATGAAATTGATAAGTATCTTAATAGAAACTGGAATGAGAGACTTAGCAAATTAGAAAAAAATGCAAAAGCCTTTTGGAATATTGCCAAAATAATTAAAAATAAAAACAGGCAAATACCTAATATTGAAAATGAAGATGAAGTTGTTTATGAAGATTCAAGAAAGGCTAATGTTTTCGCATCCACATTTTTAAATAATCATTCCAGTGTCGCAACATCTAAGTGATAATGAGACTAAGAACCTTGTAAGCCACACCTTAAACTCAATCCAAATACAAAATGTTGATACTCCAACAGATCAGTTTGTGACTTTACAGGATGTGAGACATATAGTGTGCAGTCTTAGAACAAAGAAGTCTGATGGACTTGATAAAGTTAAAAATATATATATACAAAAATTACCGAAGGCGGGCATTCAATTTATTGTGTTTTTGGTTAATGCGTGCCTCAAAACTCTATATTTTCAAAAATTTGGAAACTCGCTAAAGTTATACCCATCCCGAAACCAGGGAAAATAGTAAAACTCCCATCAAGCTATCGACCGATTAGTTTGCTCAGCTGTCTCAGCAAAAGATATTGGAAAAGGTTCTTGAGGAAAAAATTCTAAATATTGTTGGGGTATTGAATTTCCTTCCAAACGAACAGTTTGGATTCAGAAGGTTTCACATCAGCACTAGCCATCAAATGTTATGAGTTTCTGAACATATAAAAAAAGTCGTTCCCTGGGTAAATCGACTGGACTTATTTTACTCGACATAGAAAAGGCTTCTGACACAGTGTGGCATGATGGACTAGTACACAAATTGGTATGCTTTGGGTTTCATGTGGGAAAAAATTAAAACCCATATCTACCAAGTTTGAAGAAAATCGGCCCAGCCGTTTAGCTGCAATCGAACGGACAGACAGACAGACAGAATTGCGAGACCCACTTTTTTGGTCTTCGCTATCATCGTAATGTAAACTTTGATTAAAATCTCGAGTTCGATTTTTTTTCCGAATGCATAACTTGCCTTATAGTACCTATAAGTCACAAGTAAAAATGTAATAAATCCAATGTAATAAAAATACTTATTCAGTTTAAAGATATAATGTACGCAATATCAAATCTCTCTATATTAACTGTGCGGTAGCTTACCAAATGTAAATCCAGTACCGAAAAAATAAAATCTATCTATCTATCATTATTAAACATTTTCAAACCATATACTAGATGAAATAACTTCCTTAATAAATAAAATAATAACATTTTCTCTATATTTCTCAGACGAGTAAAAGAATGAAAGAAATTTCATCCTTTTGTTCAAAAGTTCCAATCTTTAGAAAATTTAATTTTCTTTCCACAACAATAATACGAATCTTTTATATTTATGAGTCTTTTCTTGTTTTTCTTTGAACTTTTAACCTTTGAAATAATTCATTTCAGAGCTGCTCTGTTTTGTTTCCATTAAAAAAAAATAATAAAACCTTAAGCTCTTGTCCTTTTTACCGACACACAAAAGAGTTCAACTTGCACAAAATCAATTACTAGTTAAATGTTAATGCAACTGGGATCTTAAAGTATTTAGTTTCATAGTGGGGGTGTGTTTGCCTTAATGCTAAATTACAAAAGAAAATACATAATAAAAACACCATTACTGGAGAAAATAATAATTATAAAATCGAATTGATTTTTGGATTACACTTCATTTTGTTGAGAAGTGAATGGCGACGATTAAATAATTTAGTTTGTTATTTTCTCTGGATCTTAAAAAAGCCTGCACAATGAAGATTCGACCCTTTGAACTCAAGTTATAAGCTCCTAACTAAAAATGGGTATTTTTTGGCATTTTCAAATAAATTCTTATTTTCAAAAGAAATTGATAACGAAGTTTCAATCAATCCTGATAATGAAACGAGAGTACGAAAAGAATGTGTGCCGCATTTCTTTCCCTCTGTCTATCTGCACCTTGGCTTTCAGCTTAAAATCTTCAAGCGAGTTTCTTCAGGCTTGGGACTTTAAATTTTTATGTGAAACTGCTGTTTTTAGAGGGAAATTTAAATTTTGAATTTAGGTCGAAAAGTAAAAGTACCTACCGCACAACCGTTAAAAAATGTCCATTCACTTGACTTAATACAAGCGAATTCTCGATCTAACTTAAATATACATAGCTCTTAAATCTTAAAACTAAGAAACTTGAATTTGGGGGAAATTTAAGGATGATAAAGAAAAAATAATTTTAGGCAGTGTGAACTCAGGTTTAAACCGCAACAGTTAATGTTAGAATTGATTGTCCGAAACATGCGAGCAATAGGTTCGTTGGAGCCATAATAGGTATGGCGACTACAGAGATATAAAAGACGAGGACTTCTTATTTATCCATCCATTAAATTGTAATAATTAATGTAAGCAGCAGATCTTGTTATCCATTGATGAATAACTAAATAAATTTAAAATGGAGGTTTAAAAATTGTGATTCAAAAGGGTTCAGGTTGACGGTATAAAGTACAACACCTTTTTCTTTTTTATTGGAGTTGATTTCGCTAAAATTCATTGATTCGTAAAAATTGTGTTTGCCTTGGAGCAATGAAAAATAAGAATTACCTTTTGCTTTCTCAAGAAAATTATTTCTGGTCCGCAGGAAGAGAATTCATTTTGATATTCCTCCAATTTATTATTATTTTTTGGAAGGGAAATTAAAATACAAATATCTTCCTCCAATTCGCTTGATGATGCAGGAAATTGAAATCTTATTTCAGAAACGAACGATGTATACGAGTTAATTTCGAATTTTAATGTGAATTTCTTGAAATATTTCAAATATTAATCATTTTTTGTTGGGGTTTGATGTATTTAATGTTCATATGGTTACGCACGGTACACATGTGGTACTGACTTAACTCTGTACCTATTACAAAAATATGTTTGCTTTTTATGTAACAGGAGAGTCGGTAAGTGTATTTTTATGGTATTTTGACAGAACTAAATAAACGATTTTTAATTTAATAAAATTCACAACAGGGGTTCATTTATTTGCTTCTACACTTAAAGTGGCTTAGTGGTTTTTTTATGAAGATTTTAAAATTGTGGGGTGAACCGGGGCACATTCGCCACCAACATGTTCAAAGTTCCATGTTTACGAAATTAATAAATGCATTCAAAACTTCAAACGTCTTATGAAACTTTAATATTTGAACTTTAATCTGGTTTAATTAACTTTTTCATATCATCTACAAAACACGAAGTAATTCTTCCAAATATGCCCCAACATGGGGAATGAAGTTGTATTGAGTCAAGCTGATACTAAATCAATATTTAGTCCGAGTTTCAATTCAATTTCAATCTTCAGTGTTACTGACATATCTTTAATTAGGGGTTCCACAAACACCCAAGTCGAAGTATCGGTTCGTCGGATAATGTTTACGTTGAAAGTTGTATCGCTAAGTTTGTTTATTATTTACCAACATAAAAGGTTTTTTTTCCGTTGAACCTAACAAGAACGAAATATTCCACTACTAGAAGATTAGCTTTAAAAACCTTGCGTTTCTTCAGTCTCCCTTAAACTTGAGTGGTCTAGAAATGCAGTCTCTGACTGTTCGGATTCAGCGTAATGCATCGAGTGTCACTATCACTGTCATCTGAAGATGCAGCTTGTATAAGTCTCTTTTTTTTTGCGTAATCCTTTTTAATTTTTGTATTGTTGTATAAAAAGTGCTCAATTTAAATTGTCAGTTGCATTCGACTATCTTAACATCATGACTTTTATTCATCCCTTAAGTGCAACTTAAATACGAATTAAATTGGTGACATCTAAAATTTTGTTTTTTTAGAAAACATTTCAAATGCATGAATTTTGGGCAAAATAAAAATCATAGGTCTAATTTCAATTTATTTAATGTAGATTTTAACCTATACAGCATACTACAAAACTTTCTCTTAAGGTATTGGAACCTGTTTACATTTGACCGTTCACTACGTAGTGTCCACACACAATCTACTACAAATCTTTATTCATATTTTGTTTTTGAGTGTCGCCTCTCGCACCAAATAACCTCTTCGATTGCAGTCATAGTCTAAACTGTCTAACGCCATGTCGCCAACTGACATATAAAATGTCAAATCCAGAATATGAAAAATAAAAGCATTCAGCGAACACCCAAAGCCAGAACCCGAAACATTAAGGTGGATTCACATTACACAAATCCGCCAACACGATAAAAGTTGATGAACATGTTGTAGAATGTGAACATTCAACTTTTAGTTGCACAACTGTTTGGTTGCTCATAGAAAACAGATGAACTATTTGGTTGAATGTCGGCGCAGGTGAATATAATTATATGTTACACAAAATAGCTAACTCATTTTATGCACTCGTTTAGTTTGTGTCAAAATACAAACTTTTTAGTTGCTCGAACCAAGCAGTTGCGAAACTTAAAATTGAATGTGCGCGTCTAGCCTTAGTGTTAAACATTTGCTTTTTGGTTTTTTGAGATGGGAGATAAAATTTTAAATTGAGTTGGAAAAGAAGAGCAGATTTTTTTTAACATTTTCACTTTTCAAGTTCATTGCAGTTATGGCTTTACAATAATAGGGGTATTCATGCAAAAGTGTAAGCTCTGCGTATTTGTATAAGTCAATTATTTTCAAAACTTATTTACATTTGTCTGCATTTGAATTTTATATATTTGCGAAAAAAGGGAATACAAAATACTCGAAATGTATTTGTCAGGGAAAGGGAGAAGATAGAAAATGCAGACGTGAGACGTCGCGTCGTCAAAAATGCGGACGAACATGACTTACGATACAAATTTAAATCTCCATGGGCTCAAACCTACCTCATTTTCGGAACACTTCCATTTATGTCATTTTTTGTTGACAATAAACAGCTGGCCGATCGATGTGCAAACAAAAAAAGTTTTACAAAAGTATATTGAATTTATGTTTTTGAAGTTAGCTATATTTCGTTAGGCGCATTATGAAAAAATGATGAGAGTGAAATTTAAAAAAAAAAATTCACAGATAACACAGGATGACGTCACTGCAACGATGTGGGTTCGAGTCCCAGTAGAATTATAAATATTTTTTTTATTGCCGCGATATGAAAAAATTATGGGAGTGAAAGTTTTAGATGTAACACAAAATTCACAGGTTGAAGTCACTCCGGTGACGTGGGTTCGATTCCAATATTATGGCCATAACACCAGCTGAAAGGCAATGACATGAAAGAATCGAAACAAAAATTGTTAATGTGTCAAAAATGTGTATAGGTTTGAAAGTTTGTTTACCATTAACTGTTTTCCTTTGGACTCCAGGATTGAGTGCTTAGTAGGTACTTCTCATTGCATTCAACAATTTAAAAAAATCATGAATTCTCTGTCTTTTATTGAATGATAATGAATAAATTGGCACTCGAATTTCGAGAGCTGGGTCGGCTAGTGAGATTATAATGTGCTATAAGACCTAGCGAACCTGAGGTACTCGTACAGATATTTTGGAATGTAAAACTTTATGACATGACTCAGAAGCGACAGATCTCGTTACCGAATTTTGCAACCGAGTAACAATATATCGAAATTATAAACATGATTGTATATTTGCAATCCATATATACAAGCCTTATGACTAAGTTGAGAACAACGGACAATTTCCGAGTTGATTGAATTAAGCTTACCAAAGATTTCACAGCCATATGCAAATAATGGTATAAACAGCGAAACTGCAAGAAGTCTTCTAGTGTGCAAATGGTGTGAAGTAGCTAGAGTGCTACAGAGAATGCAGTCCTCCATAGTTCCTCCGGACGATGTACGTTTCTTGTTCGTCCCAGCTCAAAGTGCTTTCAATAAAAACCCTAAGATTCCGATTATAGATAATAAAAGGAATTATATTAAACTAAATTGGAAACCAATTCTCACTCTGAACTGGGTGTTTATAAATAATAATGCTGGTCAATTTTGTCTGGGTTAAGATGCAATTAATTAGCAAAAGACCATTTATGGATGGATGCGAGATCATTATTAAGACAGCTCAGACCGTCCTCAACAAGACAAAGAGGTCTAGATAAGAAATTCGTGAGTCATCAGCATAGAGATGAAGTTCAATGAAAGTAATACATAGTATCATTTATGTTTATACAGAAGAATAAAGGCCCCATTATGGTTCCTTGTGGAACTCCTGCTGTTACCGGAAGAAAAAATGAAAGAGAACAAGAGAACTATTACAAAAGACAGCTGGACTTCTGTCACTCAGATAACTTCTTATTAATTTAACTGAATTTTCGAAAAAAGTTAAACTCGGACATGAGTTTACTACAAAGAATCTTATGAGTTATGACTAATAGAATCAAACGCCTTTGAAAAATCGAGCATTACGATTAGTGTTAGCTTATCACTTATCAGAATCCAAATACTCATGAAAAGAGTTGATAAGCTTGAGTTAATCAGTAGTGCAATTGTGGTTAGGCCCATAACCAGATTGTCGACGATGAAAAAGTCTGTGAATCTGTAGAAAACTGCTAATTTGCATTACTATTAACTTTTTGATTAATTTCGTTAAAAAGTTAGATACTTATAGTCCGGTATCCAGATGAGAACAGACTAGTGCTCTTCGGAATGGGGATCACTTTGGCTTGTTTCCATGAATGAGGAAAATTTGAGGACATACTAATTGAAGAGTTTCACCTTGGACCCTACTAAATAGAGATGTAACATTCTTATTAACTTTGGGTGGATCAGATCAGTGGGTGAATAATTACTTCACAATCAGGAGCTTCAAGAACATTGTTCGACTGAGATAGAAATAATACATTGAGCTCCTCAGGGTCACTCTGACTAATGCTATCTTCTTTGGTACACACTCTGGATTTTTTAAGATTTTTCCAAATTAATTTGGTAGTTAATTTAGAATTTAAAATTTTTGAAAAAAGAATTTTCTAGAATTTCGCATATTAGTGTAAACGTTGTTTCGTAAGCTTTTATACGCATTCCAAAAAAAAATAAATTAACTTTATTTTATTCTGGATTACACTCAAAAGGTTTAAATTCTGAAACCAGCTGAGATATTAGAGTTGTACTTACACAAGTTTTTGGCGGATGTATGCCTTAGAAATGGTACTTGAATTAAAAGGGGAAATTCATTTCTTACAACTTTTAAGAAAACCAAAGCATTTCGCTGCATTTTTGGCTGTGTCGAATGTATTGTTGTGAACAGAGCTTTATACTACTACAGCGCCATCTGTTGGAAAATTGCATATCTAATTCTAGAACATTCCAAGACGAGAAGCTTTGCGAATTTTCGAGAACAACTAACATGAGTATATAAGGGAGTGCTCACGGTGAGCACGACACAGTTGATTTTTGTTTACGGAAGTGTGCAAAACTCTGCTTATTGGATTGTGTAAAACAAGTGTGATTTTAATTTGAATAAAGTATTTGAGTCGATTATAAATTAAGATTTATGGTTGTGATTTGGAAAGTAAAAAAATAAAGAAGAAATATTAGAAAGAGTAATAAGTTTTATTTAACGAACCTAGCAAAAATATTACAGTATGATCATCCTATAAACTATGGCCATTACCACACAAACTGACGACGGAAAGCTTTCTTCTTTGATGCAATTCCATGTGGCTTTTAGGACCCTATAATACTTTCGATATTGAAATCAAATGAGCCACCCTTACTGCCGTTTCAGTTCCACAGTCGAAGAAAAGGGTTGTAAGTTTGGAAACGAATGTGAACTGCTGAGGGTGCTCTCATCAGCGAAACAATGAAGTGGATTAGAAGTTTCAAATAAGAGATCATGTATGAAGAAAAAAAATAGTCATGCTTATTTTGACATTCTCATGAATAGTCTATTCGTTAGAATGATTCTATTCCTTCGAATGAACTTTCTTAATTTTGAGATTCGAACGAATAACATTCATTTGCGAAATAAAGCATAAAATGAACTTCAAAAAAGATTCATTTTCATTGTCAGCTGTTTGACATTTACTATATTTCTATTTGAATTAGTATGACCGTTTTACATTTTTTTTGTTTCTAAACATTTTATAGATGTTGGATAAATAATCAAGAAACAAAATAAATAATACACTTTTTCATTATAAAGTAAAGTTTAGCCATAAAGAATTACATATTCATTACATTTTTTGTGTCAACTCAGCTGTTTTGAAACTATTCTTAAAAAAAATAAGTTGTTCATGACGCGTTCTAAATTTTTATTTTTTTTCGTATACACTTGGTCACACTAAAATATCAAAAACAAAAGAGAAGTGTTTATGAAATGTCAAATACAAAAGGTGAAATCTTTGTTTATTTGTAATTGTTTTGTTTATTGTATAATAATTTAAATTTCTTGGATAAAAACATAAAATAATAAATAAAAATATGGCATTTGTGTTGTTTATAAATTAAGATGGTGTTGAAGAAGTGCAGAGGAGAAGGATAGTGGATGCTTTCTTTCTTTCAGTATCAACGCGGGTGGTAAAAAAACCCTTTGCTACCTCCGGGTTTTCTTCCATTATTTTAATTAACTTTTCCTTTTTTTGCGGTTTTTCCAGTTGGAATGCGACCTTTTAACATAAAACAACAACAAAAATAATAAAAGTAATTTATTTTCCATGAAATAATTAAAAACTTACATGTTTTGTTGTTTACTCGACAGAAAAATTCAAACGACACAAAAATGACATTTAATTCTATTCTTTCGAATCTCAAAATTGAATTAGCTTTCGCAAATGAATGAACTTTCTATGGATTGGGTGAACTTTCGATTTGTTCGATTAACATTCTAATCGCCGAGTCTCAAAATTAAGTTTCAACGAATTCGACTCACTTTCTAACGAAAGAGAATGTCAAAATAAGCACCATTATAATTTTGCAGCTCATGAAAGTGTTTGATGATAATAAAAATATAGAACAGAAGAATTTCTGTAATGGATGTCTTGCAAAATTTGTCTTCTTATTTTTTCTTTTGAATTCTGGTTCCTTCTTTCCATTAAAATTGCCAATAATCAGCCTTATTTTGACATTCGATTTCATTAGAAAGTATGTCGAATTCGAATAATTTGTATTTTGAGATTCGAACGATTAGAAAGTTCACTTTATCAATGGAAAGTTCATTTATCTTTCGAAAACTAAGCAAATTTTCACTTTCGAATCGTTCGAAAGAAATGTCATTTCATTCTCGTTCAATTTTTTCTGGCGAATAGATTTATAAAACATGTAAGTTTAGTATAATGTTAGTATAGTAATGGATGCATAACATGGATTTGATGCATCCATTATCCTTCTCCTACCTCACTGTTTTCTCTTTTCATACATAAAATAAATGCCATTTTGATTTTTAACGTCTGGCTTCAATTTATCAATAAATTTTCATAAAACAATTTACAAATGGTAATTCAAAATTCAAGTGTGACCAGATTTGTGTAAACTAAATAGGCTTTGAAGTTGCCTTCTTTTTTTGTTTATCAATTTGGAAAACAAAATTAGTTTACATGAAAATTAAAACATAAATCAAGTATTTTATTATTCAGAGAAGTTGTACCGTTGTTTTACTTCTTTTTGATATCAATAAACTTACAATACTGTTTTCTAAATGCTCCCAAATTTTTAAATGTCAGTTTTATTGATGTTTTTCAAATTTAAACTTTACCGGGCCGTTAGCATTAGTTTATTTTTCTTATATGATAAAGTATTATTTTTAGACCATAATTTTTTTTTTAAATAAAAATCATCAAAAAAAAACAGTTTGGTCATACTAAATCAGATAGAAATGTCAGTAAATTTCAAACAACTGATTTCGGAAATGAGTTTCATTGAGGTTCATTTTATTCAATAATTCGACAATGAACATTTTTCGCTCGAATGTCAAAATATGCAAAGTTCATTCGAATGAAAATATCTATTCTATCGAATTAGCTATTCGTTCGAATCTCAAAATAAGCATGAGTGTCGGAGATAAGACGGAGCCTTGGGGAACACCAGCATTTATTTTATGAATATCAAATTTAAAACAGTCCAGAAAAACTCGAATGGTAATTTCTAATTCAATAAAGAAGAGACTCATGAATACCCAACGCACGATTCTGCTATAAAAGAGCTTCGGACAAAACTCTATCAAATGCTTTAGAAACATCAAGTGCAATTACCTCTGTTCCTCCAAAATGATGATTGGTTCCACTTTTCGGAACTATTGCTACGAAAGCCATACTGCCGACTATTAAAGAGCTTTCGTTTTTCCAGATATTTCTTGAGCCGATTGATGATCAGCGTGTCCATGACCTTGCAAAGAAGGGACATTAGAGCAAGGGGAGGGGGGATTTGCTTTTTTTAGGGACCAGCTGGACAAATGTCATTTTCCATCTACTCAAAAAAATACCCAAGAATTATGATAAATGGAAGAACTTTAAATTAACGTGAAGCATTTTGTATAAGCTGTTTCTCAAAACTGCACAATAGCTTACGTGTTTTTTGTAATTGTCTCTTTGATTATTATATACATATATACAGACATATATATAGACCATGAGCCCATAAGATGATTAATAAAAACCCCCTCATAATGCAAGACAATACAAAATGTAGTAAAAATAATAAGTCCTTAAAACTTTTAAGATAAAACAAAAAACTACTATAACAATAAGTATCAAATTTAACCTCCATCGAACTTTTATAGTCTCTTAATGGTTTCTTGTTCTGTATTTTAGTCACCAAAACCCAGAACGGAATGGCTTATAGAACTCTTCGGTAACTTCTTTATTTCACTTTTTTATGATGCCGATGTCATCAGGGAATAGCACAAGTGCTTGAAATGTCAACTATATATAGTTTATTATGTATAATAAAACTTGAACAAAGTTAACATACTCCTACTTATTGTTGCGAAAAAGGAGTTAAAATACAATGACCAAGCACAACATACGTTCGTAGCTAGTTATAAGCACTAGCACTATAGGTACTCTTCGAAAAGTTTCAAAAGAATATAAAAGAATAAGCAAAGTATCTCGACAGGATATCCTTCAAGTCCAGCTACTGCGAAAACCTCCTAACCGCTGTCAGCCGGGATAACTCAATCCCGAGAAGGAGGAATTATTATATTTTTTTTTTTCAAACCAATCCTGCCATTTCACAAGGACAGAACTTGCGATGTACATTTGAGTCAACGGAAATGTAGGCTACAGTATATGTGAGTGTCAAGGGGGAGTATTGTCGGAGGCAGTTTATTTCGAGGGAACCTACATTTCCTGTTATTTTTCGTGATGTGTATCCTATTCTAGGAAGTGACTATTCCACTCTAGGTCCTGCGTTTGACTTGTTCGTATCTCAATTCTGGACCGAAATAACTATCACTGAATTCAGATTTTCGATTTCACGTTTCAATAAATCAATAGTACCTTGGTGCTAGTGCTCTGGACGATTTTTTTTCGTGCGTTTGTAATGGTTTTAAAGCCAGCATAGAAGTACACGAGTGATTGAAAGGAAATGCAATTCTCGATACCGTAATGGCCGATATGAAATAAGCTTTTAGTGTGTACAGGATATCCGGCATTAACTTTTGAATTCCCGTTTTATGTCTGTTCTTGTTTGAATGCGTTCTATCCTTTCAATGTCTTTTGTAGATCCATCGGTTGTCAGATGAATCAATCATTTGTCCTTAAAAACGTTTGTACTGGTAGAAAGGAGAATTTCCCTTTAATGTGTAGCAAAAAATTCCTCAAAGTTATTTAGTAAGGACTACGTTTATAATGTAACATGCAGTGGCGTAACTATACAATCTGAGGCCCGTGGCAAACTTTTTGGATGGAGCCCTCCGGCGGCGGCGTCCCAGTAAAAATAGTCGCGTTAGAATTTAATTTTAATAGACTACTTATGTAAGTAGTTACCCAAAACTATTAATAATATTATATGCATTTTAGCTAAATATCTAATAAGTTTTATTTTCAAGAGCATAGGTTTATACAAATATTTATAATGAAATAACAATTTACTTTCAATAAGATTTTTATTAATAAAATTATTTTCGCCGAGCTTTCTGTTCCGCAAAAGTATCTATAACATCATCAAAATTTAAAAATTGGGCCTTAGAATTTTCAGTAGACAGAATAGCAAAGTTACGTAGCCTGTCTTGTGCCATACAGTTTCTTAAATAGGTTTTTATTAATTTTAGTTTCGAAAATGATCGTTCAGGACTAGCTGTAGTCACAGGAATTTCCCTGGCAAATGATTCAGATGTCCTTTTTTTTATATACAATAGGTATATTGTAATATTTTTACAAGGTTCTTTAAATAAAACTTATTACTCCTTTTAGAATTTCTTCTTTATTTACACTTTTCAAATCAAAACAATAAATCTCAATTTATAATCAACTCCAATACTTTTATTCAAACTTAAAGCACACTTCTTTAGTTGCACTTTCCACAATCCAATAATTCAGCTTTGCATACTTTCATAATCGAAAATAAACTGTGCTCCGCTCACCGTGAACACTCCCTTATATACTCAAATTAGTTCTTCTCGAAGGTTCTCATCTTGGAATGTTCTAGATTGTTGGAATAAGGGGAAATATATTTGAAAAGAGCTTTTTGTTTCTTCCATAAAGTAGATATGCAATTTTCCAACAGATGGCGCTGTAGGAGTATAAAGCTCTGTTCACAACACTATTATTAAATTCTAGAGCTTTTTTTAATAAATCAGTGTCATTTAAAATTTGCAAAGTGGAAGCTTGCAAAACACTGAAATTGGAAACAATTTCATTCATTGGAAGGAAACGCGATTTCAGTTGATTTTATTCTTATAATTGTTAACTATCGATTTATATATATACATTTTTCAAATGCTCCATGACAGGACTTTCAGTGTCACCGGCTTCTAGCCTACTAGGTAAATAAAATGAGGGAATTTCGACCGTCACTAGCTATCGCCCGCGTCACCAATGTACCGCGACAAAAAATGAAGCAACCAATGGATGCGTTTTGAAAATCGACATCTTTTTGTTTTGAATGTGTTTAAATTTTAATGATTAGTTTAAATTTGTAAATGGTCTTTTGTTGTGCCCCACTTTGATTGATTTTAATTACTTACAAAAATTATAATTTTTAAATAATCAGGTACAAAATTTTGTTAAAAATGTTAGGTTATTTCTGAGCTCGTGGCCTCTTGGGCCGGGGCCCTCTTGAGTCGGGGGCCCATGGCATTTTGCCAGCGCTGCCACCCTATAGTTACGCCACTGGTCACATGAACAATTCACTTTGAAAAACTTTAAAGATAAAATATTGCATGCCTGGATCGCAAACACTAACACTTCTTTTTTGTTCAAGATTGTGAAGAGTCTAAGTTGTAAGGGGCTTGAGCATTTTAGCTAGACGAAACCAATGCTTGTTTAGAACTACAACGATTTCCTTTAGTGGGCCATATGTGAACTGGTCATGTGTTTTCAGGGATAAACAAAAAGACGTAAGCATTTAAGTTATGTTTATCAAGAGGCAGCAAACTTGTCTTAGAAGTCCAAGCAAGATGCCAACAAAGACACGCACTGTCAGAGGGATGGAATACCATGCACTGTGCTTGAGGCAACTAACACCTGTTGTCAAATGGACATATCTGAAAAAAAAAAAACAATTTTCGATCTCCAAATGCCTTACAAAGACTTTGAGTGACGATATTTTTGAAAAAAGCATTGTAAGAGGTTGCGATTTTCAAATCCCGTACTTAATAAAATATAATACCCGCAACTAAGTTTTGAAAAGTGAAATTCACAACATCTTTTCATTTGTTATCCAGTTTTGAAAATTGCCGAGTGAAAACCTTTTTTTTTAAGTGCCAAACCCAAATATAGGTATTCTGTCCCTATAAAGGTAATTTTTTTATGAAAAATATTTTGTTTACGATTCACATTGGTCGGACAGAAAAAAGTGTAAATACAAAAATGTCAGCTTCCAGTTTTGAATTTATCGTCATAAGGTAAGCTCACTAAATTACGTGCCGAGCAAACTAGAGGTTATAAATGTCCCAAAAAACCGTTTTGATTATAAAATAAAAATAAAATGCATGATTGGATTGTACATACTTGCTCTTATGTAAATATAAATGGAGAAAAATATTCAAATGCATAAAATTCTGATTTTTAGAAAAGCATACAATTATGAAAACAAAATTTAAAAAATCATTTTATTATTAATTTATTTTCGTGAGTAATATTTTTGTTTTTTAAAACATCTTATTAAATAATTTTAAAAAGAAATCATTCATTTTTTTCGAAGTTACACGTTTTCCAAAAAAACCAAAATATATATTTTTTGCATACATTTTTATTTACAATATTATTTAAAATTCAAAAAAGCCTCTGTATAAAAATATACAAAAATAAAGTCGAAAATATAAAAAAGGTTCTATGACAGTTAATAATATAATAATAATAAATAATTTTTTTGACCAAAATGAAGTCCATGTTTATAATAACACAGTAATTTTTGTTTATCAAAATCGTTAAACCCGTTTTCGAGATGAATAGGATTTTGTATAACGGCTGTATAGCAGTGTAATGAAGCATAACAATTTTACCCCAATTTTACACTCCAAGGACATATGCAAAGAAAATCCATCTTCTGAACCCATAAGGGTATAGTAGGAGACGACATATAAATGGGATGTCGCCCGGCTAACAGATATCATGTGGCTTGGCCTTGAATTAAGATAAGAGACCGCCATCTAAATGACAATAAAATGGTAGGAGGTTACATCGAGAAGTAACATGTCAAGAGGTCGTATTAAGTTACATCAAGTAGATACTAAGCGACATACAATAACGGATTAATTTGTTAGACTTCACCCACCAGAGATGGCTCGATTGTACCAGCAAAACCAGATTCGTCCGCAATTGTAGTACGTAACTTTGGCTCAGATTTGACCAACTTCGGCTGCGATATTACCAGATTCGTTTGCGATCTTATCAGTTTTAGGTGCGATTTTACCAGCTTCGGCTGCGATATTACTGGATTGATCTGCGATTTTAACGGATTCGTCTGAGATTTTACCAACTTCGGCTGCGATATTACCTGATTAGTGATTAGTCTGCGAATTTACAAGCTTTGACTGCGGTTGTACCGGGTTCGTTTGTGATTTAACCAGCATCGGCTACAAATTTACCAGCTTCGGGTGCGATTTGACCAGCTTCGGTTGCGAATTTACCAGTTTCAGCTGCGATTATACCAGCATCATTGATTATTTATCGAGATCATCCGTTGATTCGGCAGTATATAGGAGTACAAGGAGGCCGAAACACTAGAAAACATATCAACATTCAAGAACACAGAAGATAACAAAAACATCAAAATTAAGGTTAAGCATTTGCTTATTTTATTTGATTAAAATAAGATTTGGATTAAAAATATTAAATACTTAGAAGACGTAAGATCTAAAGTTAGTGCTCCTTTCAATAGAACGCCGGTAAGCCAGCAAGCGAAATCTCAGCCTTTGACAAAAGTACATCACAGCAGGGAGCGCTTGATATGGAGCTAAACTAAAATTTCAATTTCTGCTCAAGGGAATCAAAATTAATAACAAGTTTAAAGAAAATCGCGTCAGCAAAGGCTGTAGGTCGAGCTACTACAGTCTATCTATCATTATAATGCTAATTTTGCCAATTCATACTCTTCCAAATATAAAAAGTGCCCTATATAAAAATAGTTTGGAAAGAATATTTAAGAAAGGTATATCTGCTTGAAGAAACTAAACTAAAATAAAGGGTTTTCCAAATAGGGATTTCTCAACTTTGACAGGTGATTGCGGCCATATTATTGAAGCTACATCTGTCGAATTAGATGAAAAAATCAACTTGGAGAGTTACAGCGTTCAATAACATGTGCAAATAATTAAATTGTTTTATTGCTTTTCGAGGGTCAAATCCCATTTTCGGATGAATGAGTTCGTCAAGAAGAAAACTTGTCAAATTCGAGACGATCATAATCCACACTTGCAATGCATCCAGAGAAAGTTAATGTATAGTTTGGATTTCGGATTGGCGGCAACATCGATACATACCTCTTTTTGAAAAACTTTGGTCAGGTCAACATCGTTTACGATCGGTTTCATACGGCCACACAGCCTGTGCCACAACGGGCTTTTGGCAGGAGCGATTTCCGAACATGGTGGCAATGTTATTTCGCCACCGAGATCGTGCGTTTTGACCATGTTAGACTTTATCTTGTGGGGTTTTCTTAAGTCGCTAATCTGTGCCAATAAACCTTAACCCACCGGTGCCTTGAAAGCCAACATTATCAATGCGATTCGTCAAATTAAGTTTGAGTTATGTGCCAGAGTTATGAGAACTTTTTGGACAGCTTTTTAAAATCTTTTACATGTAAAATGCATTCTTTAGAAGAGGTTGTTGTTTTTACTTGCGACTTATAGGTACTATAAGACAAGTTATGCATTCGTAAAAGAAATCGACCTCGAGATTTTGATCAAAGTTGACATTACGATGATAGCGAAGACGAACAAAATGGGTCTCGCAATTCTGTCCGTCTGCCTGTCTGTTCGACTACAGCTAAACGGCTCGGCCGATTTTCTTCAAACTTAAGCTAAGTGTACACTATTGGTAGATCTTACAATATTGTCAGATCTGTCAGTGAAAAACATGCTTACAATGTCTTACAACCGTGTAGTCTTACAATTAATTGTCAGAAAATTTGTCTGACAATTAATTGTTAGATCATTGTCTGACAATTAATTGTAAGAAACCTGACAATCATGTGTACGCTAGCTGACAATCGTGTAATCTTCCAATTAATTGTCAGAAAATGTATCTGACAATTAATTGTAAGACGGTAAATTGTAAGGTATTTGATAATCGTGTACACACACAATTTATTGTCAGTCCTGCCAATTTTTATCGTTGTCTGACGTTTCTGACAATGAAGAAACTGTAAGATGTTCGTTTTTTAGCATCATACAATTTTTTCATTGTCAGAAAATTTTCAGCCAAGGTTTAATTGTCAGTTTCCATAACCAACAAAAACTGACAATTAATTGTGTGTGTACACGGTTGGTACAAAATCTACCAATCTCTTACAATTAATTGGTAGGTATTAAGCCGGCTATCTGAAAATGAATTGTCAGCCAACTTCTGACAATTAATTGTAAGAGATTGGTAGATTTTGTACCAACCGTGTACACACACAACTTATTTGTCAGCTCATTGGTAGATAATTGTCAGACATTGTAAGATCTTACAATATTGTAAGATCTACCAATCGTGTACACTTAGCTTTAGTATTAGTAGATATGGGTTTTAATTTATTCCCCGGATGTTTTTTTCTTTGTTTTCTTAAGACCAAAAATAGCGGTAGCATACGAATTTTTCTCAAAATTTTATAAATATTTTTTTTCCCAAAAACTGTTCCACAGATTAAAAAAAAAATTCAAAAAATTTCATTTAGTTAAACCTAGGTAATGGTTAAAAAAAAAATCCAAAAAATTATTATTTTTGGTACCCCCCGTGGAACCATTTTTTTTGTTTTTGATTTTCTCAAAAACCGTACAATCGATTTTGATCATTCTTCTTATGTTAAGGCTCCCCAGCAGTTTCAATATTATTGTGTTTTAACATTTTCAAAAATTTGTTTTTGGATTATTAAAAAAAAATTTCTAGAACTTGATAAATAAAAGTTTCTTAAAATAATCTACGAGGTATGAGAAAAAAATTTATTATACCTAAAAATAACGGTACCCTTTATACAAATGTTAAAAAATGGTTTTCGAAAATCGTATTTTTCCCGAAAACGGTTCCGAGAATTTCGCTTAAATTTTTTTATTTCGATTAATTTTTAAGATCTATAATTTAATAAAAAAAAATTGAAAACAAGATATTACTGACTGTACCTACCATAGAACGATTTTTTAAAATTTTGAATTTCTCATTATCGGCATAACGGATTTTAATGAAATTTTTTAGAGAGATGCTTTTAAAAAGTTTGAAAAACATCGCATTTCAAAAGCTTAAGAAAAATATTTTTTTTTAAATTTTGAAAAAAAAAATCAATTTTTTTTGGAAAATTCAATAACTCGAAAACGGCTCAATATTTTTTTTGTAAACTTTATTTTTATTCGATTAATAATAAGAACTTTAAATTGGCGTACCAACATTTTTTCTGAAAAATGTTTTTTTATAAAAGCTTATTTTTTAAGTAATCATTACAGACTTCTAATTTTTGTTCTTGCATAAACCTATATTTGCTTGAATCACATGACATCCTATTCTTACCTCCAACTACTAAAGAAGTTGTTTTAGTCATTTAAAAAATTAATTTCATGCTTATGAACAGTTTTTCTCTAATAACATTCATTTTTGAGCAGGTTCGTGCGACCCAGTTGTGCATTTTATTGATGTGTAAACATCTTTGCCGGCGGCGGTAGAGTGAATCGAAAACGTGAGTAAAACTTATACGTTTCGTATAACCCGTTACGGTTACACTTTCCATGTAGCAACCTACCTTACTGACGATTGCATTTAACACCATGTTTACATTGGAAATATTGCGTACTTACGACATCGTGTTTACGTTGGAAACTTTGATTACTGAAATCTCGATTTTATTACTTTCCATTGCTGGCTAGAACTTAATTCAATCCCTTAGCATTTCTTCACCTCTCGACCAATATTTCAAAAAGACGAAAGGCAAATCAATTGGTGTAAAATTTCATAGCGAGTTCATTTAATGTCTTAAAAATATCCACTTCACGTTAGTGATGGACGATAACATTTTATTTTATGCTCGCAAAAAATGCATTTTCAGAGTTGACCTTTAAAAATCCAAAAAATGTTGTTCAGGGCAATAAGTTGACAACGAAATATTCTCGATACGTCAAAATTTAATTTGACTCTTATCTGTCATACCATATAATTATTTTAATACATAATCGAATTAAATATTCTTTATTATATCAAAATATACTTTTAGCATTCACTATTTCAAAATATAGATCGTTCTCCATCTGTCAAGTCATGAACTCGATGTTTCGCAACTGCTTGGTTCGAGCAACTGAAAAGTTTGTGCTTTGACACAAACTAAAACATTGCCTAATGAGTTCGCTATTTTGTGTAACATATAATTATATGCACCTGAGCGGACATTCAACCAAATAGTTCATCTGTTTTTTATAAGCAACCAAACAGTTGTGCAACTAAAAATTGAATGTGGGCGCCTAGCCTACGACTTCAATGGATTAAAAAATTCAGTTTTTGTCACTTATAATTCCATTACAACGTGGGAATGATGTCAATCGGTTTAAAAATCTCTGACAGACGGAGTAAGATAAAGTACAGAAACCTAAAACAAAAAGTTAGGGTATTGGTTTGATTTTGATAAGGTGAACGCTCCATCTAGGCTTGTCAAAAAAAAGTTTTGACATTTTCGCTGCATGACAAGTATATTTGTTGGCGGCGGCGTTGAGCCAGATATACATTGTTCAAATGCACGTGCAAGTCTATTATTTCAGTATTTTTCTATTGTACCAATAGCTGAGGTTGAGAAAAATGCGGAGTTATCGTTCATTCTTCTTTGTGGTTTTCTTTTTTATGTTTGGCGTTCGCTCAGTGAAATTCACTTAACTGAGTAGAGTAAGGAGTGCGAAGAGATGACTCCTTTTCACATGCAATTATATTAAAAATCGCTGTGTTTAAAAGCACAGATGCACTCGAAAGGAAGCCAAAAGAGAAACAGATTCAAATCGGATTCGTGTAAAAACAGTCTATTTTCTTTCAGATAACATCTCTGTTTGAATATAAGCGTAAAAATATAATGCTGTCTCAAGCAACATCCCTGTTTAAACATAAGTCAAACAAACTTTACGTTACGTAGCGGAGTCCACTTACTCCTAACACACGCCACGAAGACGAACTACTTCATCAAAGCATATTGTCGATAAGGTTTTTGGGTCGTGTGAAATGAATAAGTGTGGACACGGCATGCAGTGCGAACTCTGGGAATCGAAGTATGTAATCTTAAATTGACTCAATAATTTTTTGATCATTACATTAAAAGTATCATAAACACAAGTAACAATGGATAATGAACAAGAAAAATGGGTTTGGACTCGTTCCGAAATAATTATTTTACTAGAAATAAGTAAAGACAACAAAATAGTTGATTAAATCGTTTTTACAGAACATGGTCCAAAAATACATGTGTTTAGGTGGAAAGCGTTATTTACAGCTATGTAGAGATATTTTTGGATTTGAGTATAAGTGAAAGGGATAAATTATGTATCTAAAGTCACAAACTGGTACGATTGCATTGTATGTTTATTAGGTACGTTCGATAACAAAAATATTCGGCACTCGGACGAACGTTGATGTTTACACATCTTAACCGTGAGTCCTGACACTCACACTTTTTTTTTTAATTACGTTGCATATTTGTTTAAATTATTTTCAAACGTTAAATAAATAAAAATTTAGATCAAATTTAAAATTACATTTTTTTCCCAGTGTATAGCTCATTTTTGTACATATTCTGTAGTATCTCCATAATTTTGGGAAACTTACTCATCGGGCCTACGTTGTGTTGCAGCCGAGCTCATTTTGATGACGATATTGATTGTACTGCTCATATTCCTACATACGAGTACTGGTGGTAAATTTTCAGGATAATTAGGCAGGTGTCTCTTCGACACTATTGATCCGCCTAGTCTGTCTGCCAAAATCATGTTTTCAACTTCGCTTTCGGGTTGAATTTTCATAAATAATGCATGATTGTAATGAAATATTGTTTAATAAACTGTTTGCATATTTAACAAACTTACACATACAGTTTTTGTGAGTTCCTCCCGGATTCATGTTTTTCCATTTATAATTATTCTTTTTGCTACGAGCATATCAAAGGCTTCTCTCAAACACAATTATGGCCACAAAATCGGGTTTACAAAGTTGTCTCCTATGGTTGATCCTATATCAACTTTTTAATAAAGTTTCATCTCTGTCATACATATGTATTATATTATCATAGATAGTTAGGTATCTCAAAGCACAAAGTTCAAGTATATTACAGGAAACTTGAAAAATATTTTGTCCAAACTTTTGCTTAAAATCATAATAGGCTATTTGAAAATGTTCCAAAACTTTGAAATCAAATCGGGTGTCCTTACGAAACATGTATAAATGTATATAATGGATGTGTGTATTGTTTACGTATGTATCGCTCACTTCAGAATCGTCAATCCCAGGCTTAGGTCATATTCTCTTATGTGAGACTTTTGGAAAATCCTATGGAAAGGCTATATCCTCGATGGAAAATTGATTCTTACTTCCGGGCCATGTTAGTACCTAGATGAAGTGACTCCCTAGCAACGAGATGATGGTCCTCTTCAAAATAACTGTCAGCCTCCTTCCTGGATGGAGTACGTCATGCAATGGGTGTAAAATTTGATTAGAACCAACAGTAGACACCTCGACCTACCCTACCCACATATCTTAATTAAGAGTTAGGCTAGATTATGGTGTGGGATGTCAATTCCAATGTGACAAATTACCAAAAACGATTCCAAACGAAGGATATAACATGGCTGATGTCATGTAATGAAGGTTTTGTCAGAGATAATTTGTGTTGGGGATTTGGTGATATTCGTGTTATTATCCATATGGTTTTCTCGAGTGGATAACCTGATGTGAGTAGGGTTATAAATTATTCTGGTCATTTAAATGGAACATTGAAAAACACAATTATCTTAAATGGCGATTTATGAGGGTTGGGATTTGAAGGAGTCAGTTGTGCACGTTATAAGGAAGAGGAATACGAGTAGGTGACGGAGTAAATAAGCACTACCTTTAAGGTTAATTGAGATTTGTTGAAAGATCGATGAACCAATTAAAATTATTGTATTGGGAGTTGTGTATCGATAAGTTAAACAGGATAATAACTTTGCAAGGTTTAGCTATTAGGGATTTTTATTTAGATTCTTATAACTTTGTCAAGAAATGTGATTTTGAATTTTTGTGGTGCGACCGATACTCACGTATGGTTCGATTGCATGGTGGCCCGAGCTTACCAAAGCATATAACATCGATGAAATGAAGAAGGTGCAAGAAACAGCAAGCGTTGACACCACAGGAGCTCTAAGATCTTGCCCAAGTAAAGCCTTTAGTGTTTTTATATACCTTTTACCATTTGATTTACACATTAAGTATTTAGTGCGTTGCAGTGCATTAAGGCTAAAGGAATCGAACTCTTGGACTGCTAAACCTTATGGCCACATCAACATTACGGAGTTGATTCTAATAGAGATTTGTTCGGACTCCAACTAACTAAAAGATTTTAAGCTTATGTTCTCATCAAGAACGGACTGGAATAATGACGAAAGACTTCGACACAACTATCTTTACTGAAGGCTCAAAGATGGAGTGTGGTGTTAGTTCAGGAATCATCTCTGTGACCTTGGACATATTTAATATTAAGGCCATTTATTCTAGCACATCATCCTCAAAATTGGTCTAATAATGCCGGAATGAACTTGCTAGCCCCAATATTAACCGCAATGTTACTCTGTTTCCTGGATTTCGGGTCATTGCGGCATTGATGGGACTGAACGGGCGGACGATCGGGCCAGGCTGTTATCAGTTCTTTATAACTCAAAATTCCACTCGGAGTTATGAAGGGCTATATTCTCTCAATTTTTGGCGAATCAAACCGTAGGGGAAGCAGTTTAAGTTACTGCATTATATCTAGAAAGAGTTTGCCCACTTATAATAAATCCGGAACACTTGATCTAATATGCAGACCAAGCAAACATCGTATTTACCTGTAGCTGATGCTGCCCAATATGAGAGCATGCAACGAAACTAAGCATTCGTCAAAACACAACACTTATATGGTCACAGCTATGGGGACCATTAGGAAAAGGAAAACAGTCCTGCATTTTGTCTAAAAATTCCCTGCTCTTGCGAAATTTAGACCACAATCATTCGGAAAACTGGAATCAAGTATCCCGTATCTACAACACAAGTAGATTAAGATAAGAGTAATAGATAATAGAATTTATCCAAGTTTCGGTTAGGACCAGAACATCACAGAGAATATTGTTTAAGTTCTTTAAGGCCTTATTGGTCTTTGTCCGAAGGCCGTTTACGTTTTGATAGTTGGTATAGCTATTTTTAAGCTCATGTAGACTTGATCCCTTTGACTAAGATAAGATTGACTTTAGAAGATAGAAATAGGATCCGAAGAGTATTTACGAAAAATTAAAATGGTCATTTTATCGACGAACGTTACTTACCAATTTTAGTTTTAATTTAATTTTCCACGTCGTTGAAGGTTCAAATTTTAAAATAAATATAGTTTTCCGTACCTATATCTTTAATTTTTCTTCAAAAACGCATGAACGGTAACATGCTTTAATTTTTTAATGAGAAGAAAATTATTTTACGACAAACATTTTCTAGACCTTTACAATCGACTCTTCAACGTTTAGTGCCACAAATTGGGACGATTGGTTCGGTAATCATTCAGCCTACATTCATAATTTAAAGAACGCAAGATCGACGGAGAACCTCAAAGTGTTCTGTGAAAATGTGCAGTAGAATCTGAGAACTTGGGCCTTCACCTATACAAGATCCAGCTAACCCAGGACCTCACAGTTAATTTCAATAGACGACGCCTTTTGTTCGTTGACTGGACTTAGGAACGTTTTAAAAAGCACCCCAATTTTGGCCGAAAAATCGTCTTTGGTTAAGTGGCACAGTTTTGAATGAATGGCTGTGTTAACAAGCAAAATTTATGTATCTATGACGACACCTACCCAGACCAGGTTCACCAGGTGACAAAGCATCCGCTTTGTCCGTTTAGTGTGGCTTTTAGGCCAGTGGAGTTATTGGTCCATAGTTTTTCGATAACGGCGTTGGTGAGGCGGTCACCGTCAATGGTGAGCCCAACAGAACGATGATAACCAATTTCTTGTGGCCCAAAATGAATCGTCTACGTCTAGCATGTGATTCCAGAAGGATGAAGGATGGAGCTTCGCGCTACACAGCGAACGCCAAGATTGTCATTCCGCATGAAAGATTAGAGGATAAGGTTATATCTCGCAGAGGTAACGCGAATTGGCAACCAAGGTCATGCAATTTGACATCGCTATATTTTTTCTTGTGTAGTTTCCCGAAGTCTTTGGTCTATGCAAATAAACCACAATCAACCGATATCCTTAAGGTAAACATAATAAAGGCCATCCTTCAGATTCAACCAGATCCATTCGGAAGAGCCATTGAGATTGGATCACTCAAATAGTTACATTCAAAACATTTGTAGGAAAAAATTTGGGAACACCAACTTTAAATTTTTATTATTGTACGAATAAAAATAAGATTTCAAAAACTCAAAAAATATTTCTGTTTAAGTTATTAAATGCAATGTTTTTCAAATTTTATTGAAATCCGTGTTATGCCGATTACGAGAAATTCAAAATTCGATAAAATGGTTCTATGTTATGTACAGTCAGTAATATCTTAATTTATTTTTACTTGCGACTTATATCTAGGTACTAACATATAAGGTAACCTAGCATTCGGAAAAAAATCGAACTCGAGATTTCGATCAAAGTTGACATGGCGATGATAGCGAAAGCTAAAAAAGTGGGTTTCGCAGTTCTGTCTGTCTGTCTATCTATCTTTTCGACTAAAACCTAAACGACTCGGCCGATTTTCTTTAAACTTGGTCGATGGTATTTTTAATTTTTTAATTCCCCCCCCCCCCACATTTTTTTCTTTTTTTAAGATCGAAAATAACGCTACCTGCCACACGATTTTTTTTTTTTCAAAATTTTATAAATATTTTTTTCTCAAAAACTGTCTCTCACATTTAAAAAAAAAAAGTTCAAAAAATTTCATTTACTTAAAGCTAAGAAATGGTTGAGAAAAAAAATTCCAAATATAATTCTGTGGTGTTTGATAGAAACATGATAACTCTGTAAAATAATTTACGTTCTTATCTTCACTTAACATCGAGCTAGAACCTTAACGGGTAAATCGATTTTCTTAAAATTTGGCACATAATTATTTAAAGAATATTCTAATAAATTTTCCAAATTTGAAGAAAATCAGTCGATCCGTTTAGGACTTAGCTCTATGTGAAGTGGACGTAAAAACGCAATTTTTTTTATGGACTTATCACGTTTCTACCAAACACCATAGAATTATTTTTGGTCCCCACCTTGGAACCATTTTTTTGGTTTTTGATTTTCTCAAAAACGGTAGAACCGATTTTGATAATGTCTTTCATGCCAAAGCTCCCCAGAACATTATTTTGTTTTCAAATTTTTCAAAAATTTTTGTTTGTATTTTTTTTTTTGAAAACTTAATATATCAAAAACTCCATGCTCGATTTCTTTAAAACTTGATAAATAAAAGTTTCTGAATATAAGTTACAAGCGGTAAGAAACAAAAATTTATTTTACCTAGAAATAACGGTACCCTCCATACAAATGTCAAAAAATGGTTTTCGAATACGAGAATTTTGCTAAAATTTTTTTCTTTTGATTAATTCTTACAGTCTATAATTTAATAAAAATTGATTTCAAGATATTACTCACCGTACCAACCGTAGAACCATTTTTTCAAATTTAGAATTTCTCATTATCGAATTAACGGATTTTAATGAAATTTTTTATAAAGAAGCTTCTAAAATAAATAAAAAAAAATAAAAATAAAGAAGCTTCTGAACATTTTAAAACACACTGCATTTCAAAACTTAAAAAAAATAATTTTTGAATATTTGAAAAAAAAAAAAATCTATTTTTTTGGAAAATTCGTTACCTCAGAAACGGCTTAATACTTTGCTTTTTTAAACTTAATTTTTATTCGAACAACAATAAAATCTGTAAATTGGCGTACCAAAATTTTCTCTTAGACACGTTGTTAACATTTTGTATATATAAAAGCTTATTTTTTTAAGAAACCACTACAAATACTTATAATTTTTGTTCTTGTATAAACTAATATTTTCTTGGATCACATGGCATCCTGTTTTTAGCTCGAAGGAGTTGTTTTAGTCTACTAAAAATACTATCTATTCAAGCTTAAAGGAAATTGACCGAACCGTTTAAGCTGTATAGTCGTCTTCCTATTATCGTTTTTCGTATGATCTAATCAAAATCTTACTTACTTACTTACTTAAGTAGGTGCTACAGTCCGGGGTGGACCAGGGCCTCAACCAACAAGCTTCTCCAGCTAGCTCGGTCCCTAGCTAGCTGTCTACAGTTTCGCACGCCAAGTTGGTTAAGGTCCTCCCCCACTTGTGTGCGCCACCTGAGTCGCGGTCTTCCTCTACTTCGCCGTCCCTCGGGGTTTGATTCGAAGACTTTCCGGGCCGGAGCATTCGGGTCCATTCGCTCTACATGACCAAGCCATCTTAGTCGCTGGACATTTATACGTTTGACTAGGTCAGTTTCACTGTACAGCCCGTACAGTTCGTGGTTAAATCTTCTCCTCCACTGCCCATCTATGCAGACGGGACCAAAGATCACACGAAGAATTTTCCTCTCGAAACAGCCTAAAGCGCTCTCATCCACCTTCGACAAAGTCCATGTCTCTGCACCATAGACAAGGACCGGGATGATAAGGGTCTTATAGAGGGACACTTTAGTTGCTCGAGAGAGGACTTTGCTACTCAATTGCCTTCTTAGTCCAAAGAAACAGCGATTGGCAAGAGTTATTTTCCGTTTGATTTCAAATCAAAATCTAGAGTTTGATTGTTTTTATGATTGCATAACTACTATATGTCGCAAGTAAACATGGGTTCTTTCAGAAACTGTTTCAAATAATGTTTGAAAAGGTTACTTCAAGCTATTACCTAACCTCGGAAACAGTAAAAAAAACGGTTTTTTTTTTAAATTTTGAAATGGGAATATTTTTGACTTCGACTCGAATCAGAAGACAATCAAAAAATTGAAAAGTATATTTTGTTTCCGCACCGAAAACATATTCAATTTCATTGACGAGTGTAATGTAAACCTTTTTCAGACACATAACACATATGTGTCGTTATATGAGAAACGTAAAAACTTTTCGACAAACCTAAATCCACACTTTTGGCAAGTATGTCGAATACTGAGTGTTGCTGGTGCTTTCCCAAGTTCATAATTCATAAAAGCCTACACGCCTACACAAATAAATGTCTCAAGAAGTAAGAACATGAGTTACTAATTAGTGTCATTATCTGAAACGTCCTGTCTACAATGATACATGGATGAATGACTTGTTTCATAGGTTCACATTTACACAATGGACTGATTTCCTAAGTCTTTTAAGCAATGTTTTCCATTAGATAAGAAAGGTTAGGCCTTAAGATATTAAGTGAACAAAAAGTTTTTAACACAAATCTCATAATTCTCATTTAATCCTTCAAAAAAAAGTTCCCATAATTTTTGCTTAGTATCTAATTGCTTAAAAAACATTATTCCACCTCAATAATTTGTATACGAAAGAAAAGCCATTTGAATTACATTTTCAAGATAAAATTAAAAATAAATCTGTCAAAGAAAATGAATTAAAAGTTCCAACGGAGCCCTCTGCAGGAATTAAAACGAAGCAGAGGATAAGTTGTTACGAATAATTAATTATATGATTTAATCATACAATTTATAGCTTAATAAGGCGAAGCGAATTTTGCGTGTTTTCAAGGTGCTTTGATTAAGTTTATAGTCATCCGTAGGTCCGGTTTGTCTTTAACCTATAGGTAGGTCGTATTTTATGAAATTTATGTATCATAGGCACAATCTGTCCTTATTATTGGATTTAATTTTTCGGGTTAACCCTAAACTAAAGACAAATTACACAAACAATAGGGTTATATGTAATCCTCTAGATGTTGGGTGAAAATGTAATTTCCCGCAAGGGACTTCTGAATGCGAGCAGTTTCTGAACATAAAATTCCATTTTCTTTTATTTTAAGAAAAGGCAAAAACGATGGAAATTTAAACGCAACATGGACAGGACATATTGAAATATAGGGACCTGTAATGTCTTATTGATTATGCCTCAGAGAAATGTGTGAGGAAAATAAATAAGGACACTTTTTGTTTGTTTGAGTATTGAAAAGTAACTGCTTTTTTATTGTTTTCATTTCTCTGGAAATGAAGGACACGCAAAATGTTTTCAAAGAAAACCGATTTACTATGGAGACAAAATTTTTGAACTATTTTTTAATAACAACAAAAAAAAAACACCCTAATTCCAATTGAATTTGATTCTCAAATGCCTTTTCTCTAGACTGATTCGTTTGGACAAATTGAGCACCAGATTGGAATATCAAAATTTTCAACATAGTTCTTTTGTTATTTATTATTTTTTTGAAATATTGATGCAGATAAAAAACATTTGTGGACTTTTATGAAAACTTCTGACAAAAATGTATGAATTCAATGACACCCTTTCATAATCATTTTTATTTCTATAAGAGCATGATTTTAAATAAAAATTTGTAAAAATGTGGCTTCTTGGAGGTTGTAGGAGGTTTCGAATTTAATCATTTAAATTTTTGTTTGTAAGACCTAAGAAAGAATTATAGTCGTTTAGGTTAGGTTGAATTGACGTGGCTGTTAGCAGGAGAGTTGGTCCATTGTGATACCACATTGAATCTTGGAGCCTTCTTCCCTAATCCTTAAACTAATTGGACCTCCTTTTGAAGCGAGTGAAATTACCTATGCATATCTTTATTTGCTAGATCACGAAGACCATTGAGGAGAAATTTCCAAGATGGATTCTAGGTCTTTGGAATAAGGAAGGACATGAACAGAGAATGTGAGGAATCGATTCCTCCTATTCTTCATCCATGCAGCTTCTGCAGAAATCGTTAGAATAAATTCCAAGCCACGTTGCGTGCTTGCCTATTAAACATTGGCCTGATATAACGGTGTAAAAAGGGATTGAATCATCTTCTAGGAATGCCATGTTCTTCCAGATTTCTCTAAAAGGGATGGTAACCTGAAAGTTGTTATCCAATTGAATCTGAGAGATGATGGTGCCGAATGAGTTCAGAATGATAGAGTGTCCAATTTCATTATTGACGTAGTGCGAGGAGGCTTTTAGACCAATAGCTGTGTTTGCCGTTGGCCGTTGGAACTTACTTAGTATTAAAGACTTAGGCGCAATTTTTTTTTTTTATCGTAATAGCCTTAAACGGATTTTAATCTACATAAATTGACGTTTCTTAATGGCGGTGATGGCATTCGACTTTTCATTACTAGATTACTTATGCGGCTTATGATCTTTTAAGGTTCGTTTTCTGAAACAGGGCGGCTTTCAATTTTTTTCGGTTCGTATCGTATACCCATTGGTATTCAATTCGGTCTTCCATTTTACCTTGAACCTGGGAGCTGGGGCTCGAAAACTCTTTTGGCTGGATCATTATTGTCCACTCGATCGATGTGGCTGAGCCATCAATATAGTCGATATGTCTTGACTTTTTACATGTTTATGTACATCATAGATTTCAAAGTTGTATCTTCTTCACCATTAGAACCATTGTACATAAAACCAAATATTTGTCAACATTTCGTTTTTGGTTCAAAAGATTCCAGATTCCATTTCCCGAATGGTTTTTATGTTGCTGAACATTTAAGTTGTCATTTCGGGCGTTTATACGATGTAAGTACACAATCTTGGTTGTTTCCCCTGTTCAGGACAGTCGACATCCGAGGGAAGATATGTTGAGGTTTTTGCTGTACAACTGTGTAAATCCCTAATTTCAAATGATTTCGATAAATTTTAGAAGTTTTAGCAAAATGTTTATTTAAGGCTTGGAACTCTACGCCCCACAATCAGCTCTGCTATACGCGCACCGTTTTGCAACTTTTGTAATGGAACAAATACGTATTCTTACATTTCGTGTACCGTTATCGATACGTGAACAACACACCTTTTACATGCAAGTGTATGACGAATCTATGACCAGACGCTTTTTCTGCAGAAAGCATCACTCTGGACAAATACAGCAATCAACAGATTCTATTTTAACTTGCGACTTATAGGTACTAGAAGACAAGTTATGCATTCGTAAAAAAAAATCGAACTCGCGATTTTGATCAAAGTTGACATTAAGCTGATAGCGAAGAGGAAAAAAGTGGGTCTTACAATTCTGTCTGCCTGTCTGTCTGTCTGACTGGTCGCCTACAGCCTAAGCAGCTGGGCCGATTTTCTTCAAACTTTGTAGATATGGTTTTTAATTTTTTACCTCCGCCCCTTTTTTTTAAGACCAAAAATAACGGTACTTGCCATACGATTTTTTTTAAAAATTTTATAAATATTGTTTTTTCTTAAAAACTGTCCCACAGATATAAAAAAAATTAAAAAAATTTATTTAGTTGAAGCTAGGTAATGGTTGAAAAAAATTTCCGAAAAATTGTTACCCCCATGAAACCATTTTTTTTGTTTTTGATTTTATCAAAATCGGTACGACCGATACGATATCGGTACTGCCGATTTTGATTATTTTTTATAATAAGGCTCCCTAGCAGTTTAAATATTATTGTGTATTCAAATTTTCAAAAAACATTTTTTTTTTGATTTAAAAGAAAATCAAAATTTTTTTTTTGAAAACTCAATATCTCGAAAACCCCATCCTCGATTTTCTTAAAACTTGATAAATAAAAGTCATCTACAAGATATGAGAGAAAACAATTATTTTACCTAAAAATAACGGTACACTCCGTACAAATGTAAAAAAATGGATTTTGAAAATCGTATTATTCTGCAAAATGGTTCCGAGAATTTTGCTAAAATTTTTTTCTTTCGATTAATTCTTACGATCTATAATTTAATACAAAAAAAATTGAAAACAAGATATTTGTCACTCTACCTACAATAGAACGATTTTTTCGAATTTTGAATTTCTCATTATCGGCATAACGGTTGTTAATGAAATTATTTATAGAGAATCGTCCAAAAAGTTTAAAAAACATTGCATTTCAAAAATTTAAGAAAAATATTTTTTTGAATTTTGAAAAAAATAAAATCTATTCTTTTTTGGAAAATTCAATATCTCAAAAACGACTCAATATTTGTTTTTGTAAATTTATTTTTTTTCCTCGAACAATAATAAAAAATTTAAATTGGTGTACACAATTTTTTTCTTAAAAATGTTTTAATTTTTTTTATAAAAAACCTTATTTTTTAAGAAACCACTACAACGACTTTTAATTTTTTTTCTCTCATAAATTCTTATTTGCAAAGCATTCTGTTTTTATCTCTTACTACTAACATAGTTTAAAAAATAACTTTAATTCTTATGAACAGTTTTCTCTAGTAACATTCATTTTTAAATTCCTAGTCTATTATACATATAGGAGCCAGTTCGTGCGACCCAGTCGTGCATTGCATTTTTTTTTTTTTTTTGGAAATGGAAACATTTCTCTACTTGCATCATCTTAAGCATTCGATCTTTAGGGAAACAGATACCATTCGGAATGTTTTTTTTTTTAATACATTTTTCGGATTATTTTTAACCGAATAAGAAATTAAAGAAAAAATACACATCCAGACAGATAAAAAAAACCGTTTGTAATTTTTAATTTTCGTTCGAAATTTCTTGTAACAGAATTCACAAAAGGATAATGCTGAATTTGAGGAATGTCACGGCATAGTTTATTGAACTCTGGAAAACAAGTTATAGAAGATACCATCATTATTTATTCATGATATTTTAATATATAAAAATACTTGTGGCCATCAAACACATATTTTCACCACAAAAAAAAAAAAAAAAAAAAAAAAAAACAAATTTATGAAATGTTCATGAAAACGGTTACAACGAAGAGAGCATCAACATCATCATGCAATCAATTAAAATAATTTATTTTATTCCCGGACATGTATCAATTACTAATTGTAACAAATATTTTTAGTATTAATTGGTGTGGAAATGAAACAAAACAACAATGCTCTCATTCTCATAATGACCAATAAAAATGAATAATTTTATTAACAAACGGTTTTATTTTCTACATTTTTTAAACCTCAATAAAATTGAATCATGTTATGTGATCCTTAAAAAAATCACAACAAGAAACTTCAATATTAAAAAATATTTCTTAAATTAAAAAAAAAAATGTACTACTTTTTTTAGCTTTTTCTATCATAGTAGTGTAAAGTTGGATCAAAATTTCTAATTCGATTTCTGCTAAGAATGCATAACTTGCATATGTATGTCAGTAAAAAATAATTTCAAAATTAAAACAATCACAATTACAACTGCTGGCCGAAACTAATTTTCAAAATCTTCCACAATGGTGGCCAAATATCGAAACTATATGACACCGTGAGAATGTCTTCAATTTCACATATCAAGTCCAACCATAGGTTCATACACGCACTTGAGCGCTAAGTGGGCCACAGGGCTTGGCTGCCAGTTGTCGCTACTGTCTGCGAAAAAATTCCTTAATGCTATAATGGACGCCAAATTTAACTCATCATTTTTAGGGGAGGATTGTTATAAAAATTCCTTCACATGCAATTCTGCCTTCAAGTTGAAAAAGAAAAAAAAAAAATTTTAAATAATTTCCAGTTCCGAGAAAAGGTCTTCCCTTCCGCCATACTCCCAAGGACAAGCGATTTTCTGGTTCGAATAGAATTTGAAGTACCTATCTCGTACTGAGTCCAGATTTCCCGGGGTTATTATTTCATAACTTCTGTTTCAAAAGGTTTCAAAAACTCGCCTTAAGACCTACTTAGTGAAATTTGTTTAAAATTTCTCTAAATATTCAATAAAAGCAAGAATATGCAATTTTGTTGCATTTAATTTTATTGTTCTACAAAAAAAATTGAAATGAAAACTAAAATGGTACAATCCATGGTACAAACAATGCCCAGGGACCACTTTTTATGCATTATTAATTTACATGCCCTTAAAGATTACAATGAAAGCAATTTTCCATTATATAAAAACAGTTTGCGGGAAAATAAATGTATAATTTAGATTGCAATTTGAATGCAAAATCAAAAAATTCGAAACGGAAGTGGAAGTGGAAAATGCGGAAGTGGTTTGTACAAAGGTTGGTTTGATACATAGTTACCTGAGGGATGTGAATTTTCAGGAAGAAATTCCTTGATTGTAACTTTTTTGCACTCTCTTATTGCAAAAGTTTTTTGTTTTGGATTTATTCAAGGGTGTTAGTGATGATTTATTTTTTATTTATTATTTTTCATGGAGGGGAAAGAGATCAAGGAAAAAAAAGTTTGCTGAGCAAAGGAAAAATGTTTATGAGAAAAGTAATACAAATCCCAACTAGGGAGAGAAATACATACATAAGTGCAACTTTCAGGTAGTTTTTGAGGTGGTGTTGGCAAAAAATGTATTGCTAGATGTAATTATTTATAAAAAGGACTTTAAAACTTAAGAACAACAACATAAATGTACATTTTGGGTCACATTTAAAAAAAACTGAGTGATAAAAAACATAGGTGCAGTGTTATTATTCCTTTCCGATCCACTGCCACTTTCGACATCGTATAATAGATTCAATATACGTTGAATAGAAACAACCGTAGCTTGGTTCTTAAGCTTAGAGAGTTATTGCTCCATATATTTCTAAGCATACCGAAAGCAGCCTTTGCCTTCCCGATTCAGCTTCTGATGTCCTGTTCGGTGCAACCCTCGGTAGAGATGATACTTCCAAGGTATTGGAAGCTCTGTACTTTCTCTACCCGTTGTTGAGAAATATTTATTTACAAAGATAAGTTGGTAGTTGTTGGTATGGATATATAATTTCCTAAATATAAAAATAAATTTTCTGCTTCACAATGAGCTCAAAGAGCTTTGGTAATGCAGAAAGTTTGGAAATCACACGGTTATTTACTAAGTATTTGATGCTTTTGTCCAGCTTTGAAAATATGAGTTATAGAAAAATTCCTTTTGAAAGCGAAGTATTAAAATTTTTTTGAAGCAGATAAGCTAATGAAACACAATTTTTAATTAAAAAAGAGGTCCCACCTGGACCAGCACTTAAACTTGGATTAAGCTTTGAAATACCTTCTATAATGTCGTCAACAGACAAAAAAAGGTGACCCATATTCATGCTTGAAAATGAGATTTGGTCATCAGTACTGTCCGAATGATCACTATTCAAAGTCTCAAAAAAAGATGCAAAAAGATCGCATGTTAAATCTAAATTGGAAGAGGTTTGAGTATTATATTCCATGTTAGTAAATGCTACAGAGTTCTTTTTTTTAAATTTTTTTTTGAATTATAAAAGCCCACAAGGCCTTTGGATTTCTTTGAATTTGTGATTGAATGTTTATTAAATATTGGTTATGTAAAAATCGATTGAGAAAATCATATTCACGTCGTAACCGATAATAGCGTTGCCTTTTACATTCTGATTTATTTTTTTTAAACACCTAAAAGCTTTGTTTCTTACATTTTTAAGATTTCGAAGTCTGGTTACCTTTGGGTAACTTAAATTCAGATTTTTTAGTACTTTAGGACAAATTTGAACAAACATCATATACAGGGTGTCCCACAGTCACCGCCCCAAATGAAAACCATGGATTCCTGAGGTCATTTTACTCGTAAGTCGAAAAACTTAAGAGGTCATTTTCTCGATTTCGTCCCGTTTTCGAGTTATAACGGTTTTTATGATTTTTCCCTTAACTGGCTTTATTTTTGCCAAACTAAGTCCGATTCGTAAAATTTTTTTTATAACCAATCAAGAATTTATTACAGTTTTAGTTTGTTCACAGATTTTTTTTTTCTGCGGACAACCGTTTCTCCGCAATTTTGCATCAAACCCAATTTTTTCGTTTTTTAAAGTAGTTTTTTCACTTTGATATCATTTTATTCAAAAAAACACGTTAATGAGTATTCATTTTTTTCACTTATTATTAAAGCCCAGTTTATTTTCTTAAATAAATTATTTTTTTTTCCTTAAAAAGAATACTAAATGTAATTAACAAAAAATAAACAAACTGAGTGAATTTAAAAAAATTTTTTTTTTTAAATACAAAATTAACTTTTTCTGAGCTATTCTGGTTAAGAAAAGGACAAATCGTCCATTTCAGGGTATATTAATAACATTTCCAGATATTCTTGATTATTGTAATCCATTGTTCGCAAATAATTGAAAAAAACTACAACTTGAATAACAAATCCAAAATGGAGTACCAAGTGAAAGAACACGACGCGCACACTAGATCACGCGAGAAAGACATTTATAACCTTCAAATCATAATGCAAATCTTTACTGCTTACATTAGTTAACGGTCTTACTAACTAACTTTATCTATTTGTCCTTTTCTTAATCACAATAGCTCAGAAAAAGTTAATTTTGTATTTAAAAACTATTATTTTTTTTAAATTCACTCAGTTCGTTTATTTTTTGTTAATTACATTTAGTATTCTTTTTAAGGAAAAAAAATATTTTTTTTAAGAAAATGAACTGGGCTTTAATAATAAGTGAAAAAAATTAATACTCATTAACGTGTTTTTTGAATAAAATGATATCAAAGTGAAAAAACTACTTAAAAAAACGAAAAAATTGGGTTTGATGCAAAATTGCAGAGAAACGGTTGTCCGCAGAAAAAAAAGTCTTTAGAAAAACTAAAACTGTAATAAAAATAAATTCTTGATTGGTTATAAAAAAAATCTTACGAATCGGACGTAGTTTGGCAGAGATAAAGCCAGTTAAGGGAAAAATCATAAAAACCGTTATAACTCGAAAACGGAACGAAAACGAGAAAATGAGCTCTTAAGTTTTTCGACTTACGAGTAAAATGACCTCAGGAGTCCATGGTTTTCATTTGGGGCGGTGACTGTGGGACACCCTGTATATTCTTTAAAAAGTTAGCATACATAAGTTCAATTTGTGTTCCAGAAAGTCGAGCAAAGGTCTTTGGTTACAATTACTTACAGTATTTATTTGAATAAGATTGTGTGAAAGTAAGGAATCTACAAACAGAATTTCATGTTCTTTTTTAACATTAAATGGAATCATAATTTAATTATAACTTCTACGATATGAGCAAAAATGATAGCATTTTAGCGCAACATCATAGGCGAGAAGGTGGCGTCATGGTATGGGAAGCAGTTACTACTCGTATTCAGCTTATTTTTCAATCCTTAAAAATTCCGGCAATAAGTAAGAAAGTAATTTTGGAAAGAAATTTACCTAAATTTTTAGTCATTATCGGACCCACAAGCTTGTCTTTTCATCAGGAGAATGTCCCCATCCACGTGGTGCAAAAAGTAAATAAAATGCTCAATTGGATAACCCGAACTTGCTCTTATGTAAAAGACTAAAAATTTAAAACAAATTAATATTACTAGACAAAAATGTTCAAAACCATAAAATTCATTTTTTAAGAAGAATAAAACAATTCCTTTAGTAGTTGGAGCTAGAAACAAGATGCCATGTGATTTCTCAAGCAAATATCAGTTTAGGCAAGAGCAAAAATTATAGGTTTTTTTTTTAAATATACTTTAATATTCAAAGTTTTTTTTAAACATTTTTAAGAACGAATTTTAGTAACGATAACTTTAATATCCTATTATTGTAGGAATACAAATTAAATTTAAAAGAAAAATATCGAATTTTCGATTTTTTTTTTTTCAAAAATTTAACTTTTTTTAAGTTTTAAAATGCAATGTTTTTCAAACTTTAAAATAATTTCGTCAAAATCCTTTAAGCCGATAAGTCAAAGTTCTTAATTTGACAAAATGGTTCTGTGTTAGGTAGAGTCAGTAATATCTTATTTTCATTGAAAGAAAAAATAACGTATACAAATTCTAGGAGCCGTTTTCGAGAAAAATACGATTTTTGAAAATCGCTGCTGGGTAGCGCTATTATTAGATAAAATATTTTTCTCACGTCTTCTAGAATATAAATATAAAACTTTGATTTTTCAAGTTCTAGAAAAATAGAGCATGTGGCTTTCGAAATATTTAGTTTTGAAAAGAAAAATTTGAAATCTTTTTTAAAAATAAAAAAAGTGCTTTCACTATTTGAATACACAGTGGCTTAAGTTGTTGTCAAATAGAAAAACAGAATTGCGATACCCTATTTTTTCGTCTGCTCGATCATCCGTAATGTCAAGTCTGTTCAAAATCTCGTGTTCGATTTTTTTTACGAATGCATAACTTGCCATATAGTATCTATATTTCTCATGTTTTCATTCGACCTTAGCTTTATTGAAAATGTTTGGGGATGGTTAGAACAAAAAGTTTATCAGTTGGTCGTCAGTTTTAGGGCGGAGAATCCCTTATTGAAGCCAGTTAAATAGTCTGGAGGGAGACTTCCATGGACAAATATATGTAGAGACTGTACGATTCCATTCTGGATCGCATTTTTGAAGTCAACCAATAAAAATCAATTTTAAGAAAAACTTTGTTTTAACTTTTATTTCCGAATAAATATTTGTATGTATTCAGTTGACGCAAAAAACTGCACATTTCTATATGGCCACATGGAAGGTTTTGCTAGAGAGCTGGAGAAGAAATAGAGCTTCTTTTTGAATTCTTCTTTCTGATTTATCTTTCCAACATCATGGCGTCATCATCGATTCATATTTCTTAGAGCGACGTTGGTGAAGCCACCATCGTAAATGCCACGTGCTATCCGTAGATGATAACCGATTTCTTTCGGCCCGAATTAGATGATATGGAACAGCGGGAACATGTGGTTTCAACAGGACAGCGGCTCTACTTGCTCCACAAGCCGTGCCACAATGGACATTTCGCATAAGCGATTTCCAACCATGGTTATCTCACGCAGAGGCGATGTGAATTGGTCACCGATATCGCGCAATTTGATTCCATAGGTTAGGATAGGTTTAAAGAGGTAATAATATGGCAAGGACAGACACAATTTAGCCTGATTATTGGACGTTCAGGATTCACGCCATTTATTGATATTATATTCCATATACATAATAACCGGCCTTCTAAATAAATATAAAATTTCAATGATATTTTACTCAAAGTTTGTCTTATTCAAATCTAAAGATAGAAAACGCTTAATAATATAAGCTTTATAAGCTAGAATTTACTTAGAAATTAGTTAGTCATAACTACCACGACAGCCTTGGACTTTACTCAATTTCTGTTTTAAACCCTCTGAACGGCTCAGATTCATGAAATTTTTGTGTTTCAGCTTCCATTTGATGAAACATTGTTAAAATATCTTTCGGCAGCCTAAGGAGGTACAGCTATCACATTTCAATTTTCTGAAAGTTCATCTTCTACATCTTTATGATGACATTTGAAGCAGAAAAAGAACGAATTTTTTCTACCTCGGTAAAATAGCTCATACCTTTGAATCTTCTTCCATGTGAAACTCCTTTCAAACCATTGTCAACTCTATATAAGAATTTGAAAGAAAAATACAATTTGCAAGATTTATTCACCACATCATCTCTACCATAAGCCAGATACATACATACATATATAATGTCTTTGAGAGGTTCCATGAATAATAAATTGTACACACAGCACTATAAATATAAGATTTCCTCGAAATAAAAAATTATGTTTTCAAGTCTTTCCTTCAAGAAGGTATTAACGTAGCAAATCCTTATTTAAGATGCTGTCAAATAGGTTTTTAATGGTTTGTCATATGTTAAAAATTATTACTTAGCCGTGATGCGACACCTAAATGACTAATATCTCCATTCCCTGTGGCATACGAAGCAGACTTGCCTTGCCTTTGTTTGCCATATTATTACGAACATAAAAGACTCTTCTTGATTATTTCATAATACGTTTTAATTATAAGTTTGAAATGATAAGTAGAGTCCCTAAGCAATGCTAAATATAGCATGTTTTTGGGTTTTGTATACGTGTTGAAGTGAAGGAGCACATTTTTTTCCTTAATGGCCTTGACACTTACTATAGAGTTCGGTCTGGGTGGAAAGATCTAATATTTATACGGGAAACGCAAAGACAAATAATAATTCTTCTTCTCATAAATTAAATTCAAAATGTATATAATAAAGGAACATTACCAAAAAAAAAACCTTTTAACTGCCTTAGGTAAGCAAATTGTTTTCTTTTAGTCAAACAAATAACAATAATTTTTTTTTTACAAGTTTCATCTTTTCGTTGTTTTGTGAATGTCATTTCATAAACTTATCAAGCTTGTGTTTTCGATCAAAAGGCCTTTTTATTTGACAATTTTAGAATGCCTCAAGTTTCGCTACATTGTGTTAACACGTAGACCCTTGGACGAATTTTAGTAATGATTGGAAACTTGGACTTAACAAGTGCAAACATAATTGATATTGAAAAGAGATTATAACAACAAAAAAGAGTGTGTGTATACTGACATACGCGCGCTAGAAGTAAAACTTGTTCTTCCCCAAACAAAGCCTCTGAAAGATTCTTACCTATAAACGTACAAACATTTTGTACAAGCCAAAATAACAACTTATTGTTGATTAAGATTATAATGAATTTACAAATTGGTTAGATAATAAAAATAAAGTTGACGAGATTCGCTTAGTCACTGGAATTGTGTAGGTACATATTCTGTAATTAAGCTTTAAGCTGATTACTTTTCGAATCGTTAAAAAATGAAAAAAATCATTTCTCACTTATCGTCCATACAGAACTTTTTTTGCAAGTCCATATAGAATTGTAGGAAAAAACGACATCGGGACTTAGGAACTTCTTTCCAAAAAGTTAGAAGCACTGTGCACGCTATGGCATTTGTCAGCTGTATAGACGACTAGCATTAACCAGCATCCAAAAACGTCACTTTTGACTTCTCTGAACAAATTGGGGCATATTCATAGATGTTTGCTAAACTCTTGCTAAGTTGTTACTAAGCAATTCCAGAGTTTAGGCTATTCATAAATAAATTTAGTCCTTAGTTTAGTGCTAGACCTGTGGTCTAACTTTAAACATAGGAAATGCTGTGTCTAAGTAGTTATTATCAAATTCAAATGTCAAATTTGATTAATAAAAAAAAGTTCCCGATACTCTTAGAGCACTTTACATTGCAGCATTGCTTTTGTTGTATAAAAATTATTATAGAATATTTGTTTAAGATTCTTGTTTGGTTTTCTTATTTAATATTTTCTTTTACTTAATTTTTTTCGACTTGCAATATCAAAAAATACCACACAAAATTTAACATGACGTGTAATAGAGATGCTAAGCCTAGTGTTTTTCAACTGTCAACCATTAAATACTGTTTAACCTACAATTTTCTGCCGATTCCAAATGGCTACTAAGCAGCACTTCTCATGACAAGGATTTGTCAATTCCTCGCAAGAGGTAGTACACCACTGAAAAAAACTTTTTTGCAGCGGCTGAGAATCGAACCCCTGCAAGACAGTCCAACGCACTAACCATTATGCCAAGGCGTACGAAACCAAATTTGCACTTTCTTTGACCCGTCATTATTTGAAGGATAATTGTAGTAGAACACAGCCTTAACCTGATGTTCTACTAAAAACAGCGGGGAAACTGACTATGAATAGTAGCTGTGTTTATTTAACCAACAAGCCTTAAACTAAGGATCTAGCAATCACAACTTTAGTAATTCTCTATGAATACGCCCCATTATGGATAACATATAGATTATATTATTTTGGCATGACGGTTTTTATCAGGACTTAGATAAAGACTCGAAAACTATCTGGACTTAGCTAAATTGTATTAACATCACGGGTAGAAAATTATCTAGGAAACACTATCGAATAGCGTGGCCCTAGCTAGATTGGCCATTATATATAGTAAATATCTATGCTGGGCCTAGACAGATGCAAGCCTGGCGGATCTTGACTAATTTATGCTTATCCTGGCTTTATATTGAACCTGGCTAGAACTGCCTATTTATTGGCTTTTCCAGGAGTATCTTAGACTGGGCCTAGATATTTTTAACTTGATGTAGCCTAGATATGAAACTTTTTCTTGGCGATATATTGGCCGTAGATAGTATCGCCTCTTTATTGGCATTGTACTGCAAGGGACCTGGATAGTTTTTACTTGATGTAGCCTGGATAAGAATTGTATCTGGGCGTTATATTGGCCTTAGCTAGTCTCGCCTCTTTAAAGGCATTCTCAGATGTTACTTATACTGGGGCTATATAGTTTTTACTTGATGTATCCTAGATGTGCCTATACATATGGTCTCTATAGAAGGCTATCCATTTTATCCTTCTAAAAACATAACTTTTTTGTTTTGGTCCTAAATCGGTATTTTTCAGATTCTTTAATACGTATTTAAGTCTTTTAAACAGTATAATTAAAAGAGAGTTATTTGAGTAGCACTTTGAGACACGATATTTTATATATCACAGTGGCGCAATAGGTAGCGCACAAGCACGGCAAGCGAGAGGACTCGGGTTCGAATCTCAGTGGAGGTAAATTTAAAAAAAAAAATTCTTTCATTCCAGCAAAAAATCACTTAAAGAGTCGAATATAGGGAGGCAAAGAAAAAATGAAAATAATCAACAATAATAAAAAAGAAAAAAAATTTTTTTTTGTTTCTAATATTTTTTTAAGAATTGCCGTAGCTCTTGTGCTACTTGTGAAGACCCATCTAGGGCCCATATAGGAACATCTAGCAAGGCCCATTATATACAGAGCATTAACAAATTAGCGAGGGACAAGCTAGATACTGCTCGGTAGGGCCATGATTGAAACTAAGAAAAACTAGCTGGGGCCTTGGCATTATCGAGTCGAAAATTCTACAGTCATAGGATATTTTACCGTTTGCAAACCTAAAAAATTTCCGTAATAAGAAGGACATAAGATATTTTTAAGCGTAGTTTGGTTCTGGATTTCCTTTTGTGCGAACGTTTTTCTTTTAGTGGATGAGATGATAATTCAGTTTTTTTTTTCATTTAGTGTTTCAGACAGTGTTGTTTCATACGCGATTGAAAAGTTATTACTAATAAAACACATCTACATACAACAAAGGAGAGTTGAAATACACGACTGGATCGCACGAACTTGCTCTTATGTAAAAGTTTGGAATTTAAAATACATTCTATAAATATAAAACATGGATCTAATGAGATAAAAATATTCAAATGTATGAAATTGCCGTCTGATTTCCAGAAAACTAATGCAAACAAAGTTCAAAAAATCGTTTTATTATTAAAAGAATTTTTTATACAAGAAATTTCTTTAAAATTTTAAGTAACTACATAGAAGTGTTGGCGCAAAATTCTAAAAAGACTGGCGCAAATTTTTAAACAGTCTGTTATTATTAATTTCTAAGTATGATACTACTTAACAATTTGCTAACTTTAAAGTAGTTTACTAACCCATTCATAATTTTAAACATTTTCTAACTAGTATCGTACTAAGCCAATTTTCTTAATAAATTGCTTCTGAACATACATACCTAACACAATGACAGTTCGCACAAAAAACTAAGTAAACACACCTTTTGTGGGGTTTCTAAAAGCACGATACTTTTACGATAATCTTAACTTTAATAAAAGGGTAGATAAAGTATGATGCTATATTCGATTAAAATTTGCAAATTCGTTGTTTTAACCTAGTATCATACTAAAACAGCTTTAGCATCGTACTAATTCAATTAAAATTTTGCGTCATTTAATTTAGGAAATAATTTCAAAAAATAATCGTTCACGCGTTTTGAAGATATATTGATGTTTCAATAAATCCAAGAAATATATTTGCGAATGTTCTTATATACAATATTATTTTAATTTCGGGGGGCAAAAATAAAAAACAAAAGGGACAGGTATCGTTAATAACATGTTATTCAAAAATTTGTCTGAACCAAAATACAGTTCATGCTCATAATAGCTCACTTAATTTTTATTTTATCAAAATCGTTAGAGCCGTTTTCGAGATAAATGAGATCTTACACTACGGGTGTGGTACCGTTAGTTTTGTAGGTAAAAACAATTTTCAATTTCTCCTCTAAGGAATCACCAAAGACCCTTGAGTCCCTTAGGTAAATTTTTCCCATAGTTTTTTGTTATTATAAATTTGACTTTTAAAACAATGTTACATGAAATCGATTTAAGTTTTTTCTAATGAATTTATTTTTTTTTTAAATAATTTATTAATTAATAATAAATAATTTATTTTATATTTTATTTTAATAATTTTTAAATAAATTAGTTAAATAAAAATAAACAGGTTCTTTTTGTAATTATTTTTTTTCTGTGATTTTATAATTTTTTTCTTAAGAAATTCAAGTCTTTGTTATTTTTATTTTTTTTTTTTATTATTAAAGCTCTATATAGAACAAATGTGATTTTTTCATATTAAGTACTTGAATAAAAACCAGAAAATAGCATCTTAAATCTCTTTTTTTCCACTTTTGCACAAGCAACTCATCTTAAATGGGCATAAGAATTAAAAACGCCCTTTGAAAACGCGAGGCAAAATATCTTATCTCAACTTTAGATTTTGGAAATTATATAAAATTCAATTTAAAGAAAAGCCAAGCTATCTTAAATAATATTTTTCCTTATAACGGCTGAAATATTAAAAATATTTTTTTGAAATTAATTTCAAAAAAAAAGATCATAAAGTTTTACATATAAATGCTTTGCTGAATAAAGTCTACATTTGAAAGATTTTTTGGGAGGTAGCTTTGAAGTGTTTTTTTGCTCTCCTGAAAAATCATCAAAATTTACTTAAGATACTTTACCTTTTCAGTCGAGATATAGTAAAATTAAACATAAGCAAAAATGTTTCATTTAAGCAACCAAACAGATGTGAAACTAAAAATAGTTGGTCCAGGTAAGTCTCTTCGGAGCAATCGTCACTGTTCGATTAGCAATGGGACGGATGGCTACTGATGCGCAATTCTATTACACTCCGGTTTCCTAGCGACCTCCTCGTGTTGCCTGTGGATAGGTTACGTAAGCAACTGAATTAACTAGATAGGATAGCACTATCGTTCCTAGTTCGTGGTAAGGCGAACAAAGACAAAAGGGTGCACACTCCTGTCAGTTGCTTTCTATTTCGATCGATTGCTGGGTGTGAGTATCCTAGGGTTGACAGGCCCTGAGTTTTGCAGTAACTCATCTAGAAGCGACCTCACGGTTGCGAAGCTCCACCGGAAGCTATATTCTGGTACCATTGGAGATAGTGCCCAGAAGATTGAGGTCTGTTGCGCCTTGGATGTCTTGGCTCGTGCCTACCCCTCTCCTCCATCTATCTTCGTGATAGTAAGGTTGACATCCGTTGCGCTTGCTTGGCCCATGCCTACCCCTCTTTCTTCAAACTATCTATGAGGTAGGCCCCCTTGTGGGAGTATAGTGGTGGCGTGGTTTATTTCGAATTCGGAGACATATGTTTTCCAGGCTTGCCTGGATTCAAGGAGTGTTAGATAGAAATCACCTCTAAGCAAGAGGTGTGCACACGCTGCAACATTTCACAGCTTTGCTACTGAGTTGGCTTCGGCTGACTCGGTGCTAATGGTCGGGGCTGATAGTCAATCTGACTCCGATGTGGGTAGGCCCACTGTGGAATTGAGTCTTAATAGACAGGTGTCCACGGTAAACACAAGAGAGTTCTGTGTCGTTTTGATATGTCACTGACAACTCCATAGAACATTTTTATCCCTCAACGGCAAGGAAAAAGTTTTACTTCAAAAATTAAAAAGCAAACAGCAAAGCAGCTGATATTTATTTATACGTAAGGTCAAGAAGGCTATAAAAATAAAATCAGCGACTTGAAGAATGTTCCCTTTTCTCCATCATTTTGGATATTTACAATAAAGACACATCAAAATAATTAATCACGAATATAACGAGAAGTCTATTTATCGTTATAAATCAAACTACACTGGAATCGCCATCTTGTTTTATGTATAGACAATAAATGCTCTCCATTTATTGCTAACTGACAAGCATTAATGTTTATGGTTTTATTTAAGAGCTTGTGCAAAAAGATTTAAATCAAGGATGAAACCATAAAAATCACTTTGGAATCTTAAGAGCTTTTCGTCATAGTTTAAGCATGTAGAGAAAAATAAGATTAAAACAGATTGTAACGTAATTTATTGTTTCAGTATTTTCCACAGAAGCTATGATCGATATTGCACTTGAAGAGCGTGTAGTCAATTACCTGCTGCCTTTTGAGGCCTCCGAACATATTAAAACTTTAGGTATAAAATGGATTTCTTCAAGCCTTCCCTAGCTTTATTTACAACTTCTAAATGGTTTTTCTGTGAACTGATGAGTTTCTTGACTGTCTCTTTCGGTATTGCGTTCTATCCGCTTTTGGTTCAATTTTAAATTCAGAATTCAATCTTATGTAAAATATGCTCTCATATTAAAATAGAAATTCTTTTATGTAGAAATAACTACTACAAAAATCTATTTCATTTATCGAAAGGTAATATCAAGCAAGAATGGCGGGTAGTCAATAATATTTTAAAAAGGTCTCCAATTTCCAAAACAAAAATATCATACTTAGGGATAATGATTAGATTTTATCTGATAAACTCAGTGTAGTAGATAAATTTAATTCTTATTTTCCTTCAACAGCAGATACACTGAAACCTCAATTAAGTCATGCTCCAGGTCCTACTTTGTAATGGAATAGGTAATGTAAATGATGATATTGAACCCTTTCAAAGTAATAGTTTTGTATATGAACAAAATGGTTTGGAACTTTTGAAAGTAATTAGATCCTTAAAAAATTCAAATTCTTGCGGTTTTGATGGGGTTTCAAATCAATTGCTGAAAAGTATATCATGCCTTATTATAGATATTCTTTTATTTATTTTTAATATGAGAATTTACTCTGGATGTTTTTCGGATGGTCTTAAATGTGCTGATGTGGTATGTCGTTTTAAAAAAACTAAATCGGATTGTGTTCCAAACTATAGACCTATTTCGCTTCTGGCTTTGTTGAGTAAAGTTTTCGAAAAAGCAATTTAAAACAGGATTATGAAGCCTTTAAATAAAATAAATGTTCTTAACACGTTATAGTTTAGTTTTCAGAAATACAAATCCTCCTAACATGCGTTATTAGGTTTCTGTTTTCAATTATACAATAATTTAGACAAAAAATTGAATACTGCCGCCCCCTTTGTTAACATAACCAAGGCATTTTATATGGTAAACTATGATATTTTGCTGAAAAAAAAAGCTGTATAAGGCTAGTTTTCGGGGGTTCATTCAAGAATGGTTTGAATCTTATCTGACTCATAGTACTCAAAGAGTCAAAATAGATGAAATTAGATGTGGTGACAAATGTATGGGCATATGTGTGCCACAGGGATCTGTGTTAAGGCCTATTCTATTCCTAATCTATACAAATTATATTTTGTAAAGGTGTACTTAAGGCTTTCGCTGACGATATAGGTTGTATATACAGCCGAGTTAGTTTTTTTGGAGTTGGATTTGGATATCAACTGGGAACTAAATTTATTAAGAGTGTGGTTCGCTGAACATAAATGAGTTATTAGCTCGAAGACAAAAATAATTTTTTTAGTTTGTCTTACCAAAACACCTCAGATGTCTATCATGCACCAGAATGTAAAAGATTCAAATTAACTAACTGACTCGTAACTCTTCGCCCAATTTTTCGGAAAGTGTTGTTTGTTCTGAAAACTGCTTTTTAATTGAACAAGTTAATGAAAATTCAAGTACTTGGGATTAACTATTAATTCTAATTTGTCTTAGATTTGCTCTTAGAATATATTTTTACTATGCACTAAGATAAAAGTGTGTTCTTCTTAACTATTAACTATAATAATATAGTTCATTCATTCAAAGTTGTAGTCTACATCGTCTACATCAAAATTTTCTTTTGTTTCGAGATTTGAATATTCTTCCAACTTTATTGTTTCAAAATTTTTAAGGCTTTTTTTGGACAATCATAATTTTCGCGGTAATTCCGTACCCTTCTTTCGAACTACTGCTTTAAGAAATGTTTACTCTGATTCATCATGTCAATTATTTAATAATCTATCTCTTTCGGTAAGAATTCTTAGATCATCTAGTTTCTAGTACATTCTTGAAACAACTTAAAACCTGGTTATTTAATTTTGAATTCAATAGTATAGAAAATTTGCTTAAGGTTCAATAGTAGATAAAAGGGTAGGATAAAAGTAGAAAAAATTGTGTTTATACTTGATATTCCTAAAGCATTTGATAGAGTTTTGGCACGAAAATAATTTCTGGTTAGCCCCAAGGCTCTGCTTTGTCTCCAACACTTTTTATTATTTTTATAAACAATGTATTGTCTTAAACTACAATGCACTTTATTGTTTCACTAACGACATCACTCAACGTCAGTTTTGTATATTCATTTCTAAACTCACAACCCTGTTTTGTTTTTCGTTTGTGGAACTAAAATGGTAGCGTTATTCTAAGCTCAATAAATTCCGGTCTTTAGAATCACTTGTAATTAAATGCTTGAAGAAATAAAAACATAAAGCTGTCTATTGGCAAAGCAAAATATACCACCCATTTCTTTATCCATGAATGGCACTTACATCAAAATAACTGAAAAGATTTCCAAAATTGGCATATTTGATAATGACCATCTCTTATGGAATGATCATAATAGTTTACGTAGCCAAAAACACAGCGAAAATATTTAGGTTGTCTTACTCGTAAAACATGAAGATTAGGTTTTCTGAAACAATTTCGCCGTAATATTCGTCTAGCTAGAAATGCTCATCAGTTTACCCTTGAGCCTAACTTCGAACGTATGTTACTATTGAACGAATCGATCCTCCAGAGGAAGAAACGCTTTCGGCAACCTCAATCATTGACAATGCTGTTCAAAATCTTACTAGTAAAATGAAAAAGGCATTTGAAAAACACTGCCCCATATCTCGTAACATTAAACCCACTAATCCACCATGGTGGAATAGCGATCTTAAGAAACGAAGAACAGGGGTCAGAAAACTTTTCAACAAAGCCAGACTGAGTAAATCGGAGGAAGATTGGAATTTATATAGATCCGAACTTAACTCATACACCAAAGAGTTAAGAAGGGCCAAAAAGGATTCATGGGCAAGACACTGTGAATCCATTGAGAACACAAGTGAGGCTGCGAGACTTCGAAAGATCCTTGCACACAATCCCACGATTCCGGGATACATTAAGCATCCCGATGGATCATGGTCGAACTCGAGCCAGGAAACACTTGAACTCTTTATGGAAACGCATTTCCCGGGCTGTAAGAATCATCAAGGACCGGGTTTTACACAACCACACACCTTAGATATCTTACAATCAGAACCAGAATTGGAACAGGTTATCACAGAGCAGAAGATTATGTGGGCAATAAACTCGTTCAAACCCTACAAATCAGCCGGACCAGATGAGATTATTCCGGCATTTCTTCAATATGCTCTACAGATAATCACCCCATGGCTTAGGGTAATCTTCAAAAGTTGTATCAAATGGAGATACGTCCCTTTCAGTTGGAGGAGAGTTAAAGTAGTCTTTATTCCAAAAGCTGGAAAACCGACACACTCGACTGCAAAAGATTACAGACCGATAAGTCTCTCTTCGTTTCTCCTCAAGACACTAGAGAGAATTATTGATCTGCATGTAAGGGACCTACTCAAACCAAGCAACCTGTGCAACTACCAACACGCTTACCTGAAAGGTAAGTCAGTGGAGACTGCGTTGCACGAGGTCGTCTCACAAATTGAGAAAAGTCTCGAGCACAAAGAATACACCATGGCAGCATTTTTGGACATCGAAGGAGCGTTTAACAACGTAAAAACGGAGTCCATTAAATCTGCTCTAGAAGAAGTTGGCGTTGAATCTGCTATTGTGGACTGGATTTATACCATGCTCAATGGTAGAATCATTAGCTCGCAACTTGGGGATAGCAAAGTAGAGAAATCGGTTACAAGAGGCACTCCACAAGGAGGAGTAATTTCACCTCTTCTCTGGGTCCTGGTTGTTAACAAAATTCTCACAAGATTTAAGAATCAGGGCATTAAAATAGTAGCCTATGCGGACGACATAGTAATTCTGATATCGGGTAAATATCTTACCACCATCAAGGATATTATGGAATCTACACTTAAAGAACTATCTTCTTGGACAGCACAAAACGGTCTCGGAATTAACCCTTCCAAAACCGAACTAGTCCTGTTTACGAAGAAAAGGAAATTGGAGGATTTTACCCCTCCAAAGCTTAACGATATTCCCCTGAAACTTTCCAACGAGGCTAAATATCTTGGAGTAATTCTTGATTCCAAGCTAACATGGAAACGTAACACAGAGGAAAGAATGAAAAGAGCATTATGCGCTCTCTACACATGCAAAAAAACCTTCGGTACACGGTGGGGCATGCGACCGCAGGTCATACAGTGGATGTACACGGCGATAGTTCGTCCCATACTTACCTATGGGTCGATCGTGTGGTGGACGGCCGTAGAAAAAAGAAGCTATCTCAAAAACCTGCATAAGGTACGGAGACTAGCCTGTTTAGGAATAACGGGGGCACAGAGTTCTACGCCGCAGGCGGGGCTGGAAATTATTTTAAATCTTCCAGTCCTGGACGAGCACATAAAATGTACAGCAGCCAAAAGCGCAATTCGGCTTAAAGAAATAAACTTTTGGAAGCACAGCCGTCATGGTCATGGGTCTATCCTGCAAAGGTATGACAAAGTGGCAGGGCTTAATGTGACAACGGACTACTTACCACCCAGAATAGATTTCAACAGATACTTCTCCACTACTATACCCGAAAGACAGGAATGGGAATCCAACTCACTAATTAGTGAACAAGGTATTTCATTCTACACCGATGGGTCAAAAATGGAAGAAGGAACAGGACCTGGGGTGTTCTGTGAATCTCTCAATATAAGAGAATCATTCAAACTCCCAGATGAGTGTAGTGTCTTTCAGGCTGAGATTTACGCTATTGAAAAGGCGGCAGAATTGGTACGCACGAAAGAATTGAACTCGTTGGAGATCACATTTTTCGTGGATAGCCAAGCGGCCATCAAAGCTTTAGCCAGTGAGACTATAAGATCCAAAACAGTAACAAAATGCCGAGACATGCTGAACAATATTTGCAACACCAACCAAGTCAACCTCTGCTGGGTTCCTGGACATAGTAATATAGAAGGGAATGAAATAGCAGATGAACTGGCAAGGAAAGGGTCAGAATCAAATAAAAACAGCAGTAGCCATTTAAATTTGGGACCAAAAATCCCGATTGGCGTGATTAAAAGGAAAATAGACCTAATAACGAAAGAGCGAATCAATAACTCCTGGTCCTCCAGGGACGACTGCGTTATCTCTAGAAGTTTATGGCCTAAAATTAATGAAAAGGAAACTCGATATATCTTATCGCTCAGTAAAAAGAACATCAGAATCCTGATAGGTGTACTGACGGGTCACTGTCCCATTGGCACAATGGCCATAAGAATGGGTGCATTTGCGCCAGATTTCTGTAGGAGCTGTCAGGATGTCGAGGAGATTGAAACCATTAAACACTTGCTCTGTGACTGTCCAAACCTCCAATCAAATCGCCTCCGCTACTTTGGAAACAGGTTTGTTGGTGAACTAGACGATCTAACGCAGGTCTCAATGGCAAACATGAGAAAATTCATTGTAAGCACAGGCTGGTTCGAAAATGAACCAATCTACATAAGACATTAGTTAGGAGCATCTCTGCTTTTATTAATAGGGGATCACAATGGACCAAAAGGCCCCCGTGTACGCAACAGCCTTGTGCTGTGCACACCCCTCCTAACCTAACCTAACCTAACCTACTATCTAGCCGCGCTGCTAGAATGTAGAAGACTTTGCTCCTCTTAATTTTTACTCTTCGTTGTGATGCACAAGCATTCAAGACCAATGCGCATAGACATTTCCTATTAAATCCTCTCCACTTTACCGAAACGCTGGCACTGTATTACACCACAACATTATAAGGGTAGTCATAATCCTTTGAGTGTATGCAAATTGTAAAAAAAAAAACGTTTCAGGAGCTAGATCTCTAGCTTAATCTCGTCCTACAAATGCTTAATAGGGTTCATGTCTAAGCTTATCGTCAGCCAGTCCATCATGGCATCGAGCGTTATCATATGCTTTAGTAAAAAATATTCGCCAATACATCTTAAATAAAAAACGGCATGATCCAGCAAAATGTCCGAGATGTACCGATCTAAGGGTAAGCCTCCAGCAAGCAAAATAAAACAGTAGCCAACTTTTTCCTCCATTTGTAATAGTTGTCCATATCACACGAGTTCCTTCCCCTTAAGCTACGCTTTGAGCAATTGTGCAAATCCCCGACCAGATCATCTGTTTGTTTTAAGTAGCGCTATTGAACAAAGAAGTTCGAACCAAAATTGGGGACTTCGACACACTCAATTCAAATGCACCATGAACACTCAATATCACAGCAAAATCTACAGTATTATTATTTTTCGTTCATCACTTACAGTTCACATTCAGTCTTTGCTGAAAATGTAGCATAATGACCAACTTGAATGAATGAAAATAACCCCCAGACATGCAGTTTGGCTTTCGAGAAGGGCATTCAACACTGCATCCGTTACTTAAGTTCTAGTCTGACGTCTCCTCAGCACTCAACAGCTATCGTGCCTACGTAGGATGCTTTGTGGATGTCAAGAAAGCGTTCGACAGCGTATGGATAGAAACTCTAATCCGTAAGCTTCGAGTACTTGGATTACCTTCGTCACTAATAAAAATATTATTTTCTTTTCTTTCTTTCAGGAAATTCTTCGTTCAACTGGAAAGCTGTAAATCTTCAACCAAATCCATCAAAGCCGGAGTCACTCAAGGTTAGAACCTGTGTCCCTTCGTATATAACCTGATGACTTCTGATCAAACCGTGCCATCTGATTGCGAGAACCTGCTTTTTGCTGACGATTCACTGACCTACGCCTTATCGATAGCGGCAACAATTGCAGCTCGGAGACTGGAAGCTCAAATCTCCAGACTCTACGAGTATTACAGAAAGCGGGGCATCCGAATCAACACTGCCAAATCTGAGCTTGTGTGTTTCAGGAGACCCTCCACCAATGGCAGCCGCTGTCGTTCTGCAGCGACTTGCAGAAATCTGACCATGAAGCTCCCCGATGGATCGACGATAGCAGCCAAAAGAAATGTAAAATATCCCGAAGTCCACTTCAACGAGCTGTCCAAGTTCAACCCTCACTCAAGGCATGTACTAAGGAAGGCCAACTTCGCGTTTTATCGCTTGCGCCCATTGCTAGCCAGAAGAACCGGACTAAGCCAGCCAGTGAAACTACTTATACATATACAAGCAGCTAATCAGACCTGTCATCAGCTATAATTTTCCTGCATGGTACACCATTTCGAAGAAAGCAATGCAGAAGATCCAACTCTTTGAAAGGAAAATTCTGAGGATAAGCACCGGACTAATCTTCGGTCGGCAGCGACAGAAGTACTACAACAGCAACGAAAGAATCTACGAAGAAGCCAAGATCAAGCCACTGGACCATTTTCACGTGGCAAAGAAGCTTATTCACAACACCGCCAACCACCCAAACCCGCTGATGAGAAGGATGACCACCCAGAAACGACATCCAGAGTCTCGATACCTTAGTGCTTTGGATATGATAGATAGGATCCTAACCGACAACGAACAAGCAGTTCGATTTTACGCTGACGCGGAGTGAGCATACCACCGTGGCTGAAAACATCTAAAAAACAAACCCTCAACAAACCCACCAACTGGACAACCGGGACGGAACTAAATCATTTTAGCCTTCCGTTTTTAGTGCTACCAGGGACGTTGTACCTGCTAATTTACCAGGCGTTTTAGCCTGCTCTTTTGAGTTACGCTAAGAGCGAACCAATCCCGTCATAAGCCTGACGTCAGAAAAATAGGAGAAGCCAGATTACCTTTAACCAAGTACCAGAATTTAAAACCAAAATCCGAATCATCAGAAATGAGTATAACCGGTACGAGACAGCAAGACTGAAATCCAGAAAAGTTGATACCTGTGAATAATTCGATTGCCACAATTAATCGTAATACTAGTAGACTTTAGTAACAGAATATTGTGTGTTATATATATAAGAGTTTTCCTCTGACGTTTCGTATTTTCTTCAGGATGAACCTGGCGACGCGAGACCAGCGAGCATAACTTCGCTTTGAAAGCAAAATCACATCACAAGCTTATGAAAAGGCTCCCGAAAACAAACAAAAATTAAACATGGAAATATTTGGAAATCGCAACAGAAAAGACATCCAATCTAGCCATGCATTGTATTTTGTATACAAGGCCTTCAAAAAAAAGTTTAAATAACACATAACAGTAAAACAAATGTCTTTCTCTTTAAGATTGATTTGTAAATTATTTTTTTTTTTTTGAAAGAAGAACATATGAATGCGGATCGAGGTTAAGACTATAATGAGTTTGGCTCTCATTATTCCATTACCGTGGGGATGACCATACAACCATTAGAAAATTATTATTAAGGTATGAATCCTTTTAATACTCTTTTGCCTATAGAACTCTCAAGAATTATTGCTCTCGGGTAGCTTTATTTGTTTGCTTTTATTGTCAAATAATTATTCCCAAAAAGGGTATAAATTAAGGATGATGTATGCATTCTTCCTAAAAGTGTATGTAAAGTCGTTAGCCAGACAGTAGTTTTATTAGTCAGCAGTACCTTGGATGGATGGCTCACCTTGCGGGATTTCTCATGATTTGTACTCCCTTTTCGGGTCATTTTATCACTCACACCTCTCCGCATTGCTCCGGTTAGGGTATGTTTAGTTTTCAGGTAGGCGCTTATGTCCATAATTTTCTTAGTTAACAGTACCACAGAAGGTACCACCCACATGAAACGTCATCAAATAAACCCCCAATTTGTAATTTTTAATAAGACTAAAAACCTCATGAAATAAATGCCCAATTTTGGGAATTTATTTCATATACAAAAAATTTCCACTACCTTGAGAGTTTTGGGAGATTATTTTGTTTTTATTTCGGGAGTTAATTCATTGAGGTCCTTTTTCAGTCGCTGTCTAACCCTCAGATTACTTTATAACTGAAGACAATTCGGAGTTCTTCCCTCGAGAACTCAGAGCTCGGCGGGTACATTAAGAAAACGACTTATTTTCTTCTAAAGCGACTACTAAAACTTTAATAATTGGTTTAATTTTTGGTAAAGTATAACTTTTCGGCCTGCATGCATGTTTCCAAAGAAGTTGGAGATATTTGTTTGCAAAAGTTCAAAGTTGTTCGTACCTTGTTTGAGTTTTCTTTACAATAAATTTAGATTTTTCATAAGTTAAAGATTTGAGAGTTGCTTATTTGAATTTCTATGTAAACATTGAAAGCAATTAAAATGGAAAAGGATAGTCAAAGGAATTCCAAACAATAGAGATGAAAAACTTTTCCCAAGAAAAAAACTACTAAGTAAACTCCTGTCGTTCTGGTTATCAAAGTTTTTGATCAGGAGTCAGCGGTGAAAAAAGCAGCATCACCTCGTTAAATTCTGCGTCCTTGCCCCAAGTAGTTGAGTTGTTCCTACACAATGGATGTCGAGAGAAAAGATAATTACTGGCTAGACTCAATACAAAATGGGAATGTTGCCGGTGTATCTGGCGTTCCAGGCAGTGTTTTTGTATTTTTTTAATTTTAATTTTTTTTTGTCTCACTTTTTTTAACAAGCAGCAACAGCAGCAAGTGGAGCATAACAACGCGCAGTAAAGCATAAAATATTGCGTATACGCCAGAGTGCACTTTGGTTGGAGATAATGGTTGCCGTGAACACACCAACACCAACACCGACACGGCACCTTTTTTGTGCTGTTTGGCGTAACAGTGATTTATTATTGTAAGCGAAAAACAGTTATACCTAATTTTATGGAGGTAAATTGGTTAACAATGGATGTTACTCTGCTCTTGTTGTGTGTTCGCGTTTTGGGTAGTGCGTTGAGGGAAAATACATGGAGAATGTTGATGGCTTATGTGCGAAGAAAATATCTAAGAAACGGTTAGGTACTCAAAAAAAATATGGTGTTATCACCATGCCTCGTTTAGCCGGTTATCATTTTTATTATATATTTTCAGGGATTGATTGATGAACCCGAGGCTAACTCGTATCCACAGTTTTAGGACTTTTCAATTAAATTCTCAATGAAAACAATTTTTCGGGTCTATTTTTGCTTAAGTGTTAGAAACACCTGCATCACCAGTACTTCATTTGAAAAACGTAATCTATTTAAAATATTCTTTTGATATTAAGGTAGTCTTTGCTGTGTCGAATAATTTAAGCAAGGTTTTCAAGGTTTTGTATTGAACTTTAAATATATACTTACAATTGGTAAACTTAAATTTAGGGATAATATGAGTATACAAAATTTGTTGGCACATAGGGGGCCTAATTTAAGCTATGACATGGTTTCTAAAATTATAATAATTATAATAAACATGACTAGTTATTTTAAATTAAAATTATGGCTCGGTTTATCCACGTTGGTATGCTGACTCTCCGTCAGTGTAAAATCGAACTGCTTCTTCGTTGTCGGCTGGCATCCTTTCTAAAATAACCAAAGCACTAAGGTATCTAGGCTCTGGATGTGATTCCTGGGTGGTCATCCTTCTCATCAGCAGGTTTGGGTGGTTGGCGGTGCTATGTAGAAGCTTCCTTGCTAATTGCACGAGAAACTGGTCCAGTGGCTTGATTTTGGCTTCTTCGTAGACTAAAATAATTAAAGCAATTTTTTTTTAATTTTATTGGTCATTGTGGAAAATGTCATATCCTTGACCATGTCATATGCATGGCGGGTACGACCTTTTTGTTTGAAATATGTATTTAGAATATAGGGTTTTTCAATAAGAGCAGATAGATATTGAAAAAGAATAAAACAAGCTGTATATGAGATACGAGTATTAACAAAATTCTCGGCTTCTTACGGTGGCATGGATCCGAGGGGTCCAGTTTTTAATGACTCTATTGCATAGATCCTGCTAAATTTGAGCGGCCTGCGTTATGTTCACCATAAGGACATCGATCGATTGTGGTTTACTTGCATATACCTCCGACTTCCAGAAACCCCACAAGAAAAAGTCAAGGGGGGTAAACTCACATCAAGAGCTATTTTTAATGTCAATAGTGGCATCTAGTGTGTGGTACTTTGCGCCACCGTTCTGCTGGAATCATATGCCGTTCATTTTGGTTCAATCCAACCACATCAAACGGTAACTTTTTGAAGATGCATTGTCACCTGGTGAACCTCGTGTGGGTTGGTATCCTCCCATATAAGGCAAGTTTGCCAGTCATTAAAAAATGTGCCTTGCCGATGGTCAATTGGATCTTGTACGGGTGTACGAGTCAATTGGATTTTGTACGATTCGAATGGCCGAGTTCTTGTGCATGGCGGGTAATTGACCGCCTCGTGTTCTGCTGTTCACTTTCATTTCAAGGTTTCACGTAACGCCGCAAATTTTGGCTGATTGATTACCTAAGCGATCATCTCAAATTTTGCCTCCAAACATTGAGAATTCGACGATGAAGTGCCACCACGTTTACTGTAAAATGGGCACATCGCGCCCAACGTTTGCACTAACGCATTTCCATAATTAAGGTTTTATCATTTCAACTCGCTGTTATTTCCCATTGTGATTTGGCATCTAAAACTGAATAATAAACAACGGATTTGACGGATATCATTTTTAATTTTTTCCACCCACACGTTTTTTTCTTTTTTTTTAAGATTAAAAATAACGGTACCTGCCATACGAATTTTTTTCGAAATTTTGTAAATATATTTTTTTCTCAAAAACTGTTCGACAAATTTTAAAAATAAAAATTTTAAAAAAATTTCATTTAGTTAAAACTAGGTAATGGTTGAAAAAAATTTCCGAAAAATGGTTATTGAGGGTACCCCCATAGAACATTTTCTTTTGTTTTTGATTTTCTCAAAAACGTTACAACCGATTTTGATCATTTTTTTTTTGGCTAAAACTCACCAAAAACATAAATAGAATTGTGTACTCATTTAAAAAAAAAAAGATTGTTTGGATTTTAAAAAAAACTTCATTTTTTTTTTCAAAACTCAATATTTGGAAAACCCCATGCTAGATTTTTTTTTAAACTTGGTAAATAAAAGTTTCTCAATATAGTCTATAAGATGAGAGAAAACAAATTTTATTTTGCCTAAAAATTAAGGTACCTACCATACAAATGCTAAAAAATTAAGAAAAATCGTTTTAAAAAATCGTATTTTTCTCGAAAACGGCGCCTAGAATTTTGATAAAATCTTTTTCTTTTAATTATTTCTTACGATCTTTAATTTAATAAAAAAATTTTGAAATTAAGATATTACAGCTTGTACCTACCATAGAACCATTTTTTCGAATTTTGAATTTCTCATTATCCACATAATGGATCTTATGCAATTTTTTATAGAGAAGCTTATAAAAAGTCTTAATTACATTGCATTTAAAATCTTTAAAATAAATATTTTTTGAATTTTTGGAAAAAAAATCTATTTTTTTCTTTTTTTTGAAAATTCGATCTCAGAAACGGCTCAATATTTTTTTTGTAAATTTAAATAAATTATTCGAACAATAATAAAAACTTTAAATTGGCGTACCAAAATTTTTTCTTAAAATTCTTTCAAAAAGTTTATATATAAAAGCTTTTTTTAAGAAACCACTACAAAGACTTATAATTTTTGTTCTTGCATAAATTCATATTTGCACAGCATTCTGTTTTTGTCTCTTACTACTAAAAGAATTAAAAACATTAATTTTATCCTTATGAACAGTTTTCTCTAATAACATTCGTTTTTAAAATTCCTAGTCTATTACATAGGAGCAAGTTCGTGCGACCCAGTCGTGCATTTAATTTCGAAAGTTTTTTTGTTTTTCAAAAACTTTTCGTACATTAAGAAAAACTCAGAATATTTCATTGAGTAGCCCCAGCTCTCTCACAAGAAATGTTTGGATTAAAAAGGTTTCTCCACTAGATTCATATTTTTGGTTTTCAATTTTTCAATAACGGTGTGACTGATCTTGATAAATTTGTTATGCTATTTTTACTAAAAAGTTGTGATTATATATTCATAATTAAAAGTTTTTTTTTTTGAGTTTTAAAAAAAATATTATTTTTCTTAAATCATTATTTTGAAAACTACTTGCTTAATTTGTACGAAACTTAAGAATGAGAAGTTGTTTAATACTGCCCCTAAGATGTAGCGTACAAAATATAAAATAATAATACAAAATCGGTTTCCAGAAATTTTCCCGAAATTTTATATTATTTTGATAAATATTGATAAATATCAAAACTTAAAAGAAAAGTACATATTTGTTTTTAATTTATGTAAAAAAAATTAATTTTTGTTTTTGAAAATATGATGTGTCAGATATGGGTCAATACTTTTTTCTTGAAAAATTTTTTTTTAAGTTGGCGTTGCAATTTTTTTGTTTTTAAATGTTTTTAAAATTTTGATGAGTGATTTTTTAAGAGCTATCGGAAATTTAAAAAAAAAATACATAAAATTCAGAAAAATGCATTAAATCTTTATTTGAATCGATAGTACGGTCGATATAATTTAATGTTTGAAGATTATTTCATGCAAATTTTGGCCGCGGCTCAATTAGTCCATCCGCTTAGTCTATTTTGGCATACTCTTTCTAACATTTCTGCCGGTATCTCACGAATAAATGCTTCTATGTTGGCTTCCAGTGCGTCAATCAAAGCGGGCTTGTAGCTGTAGACATAAGCCTTAACATAGCCCCATAAAAAATAGTCTAGAGGAATTAAATCTTACGATCTAGGCGGCCAATTGACCGGCTTCAAACGTGAAATAAACTGTTCACTGAACTCGCCTCTCAATGTAATGTCCAACAATGTAAATTTGGTGCGAAATTGAGTCACAATAGTCCGAACAGCCGCCTCAGTTTAAACCGACCATAAAATAGAAGAAGCACGCGATGAATTTTCTTAACAGAGCACGCATTTTGATAATAAAATTCAATAATTTGCAAACGTTGTTCGTTTTTAAGACGATTCATGGCTAAATTATAGACCAAACTGAAGATGTTTGACAGTGACACAAAAAACGAAACGTGCGTGGAGCTGTCAAAACCAGTGTTGCCAAAAAGAAAATAGCAAAAAAATCACCCATTACAAGCTTATTAAAAAAACGCTAAAATGAATTACAATGAAAATAAAGAAATAGTGATCCCGAAATCGAAATCATACAAACATATTTTCTGGACTATTTTTGAATTCTGTCTTATATGCGATTTGGGTTTTCAACATTTTAGTTGTCGGAATACTCACCTCAACACAAATTGATCATCAAGTGTTCAGTCCTTGTTCCACATTTCCATAGACTTAATCCTATACTTACCCCTCAATCAATTAGATTTCGATTAAACTTACTTACTTTTGAAACACAAACGAAGTATTTTACCTTAGAAAAATTTTCATATTATTGTGATCAACACAAAACCGCACCTTTATAATTTGTTTCAAGGAATACAAAGTCACAAAATTATAACTTTTTTAATTTGCATGAATCTTTTCTTTCGGTTTTATAATTAAATTGAATTCTTCAAAGGATTTCAGGAATTTAATATAAATTTGCTTCATAAGCAGTTTACAAAATTTTCCTTCCTTCAATGACAAAGAACGATGGCGACGACAGAACGGAAGTGATTTTCCTTGCATTTTATTTGTAATTAAAATTAAAATCGTGTAAGAAATATAATATAACGTTAATGGATTCTGACTTCATGGACTTTCTTGCTAGACCGTAAAATTTAATCTGTAATTAACTTTACAGCCTGGAATTTATAATGCGTTATTCGGAGAAGATATATCAATTTTCACACTGCTGACGGAAACTTCCTTATAAATGTATGCAAACGTGTATGTATGGCACTAACTGATGTGGAATTATGCAGAAGACAGATTTAAGAAGAAGACGAATTTATCACTTTCTTACCACAAAAATATGTATGATGAAGGCACATATAGCAAGGTGGTTTTATCGTTCAAAACAAGGATTGGGTTCCTGAAAGTTTCGGTGGCGAATTCTTGGTAGCTTTAAACATGCGACAAGATTTTCGTCAAGTATTCTTCTTTTTAAATGAGATTTTTGTATGCTTGTGCGAAATAAGAAACAAGGGAAGTAAAGTGTGAGCCTGAGCCAACTTGAGTACACTTTAGATTTACACTTGAAGATACAAAATGTTCACACTTGATGAAATTAATTGCAAGAACAGTGAGCAGACAGTGAGGCAAGATGAAACTAGCTTTTGATCTGATCTGGTTGTAATCTATATGGCCTATATTCATCCAAAGCTCGAGTACGATTCCCATTAATGGGTAGGTGCTCCAATGGCTCACTTTTTGGATAGCATCCAAAAAAGAGCCTTGAAAATGAAACGTGGTGGAAGTATAACAGAAACATTTAAGTCTTTCTTCCCTCCCAGGATAAAGCCTGTGTCCTATAACAGACCACTCTATAGTGAAGTCGATCTATAAATTGGTCACATCCGTTCGCGACACCATCATTTGCAACTAGCACTAGTTGAATAAGCACGAGTTTGCTTGCGATTAAAAAAAAAGTCTATTTCCTGCGTGCTTTGTTTAAATCTTAAAAGTGATTTTCTAGAATATATGTATATACGGATATCGTCAATCAAAGTATGTATAGTATTTTAAGCATATAATACATCTTCATTGGCCAACCACTTGGTTAGCCCTGGAAGGTGCTCTTTAAACGTAAAAATGTATGAAATACCATACATACTTATAATCAATTTTACTTAAATTTTAATAATAAACTCCAATCTGTCTCATTGACAAATTCCCAGCATCAATTTAAATCCGAACAACAATAAGCAATTGTTCAAATTGGCTGTCACTTAAGGAATTCCCAGGGTATATATTTTAGTCTGAAGATGTTCATCGATCCTTCATCAATATAACCTGCTGGGTATCTTCAGAGTTCAATACATGAGTCTTGTAATATAAATGATTTTGCATTTTTTATTTATGCGAGTAATATCCTTACCCTGAGACTATTCTCTCTCCATGAAAGAATAACAGATTTGTTGTGCGTCTACAGCCGATATCCTTAAGGCTCTCGGGGGCTTATAATAATATTTAAAACTGATTTGAATCAAGTGTCAGGTGATGAAGTCTATAAAATAGAATATTAGGTATTTTACCCATGTATATCTCTACAAACCCATGTCAGTCACACTCATTGCGAAGTGATGATTCAATATGTGCACTGAAGGATATGAAGGTAAGGTATGAGTAGGTAGTTACTTGATTATAAATTTTGGCCTTCTTCTAAAAGTAGAGTATTCAAAAGGCAATAATTCTGGAATGACAAAAAATTCCTTAATAAGGACATTTCACAATGGATGAAACCATTTTGGGTTTGAGTGACACTAAAAGGAAATATCTCTGGTTCTCTATAGATTTTGTATTTTTTATTAAAATGACATCCTATTCTAGTAAAGAATAGAAAATTAAGAATATTTTCTACAACCGCTCTCACTTTTTTTTTCATTATGTAGATCGAATCCTTTTTTCAGTTTTCTATTCAAGAATAAACAACAAATAAAAATGTCTCAGCGTACATTATTCTAGAAGATCCACATTCCAGAAAAAAAAGGTTGTTATACGCTGATATTTTTGGCATTATTATTGGTAATGGAACTCTTTATAAAACGATGCTTCCTCACCAATACGATTACAGCTAGGTCAATTACGTGGGATCAAAGGTCATGATCGCAATAGTTTTTTTTTTTGAAAATTTCTCAAAAATTGTCTGTTTAGCGAAAAAATTGGTTGATAAACTTGTAGCTGATGCAATTTCTTATGAGTTTCATTAGTTTTTTATTTGTTGCATTTACCGTCAAAAAGTTCCAGCAATTCAAAGAGTCACTAATATCTCAATATTACAGCCATGGTGGTATTTCTTCCACACCACCTTAAAAATCAATCCAGGTGCGTTTTTTTTTATCTGGTATTCCCTATTCCACTGAGAGTTTAGCAAATACAATTAACTTAACGTTTACTAATCAATCTCTAAAAAGTTAGAAAAATCTAATTTTCCGCGTCGAGTTATTAATTTTTCATGTCATGCCCTCTTCATAGGAAGTTATTAATTTGAACAGAGTTTCTACATGACTCTCAATGACATATAGTATAGAAGAATGTAATGGCGGTTTTCGACATCCACAACTAGAATGGAGTCCTTTACTTTATTAACAAAATTCTTGTAAGACTATCATTGGTCGCTGATTTTATCAGAGTGGTAATTGGGAATACAAAACATTACTCTTTAATGCTCATACTCAACTCTCTGGATTGGTACTGTCTTTTGCAAGCAAATTTGGAACTTGATATTACACTTTATAAAGAAGTTGTTGAGCAGAGATGGGAAGGGAAGTAAACTGTACAGCCTTCTGGAGGCTGATCAGTTAGACAATTATAGAATATATAAAAGCATGAATACAATCTTCATTCGGAGGCTATTTTTTAATAAACGAACAATTATTTTGAAATCGCTTAGAAAGTATCTAAATACTGTTAAATGCCAAGTTTTAAGACCAAAAAAATAAAATGAATTATAAGTCGTTGTAGTGGTTCCTTAAAAAAATAAACTTTTATGTACAAAATTTTTAAAAAATTTTTAAGAAAACATTTTGGTACGCCAACTTTAAGTTTTTATTATTTTATGAATAAGAGTTAAATTTCCAAAAAAATACTAAGCCGTTCTTGAGATATCGAATTTTCCAAAAAAAATCGACTTTTTTCTCTAAAAATTGAAACAATATTTCTTTTTAAGTTTTGAAATGCAATGTTTTTTAAACTTTTTGGGAGCTTCTTTATAAAAAATTTCATTAAAATCCGTTATGCTGATAATGAGAATTTCAAAATTCGAAAAAATCGTTCTATGGTAGGTACAGTCAGTAATATCTAGAATTTAAATTTTTTTTTTATTAAATTATAGATCGTACAAATTAATCAAAAGAAAAAAAAATTAGCAAAATTCTCTGAACCGTTTTCGAGAAAAATACGATTTTCGAAAACCATTTTTTAACATTTGTATGGAAGGTACTGTTAGTTTTAGATAAAACAAATCTTGTAGATTATGTTAAGAAACTTTTATTTGTCAAGTTTGAAAAAAATTGATCTTGGGGTTTTCGAAATATTGAGTTTCCAAGAAAAAAATTTGAAAAAAAATAAAAAAATTGAAAATTTGAATATGTAATAACATTTAAGCTTTGGAGGAGCTTTAGCATAAGAAAATGGTTTAAATCAGCTGTACCGTTTTCGAGAAAATCAAAAACAAAAAAAATGGACCCAGGGGGGCTACCAAAAATAACAATTTTTTGGAAAATTTTTTTCAACAATTACCTAGTTTTAACTAAATGAAATATTTCAAATTTTTTTTATAAAATTCTGTGGGACAGTTTTTGAGAAAAAGAAATATTTATAAAATTTCGAAAAAAAACCGTATGGTAGGTACCGTTATTTTTGGCCTTAAAAAAAAAAGAAAAAAAACGTGTGGGTGGAATAAATCAAATCCCATATCTACCAAGTTTGAAGAAAGTCGACCGAGCCGTTTAAGCTGTATTCGAACCGACAAGCAGACAAGCAGACAGGCAGACAGGCAAACAGACAGAATTGCGAGACCCACTTTTATGGTCTTCGCTATTATCGTTATGTCAACTTTGATCAAAACCTCGAGTTAGATTTTTTTCCGAATGCATAACTTGCCTTATAGTACCTAAAGTGTGGTTACATTTTAAGGGCCGATGTTGATTTTGAATAAAACACAAATTATTTAGGAAATTATTGTCATTTCTTTTTATTATGATAATATTGGTATGGTATATGGTTCAATTATGTATTGGAACAAAATATCGGCCAAACGCGTTGCTCGATTGTGTATCTTTCCATGGTTAAAATTGAGTTAGTCTGAAATTGAGAAATGTCAAATGAAATGCAGAAAGTTCAAGTTTTAAGTTCAAGTTTTATTAATACTTCAAAAAAAAACTTGACATTTAGGTGTGGATCAAATTCAACATCGGCCCTTAAAATTTAAGCACCCTTTATAAGTCGCAAGTAAAAATGATTCTATGGGCGGTACCATTAGGATCCATTTTTCGTGAAGATTTTTTCAAACTGTTCAACAGTATTTGAAAAAAAATCGAACTCGAGATTCTGATCAAAGTTGACATTACAATGATAGCAAAGACGAAAAAAGTGGATCTCGCAATTCTACACTACTAACTACAGCCTAGACGGTTCGGACGATTTTCTTCAAACTTGTTGGATATCATTTTTAAATTTTTCACTCCACACTTTTTTTTTTTGAAGACCAAAAGTGTACCGTTATTCTTACGAATTTTTTTGAAATCTTAAAACTTATTTTTTTCTCGAAAACTGTTTCACAATAAAAAAAATTCATTAAACTAAAGCTAGACAATGCTTCTTGCAAAGTTTTTTTGTTTTTGTTTTTTATTTTCTCAAAACCGGTACAAAAGTTTGAATAATCGAATTTTCCAGTTGTTTTTTTTTAAACTCAATATTGAGAAATTTAAACTTGACAGTTAAAAGTTTCTTAATATAACATATAAGATGTGAGACAAATGTTAAAAAATGGTTTTTACCTAGAATTTTGATAAAATTGTTTTTTTCGCTTAATGTTTTTTTTTTAAATAAACCGGGTGTCCGTAAATTCGTGCATAGTATTTAAGGGCGTTATTTTTGGGTTTATTGTATGGTACGGTTATACATAAGTTAAATAAATCAATAGAACAAATTTCGAAACTCAGACATTATGTAACTGTATCTAGAATAGAACCACTATTTTGAATTTTTACCTTCCCATTACCAGCATTACGGATTTTGATGGAATTTTTAAAATAGAAGTTTCTAAGAAGTTTGAAAATTTTTGCATGTCAAAACGTAACAAAAAAAATTGTATTGGACTTTTAAGAAAGTCAGATTTTTTTTTTGAAAAAAATCACTATATATATAATTTGACAATAATTGAACAATAATAACAACTAAAAGTTGTTGCACAAAGTTTTTCTTTAAAATGTTTTAAAAATTTCATAAAGTACACAAAATTAATTTTAAAACAAAAACAGCTACAACGATTTTTAGTTTTTGTTCTTGCATAAATTCATATTTCTTAAAAAATTACAAAGCTTATTGTTTTTGTATCCAACTATTAGAGCAATTGTTTTAACCTTTCAAAATCAATTTTATACCTATAAACATTTTTCTCTAATAACATTAGTTTTTTTTTTAATTCTAAGGGCTTAAGAGCTAACTCGTGGGACGCAGACGTGTATTTTATTTGAATAGCTTCACAATTTCCATGCAAGTTGATTAAAAGAAATGTTTTTTGCTTTCTTTAAACAAACATAAATTCATGGAAGCAAAAATTTAAAATGGTTGGAGCGGTTTTTTTAAAAAAAAGCGTGTTTGTACTATATGAAATTTTTGAAAAATTTTTAAGAAAAAAATCCGGAACACCAATTTTAAATTTTTGTTTCTGCGAAAATAAAATGTATATTTCATAAATGTCAGTAACTAATTTGTAAATTATTGAATTTTCCAAAAATCACTAAAACCGAAAATGAGAAACGTAAAAATCAAAAAATGATACCTTTTTGGATACTGTAGTTCGTAACAAATAAAACACACAGAATAACTTTTGTCAAAATTCTTAGAACAAATTTGTTGTGAGCCTTGACTATTTTTCTATTGTAGATTTTTATTACGATGCAACGTCATTTAAAAATAATAAGGGCATAAATGCAAAAGTTGTTCTGACAGTTACACATATTTTTGATTAATTTGAGTTTTGAAAATGAACTAACTTTCAAGTGTTCCTATGCTCATGATCATTTTCTGAAAAGTAAGAAAACCTATCTAAAGCTTTCCAGGACTATCTTGCGATAGTAAACATTTTTTTTAAAGACCTAATTCCTTATCTGAAATAAAACAATTATTGTTTTCGATTTTGATTCTCGAATATTCACTGAGAAAATTTCTTCACTCATCAATCCCAATGTGATTAAAATTTAGAAATTAGAAAATAATAATCGAAAATTATAAAAAGAATAGCTTTTTCTGAGAAACAAATAAAAAATTTGAATTGCATAAAAATATAAATAAAGAATATTTAGCCTAAATTAACCGAGGTTTGAGCTAATTTAGTTTTACTGTAGTTTATTATAATTGGGGCAAACTACAGGTAATAAAGCTTGTCACAGTACAAGAAAATCTGAACATTTAAGAGTTTGCACTTAAGAAATGTACATTGCAATATGAACTCAAGTCACGTTTCTATACCATGTTGCAATAAAATCCACAAAAAGAGACAAATAATAATGATCATTGTGATTTTTTTCGTCCTCTAAAAGTTCGCTTTTACAATTGGTTTTATTCTCAAACTGTCATAATCATGCAATCCGAACTTTATCACAAAGTGGAAACGGAAATTCATTCGTGCCAACCATTTAAGATTATCACTTAAAATGGCTGCCTTGGTTGCAGCTTCAACCTTCAAGCGCTGCATTTGGAAGTAGAACTATTCAAAATAGAAATATAGAAACTATATCTTACCACACCATACATTAGGATAAAAGAAGAAAATACAAAGTGATGTTTTCAAAATGTATAATCCTCATCTCCAGCTAGGAATTACACAAGTAGCTCAGGAAGAAGCTAAAGAGATGAAAGTGCATTTCTTTTTTTTATTTTTGAAAATGAAATAAATTCTGAGTATTTTGTGAAAAGTCGAATAAGAACACGAACTTATAATTGTGTTTACGTACATGCAATTCACATTTTCAAGGATTATATCTTATGGTCCTTAAGCTCTAGCAATTAATTTATGGCAAAGAATTTGTTTTGACATCAGTGAACGACCTGGCAGTACATTGCAAAGGATTAAAAAGGAATTTGCATGAGTATTACGTTAATATCCTTCAACTTGAACAGCACAATGTAGCTTATTAAAAGCTATACAAAAATAAAAGGTCAGAACGAAGTATAACAATTTAATTTGCAGAGAACTCGAGTGTACCAAATCGAAAAGTTTAAAAAAGAAAAAAAGTGAATAAGATAGAAAAATGGGGAATTTGTTGTTGCAGTGCTTAGGAAAATTAAAAAATGTGGAAAAACATAAAAATGAAAAAGACATATACTTGTAGGTCGCCGGACAGTACAAGACACATTAAATTGGTAACAGTGGTAACAGAGTCAGTTTCACTATAGGATGTTTTCGAAAACTTCGTCTAGGTTAAAATAACATCTACAAATTCTCTTAAGCGCAAACTGCAAGTCGAAAACCCAAATACAAATCTTACTGTATTATCGCTGTGTTCGGTAATGCAATTCGCTAAAGCCACATCTTCTAAAACATCATCTGAGGTTTTTTATTTTTTTTTACGTGCGTCGCGTCGGTGGAAATCTTCAAAAGACACTTGGTAATATTCAGATGTAAACAGTTTGGGACTCTTCAGAATCAATCTATGAAAGATTGACAAGTGATACTTTTCTTTGGCTTTTAGACCACCAGCTTATGAGGCTTGATTCTTCTAATTCTAAGTCTCCAAACATTATCTCTCACATTTAAGACGGATTCCATCTCGGAGTTGGTATGACTTCGCAGTCGCTGAGTGTGATACAGCGTGTTTTTAACCACTTCTGCGACCATTTCTATTTGAAGATAACAATGTAGGCCGCTATTATAGTTCGAAATGAAGAGAGTACAGCACAAAGTATGTGGGATCTCCTACACTGAAAATAAATTCCTAGGTAATATTGACAAAAACGTTTTGTTGACCTTTAACAAAACAATTTTATCGTTTTGATAAAATTTTTGTTAATACGAAAGAATGATTTTGTTGATTTCACAAATTTTTTATAATCCAGCATGATTTTTTGTCAGTTTAACAAAATATGCACTACAAATAATATTGTCAGTTTAACAAACCAAGTTTTGTTAATATAACAAAATAAAACAGAGATTTTTGTCACATCGACAAACTTTTTTGTGATGTTAACAAAATGTTTGTTGTATCTACAAAAAATCTGTTTTATTAATGTTTGTCAATATCACAAAGTTTTTGTTAATTTGTTTTTGTCAATTTAACAAAAAATGAAAACATTTTTGTTAAAATGAAAAATATTTTGTTTTGGGGTTGAATTATTTTGTAATATTGATAAAATAATATTATCAGATAGATAAAACTATTTTGTAAGGAAACCAAAAAATTTCTTTTGTGTATGATATAGTTCACACTTGGTTTTTGTTAAGAAATCGATGTAAGACTAACTGAACTTAACAAAAATTGCGTATTGTCCATACGCCCTCACAGATGGTTGAATGTGAGATCGTAGGGACGAAACGCCAATTTTTGTGGACTTAAAAATCCCAAAAAAAAACTATTTTGACAAAATTAATTTTGTTTTTTGTGGATTCAACAAAAGAAATTTGTAAAATTGACAAAATATTTTGTTGAATTGACAAAATATTTTGTTAATTTAACAAAATATAACAAGTAATTTTTGTTAATTTAACAAAATATTTTGTTAATGTAACAAAACAATTTTGTTAATTCAACAAAACAATTTTGTTAATTTAACAAAACATTTTGTTAATTTAACAAAACAATTTTGTTAATCCAATAATAATAAAAAATCTATAACACTAACAACAAAATTGTTAATACAACAAAATAATTGTTAATATGACAAATTAATTTTGTAAATTCTACGAAATTTTGTCATATTGACAAAATATTTTTGTTATTTCAACAAAAATTTTTTGTTAGCATAACAAAATAATTTTGTGGATACAACAAAATATTTTTTGTTACCTCAACAAAATTCTATAATTTTTGTTAATTTGACAAAACTTTTTGTTGGACGTATATTGACAAAATTTTTGTTAAATTAACCTAGATTTTTATCATATATACCTAGATTTTATTTTCAGTGTACAGAGAACTTGCAAAGAAAAAGCCAAAACACTGTTAGGGGTTTCAAAAGGACACAACCAACAAGGCAAAGAAACATGGTGGTGGAATGATGAAGCTAAATCAGTTATAAGTAAAAAGAAATTGGCTTTCAAGGCTTGGTCGAAGTGCCCCTCTAATATAGAATATAGAAACTGCAAGAAAGAAGCGAAGAAGAAGTGCGCCCAAATTCAAGCAAAGAATACAGAAAACCTGTATCGGGAGCTGGATGAAATTTCTACCCCGACAGCTGGTGCTATTCAAGAGCTACGGCAAAACACGAATAAGGGCGCCACTATCTTCAAAATAGCCGCTCAAAGAAGAAGAAATGCCCAGGAGATTTGTTCGCCAAAGTTCATTAACAATGCTCAAGGCCAACTACTTGTGGAAGACAACGAAATTCTTCACAGGTGGCGACAGTATTGTGACGGACTTCTAAACGAACAATTTCCAAGGCTATACTTTCCAATAGCTTCACCTAACTTAAGCGAAGTATCCGACGTCACAGTCGAAGAAGTTAGTGAGGCGGTAAAATACTCCAAAAAGGGAAAAGCTGTTGGCCCAGACGAAATACCCTCAGAGTTTTGGAAAAAGATGGGAGACATCGGGTTTATATAGCTCATGATTCTTGTCTCCAAACTTATACGAGGTGATCGCATGCCTAATCAATGGAGGGAAAGTTACCTTCTTCCAATTTATAAAGGAAAGGGTGATACTCGAAGCTGTGATAATTACCGTTCGATTAAGCTGATGTCACACACCATGAAAATCGTTGAGCGAGTCTTGGGTAGCCGACTGCGAAAAATAATTAGGCTATCTGATGACCAGTGCGGGTTTGTCGGGGGTAAGTCAACCACAGATGCAATCCAGAGTATAAGAATAATTATGGAAAAACATCGGGATTCTTTGGAGGATTTGCATGTCGTATTGGTTGATTTTGAAAAAGCATTCGATCGGCAACCACGAGATCTAATATGGGTGGCCCTCAGGCAACGAGGAGTTCCAGAAACCTATGTGCGGATAATTATGAACATGTATGATGGAGCAGTTACTAAAGTAAGATGCGCAGCTGGAGTCACCGAAGAATTCGAAATCACAGTAGGTGTACACCAGGGAAGTGGCTTGAGTCCCCTGCTCTTTATTACAGTTCTTGATTACCTGCTTGAAGGCAAAGTGACGGATCCAAAAGTGCATCAGTTATTCTTTGCTGACGATGGAGCCATCATAAGTGAAGACCCGATATCCTTACAACGAGCACTTGACGTATGGGTGGATGTTCTAGAAGGAAGTGGGTACCGCATAAGCGCGAAAAAGACAGAATACCTATGCTGCCCATTTTCTGATCCACACAGGCCTATTCCAGACATTTATTTGAATGGAGTAGTGCTTCCCAAGTGTGAAAAGTTTAAATATCTGGGGTCTATGATAAATAACGAAGCTACTTGTGATGACGATATCAATCACCGCGTAAGCGTAGGGTGGATGAAGTGGCGGGAAAATTCTGCTATCTTCTGTGACCGAAAAATGCCCCCTAAGCTGAAAGGAAAGCTCTACACTTCAGTTGTGCGTCCAGCACTCACATACGGTTCACAATGTTGGACAATGTACAAAAAGTATGAGAGTAAGCTAACGGCAGCTGAGATGAAGATGCTTCGTATGACAGCAGGTGTTACAAAGCTTGATCGAATTAGAAGTACGAAGATCCGAGGAAGCCTTCATGTTAAGAATACCATTTCCCAAAAAATTGAACATGACCGACTCAGTTAGTATTGCCATGTTCAAAGGAGAGATCCTGAGAACCCCGTCAAAAGAGCAATATCATACAACGTTCCAATTCGGAATAAAAAGAAAGGTAGGCCAAAACACTCCTGGTACAAACAAATGCAAAAACACCAGCATTCAGTTGGCCTCAGAAATGGAACAATACAAAACCGGGAGGCTTGCCGCGAACCCCACAGGCGGATCACTAATGTGAAGCAGATACGTGGGAGAGTTATGATCCCCTCGACATCGAGATCATAACAGCGCCGAAGAAAAGGAAGACGAAGAAGAATGTAGGCCGCTATTTCTTATGTATCAAGGACTATTTCTTATTCCACGAAAGATTATAACTTTATCGACTGAATTTTGAAGTTCTCCTGCAGCCTTTGTAACGGATTTTTTATTCACCAATATCGTAGTATCGTCAGCAAAGGTATGGCCATAATAGCGTTGGTGTCCACTGAAATATTATCTCTAGTATAAAAACAAATACAGGGCTGGTCCTAGGACACTTCCTTGGGGTACACCGGCTTCAATTTTCTTTAGTTCCGAGTAATTTTGGTCGTATCGCACTCTAAACGTAACGTTCGTAACGTAGGATTTAAGTTTTTAATAAAAATGCCTGGGAAGCTCTCTATGCAGTTTATTCTAAAGTGCCAAATGCCAAACCTTATCAAGGGCTTGAGCAACATCTAAGAATAGACCTGAATATACACAAGTATTTTTTTTCAAGTGCTTTTTCTACAACATTCGTAATTCAATGCACTTGGTCTATCGTGAAATGCTTATTTATATAAATCCAAGCTGATTTCGGGATAAGTCTTATTTCTTCTATTATTTTGCTAAGCCTTTTCAGGAGTAGTTTGTCATTCTTGAAATTAGGGATACAGGTCTGTAAAATGATACTTCTGTGACCCCGCTTCCTGGAGGGATTTTAAAAATCTCCCTTAGAGCTGAGAACTCTTAAGTAAAATAAGTTTGTTAACTGGAGAGGGGGGTAGGGGCATCTTTGCATTATAAATAATAGTAATTAACATTAAGAAATCTAAAACTGTGAAACAGTGCATACATTGACATGAAAAAAAGAGGGAGGGGGTGGGGGATTCTCCTTTTATCAATTAAATTTTATTTTCTCTGGTTAAAGAGATTTTGTCTTTAGGTTATCATTATTTGTTATAGAATTAATGCCAAAACAAAGTATAGCTCTCATGCTAACGGGTTTGTTTTTCTTTCTTAATTTAAAAAAAATGTAATCATGTGATTTTATAATAATGAATGCCATTTTTGTTTAGTTTATTTTGTTTTTTTACAAAGCGATCGTCTAGTACACAAATAATTTTGAAACCTTCTACTAAGTTAAAATGGTTGGGTTTACTTACGAAGATTTTGTCAACTTTTTAAAAGCTAACGGGCGTGACTTATTTGACTATAAATATTGCTATCCAAACAGCGACAGTAAAATCTCGGGAAAAAATTGGACTTGTTTTAATTTTGTTTGCAATAAGTTTTGTTTGAAGCCGCAAAATAGATTTGGAGAATGCAGTTACAATAAAATGCAGAAAAACGGTTTAAAAACACATTAACCTTTTGAAAAGAACCACCCCCATCAACCGCTAACAACACCAATGAACAGTTTGATAACTTCAGTGAGCCACAAAAAGAGGTGTAAAAGCCAAACTTTACGTCAAAGTACATGCAGCACTACGCTTCTTTTTGCCGAAAAAATGAAGCTGAAAGGTGAAGTTGAGCTTGATGCTTCAAAAGTAATAGATTTTTTAATAAAATACCACGTAAAGGCAAAAGAAATTTTGTATAAACATATATTAATTAGAACAATATTCAATATAAATAACATTCAAATTAAAATGTAAACGATGTCTCGAAATACATATTTAAAAAAAAATGAACTTTAAACTTGTAATATGAATTAAGAGCAATAAATATTAATTGTTCTTCCTCCATAAAATTAATTTTATTTGCCTAAAGCTAACTTTTGAAAAATTCTTAGTTTCAGGGGTTATTTTAATTTTTTTTGGAAAATTGCTTATTTTTTCAGATTTTTTGAAATATAGTATGAAATTATAATTTTTCAAGTACAAAATAGTGAAAACCGCTTCAAAATCCATCCATTATTTCAAAAGTTACAGCCCGATGACCACTTTTTCATGTTTTCGTTCCACTGTGCGGCGTGGCTGTATGGTGGACAACTCTAGACAAAAATACTAACTGTTTAATACTAAGCAAGGTCCAAAGTCAACTTGTATATGCACGGGATGAGCACTTCGCAGGGCTCCCTCCGCTGCTCTGAACATTCAGCTCCATCCAACACCAACAAACATACGGCTGTGTTGGCAACATTCTGAGAGGACATAGCATTCCTGGAAGATGATTTAATCCATTTTTACACCGATGGATCAAAAACTAATGACGGAGTTGGTGGAGGTGTATACTTAGACAAACTACATTTAAGTTTTTTTTTCGTCTTCCCAATCACTGTAACATCTTCCATTGTAGATTAAAGAAATCCTTATTGAATTTCTCGGAAAGCCAATCAACCTTTTAGTCTCTTGAGTCTATATCTATACGAGCTCAATAACAGCCCTTAACTGCCGAAAATCTCTGATGGAGACAGCGCACTAGTTTAACATTCACTTGTGCAGTGTGCCTGTCCACTTGACATTTCAAAAAATTGTGAAGCTGACTAATTTTCCAAAAGTGGAACTATGATCCCATAGTTGAAAAATAAAGCGTATATATACTCGTATATAGGTATTTCAATCGCTGGCTGGAGGGAACTAACGAAAGCTGCTTGGCGATAAAACATATTTAGACCATGCTGAATTTGAAGCGCTCCAAAGGTTTAATAACTTGAGGACACTGTTTGGTAGGCAAGCACACGTAGGCGCAGCTTGGAATTCCAATGTTTTCTGCAGAAGCTGAATGCATGACGAAGAGCAGGAATCGATCCCTCATCTTCTGTGTATATGTCCTGTATTATCGGAAAGACAAAGAATCTATCTGGAAGATTCCTGCTACACTGATCTCAGTGATTTTGATTTATGAAGGCAACTTCGCTCGCTTCATAAGGAGTTCCAATTGGTTGAACCATTTGGAAAAAAGTCTCCCAGATTCAATGTGGTATCATTATGGACCAACTAATGTTCTTAGTGTGTCAGCTCTCCTACAAAATTTTATGAGTACGTTCTCTAGCGAGGAAGTGACTAAAACGTACAATATTTTTGGTTTGAGTTGCTTGAAGATCTCCCTAATGGTAAGCCATCAGATTCTGCTTCCAGTTTGTTTTTAAGCTACCTTGTCCATACAGTTTGCCGGGACTGTTTTTTTGGTGACTGGTAGTGTGTTATCTTCCTGGGCTCTTAAAGTTTAGAGAACTCAACATGATGTCCTCTAAAATTTGAACTATATCAATTTAGATTGCATTTTGTTCGCTATTTAAATCAAGATAGCCACAAAGAATCTAAACTTCCTATTGGTACTTCAACGAACTAAATGAAAAAAATTATAAACTGAACGAATGCCCACTTACCCAGTTCAGGTTTTAGAGACCTCAGCAATTGCAACATTAAAATATAAAACAGAAAACGAACACAATTCCTCAGCAGAATTCCTAATTTTTGCTGTCAGCAGAAACACAGAATTTTTGAAACAAGTATTGTAGTTTTAACGAAAACTGATTTAATTAAAATTTTTTTAAAAAATTTTATAATATATTTCGAATAACCATACTTCAACTCATATATCTGTCTCATTAAGACAGAAAAAAGCTAATAAACAAAATCATATAAAATTTAAGGTCCAATTCTGATTAAATTGTGACTTTTAAGTTAAGCTGAAAAATCTAAATATCGCCTTTAAATTCATATCAAAAAGGGTTGTCTATTTTGCTAGGTTGATTTTGATTCATTTAGATGTTCTTTTTTTGTACCTAACCTCATAATAATTATTTTGAAAAAACAATTTAATTTGATCTACTTATCTCTCACTGCACAAAGAACCCAATTAGTTGCCTAGGTGGTCTGCGGTCCATCATCAAGGGTTATATAATTAAATTGTTCATTGATTTTCTAATTTGATTATAATTCAATTACAACTGTTAGTTTAGTTTGTAAACAATTAATAAAATTTCGCTTTAGGTGGTTTTATGTTATTGACCATAGTAACTCCATAATTAAGTTATGCTTAGCTTTGATTTAACAGTAAATGTTTCATTGTGGTGAGAGTCTAATTATTTAGCATGGATTTTTTTAAGCCTTGAGAATCAAGTATTAAGTGAATAAGGAAAATAATTGAAAACGAAAATCTGTTTTGAGGCTATTGAACAGTTAAGATAAACTGCCCGGATTACTCGTATAAAAACAGACTTTTATAAAACAAGACAATGGTTTGTATTGGAAAACAATTGTTATTTTAAGACAAGATGACGACCTAGCAAATGATTTAATTAATTTGAGGTTTGAAAAATTATAAAATTTTCTTAGTATCCGAAATATTGAAAAACTGATAAAGTATTCATATGTTAATATCTACTCATAATAATAATGCTCACACTGTGTCTCTGGCATATTAAGGGTATACAAACCCCTTGAGTGTGCGCAGATTATAAAAAAAAAAACAGGAATTCTTTTTACATATAACAAGTCTTTTAACAAGTTGATGATGTGACATAGGAATATTCAATCAATTAATAAATAAACACATTTTAAAACCTCATTTTGGACTTCAAATGTCACTATCGTGGTGTGCCCCAAACTATGCAATTGTGTGTATAGCTTTGAAAAGGAAAGACTATGAAGTAATCCATAAAAATTCCTCTACAATATGTTTTATGTGACAGTCTCAGCTTATTGTGGATTTAAACCATATCTCCAGATTCTCCAGATTCTTGGAATTTTCCACATATTCTATCTGCTAGCTTTTAATGTGCATACGAGTAAAAATACTCGTAACTAAGATCAGGCTTTTCTTATAAATAACCAAATATTTTGATTAAGTTGGGCTTAAACTCAAGTAATATAACTCTGACCAATGCAAAATGCCATCAAGGTCATTGTTTAGCTGGTAAGCACCAGTCTCAATCATTCCTGTATTGCAACTAAGGCGAATTTGTGAATAATCTACATATAATTCAATGGATAAATTCGCAACGGAAGATCATATACTCACATTGAAAATATCAATGGCCCAAGAATCGACTCTTGAGGAACTCCTGAAAAAAAATTTTAAAAATCCAGAAGACAAGTTTTCCCACCGCTTCTGCATGTCTTCTACGAGAAAGGTAAGATAAAATCAGCTTGGAGGTTGACGCTGAGGAATGGGACCGACTTCGCATTTTCGAAATGAGAATTCTATCATTTACCATTTTAAGGGCTTTAAAAAAGTCTAGCAGTTCTAAAAATGACACGTTATCCTCGTCAATGTGAAATATAAGATCATCAGTAACTTTTAGTAAAGCTGATACGATACTATGATGTTTTCGAAAACCCGATGGTAGGGACGACATAAAAAATTGTTTTTTTTTATACATAGAGTCTGAGATTTGACTATGCTAAAGTTTTTCTAAAACCTTGAAAATAAAGGAAGGATGGATATAGGTTTAATCAATTTTTTACTATGAAAATTCTTTGGCAATTTTCCAACTTTGGCTAAAGCAGGTAGGTGTGATGATGGTATTAAAAATGTATGCGAGAATAAATTACAGCTATAATAATTCGTACTTATTTAAGTAAAACGCCTTGGTTGTTGTATTGGACTGTCAAGCCGGAATTTTGGGTTCGTAAAAAATAAAAAATTTTTTTTTTTTTTCAGAGATATTGCCTCTTGGAAAGAAGAAGTCCTCCAAGAGTATTCCTTGAAATGAAAAGTGCTTCAGATCGTAGCAGTTCGGACTAGGGAGAAAATTGCAGGTATCCTTCATTTCTGGCAAAAACACGTTAGTCGACAGGAATGGTTGGGAGTTATGAGGGCATGATATACGAGAGTAAGAAAAAAAGTAGTGATTGGCAAGAGTTATTATAAAATTATTATTGATTTGAGTGCTAACTGTTGTCCGGATTTATAAAGGATTTCAGTCAATCCTGCGAATATTGACGACTATTGGGCCAACAATAAAAACAATTGACCGATGGGAAGCTGCTCTTGTTCTTCTTCCTGGTGATTTCCGACAAAACTTTGCCAGTTATTCAGCAATCAATATTGGCAGATGATTTGAAGGCATACATGTCTTTGGAACTGGGTCCAGAAAATCACGCTATCGACAAACATGCATAAGCATTTGCTGCAAGACTTCGTCTACCTAAACATTTTCAAAACCAGATTTGGACCTGGGAAATGGAAATATTACAATTGATCGCTCTCAAATGCAAAAAAAAACAACTACAAAAATCCACCTGGAATACCGTCGTCGCATGCATTAACAACGTTTGATCTCCGGTGATGTTTATTCAAAAATGAAGCAATTGACCAAATTTAATCGAAGCAATAATCATCGGTGGCAAATCCAATGGCCAAGACGATGATTTCGATTTGCCTTTGAATCTTGCCTTGGATATAGTATACCACCAGTAAAGCACGAAGGTAATTTATGGCTATTGGCGTCTTAAATTTGGAAAACTCATGTGTTTTCACACGACCAATTCTATGTGACCGTCTCCCGAGTAGTGTCTCCCGTGCGAAGCCTGGGCAGGTCGTTAATATTTTATATAAGAGAAGTGACATCGGCTCTATACTGTCTTGAACTATACTATATAACTATAAAACCTCTTGGAAATTCAAAAATATCTGTAAGGTCTTTGCCAATCTTGATGGAGCAGGGTGGATTTTCTATTAATATTTTACACAAACGGGCGATTTTAGCAGGGATGCCAAAACTAGAAATGGTTGGATAATGTATATTGCTCGTCTTTATCATATGCGGCCATGAAATTGATGTAAAATCGGTGGGTATCGGTTTCAATTTATTGGGCTTTTATTTGGTCAATAATTGACTTTTCTGGCTTAATGTTATACTGATATGGAACATTCATCTCCTCATTTACTACTGGACATCTCGTTAACATACGGCTACAAGCGATCGTTTAATAAGGTCAAAACGATTTGTTGTTGGTGCACTTCAGAGGGTTTTCTTTTTTAAACATCAAGCAAACAAAGTTAGGGTTTCATTTATCAGACTTGATTTCCTCCAAACAGTTTGATCAATTGATGCATACTCGTCCTTGCCAAATCCAAGCCTGCCTGTGAGCATCAGCAGATTTATTGAACTTAAGTTGATATACTTGACTTCTTCAAGATGGAGTGGACGTGATTAATGATCTACGTTGTCTATGTAGGTTTAATGGTTCTGTCCTGATTGTTTTTGCACTTTTACACTTTTAAAATAATGATTTTTCCATATTCTCTTCACTGCCTTGGATTCTACTAAGATGTTCGATTCTTTTTTCGATCTTACTAGCTTTATTTCGGTTCTTGTAAGCTTGAAGGGTTCTTTTTGCCTTTTGGTGCAACTTCCGAAATTATTTCTTGCTATGACATCCTTCTATTTCCTTACCCTCGGGTCGCAGAGAGCCAAAACCTTGTTACATACAACTCCCAACCAATCCTTGTTGTCAGAAATGGAGGGGACCTACAATTTTCTGGCGAACAATTTCGAACGACTAATGAGCAGCACTTTTCATGACTAAGGACACTCTTATAGGATTTATCACTTCCACACATGAGGGATGCACAATGCACATCCTGAAAAATATTTTTGCAACTATACTGAGCATCGAACCCAAGCCACTTTGCATGACAGTCCAACGCACTAACCAATATGCCAAGTTGTTGTTCTTGTTCATCAATACTAAGACTTAGCTCATTAGAGACTCAATTGAAAAAGGACGTGGTGATATCTTGCAGGCTAGTATTATATTCCGTTGACTTTTGATTGGGATATCCATAGCAGTACCTAGACATTACAACGATGTACTAGTTTGAGTCAGTGTTTTCCTCTTAGAACGTTCGGAAATCCCTGGTACTGACAGAATACACAACGTTTATCGCAATGTTGGTCATTTTATAGTTAAAAATTTACTAATCAAGAGATCTACATTTGCTTTAGTGAAAAATGAGACGCAGAATCTGAATACTAGGTACTACAATTTTTTACCTCGTAGCAAAGTAAAGAAAAGATGTTCTTCAACGATAGCAAAACCATTGCGTAAGTTTTTCCATCCGCCTACTCTACTGTTCTCCATTGGAGTGAATGAAAATAAGATTTGTTTAGTCTGTTTCCAAAAAAGGCGAATTTTCATTCTAATCTAACCTTCGTCCAATTGCACTTACGTCCCTTATTTCCAAGGTCATGGAAACACTGATTATCAGCTGAGGATATATCTTAAAGAAAGAAAACTTCTCAATTACCGGTAGTCAGAGTTCGGACTTTACTTCGATCAAAGTAAAATCTACTTCGATTTTGAGAAAAAAATTTAATATACTTCCCTACTTCTCTTTTTTATGATCTACTTCTCTTTGAAATTCTTGAGCAACATATTTAAAGATAGCACTGCTTACTCTGTAACCGTGGAAAATTTAATGTTTTCAAGATCACTTACAGAAAAACACAAAGATATTTATGAGCCATCTTTTGAGTTTATAACATTCATGCAAACATACAAGTTCGTTGATAGAAAAATTACTTTAAATAGTTATATGTATTTAATTACTATTTTTTTACAAGTCTGAAGCCTGAATTTACTTTTATATGTTATGTTTATATAATTTAATTTCCTAAAACCACTTCGAAAATTTTGGATCTACTTCAGTTTTTTTTCCCTATTTACTTCGAAAATTTGAAACATAAGTCCGAACCCTGCGGTAGTATAGCTTTCATAGCAATAGGTCCACGGGTGATCTCATGGTATATCTCACTGAACATTGGCACAAATCCTTACATCGTTTTGAAGCAAGGAAGTAAAATTATTGCAGTTGATATTTCAAGAACATTTGGCAGAGTTTGCCATCAAGCTCTTTTATCACAAAATGCATGCGTTTGGTATTGCTCTTTCAAACCGCTCAATAAAAGTTGTGTTGGAAGGTTTTAAGCCTGAAGTTAATAAATTAAATGCTGATGTGTAACATGGCTCCGTTTTGTCACCGATTCTCTTTCTCAAATTTATCAATGATCTTTTGTCTGAAACTTCTAATCTATTAAATTGCTTGATCACGCCAGTACTCTCAGCTTCTCGTGTTCGTTTTCAGAGCTTTTAAATTTAGAGATTCTTTCTATAGTCATAATAATCAAAACCAATCTGCATCGATTTTTCTCCCTCATATAAAAGAAAATCAAACTTTGATTTGGAAATCCAATTTTGAAATTATATATATTTTTTTTTAATTTCATACCATTCAAACTCTTCTTATTGACTTTGCAAAAATCAATATAAAAACAAAACATGATAAAATATCAATAAGCAGACTTCATCTCGTCTGCACAAGAGAACCATTTATTTCATATTTTAATATCACTATTCCCATGAACTCACTATCCATACACTCAAATGTACATACCTGGCTGGTGTATATTTATTTGTGAAAGTTTTTTCCAATTATTATTTTTAATATTTTCCAAGAGTAGATATTGAATTAACAATTTTATAATTGAAAATGACAGAGGCACGTATATACGAATTTATTGCGCTGTTATATTCAGTTGTAATTTTATGATTTAAGTATATTTGTTTTACTTTAATCAAACATTGCTCAATGGATACTCCAAAGTTTGTACACGAACTAATCATTTATCAACTACTAAGCGAGATATTTGTCTAATTTATCTACACATAAAATTATGTAATTCAATTTAAAGTATAAATAAAGAGAAACCATTTTATCCTAAATAGCCAAACAAAATTGAAAACCTTACCTTTGTTCGTGCTTTTAAAAAAGAAATAACTCATAGCTTACCTACTTACTCCACCTTACCCAAAAACCCATTAATCTTCTAGCACCTTTATCCTTCTGAATTACAAATTACATTTTTTACATTGTGGCAAACTTCCAACCAATAAATCATATTTCTCCTTGTTGACCAAAACGAATGTGTTGGCTGGTTAACATTGACATCAGTGTGGGTGTTTTTGGTTTTTCTCATCCGCAGAGTGCAACAAAGTAAGAAACCAATAAAACAAGAACTAGACCAACACCAATACCAACCACAAATACTCGTAAGTAGAAACTCCTGTTTGTCATTTTGCAATCCTTAAATCGAAAAAGCTGCAATTGCTTGGGAGCATCTGCTTCTGAACATTGTGGATGAAAGAATAAAACACGAAGCATTAGTAACAGCAAAAATCTACCAACGAGGGACACATGTGTGTCCACATCTTCTTTTCGGTTGATTCGGTTTCCGGAAAATTTAAAAAAACAATAACACCCCTTTTAATAAATGATGAACAAGGGAAAAATAGCAATACGGGCGGGTAGATGTTGAAATGGAATCAAACAAGCTATATGTGAGGTATGTATTAACAATTTTTTTATTTTTTTTGAAAGACCCATTATGTACGGAATATGACATCTTTCAAATGCCCGCTTCGACATCTTGCGGTGGCAAGGAAACGTGTGGTGTAGTTTTCAATGACTCTTTTTTGCATAGATCCGACTGAATTTAAGCGATGGCCTGTGTTATGTTCACCTTAAGGGTATCAGTCGATTGTGGTTTATTCGCATTTGACTACGACTTCAGGACACCGCACAAAAAAAGGGTGAGATCACATGAGCTTGGTGGCCAATTCAAGTCTCCTCTGTGAAATAAAGCGTTACCCTCATGTAGAATGTTAATCGTGGCAAGCGTTGCCAGACGTCCCGGTTTACCCGGGTCGTCCCGGGCTTCAGAAAGAAATTCATATGTCCCGCGCCGGGGCTCAAAGTAGATAAATATCTTTCATTGCGAAGGAACAATGGCTGCATTGTGATTTAACCTTAAGAAATTACTTTTAAAATTTTAATCAAACAAACTTTACTTAACAAAGATTGTAGAAAAAACTGGCAACCCTACGTGGCGTATACTATGTGACACATACCGCCATCCTGCTGGAACCGAATGCCATCTAGGTCCACATGGTTCAATTTGGACCATAAGAAATTGGTTGTCTTCGTTCTGTAACGATCGCCATTTCCGATGGTCGCTCCACTAACGTCGTTTTCGAAAAAGTACGCACTAATATCTCCGCAAGCTGGTCCAAAATCCGCACTAAGTGGGATGCAAAGTCACCTTGTGAACCTCGTGTCTGTTTGTGACAATTTTACTGTTAACACAACCATTCATCCAAAAGAGCGCCTCCTCGCTTAAGATTATTTTTTGACCAAAATTGGGGTCCTCCTCAGATGCTCCGAAGCCCAATTATCGAACAAGTGCCGTTACCTATGGTCATGAATTTTGAGCTCCTGGATCAGTTGGATCTTGTACGGGTGTAGGCTCAAGTTTCGACGCAAAATTCGCCAAGTTGAAGTCCGCGAAAGGCCGAGTTCTTGTACACGGCGGCGAGCAATCGACCGTCTCGAGTTCTGCTGTACAATCTCACAGACCAAGGCGATGTTGTCGACCGTTCTTGCCTTCCTTTAGAGAAGGAATATTGGGTGATTGATTTCCGGACAGGTCGCCTCAAATTTGGCCGCCAAACTTTAACGAGTCGACTGTGAAAGGCCAACATGACTACTTTAAAATGGCCTTAACGCACACAACGTTAGCATTAACTATCACTCATTTCGATAATAAAGTTTTATCATCTGTTCAATCGTGTTACTTGCCATGGTGAATTAGCCTTAACTTGAATATCTGGGGCCTGTATAAATGCATTTACAACAGCTGCAATGTCAAGATACATTTTTGTTACATTATTTTTGCTTTAGAGACATTCGTGTTCAATGGTCGATGGCAAACTCACAGGAGTGTATTGAACCCTCTTACTCCTACCACCCCGACAAAAATATTTTATAATGAGATGTAACCAAACGTAATCCATAAAAAAATGTAGCCTAACCCGCTGAAGATGTTTTCTTCAAATTCCTTAGATAAGGGTCTTAGGTGATTCCCTACAGTGGAGAATTTAATTTTGTGTTAGCTAAAAAACTAACGGTACCTGTCATATAGACGTTATGAAAAATCTTATTTATCTCAAAAAGGACTCCACCGAATTTACAGAATCCTACAGAATATGTGGTCCCAAGACGGTGCCACATCGCACATAGCTCGTGATATGATGCGAATTTTTCGAGACATGTTTCCCTGCCGAATAATGTCAAAAAGTCGCGATCCCCTGATTGGTTTGCCTTTTGATTTCTTCGTAAGAGGGTAATTGCGAGAAAAGATGTAGGTACCTCAACAAACCAACTATTTACCAACCTCAATCCTTAAATCCAACATTATAAACGAAATTGCTGAAATTACAGCAGAAGTATGTGAAATTGTTGCTCAAAATGTGCTTAAGAGAGCTACCCTTGCGCCACGGCCAGAGGCAACAAATTAACCGACATCATATTCCAAACATATTGTAAAAAACCATTTAATTAATCCATAAATATAAGTTATAAACATAAGTATTTCATTTAAAAGTTATTGAAAAAATCATCGACCTGGAACATTAACTGCACACAGTATTTATTAAGCAATATTTAAGTTAAAGAATTTCACAGTCATAAACAAAGTTCACCAATAAAAAAATTTTCGATTTAAGTACGCAAAAGGCAAATTATGATTTAGAGACCAATAAAACACACAGAGCTCATCTGAAACGGAAAACATTGGATTTGGATCAACAGTTTTACACCCAAAAGTTTCCTCTCAAAACGCCATTAAGAATTTTTATGACTCAGAACCATCATCATCTAAAAGATAATAAATGTATGACTCTGCCTCATTTTACTTCCATAGAGCTAACATAGAACTTGAACATGGACACACAAATCAACAGATCTTTTGAAACACACAAAATAATATGAGTCAAATATTTTTTTTTTAAGTTGTGGCTAAAGATTTTAGATAGGTGACAATTTGTTGAAAATATTAAATTTCTAACTTAAACTTGAATTTCGAAACAATTGAATATGACATCTCCACATGATAGGGGGGCTTACGTCTTTTTTTTTTTTTTTGTTTATAATCTACCCGCGCTCAAGGGATTATGATTACCCTTTAAATGTTTCAACACAGCGCGGGCGTGAAGTTAATGAAGAGAAAGAAGGATAGGAAAGATGTGTGGCACGATGTTCTGAGACTGTTGGTGGTTGTCTCAGATATTTTTATCTCCAGGGATGGCGGCTGAGCTAAAGCGGAGAAATGCCGTGTCTTATTTCTATGTCGCTTATAATTCACATTATTTTATTTGTGTTCATCCTTGTTGGGCATACTAGTTTAACTCAATTACATGCTGTTAGTGTTATGCCTGAACAACATGTAATGAGTAAACCAGCAACCCATTGATGACAATTTTTAGAATGTTTTTAATGGAATGTAAAGCGACATAGACGACAGGGTACGAACCTGTCATCATGAGGTTGACAGGCGAGCACACATCATCGCGCCACGGCCATCCCCTTTTCTCTCGCTGCTCATTCAGCTAAGAGATTTAGACAACTAAGAAAACCCAAGGGAGTAGTAGAGTCGAAACGAGTGTGTGTTGGCCACGTAAGTAGCCGGAGATTTTTAAGGTATTCTCCAGGTTTTGAAGGGTCTACTAGGGAGTCTAGCTAGGGTCAAATTGTGAAGTCTTTTTTTGCTCGTGTTCGGGCTCTTGAGGGGTTGGAAGTGTATTGCTACTGAACTACACATCGGACCATGGCAGCAAGTGTGGCTGGAGACTTTTTGATGGATCTTGATTGGTAGGGGGATTGGGATTGGTGAAGTCTTCGGCTAGCAAGCACCTGGAGATTTCTAAGGTCTTACTCGTGGATCAGTGAAATTTGTAACGTCCCCGGCTGATTTTGTGGCTGGGGATTTCGAAAGTTTCACTGGAAGGGTAAATTTAGGTTGATCTTGGTTGGTAGGGGTAAGATTAGTAGAGTTCCCGGCTGCTTATGTGGTTGGAAATTTGAAAGTCTTACGAGGTTCAATAAGGGTTTCTTATTTGTTCCTATTTATAGTAGCAAATAATAGGGGGATCGTCGTCCTCGTTCTTTAGAACAAAGACAGGAGCGTCTTTCCTTGTTTGCCGTAAGGTAAACTAAAGACTAGGATGCACATTGAGTTGTTGGTTTCTACCCCGGCTGACTTTTTGGTGTGTATCCTAAGGGTTGACAGGCCCAGGGTTTTGCAGGAGCCCATCTGGAAGTGACGGGTTCAGATCTGGTAATTCCGAAGCTGAGTAAGAACTTGGACTATGTCCTTGTTCCGTTCGCCTAGGAAGCTCCATGAAATGACGAAGTTGCGAAGCTCCACCGGAAGCTATATTCTGGTACCATGGGAGATAGTGCCCACTTGAGTCAGAGGTTGAGTTTTACCCTCGGCTCGAACCCTATCTATGAGGTAGGCCCCCTAGTGGGAGCATCATGGTGGCTTGGTTTATTCTAAATGCTGAAACACACGGTTTTCAAGATTCTTTTCTTGAATTCAAGAGGTGTGGATAGACCTCGCCTCCAAAGCAAGAGGTGTGCATATGCTGCAACATATCACAACTTTGCGACCGTTATAGCTTGCTATATCGGGGTTAATGGTCAGGACTAAATCTGACTCCTATGGTGGTAGGCCACCCGTGGGGTAGAGCCGTAACAGGCAGGTATCCACGTAAAACCCAAAGACGATCCACATGATATGAACTTTTATAGCTTGGAGATATGTACATATATTGTGCCTCGCACTTCAAATGAATTCCTCATACGAAATCACATGAAACAACTATATTTGCCATTTGACCGACTTTCCGAAGTTGCTTCCGTTCTGAACCGTTGCTGCATGAATCACTGCATTCATGAAATATTAATGAATTGATTTTTTTGATTTTTTTGTAAGTGTTCAACAGGACGATTCAGATTTCTTGGTATGTAGTATAGTTAAAGGTACTTTCAATACCGTTCTTAAATCGATTTCAAAACATAATCAAAGTTAAATTTGCAAATAATACCTCTGCTTAAGAGTAATACGATTAAGTTGCGGCTTTAGTGGTTTTCAGCTCCCAAAATTGGCTCTCCTCAAGAGTTGATGCATTTAAATAAATCAATATTACATTCAAAGGAAACAAATTGAAACCATTCTACGATTTCACACATAGGGGAGTGACTCCTTTAGAAATTCCGATAATCGGAAATCCCAATGGAAAATCAAATTAAAACTCAATCTGTATTACAAGCCTACCAACAACTACAATGACCAAACAACAGAATTCCTGTTTTATCAATTGAGTTAAAGCTTAATAAATTTAAAGCAGCCTTTAGTAAAGGTGCAGTGTTGTAAATATTGTGAAATTGTGAAATTGAAATTCTGCTGTGTGAGGAGTAGTTTATAATTGAAAATAAACCTACAACAGGAAATGTATAAGCCCAGGGATAATTTGTTTCCTGTTAATTGCTTTTGTTTTGTTGTTTTTTTTTTTATTCAGTGGATTACTGAGGGATTATCATAGTAAATCAATTAGGAGGGTTTTCAATGCGTTGAAATAAAAAAATTTAATGAACATTCAATTATTATTGAAGATTACTTAATCAAATATCAATCCTTAATCTGATATGGATTCCATGAACATTTTAGCCCAAGTACTTAGTTTTTATTTGTTTAAAAAATAATTTGTTCAACCAACTATTGACTCAACCAACTTTAACGTAAATGAAAGTTTTAATTATTTTATGAAATATCTTTGATGAATCTGACGTGGGTGTTTGGATAAAGAATACATTGATAAAATTTTCCGTGCTATGCAAATATTAATTTATGCAAGAACAAAAATTATAAGTGGTTTCTTAATAAAATAAGCTTTTATATGTATACAAAATTTTTAAAACATTTTTAAGAAAAAAATTTGGTACGTCAACTTTAGGATTTTATAATAATTGTAGGAATGAAAATTAAATTTACAAGCCATTTTAGAAATATCAAATTTTCAAAAAAAAAAAAATAATTTTTATTTTGAAAAATTCAAAAAAATATTTTTTTTTTTAAGTTTCGAAATGCAATGTTTTTGAGACATTTTAGAAGCATCTTCTTAAAAAATTTCATTAAGATCTGCTATGTAGATAATGAGTAATTCAAAATTTGAAAAAAATGGTTCTATGGTACAAGCTGTAATATTCTAATTTCAATTTTTTTTTATTTAATTAAAGATCGTAAAAATTAATTGCAAGAGAAAAGATTTTATCAAAATTGTAGGCGCCGTTTTCCAGAAAAATACGATTTTTGAAAACCGTTTTTAACATTTGTATGGTGGGTACCTTTATTTTTAGGTAACATCTTGTAGATTATATTAAAAAACTTTTATTTATCAAGTTTAAAAAAAATCTAGCTTGTTGGTTTTTGTGGAATTTTTTTTTAAGAATCCAATTTTTTTTTTAAATTTGAATACATAATTCTATTCAAGTTTGTGGGGAGCTTAAAAAAAAAATATTCAAAATCGGTGGCACCGTTTTTGAGAAAATCAAAACCAAAAAAAAATAAAATGCACGACTGGATCGCACGAACTTGCTCTTATGTAAAAGTACTTTGGAATTTAAGATACATTTTATAAATATAAAACATGGATTTAAAAATTTCTCTAAAATTTTTCAAGAAAAAAATGTGGGATGCGAATTTTTAGTATTTAATAATATTGGCGCAAAATTTTAAACAGCCTATTATTAAGGTATTAGTATGATACTACTTATTAATTTGCTAACTTTATAGTAGTTTACTAACTCATTCTTAATTTTAAACATTTTCTAACTTGTATCGTACTAAAAGAATTTTCTTAATAAACTACTTCTGAACACACCTAAAACAATGACATTTCGTGTAAAAAAGTAAGTACACGAACCTTTTTTTATGTTTGCAAATGTCATATGAAGCTAGCACGATACTAAAAAAATAAAGTAGGTATTCGATGATTTTAACTTTAATAAAAGGGTAGACAAAGTATGATGCTATATTCTATTAAAATTTGCAAATTCGTTGTTTTAACCTAGTATCATACTAAAACAGCTTTAGCATCGTACTATTTGAATTAAAATTTTGCGCCATTGATTTGAGGAAATAATTTCAAAAAATATTCGGTCATAGGTTTTGAAGATATTGATTTTTCAAAAAAAAAATTTTCAAAAAAACCCAACAAATATTTTTTTGAATATTTTTATATACAATATTATTTTAAACTTAAGGGGACTCCTGCTAAAAATTTTGGGTTAAAATCCTTAGAGCCGTTAATGAGAAAGTCGAAAATCAAAAAAACGGGTCTATGGCAGGTACCCCTAATAACATTTTTCCCCAAAATTTTTGTTGACCAAAATGTAGTCCATGTCCATAATATCACACCTAATTTTTTTTATCAAAATCGTTAGAGCCGTTTTCGAGATAATTAAGATTTTGCATTACGGGTGTATGGGGTACCCTTAGTTTTGGAGCTAAAAAAAAATTTCAATTTTTCCTCTAGGGAATCACCGAAGACCCTTAACTACCGAGATTGAAAGAAATAGGTCCAGGGGTTTAGGCTGTAGTGAGAGATACAGACATACAGACACACTGAAACATGCTTTTTGTGTACTAAATTTTCCTTAAAATTTTTATAAAAAAAATTGATATGCAAATTGTTAGTATTTAATAAAATACATTTTAAAACGTAATTTAAAAATTTAATCGTGTATCGGTTTTCAAGATATTGAATTTTCAAAAAAAAAATTGTATTATTTTTTTAAAAATCCAAAAACTATTTTTTCGAAAAAATTTTTAGTTTATATTTTTTCAAATGCAATGCAGCTCCTGCATAAAAATTTTGGTTAAAATCGTTAGAGCCGTTGCCGTTGGTGAGAAATTCGAAAATCAAAAAAACCGTTCTATGACAGGAGTGACAGGTACCCCTAATAACATTTCCCCCCAATTTTTTTTTCACCAAAATATAGTCCATGTCCATAATATCACACTTAATTTTTTTTATCAAAATCGTTAGAGCCGTTTTCGAGATAAATAAGATTTTGTATTACGGGTGTACGGGGGGTACCCTTAGTTTTGGAGCTAAAAAAAAAATTTCAATTTCTCCTCTAGGGAATCACCGAAGACCCTTAGCTACCGAGTTTAAAGAAAATAACTCCGGTAGTTTAGGCTCTAGTTCGAGGTACAGACATACAGACATACAGACAGACAGACGGAATTATCGGACCCACTTTTTTCGTCTTCGCTATCATCGTAATGTCAACTTTGATCAAAATCTCGAGTTCGATTTTTTTTCCGAACGCATAACTTGCCTTATAGTAGGTACCTATAAGTCGCAAATAAAAAAGTTACAGATACCGATTTTCTTGTAACATTTTTGTTTTCGAGAAAAATAAAAACGATATACAAATTAAGCTTAGAAATAGTATTAAGGCCGAAAGGCATTAGAATTTAGATATAGTTAGACTTATGTAGAGTTAGTTGAAAGATATTAATAAGTAGGTTTGTTTTTATGAATTATGAATTATTAAACGTAAATGACTATAGATGCAGTTAGTTGCTAATAACATTAGTTTTAGAGGTCGAACTATCAACGTTAAGGAATTTAAATCCTTCAAAAATAGGTATCTAGATTTTAGTGTAAAAATGAATGTGGGATGTAAACCTAAAATCAAAGAATACAGTCAAACCAATGATTTTGATATCGCAATAATAGTTTTTGTAGTTTCTAATTCTGAAATTCTAAAGCGTGCATGTTATTGCGATCTAATTTCCCATTAGCCTGTGACTATTAAGAATATGGAGTTTTTGTGCAATTTTTTTTTTTTTTTTTGAAAAATTCTAACGACCCAGGTTTTCCAATGTCTACGAACTTTCACAAACTTATGTATCTATGATGATTTTGATATTATTGATTTTAGTTTCATTTTGATGTCATAAAAAGTGAGTTTACGAAAGTACAAAGTAACAAAAGTTATAAGGGATGGTTCATTGTGGATTTATTCATTTTGTTAGTCATGCCCTATTAGATCAAGAAAAGGCAAAAAGCATATTTATTATGACTATATTTATTGCCCTGGATATATTTATTTATTGAAAAGAAGTTTAGTTCTTGCACGAATCCCTAACTTGGTATATATAGTTCCCTTGGATACATAATGTAAATCTCAAGTTAAATAATTCTGAAAACAAATAATTCTTGTCTATTATGTTATAGTACATATCTACATCAATTAGCTTAGATTTATTCCAAAACATTGGTTTATGGTTAAAAATTTCCTTTATTTTCTCAACAATTCATTTAATCTCTTCAACAAAAAAAAAAACATCTACGTAAATATTTAAAATGCATCTCGATTTGACATTCTTCGATTGAGTTCATTGGACAGCCAATCAAGTCCCTCATACAAGCCATGTCCCTGTGTTGCAAAAGATGCTTGAATATACCATCGCCTTGTCGTTAGTTGATCCAAATGCAGTTTATCCTTCAGCTCAGCTGCTGTCATTGCATTCGGTAGATCTTGTTTGTTGGCAAAGACCAAAAGCAAAGCATCTCGCAATTGTTCCTCCAACAGAATTCCACCTAATTCCTTTTCAACTTCGCTAATTCTATTCCTGTCACTCGAGTCCACCACAAATATGATACCTTTTGTATTTGGAAAATAATGCCGCCACATCGGACGTATTTTAGCTTGTCCGCCCACATCCCAAACAGTAAAGCAGATGTTTTTGTATTGCACGGTCTCAACGTTGAATCCAATTGTTGGAATACTCGAAACGACTTCGCCGAGCTTCAGCTTGTAGAGAATGGTTGTCTTTCCTGCCCCATCCAGGCCAACCATTAGTATCCGCATCTGCCTTTTGCCAAATAGACGACTCAACAGGGTGGAAATAGTTAAGCCCATGGCTTAGATGGGTATTTATGAATTTCAACGAATTCGAGTCACTGATGTTGATGTTGACCTTTTAAATTCACGGCGTTTAATATGGAAGTTGTTTGTTTTTTGTGTTTGTGTTTAGACGTCAAATAAAGAATTTGGCAAAGGGGTCTTGAAAGAGAATATCAAAACTGATTCAATAGTCACAACTCACTAAGATTGAATAATAAGCCTTCAAAGTATTAATTTAGTGGAACTCGGAATAAGAGAATATTTAATTTAAGTCATTTATTGCAGTCATTTCAACCTATTTCAATTTAATTCAATTTTTAAATAATTATGTGCTTTGCGTTTCGGAAAGTTGGAGAGGTTTTAAAAGGACATACCGATGCACATTGGAATATCATAATAGAAGGGAAATATAGAGTCGCGTAAAACATTCCACATTCGTGAAGTGCGGCTAAAGAGCTGAACTATTCTAAACGTGGACGCGCTACCCTTATATTACCTGCCCTGCCTTACGGGCGCCGAGTGTTGTACTATAAGCACAAAGGGTTTCAAAAAAATATGAGATTTTCATAAATATATTATTTTATTACTGTATTGTAGGTACTTGTTAATTACATATTCTTTATTGTAATTAACATAAATATGTTATAACTAAATAATATTTGCTCTTAGGGATAAGACCTATCGGAACAATTTCATACAGCTAATCGCAAAAACAAAACATCATAAGGATGTTACAATGGATACCTATTTGGCAAATTTGAATAATGTTACAAAAAGTTGGAAAATATTCACTATGAGGGCGTTTTTGGTGCTTCCCATTTGGGCATTTTTATTCCGGAATTAATTGTTAGACTTTTACTACAGGCCCTGTGATGGAGGCCATTATTTGGTTCGTATAATATCATTAACGAAACGAAAGAAAAAGAATGTAAGTGATTCCATAGGTGTACATAACAATAGAGTTATAATAAGTTCTAGGTTTACCTAGTGGTCCAAATCTGCAAAACTAAATCCGGCATATATTAATACGTGCAGTTATAACTTGTTGTACTTTTGGGATCATAGGAAAAAAAGTTATACGAAATCAAAAATTAATGTTATTAGAGAAAAAGCATAAAATTCATTTTTTAAATGAATAAAACTCCTTTAGTAGTTGGAGCTAAACACAGGATGACATGTGTTTTGAGCAAATATTAGTTTATGCAAGAACAAAATTGTAATTATACTTCATCCAACAAAAATATGCAGTACACGTCTTATGGGAGAGCTTTTTCAAAATCAGTAGCGTGCTATATTTTTGCACCATACTAAATTGAAAGAACTCCTCCTTAAAAAAGTGTTTGTGCGCCCATAAATTTTCGATTGCATCTGACGCAGGCCCGACGTCCTATTGACTGCACATCTGAGTGTGCACTGAATTGCTGTGGCCTATAGCTGTTGGTGCTATTCAATTTCAACCCCTATTAAATATTGATGTGCGTTCAGAGTTACACTTGTTCATTTCGTAACTTGTTCAGTTTTTTTTTTCCTTGGGTTTCTGTTGAGGTGCTTTTGATTTTAGAGCTTTAAAAAAAGGGTCCGTTTAAAATCAACACTACGATAACCCTGTGAGAGCTTTAATGAAGGACAGATTTATGCAATTCACTGTAGCCAGAATGCGAAGCAAACGTCCTATCTTGCCCACACTGCATATTTTTGTTGGACAGAGTATAGTTTTAGTGGTTTCTTAAAAAAATAAGCTTTTGTATACAAAATTTTTAAAACATATTTAAGAAAAAAAATTGGTACGCATATTTAAACTTTTTATTATTGTTCGAATAAAAATTTAATTTACAAAAAAAATATTAAGCATTTTTGAAGATATCGAATTTTCAAAAAAAAAACATAAATTTTTTTCTTTCAAAAATTAAAAAAAATATTTTTTTTTAAAGTCTTACAATGCAATGTTTTTTTAAACTTTTTAGAAGCTTTTCTAAAAGTAAAGATTAATCGAAACAAAAAAAAAAAACTATCCAAATTCTCGGAGCCGTTTTGAGAAAAAATACGATTTTCGAAAACCATTTTTTAACATTTGTATTGTGGGTACCTTTAGTTTTAGGTAAAACAAATTTTTTTTCTCAGATCTTGTAGATTATATTAAAAAACTTTTATTTATTAAGTTTAAAAAAATCGAGCAAGGGTTTTGCGAAATATTGAGTTTCCATAAAAAAATAAGGTGCTTCATAATGATTAAAATCGGTTGTACTGTTTTCGAGAAAATCAAAAACCAAAAAAATGGTTCCAAGGGGGCTTCCAAGAATAACCATTTTTTGGAAAAAAAATTTTTCAACCATTGTCTACCTAAAATGACGAAATGAAGTTTTATGAATTTTTTTTTTAAAATTCTGTGCGACAGTTTTTGAGAAAAAAATATTTATAAGATTTCGAAAAAAAATTGTATGGCAGGTACCGTTAGTTTTTGGTCTTGAAAAGAAAAGGAAAAAAAAACGTGTGGGGCGAAAAAATAAAAACGATATCTACCAAGTTTAACGAAAATCAGCCCAGCCTTTTAGCCGTAGTCGAACAGACAGACAGACAGAATTTTGGGACCCACATTTTTCGTCTTCACTATCATATTAATATCAATTTCGATAGAAATCTTGAGTTCGATTTTTTTTACGAATGCATTACTCGCCTTATAGTACTTATAAGTCGTAAGAAAAAACAACACTAGCAGAAGAATTTATGGCACGAAAATAACACTTTGTTTTTTTTTTTTTAACAAAATGAACCCTTATTTTTTTGGTGGTTTGGGGAGGGGGGTGGCTTTGAACCCCTAAAACCCCTACCTGCGTTCGCCCCTGGTTGTTGATGCAGAAATTGAAAATTAAGTGAGGGAGAGACGTACTTACGGTATTCATATCATAAAAAAATATTTCCCAATAGGAACGGGTAGATGTTAATATTGAATTAGCCAAATTGTGGGTAAGATATCAACGGTTTTTTGTTTCATTTTAAAGGGTTTTCAATAGCATTATGTTTTGAATATGTCATCGTTCATATCGTGGGACTGCATATTTGATGAATCTTCCATCCAAGGTCTTTCGTGGTCACATTCACACAGGAATACTGACCGCGATACTCAAAGAAGCAGCTTATTGTAATAGCCCAAACTCTAAAAACCCTCAAACTACCGTGTTAACTACAATAGACTGCAGAAGTGAATAAATCAGTTATACGTTGTTACTGCGTTTTAAACAAATATCAAACAAAATTGCATGGGTATAGAACGGAAATAAGGGTGCAATTTTGGGACATATTTTCAGAGTTTTCCCGAAGTTGTAAAACATATTTTTTTCCAGAAATCAGACGGCATTCTATTTCTTTAACGAACTAGCAATTTAAATAACGAATTTTATTCTTTTCTCTCTAATTACAAAGTCCTTGTACGTTAGATTTAGGCATGCATTTTATTATATTTTTTAAGAAAGTATTCAAAAAATAGAAAATCCTTTATTGACGTTATTTCACTCGATTTAATAAAAGAATTCTTCCACATAGGACTTTTCGAGCTGCATCTACATACATATATGGTGCTTCGAAATATTTTGCCCAATCCTGCGTTTCATTAATACAAAAACATAAAAGGCCTTTGTTCATACTTACCGTTTTTCTATAACAATGAATGTAAGAGAATTATCTCTGTTTGAGTGGAGTGATTGAATTAAATTCTATAATTAATAATTAATTTCTATAACCCCAGACATGGGGATTATGTTAACGATATTCTAAAATGTTTGAGACTAACAATTATTTAATGTATATTAAAAATTAAATTAAAAAAAAAATAAATTCTTTGTCAATAAGACAAATTTAATTTTTAAAGAAAAATCGAGACACTAAAAGATTGAACTGTAGTGTAAAATTAACGATCCGGCAAATCGTTTTCATCATCATTCGCCTTCTTTCTCTTCCTCTAAAATAAAACAACACAAAATAATAATTAATTTTAATGACCTAATTAAAAAAAATTCTTAAAATCAAAACTCGATTGCAACCTTTTTCTACTTTGATGCCATCTTCTTTTAATTTTCAATTTGCCTAATAAAATAATAATGGTGCTAGTGAAGACTTAAAAATGTTTTCCTGAAAAGATAAAACGCTACGTAAATTGTTTGAAACTTGAAAACATGAGTGCTTGAGCTTTAATTTCGTTTTCTTTTTTCTTTTTTCTTGTTTTTTTTTTTTTTTTGTTCTACATCAATGGAAAATTATCTTTTTGTTGATTCGATAATAATTGCCTAGGCAATTAGCATTCAAACATTTTGAATAATATTGTCCTTTTGGAATATGATTTCATTGTTTCAGTCTAGAAAAGGACAAAGTCTGATTGGGTCAATGGATTCAAAGATCAACATAATGCCCACTATGACACATCTGACATCAATCTCTTAATTTTCTGTATATACGTACATATGTACGTACATACTATGTACATATACGAGTATAAGAACGATGTACTTAAAAAATTATTTTGAAATATGAATCGAAATCAGAATAATGACTAAAGTACCATAATGGCAAACCACTATAAATGACGCAGATATTTAAAAATAAAATGCACGACTGGGTCGCACGAACTTGTTCCTGTGTAATAGACTAAGAATTTTAAAAACGAAAGTTATTAAAGAAAACTGTTCATAAGGATAAAATGATTTTTTTTAAATTCTTTTAGTAGTAAGAGATAAAAACAGAATGCTATGCAAATATGAATTTATGCAAGAACAAAAATTATAAGTCATTGTAGTGGTTACTTAAAAAAAATAAGCTTTTATATAAAAAAGTTTTAAAACATTTTGAAGAAAAAATTTTGGTAAGCCAACTTTAAGTTTTTATGATTTTACGAATAAGGGTTAAATTCCCAAGAAAAATACTAAGCCATTCTTCAGATATCGTGTTTTCCAACAAAAAACGACTTCTTTTTCTAAAAATTGAAAAAATATTTTTTTTTTAAGTTTTGAAATGCAATATTTTTTAAACTTTTTAGGAGCTTCTTTATAAAAAATTCATTAAAATCCGTTATGCCGATAATGAAAAATTCAAAATTCGAAAAAATCGTTCTATGGTAGGTACAGTAAGTAATATCTATATTTCAATTTTTTTTTATTAAATTATAAATCGTAAAAATTAATCAAAAGAAAAAAAAATTTAGCATAATTCTCGGAACCGTTTTCGAGCAAAATACGATTTTCGAAAACCATTTTTTAACATTTGTATGGAAGGTACCATTAGTTTTAGTTAAAATAAATTTTTTTTCTCAAATCTTGTAGACTATGTTAGGAAACTTTTATATGTCAAGTTTGAAAAAAATTGACCCTGGGATTTTCGAAATATTGAGTTTCCAAAAAAAAAATTTTTTGATTTTTTTTTTTTAAATCCAAAAAATAAAAATTTGAAAATTTGAATATGTTACAATATTTAAACTTTGAAAGAGCTTTAGCATAAAAAAATGGTTTAAATATGCTGTACCGTTCTCGAGAAAATCAAAAAAAAAAAAAAAAAATGGAGCCAGGGGGCTACCAAAAGTAACAATTTTTTGGAAACATTTTTTCAACCATTACCTAGTTTTACCTAAATGAATTTCTTATAATTTTTACTTGCGACTTAAAGGTACTATTGTATAAGGCAAGTTATGCATTCGTAAAAAAAATCGAACTCGAGATTTTGATCAAAGTTGATATTACGATGATAGCGAAGACCAAAAAAGTATGTCTCGCAATTCTGTCTGTCTGTCTTTTAAAAATTCTGTGGTACAGTTTTTGAGAAAAAAAATTTATTAAATTTCGAAAAAAACCGATGATATGTACCGTTATTTTTGGTCTTAAAAAAAAAAAGAAAAAAAAACGCGTGGGGGAAAAAAATCAAACCCCATATCTACCAAGTTTGAAGAAAATCGGACGAGCCATTTAGGCTGTAGTCGAACCGACAGACAGACAGAATTGCGAGACCCACTTTTTTGGTCTTCGCTATCATCGTAATGTCAACTGTGATCAAAATCTCGAGTTATATTTTTTTTCCGAATGCATAACTTGCCTTATACTCGTACAATAGTACCTATAAGTCGCAAGTAAAAATCTGCTACATGCAGAAAAATATAATGTTTTTGATTTGTAATGTCGCTTTACTTTATGGCTGTCCTCTATAATTCATCAAGGACATTTTGAGATATGATTTTTGGGTATATTCTAAGAGCAAAATCGTTCAATATCCAATTCTAAGCATATCTATTAATTTTTTCCTATCCACGCTAACTTTTATTTATTTATATATTTATTCGTCTTTAAAGTTACAAAAATTTGCCTAGACTTCATTTAAGGAGAATAATAAATCTGACCAAGAACATAAATGTTAAAAAAAGAGCCAAGTTCTTCTTTACAAAACCTTTGTGGAACAAGTCAGCCGTGAAAAGTACTGAGATCTAAAAGTACGCCAAGTTCTTACTTCATGAAGGTTTAATACCGAATATTTAAAGTAGAATAATATTGAAACAGCTGCAATGTAAAGAGAAATTTTATTCACCCCTATTACAGAATTCGGCGAATGGGCTAAAGTGACAGTTTCAATTCATTTCCAAACTTTTGCTATTACTGAACCCGACGAATGAAAGTTGAACGAATGTCGGTCGCATGCCCTGCATCACCGACATTCGGTTCAACTTATCTGGTTCTGGTATTACTAAATCCGCAATCCATCCGCTCTCCATATAATTTCTATCATTTTACATTCGCACCAATTTCGAGACGAATCTGAAGTGAATTTTTGATTAAACGAAAAAAAAAAGAAAATAAGCAATGGAAAGCACAAAATTGTAAGTCAAAAGCTTATCATACTGAATGTTAAAGTGTTTGTTTAACAAATTTTAATTGAAAACGGAGAACTAACAACGCAACCGGAGAGCTAAAAAAAAAAAAACAAAGCACATGGTTGGTATTGAACCGTCCTCCATCCAAGTACTAACCACGCACTACGATGCTTGATTTCGTTGATCGATAGAGATACTATTAGGCTAGCCGCGCACTAGCAATTTTTAGTTGCGAAACTGTTTGATTACTTATAGAAAACAGATGAACTGTTTGGTTGAATGTCCGTGAATTTGCAGATAATTATATGTTCAATAAAATGGCGAACTTATTTTAGACAATCGTTTAGTTTGTGTCAAAACACAAACTTTTTAGTTGCTCGAACCAAGCAGTTTCGCAACTAAAAATTGCTAGTGCGCGGCTAGCCTTACGAGTATTAATGCCTAGGCCGTTGAATAAATGTCTGTACCTGACAGTGTCGATACGAAAGTTCATAAATGATAAGGCAATTTTAGGAATCGATAATGTAGTTCATCCGGCGAATCGAGTCAACTCACTGGGAGTAAAATTCTGCGAATTCTGTAATCGACATGATTATTTAATTATTACTGACTAAAATTTGATGGGTTCACTGGTCAAGTTTGGGCATAACAAAAATGTTTCCTTTTCTTGCATGACAAGACCTATACGGTTGTGCAATATTACAAGATTCTACGATGTCGGGAACTGCTCCATAATTTTGATGATCTGTCAGTCAGTCAGTCAGTTACGGTTTTTGTGATTTTTGAGGCCTTATATTATCTCAGGAACCACTTATGGTAGAAAATTTAAATTTGGTGAGACGCCTGTGCCTGACTAGTTTAGCAAATATTCGCAATTTTAAGTTTCTGACTTCATTGTTACTGAAGATAGGGAGGGGTCAAAAATGGCCTGAGTTAGTTCCTGTAAAAAGGGTGTAGTGCCAGAACTTGGCTGGGCATTACCGTGTCCTTTGATCTGTAAATACAATGCCGCAAAATTTTAAACAGCCGAAGGTATTAGTATGATACTACTTAACAATTTGCTAAGTTTATAGTAGTTTACTAACTCATTCTTAATTTTAAACATTTTCTCACTAGTATCGTACTAAAAGAATTTTCTTAATAAATTGCTTCTGAACACACCTAAAACAATGACATTTCGTGTAAAAAAGTAAGTACACGAACCTTTTTGAATTGTTTGCAAATGTCAAAGAGTCATATGAAGCTAGCACGATACTAAAAAAATAAAGTAGGTATTCGATGATTTTAACTTTAATAAAAGGGTAGAGAAAGAATGATGCTTAATTCGATTAAAATTTGCAAATTCGTTGTTTTAACCTAGTATCATACTAAAACAGCTTTAGCATGGTACTAATTCAATTCAAATTTTGCGCCATTAATTTTAACAATCAATAATATTACAATAAACGAACTAAGGTACTCTTAATGTGAGAGCTATTTAAATTAAAATCAATACCAAAATCATAATTTTCATTAAAATTTGTGCTAGCTCTAGTGACAGGCGAGCGTAGCTAGTACTGTCATAAGAAACATTTAAAAAATGTTGGACGTAACCGCAAAATGTGAAATACTTTACCATTATTGAATTTTCCCTTGATTGTGTAATGAACAAACTTTCAAGATCAATTTCCATCGTCATCTCAAAAACAGCTTTAACGATTTGGATTAAACTCTGTTGCTGGAATAAATAAAACAATTACAATAATTCTTAATTTTGTAATAGAAAAATGGGTTTTTACAATTTTTGAAAAAAAATTGTGGCTTGTGGATTATTCCCGTTTATCTCATTAAAAAATTTTGGATTGAATTTTTTTTTAATTTATTTGAAAAAAATATACTTTTAATGGTATTTTCTTGAATTTTTTAGATTTTCGAATAGTATCTTTTTATTATTGAATCATTAACATGAGCCGCGTTTTTGAAAGAGTGAATAGCTATGTCCGCAAATTTTAACACGCAAACAATAACAAAACTAAGAGTGAAAATAATTTGGATCAGTAATAATGAGTGAACATTTACTGAATTTATTGATTTATTTATTTATTTATTTACTTCATCAATTTAAATTGATTAAATGTTGAGAGCTTAGATGGCGCTCAATTCAATTGAAGAGAGAGCAATGTGAAATATGACAAGTGCCACTGATTTTGAAAATAGAACAAGAGTGAATAAAAGAGTGAACTGTAGAAATGTATTCACTTTTATACGCTGCGCTTTGTATAAGTATTATCGAAACATGGCTATTATCATCCATCTTAAATGTCTGGCACGTTTTAGCTTTGAGCCAAAAGACCACGTTCTTGTGGTCAAGTGGTGAAGTTCATTCTTTTAATTTCTAAATGATATTGGACATAGTTTACTAATACCGGTGAAGAATTTTATTCGAAGTGATTGTCTTCGTTTCATATCTATCATTTCGCTTTGCAGTAGATAAATGTCAAATAAAAATAAATTATTAATATGTTGTATCTCTTTCCCGGTTAAACCTAGACCACAAAACTTTTGAACTCTTCCCAAGAAGAAGTCACAACTTATGAATTTATTATAAGGTTTTTCGAATTCTGATGCAACCCAGACAATGATATTATAGAAGAAAAGTTCAGCAAAATGCTTTTGTTTTTTATTTTTTTTTTAATTTTTTGTTTGTCAGGAGAAGTCATACAATTTGGGATTGTCTACTGAAACTTCTTAAATAACAAAAAGACATGTGGAGAAGGTAGAAGTTTTGAAGGGAACCTGAAATGTAATATTTACTCGTATATACCCGTATCCTATGAATTCAACAAAAGTATTCTATTATAAACTTTATTTTTTTGTATTTGTTTTAGATGCTAAAAGTTTTTAACGAAGTCATACGAACTTTGCATTAGAATTGTGTTTAACTTTCTCTTGTCATAATTTAATATTCCTCAAAGTTCTTCATTTTTTTGTATTTATTAAAGTGTTCCATCTTCTATTATATTTTGATATTATATTTCAAACATTATTATGGTGCTGTAGGTAATTTGTTATACATATGTATAAATATAATTTTTTAATATTATGTTAGGGGGAGAGATTTAATTAAAACAAAATAATTGTTATATTGTTTTCAACGTGTTATGGGGATTCTGGACTTTGAATTTTTGTTTGACGTGTTTCTAATTGCTGGGAAGATACATTTATTTTAAATCCTTACTGTTATGATTTGTATTCTGCACAACTCCTGAATGTGAAAACAAAAGAATGCATCAGGGGGAAAAACGCCCATTGAAACCTTCAAATACATATATCCTGCAGGTTGTGTTGTATGTTTCAGGCCGATTGTTTTTTTTTTTCAAAAACTTTTAAACTAAATACAATTTCATAATTTAGCGATGAAGTGGGCGGTCTTCACCGTGGCGTAAAGGTGAATTCTTTTAAGTACATTTTACATACAAATTTCGCAGACTTCTGTTGTAATATCAGCAATTTCATTTTGAGTTTCCGCAACGTCGTTGTGGTTGGTTTTTTGATAAACACCTTTTCCTTCAAGTACCCTCATAAGACGAAATCATAAGACCTCAAATCAGGGAATCTTGGGGGGCCAGTCAATATCACCACTTTTTGACATTATTCGTCCGGTGAAAAATTTCACATAAAATTCGCATTGTAGCACGAGCTGTTGTGATGTGGCACCGTTTTGTTGAAACCATAAATATGTTCTGTACGCCTTATGTCTAATTGATCCAATTAGGGTACAAGAAAGTTTTCCAACATGTCCCGAAAGTGGTCACCATCAACTGTTACATTCGCAATTTTTTAAGGGTTTTCTATCGGCGCGGGTATATTTTGGTGGCTTGTGGCGGCCATGTTGATTTTGTGACATCTGTCAAATATAAAGTACGATTTAACACCACGTCCAAATGATACAGCTTTATTATCAAAATGAATGTTCGTTACTACAAACGTTGCGCCTATTTTACGATACACTTGGTGAGCCTTCACAGTTTATCAAAGAACGGCAGATCAGTCGAGAGCATCAACGCGGTCCGTAAAAGAGTACAGCAGAATCCGATTCGGTCGATTCCTCACAGTGCACAAGAACTCGACCTATCACAGTTTTCAACTTGGGGAATTTTATGTCGCGATTCGTGCCAACACTTCTACAAGATCCAACTGAACCAAGAGCGTTGTTCGCTGACTCTGCTTCGAAGCGTTAAAAGTTTGTCCGAAAAATATCTTTAGCGAAAACGTACATTTTTGGATGAATTGCTGAGTTAACAATGACATTGGTGAGGCGGCCACCATCAATACCGAACACTGCAGAACGATGAAAACCAAATTCTTATGTCTCAAAGTGAACGATATGAACCTAGACTAGGTAAGGTTATCTCTCGAAGAAGTGACATGAATTTATTTGACCCCGTTAGACTTTTTCTTGTGGGATTTTCTGAAGTCGCAGGTCCATAACAATCGACCGATGCCCTTATGTGAACCTTAGGGCCCAGTTATAGCTATCATTGAAAACCATCATTGAAACACAAATCAGTGGAACGGTGGAATATTTTTTGACAAGTCGGTTATAGCAATCAATAATTTCGCTGTCATTGAAAAGATGTGTCATTGAAAATATCTGTCGCTTGATGCTTTCTAAATTACTAGTGATGGGTACCTCATTCATGAGGCAATACAAAATGTCGCATGTTATGTTATTGTTTAAAGTTTTTTTTTGCTAACTGCAATCATTTAGGCCTATTTGGCGAGATCTTTTATTCTTCTATTCTGTTATGAATTTCAATACAAAAGTTTGAGATGTCAACAAATCTTTTATGAATTATAATTTTGGTATTCGGCATGGTAAAATCTGTTATAAAATCTGCTAAGAAAACTTTTATAAAATGTCAAACGTTCGAACATGGAAAAAATCTTTTACGAATAGCATTTTTGGTATTCAGCATGCCAACATCTGTTATGAAATCTGTTAAAAATCATAAAAGAATAAAAGACAAACTTCTGTGACTTTTATCATAAAATATTTCAATAAGTACACAGGTGCATCAAGTAAAAATGAATATTTATCTTTTATTTCGTCAACGAAATGTTCCTAAAAAGAGCAAATGAAAGAAAATATATTAAAACTCATATCATATAAACATATAAGTAGAGTACGGCCATGGCATTCCCAGAAACATATGAGGTAAGTTCCTGTTTTATGGTATAGATACCAATAGTGTGTAAAAGAGTTTACTTCTTTGTTCGTCATCCATTTTAATTATGTCAGATGAAATATTTTACATAATCGCAGCTGATAATGATAACAGATTTAGTTCAGTTTCATAACAGATCTCGAATCGAAGTAGCATAACAGACTTTTATAAAAGTTCGAACCTGAATACCAATCATAAAAGATCTTTTAAGGTGGAAATCTTTTATGATTCATAACAGAAAATCTATAGCAGAATAACAGATGTGGCAGATTAGGCCTAATTTTCTTGTTTTGTTTTTGTTAGAGATATGAGCTATAAGAAAAAAAATCATTTCTTTTAGGTTCGGGTGCGTGATTAGTGTTTAGTTCAGTTTAATTTATATCCCGGGTAGAATTTTCGACTCGATAATGCCAAGGCCCCAGCTAGTTTTTCTTAGTTTCAATCATGGCCCTACCGAGCAGTATCTAGCTTGTCCCTCGCTAATTTGTTAATGCTCTTTATATAATGGGCCTTGCTAGATGTTCCTGTATGGGCCCTAGATGGGTCTTCACAAGTAGCACAAGAGCTACGGCAATTCTTAAAAAAAATTTTTTTTTTTATTATTGTTGATTATTTTCATTTTTTCTTTGCCTCGCTATATTCGACTCTTTAAGTGATTTTTTGCTGGAATGAAAGAATTTTTTTTTTTTTTTAATTTACCTCCACTGAGATTCGAACCCGAGACTCTCGCTTGCCGTGCTTGTGCGCTACCTATTGCGCCACTGCGATATATAAAATATCGTGTCTCAAAGTGCTACTCAAATAACTCTCTTTTAATTATACTGTTTAAAAGACTTAAATACGTATTAAAGAATCTGAAAAATACCGATTTAGGACCAAAACAAAAAAGTTATGTTTTTAGAAGGATAATGGATAGCCTTTTATAGAGACATATGTATAGGCACATCTAGGATACATCAAGTAAAAACTATATAGCCCCAGTATAAGTAACATCTGAGAATGCCTATAAAGAGGCGAGACTAGCTAAGGCCAATATAACGCCCAGATACAATTCCTTATCCAGGCTACACCAAATAAAAACTATCCAGGTCCCTTGTAGTTTATTTGTTACAATGCCAATAAAGAGGCGATACTATCTATAGCCAAGATATCGCCAAGAAAAAGTTTCATATCTAGGCTACATCAAGTTAAAAATATCTAGGCCCAGTCTAAGATACTCCTAGAAAAGCGAATAAATAGGCAGTTCTAGCCAGGTTCAATATAAAGCCAGGATAAGCATAAATTAGTCAAGATCCGCCAGGCTTGCATCTGTCTAGGCCCACCATAGGATTTACTATATAAAGGACAATCTAGCTAGGGCCACGCTATTCGATAGTGTTTCCTAGATAATTTTCTACCCGGGATATTTCCTACTCGCTGCTTTGCTTTCCATAAACCGACTCACAGAATTACTCTATAAGGCTATGCGCGCACATTCAACTTTTAGTTCCGCAACTGCTTGGTTCGAGCAACTAAAAAGCTTGTGTTTTGACACAAACTAAACGATTGCCTAAAATGAGTTCGCTATTTTGTGTAACATATAATTAAATGCACCTCCGCGGACATTCAACCAAATAGTTCATCTGTTTCCTATAAGCAACCAAACAGTTGTGCAACTAAAAATTGAATGTGCGCGCCTAGCCTAAGTGTCTTTTGTGCTAGGTTACGTATCTAGGTACATACATACATACATATATAACTTTGTATGTTTTATTCAAATTTCATGATCATTAGAATTGCAGAGACGTCATTGAAAAATCGATTTTTTTGTTGAAAATGTCCATTAAAATAGGTATATCCTATGAGACATTTGAGGTGAGACAAAATACCACCTCATTTCGAAAAATGAGTACCTCATACAAACTCATTTTAAATTCGTATCCTACCCATCACTATAAATTATAAAGACAACCTGAATAATTTTTTGAGGCTAGAGTTGATCATTGAAAAAAAAACTGACACATGAGAATAGAAAGAGAATCGAACACAAATCATTGGAACGATTGTGCTCCACTTTGTTGGAACGAAAATAAGCTGTTCATTGAAAACGATTTTCATCATTGAAAAATTAAATGTAGTTTTATGAGAAATATTTAACATATTTGTTTATTTTTATTTGAAAAAGTAAAATATGTAATTGATTAGCTTCGTTTGTATACCAAACATTCTCAGTATTCTTAGTTTAACTATCCCAAAAAGTGAAAACAAAATTTTCAATGATGGTTTTCAATGATAGCTATAACTGGCGCCTTATACACACCATCGGTCAAATTCTGCCGGTTCTATGCCGAACAATCATACTCGGATCCTTGCCACCGTAAGAACCCGTAGCGGGCGGCACCGAGAAATTAAGCCAGAAGAAATTACGTCAGAATTTTTTTTGGAGAAAACGCCAGAAAATGTTTCATACAAATTCTGGCCTTTTTCCTAGGAAAACAGCCCAGACTTTTTTGGCATTTTTTACAGAATTTCAGGCATTTTGCAAAAAAAAACAAAAAACTGTATTTTACATTAATCCGAGTAAATAACTAACAGTTATGTGCTTTCGTCCAAGGATGCTTGGCTGATGACTGAACATACCTTAAGCGGAGCAACGAAGTTGCTTGAGCGGGTGTGAGCCCCAAAAAAGGAGTTAAAATCCTGAAAACCAGCAAAGCGGGCCACCCAAGGTACTGTTGCCAAAGAAAACCCGGAACGTCGTTGTCGGCCCCCCGCAAGTTGTGTGCAGTAAAGCGCCATGCCACCCCGGGTGACTGTTATTTGTTTCTTTTTACTTCATCATATTTAAAGTGTCTTGTTTCAATATAAAAAAAAAACATTTTTTGGTATTTTTTCCAAAATCCAAAATTGAAAATTAGACCAGAATAAATTGATTTTATGGGCTAATTTCCATTTTGCTTTCTGGCTCTTTTCCCATACCTAGCTGGTCCAATTTTAACATTTCTGGCTTATTTTCCAAAATAATTTCTCGCCTTTTTTCCAACTAAGCAAACAAAATTTTCTGGCGTTTTTCCCAGAAATAAATTCTGGCGTAATTTCTGGGAGCCGTATCGGGTACTTGGACGGTGTTATATTTTATTCATATTAGCATACATCGGGGCCTCCCATAAAAGAGTAGGCGTTCATATTTGTGGTTTAGTGAAAGGGGTATTATTAATAGTTTGCAATATATCAGCTCTCCATATGGTACGTCTGATGGTGTAGCGACCAGCTGTAGCACCTATTTAACCATATTTTTTGCATTAGAAACATGTGAATTCGAAGCAGCTCTGAGATTTGCTCTTCTATCGGCTGCCGATGTGACTTGATAAATTCCACCTTTCATGTTTTTTCCGTAGTCGGAGACGTCTTCAAAAAACTGTCAATAAGGCCCTGAACTTGCTAGAAATATTTACCACAATGTCACTCATATCTTAGGCGGACGTGCTGTCCAGGCAAGGATCAGCCCTTCATAACTCACTAGCGGAAAGAATCAACATTCCGTTTGGAGTTATGAAGGGCAATATTCCGTCAATTTTTCTTAACCAATCGAACTGTTGGTGGAGCAGTGTAACTTATTGTATTATATCTAGAAAGATTTGTCCCACCTATATTAAATTCCGAACTCTTGATCTGATATGTAGAACTGGGCAAGATATATCCAGGATCATAGCTACCTGTAGAAAACTCTGGTCAATAGGAGAGCATGCAGCAAAGTAAGGTATTCCTCACAACAATAATTGTCATAGCTGTGGAGACTTGCGGGAAAAAGAAACACCTCAATTTCCTTTGCAAATGCCTTGCTTTGGAGAGCACAGCTATAAAGCACAATCATGAGGAAGGGCATTTTTTAACTATTCTTTTACGACGAACTTTGGTTACTTCTGTGCAGTGCCCTCCATTCAATTCTTTAGATCGGAAGCTAACGGACTAAGGGCTTTGTTGGAAGATTATGGTGCGAAATCAATCAACCAGGTTGGCTATACTGTTTCAGAACCAGTCAGCAAGCTGCCTTGCTTGGAATAGTGAATTTGTGTCGAATGAGTGTGATGGTCCGGCCAGATCCTTGCTTCTTTTGGAACTCAATCTAAGCTAGAGAACAACGTGAGAATGTCCACAGTTTCCAATATAAATTTCATCCACATGTTCACACTATTTATGATATCAAAATGGCTCTCATTGAGCCACGCCACAGGGCTAGACTGCCAGTGGTTGCCTTTTCTCCCTATCTACCTAGGACCTGGCTTTTTGGAAGTTCCTCTGTAATTTTACGGTTAGATTATCCCTACTCTCTAAAACCTAGCATTCTGCCATTTATTCTAGACTCAAGATCTTTTATGAGCCATTTTTAAAAAGTGTTTTTCTAATGAAGGGTATTTAGTTGAGGATTAATTTTTCTAATGGGTAAAACTGAATATCATTTATTAAAAATGTTATTGTTTTCAAACAGGTGGCAGCTATGCATCCGAAGAAAACTCATCAGCTTGAATTTTCAAAAAGAACTCGATATATTCAAGTGAGCAGGTATCAAAAATCTGTTTTCGAAAATAATTTCGATTTCCAAAACCCTAACAGTTTTTCGAAAGTGTAGATCTTCAACTAACAAAAACATGTCATTTATAGAAATAAAATTGACTTACATTTTCTAGAAATATTTTTGATAAGTTTTATGTTGGAAATCACTGATTAAGAAAAATTCAAGTCAATACCATTAACAAAATAAAATGTTTATTTAAACCATCTTAAACCGTGAACTAACGAATTTAAGTTGTTCTTTTTGAAAGCTAAATAATAATAACACTGATGCGAACAGAACTTTGCTCTCTCATGCATATAAAATTCACAAAACATTTACCCAAAAGGGACCAAAAGGATAAATGCCAGAAAATAAAGTTATACATCTACATACCTACATACAAATAATAAAAATAATTCCCTGTTGCAGTAGTGTTTTACTGGAACGCGTTCAAGTAAAAACTTTATCCTAAAGCAATACAAATGATGCAAAAGTATCTTTTCTGTTGCAAATACCTAAACAAGACGCACAAGGATTGTGTAACTCTGTTTTAGCCAGATGGTGATGTGTATATAAGTATTACTGTGTCGTCCTATAGGGCTTCTAGTCCACTGAACAGAATTTCAATAACTAAAATGGGTTTTCTTTTGAATAAGAACAACTTGAAAGGATTTTGTGTGAAGGTAGGATTCAAAGTTTTCCAATCATCGGTACTGATATAGCACTTAAAAATAATATAATAACTTTGTTTGTGTTGATGGATTGAAGATTGGAGTTATGGAGATCGATTTTTGAAGTATGAAATGTATTTTTTTTTTTCTAAGCACATGAGAAGACAGAAAAGTTAAAAAGCTTCATAAAACAGCAGAAATGTTGTTTTCAAACTGCTTAATAACTTCTGTAACTTTTAAGCTTTACTCAAAAATCAGTATCCATCTTTGTAACTTCTGGAAAATTACTACCTTAATTGATAGAACAAAGGACTATTAATAAATAACTTGGAGGCTATTACGGTTCGAAGAGACATAGTGACTTTTTTTTTTTATAATCTACCCGCGCTCAAGGGATTATGATTACCCTTTAAATGTTTCAACACAGCGCGGGCGTGAAGTTACGGAAGAGAAAGAAGGATAGGAAAGATGTGTGGCACGATGTTCTGAGACTGAATGTTGTTGTCTCAGATATTTTATCTCCAGGGATGGCGGCTGAACTAAAGCGGAGAATGCCGTGTCTTATTTCTATGTCGCTTATAATTCACATTATTTTATTCGTGTTCATCCTTGTTGGGCATACTAGTTTAACTCAATTACATGTTGTTAGTGTTATGCCTGAACAACATGCAATGAGTAAACCAGCAACCCATTGATGGCAATTTTAGAAGGTTTTTAATGGAATTAAAACGACATAGACGACGGCAGGGATCGAACGATCATGAGGTTCACAGGCGAGCACACATCCATCGCGCCACGGCCACCCCTAATATCCTTAACTATTCCTGGGTGCGTGTTAGCAGCTAATAGACAGCACTTTTCATGACAAGAGATACTATTGAAGGATTTGTCACTTCCTCGCAAGAGGCATTACACCCCTGAAAAACATTTTTTCTTCAGCTGAGAATGGAACCCAAGAGCAACGCACAAACTAAGTAAGGAGTACTATCGTTTAAAAAGCTGACGGATTTCAAAAAAGTGCTTTATGCGGCCGTTCTCGCGATATATAAGATTTTTATAAAAACTTAAAAGAGTTACTGATATTTTGACCTAACCAAAAATCAAATCCCTGCTTAAGGCTCTAGGGATGAATCGATCCAAGTAAATACGAGTACATACTCGATACTTTTCTCCTGGTACCAAGTACTTATGGAATCATTACTTTTAGTTGCGATACCAAGTAGATATCAATGAAAGAACTTGGACCGAAAGGAATATTAATTTTCTAAACTCCAACCTATATCAAAAAACAATTCAAAAACTGAGGAAGTTTGCTTAAGAAGATGCATGGCCGAGTATCCAATTGGAGTTTGATGAGACCAGGAAAGAATATAATTTTTGGAAACATCATAATGAACTTGTTACCAGTTAGAAAAGATGAAAGACCAATGCCAAAAGTAATGAGATGTCTTGGTGATCTGTATTCTAATTTGAAGATATTGAGTCAAAATTTCCTTGCTTATACTCGTATGTATAAGAAATGATATTATCAAAACGAAACCACCAAGCAGCAAAGGCCATTTAGAAAAATCAGTACCTTTGGAAAATATTTCTCAGTGTTTTTGTTGTCAATACCTATAAAATAAGACCTTTTTCGAATAAACGTCAAGTTGTTTGTAAAATGATCGTCATTTTAACTTGGGACCTATAGGTACTGTAAGGCAAGTTATGCATTCGTAAACAAATCGAACTCGAGCTTTTAAATCAAAATTGACATTACGATGATAGCGAAGACTAAAAAAGTGGGTCTCGCAATTCTGTCTGTCTGTCTGTCTGTTCGACTACAGCTAAAGGGCTCGGCCGATTTTCTTCAAACTCGGTAGATATGGGTTTTAATTTTTCCCCCCGGATGTTTTTTTCTTCATTTTCTTAAGACCAAAAATAACGGTACCTACCATACGAATTTTTTTCGAAATGTTAAAAATATTTTTTTTTCTCAGAAACTGTCCTAAAAATTTAAAAAAAAAAAAAACAAAAAATTAAATTTAGTTAAACATTGGTACCCCCCTTGGCAGAGATGTGAAAGATTGCAGTCTTTTTAGTATTGCAGTCAATTGAATGGAAAGACTTTTTTTTAAGTCTTTTGATTTAACCTCAGTACTGTGACTTTCAAACTAAAGTCCCAGTCAATTTTGCAGTCTTTTATTTAAAAATCATCTGAAGCAGTCAAATGAAATCAAATCAAAAGAATGCATTCTTTTTGGACTGCCTGCAATCTTTGAAGTCTTTCAAAAGTCTTTTACATTCTCTGCATTCTTAAAGCAGTTAAAAAGCTTTCAGCAGTAAAAAGAATTCAATCAATAAAAAGACTTCAAAGCCGTAAAAAGACTTCAATACATTGAATGCATTTAAAAGACTGTAAGACTGCAAAGAATGTAAAAGACTTCAAAGACTGCAAGCAGTAAAAAAAGAATACATTCTTTTTATTTAAAGTCTTTTGACTGCTTTTGAGGATTGCATTATTTAAGACTTCAAAATAGAATGGGAATGGATTTCTGAAGTTAAAAGAATGAGATGATAAATTGTATTGCATTCCCGAAGAATCAGTTGAATGAGTGGGACTTTTCGGAATCCAATACCATAATATTGCATTCTTTTACAACTCCGCCCCTTGGAACCATTTTTTTGTTTTTGATTTTCTCAAAAACGGTACGACCGATTTTGATCATTTTTCTTATGTTAATATCATATTTTCTTAGTTTTAATATTATTGTGTATTCAAAAAAAAATTTCGATTTTTTTAAAACTTGATAAGTAAAAGTTTTTTTAAATAATCTACAAGATAAGAGAAAAAAAATTATTTTACCTAAAAATAACGGTACCCTCCATACAAATGTTGAAAAATTTTCAAAAATCTTATTTTTCTTGAAAACGGTTCCGAGAATTTTGCTTAATTTTTTTTTCGATTAATTTTTAAGATCTATAATTTAATAAACAAAAATTTGAAAACAAGATATTACTTACTGTACCTACCATAGAACAATTTTTTTAAATTTTGAATTTCTCATTATCGGCATAACGGGTTTTAATGAAATGTTTTAGAGAGAGCTTCTTAAAAGTTTGAAAAACATTGCATTTCAAAACTTTTAGAAAAATATTTTTTTTTTGAATTTTGAAAAAAAAATCTATTTTTTTTTGGAAAATTCAATATCTTGAAAACGGCTCAATATTTTTGTCTTGTGCCTTTAATTTTTATTCGAACAATAATAAAAACTTTAAATTGGCGTACCAAAATTTTTTCTTAAGAATGTTTTAAAATTTTTGTATTCCCTGTGCAGGGACGGGTTAGAATATTCCTGCAGCGCCTCCCCGCTTGTCGTAAAAGGCGACTAAAGGAGTAAATACATCTAGGCCACAAACAGCAAGGTGAACCTAGCGACACGTAACACCTATAAACTTTCCCAAAAGTGTGCATGCCAGTCCCTGGGTTGGCACGACTGGAGATCACCGGTGCCGTAAAAGAGAGATCAAATACAAAACTGGAGCATGCACACGTCGATACTTACAACGGATTTTGTGAATTCAAGCATTATGGAAGTACTCGTCCGAAATGACACTACCCCGCCAGGCACTACCATTGTTACACATGGTACTGATCCTGGACCGAGCAGCAATGCTCGGGTCAGAGCTAGACGGATTCCGGGGGCTAGCAAAGTAATGCCGCAGATTATACAAAATCTGAGAGTTGCGAGTTGGAACGTTGGCAGTATGACAGGTCGAAGCTTCGAGCTGGAAGAGATGATGAAAAGAAGGCGAGTGGACATCTTATGTGTTCAAGAAACAAAATGGCGAAACACGGGAAACAGGGCCCGTTTCTTGGATACGAGGACAAAAAACTATAAGATGTTCTACTATGGAACGGAAAAGGGTAAAAACGGAATCGGAATCATCCTTGCAAAACATCTATTAGGCAGCGTATTGACCATTTCGAAATCCAGCGACCGTTTGATGTCCCTTAAATTGGTGATTAAAGGAAAGTTGTGGAATATTGTCACTGCATATGCTCCCCAAATTGGATGTGAGCAGGTGGAAAAAGATGCATTTTGGCTAGACTTTCACAATCTACTTAAGGACATCCCAAAGGAAGAGTTTTTGTTCGTGGGCGGAGATTTGAACGGACATGTCGGCAAGACAAACGAAGACTATGAAGATTGCCATGGAGGCCTCCCAAGTAACATTTTTTATCTCATAAGATGCTCCAAGAGTTCAACTAGATTAGTTAAGAGGATCTAAAAGTAATCTTAAAGAATACTACGAGATTCTTTTAAAACTGTTAAAAGCCTTAAATGGCCTAGTTATGAGAGGCTCTTCCTACTCATAGTAGCAACAGAAGTTTCTTTATGGGATGACAGATGCACGTTTATATTAAAATGGCACTTCTAAGGCTCTAATAGAGATCGGCAAAATCCTATTACGAGAAAGCGTCTCTTCCAATGAGAGGTGATAAAAAGAGAACAGAATATTTGTTAACTTAATAAAGAATGAAACAAAATACTTTTTAAGTTTGTGTGTATACTCGTACATGATTTGCTATCCCAACAAACTGTTAGGCTTGATATAGTATTTATTTTGTAAGTCTATCATATTATAATGGCGATGCATGATATTTATTATTTTGCACATATGGGAACCGAAATGTAAATGCGGTTGAAATTGTATCTACTAATTCTAACATTTTAGGTCGAAAAAACACAAAGCCCCTTCAAAATAATGCATATTTAAATTGTTTTATTTATAACTTTTATCGGAAATAGGGTTACCATATATTTCTTTCGTAAGCAAATAAAATCAAAATTAATTTTGAAATTTGTTTTGTTTTTATTTATGTCATATGTCATTTGCTTGTGAGAGTAAATAGGAAACAGGAAAGGTCAAATTTCATATAAAATATTCCAAATTACACACTGAGAGTCTTATGCTGCATTTACAAGAGTAATAAAATCTCATATTCTCTGTAATTTTCTACTATTACTCTTGTCACAAAAAATTACTACTCGTGTAATGCAACATAAAGAATACATTTTTTTTTGTTAATTTTGAATGAAAAGATAGTAGTAGCAATAAAATCTCAAGATGTTAATGTATTTAGTTTAAATTGAACAAAGATTCACAATATATTTTATACTTTCTATGTAATCACAACAATGCTAAATGTAAACTTGAAAATGCCACCTAATAAATTTTAATTCAGTGCTACAGCCAAGTTATTTTATCGAGATCATAATTTTTTAAGTTATGGTAACCCTCAAATGTACAGGCAACTACTTTGCTTGTGTATAGGAATATGGCTGCTGCTGAAGCGACACTAACTCTTCTAGTAACATCTTTATTCTTTCTATAGGATCTTAGACGCTTCTTTATGATTTATGTGTACTTACGTGCGAGTGAGAGGAGAATGTTGACATCAGAAAACTGAAGTTTGTGAATAGTTGTGGTTGTTGCATTAAGGATCTTATTAGGATCTTACTGCAAAGCTTATATTCTTTGAACTCCAAATTGTTTCTTGATATAGGAGGATTTAAACTCAAATTCTTTTAGAATTTTCAAAGTAGTAGGTATACAAATAACTTTACTCTTAAATATGACTTATTATGGGATTATTTGGACATATTTAGAGCTCAGTTTTCAGAAAGGGATTCTTATAAGACTATAAGTTTTTATAATCTAACTACAAGAAGAGAAAATAGTTTTGCTATAAGATTTAAGTTCTTTTAAGCTGGAAAAGTGTTTAACTCTTAAAATAAAAGTGTTATGACATCCAGTTGAGATTCATAACAAGATATTAATACTTTAGTATAGCAATGGGATATAAAAGAGTTGTATGAGAGTTTTTTTCAGATTTCAAGAGCTAAGCTCTGGAGAGTATGTTAGTTGGGCTCGGATACGGCACCAGGAACCCTCCTGGTGAAGACATCCTGAGCATGTGCAAAACATACGGTCTTATCGTACTAAATACCATGTTCGTCAAACAAAGCCGACACCTGGTCACTTACAGCAGTGGTGGAAATGAAACCCAGATTGATTACCATTTGGTATCTAGTTTCATGAAACCCCGGGTAAAAGATTGCAAAGTGATACTAGGAGAAGCGATCGCCCACCAACACCGTCTCCTACTGACAGAATTTTTTATGGAGACAGTGAACGACAACAAACATACAAAAACTTTTTGGAAGATCAAATGGTATAATCTGGATAAGGAAAAAGGCGAAGCTTTTATTTCGAATATGCAAAACGTTCTGTATAACAACACCGATATAGTTCGAAATGAAGAGAGTACAGCACAAATTATGTGGGATCTCCTACAGAGAACTTGCAAAGAAAAAGCCAAAACACTGTTAGGGGTTTCAAAAGGACACAACCAACAAGGCAAAGAAACATGGTGGTGGAATGATGAAGCTAAATCAGTTATAAGTAAAAAGAAAATGGCTTTCAAGGCTTGGTCGAAGTGCCCCTCTAATGATACAGAGCAAAAGTCACGCCTCGAAGTGGAATATAGAAACTGCAAGAAAGAAGCGAAGAAGAAGTGCGCCCAAATTCAAGCAAACAATACAGAAAACCTGTATCGGGAGCTGGATGAAATTTCTACCCCGACAGCTGGTGCTATTCAAGAGCTACGGCAAAACACGAATAAGGGCGCAACTATCTTCAAAATAGCCGCTCAAAGAAGAAGAAATGCCCAGGAGATTTGTTCGCCAAAGTTCATTAACAATGCTTAAGGCCAACTACTTGTGGAAGACAACGAAATTCTTCACAGGTGGCGACAGTATTGTGACGGACTTCTAAACGAACAATTTCCAAGGCTATACTTTCCAATAGCTTCACCTAACTTAAGCAAAGTATCCGATTTCACAGTCGAAGAAGTTAGTGAGGCGGTAAAATACTCCAAAAAGGGAAAAGCTGTTGGCCCAGACGAAATACCCTCAGAGTTTTGGAAAAAGATGGGAGACATCGGGTTTAGATGGCTCATGATTCTTGTCTCCAAACTTATACGAGGTGATCGCATGCCTAATCAATGGAGGGAAAGTTACCTTCTTCCAATTTATAAAGGAAAGGGTGATACTCGAAGCTGTGATAATTACCGTTCGATTAAGCTGATGTCACACACCATGAAGATCGTTGAGCGAGTCTTGGGTAGCCGACTGCGAAAAATAATTAGGCTATCTGATGACCAGTGCGGGTTTGTCGGGGGTAAGTCAACCACGGATGCAATCCAGAGTATAAGAATAATTATGGAAAAACATCGGGATTCTTTGGACGATTTGCATGTCGTATTGGTTGATTTTGAAAAAGCATTCGATCGGCAACCACGAGATCTAATATGGGTGGCCCTCAGGCAACGAGGAGTTCCAGAAACCTATGTGCGGATAATTATGGACATGTATGATGGAGCAGTTACTAAAGTAAGATGCGCAGCTGGAGTCACCGAAGAATTCGAAATCACAGTAGGTGTACACCAGGGAAGTGTCTTGAGTCCCCTGCTCTTTATTACAGTTCTTGATTACCTGCTTGAAGGCAAAGTGACGGATCCAAAAGTGCATCAGTTATTCTTTGCTGACGATGGAGCCATCATAAGTGAAGACCCGATATCCCTACAACGAGCACTTGACGTATGGGTGGATGTTCTAGAAGGAAGTGGGTACCGCATAAGCGCGAAAAAGACAGAATAACTATGCTGCCCATTTTCTGATCCACACAGGCCTATTCCAGACATTTATTTGAATGGAGTAGTGTTTCCCAAGTGTGAAAAGTTTAAATATCTGGGGTCTATGATAAATAACGAAGCTACTTGTGATGACGATATCAATCATCGCGTAAGCGTAGGGTGGATGAAGTGGCGGGAAAATTCTGCTATCTTCTGTGACCGAAAAATGCCCCCTAAGCTGAAAGGAAAGCTCTACACTTCAGTTGTGCGTCCAGCACTCACATACGGTTCACAATGTTGGACAATGTACAAAAAGTATGAGAGTAAGCTAACGGCAGCTGAGATGAAGATGCTTCGTATGACAGCAGGAGTTACAAAGCTTGATCGAATTAGAAGTACGAAGATCCGAGGAAGACTTCATGTTAAGAATACCATTTCCCAAAAAATTGAACACGACCGACTCAGTTGGTATTGCCATGTTCAAAGGAGAGATCCTGAGAACCCCTTCAAAAAGGCAATATCATACAACGTTCCAATTCGGAATAAAAAGAAAGGTAGGCCTAAACACTCCTGGTACAAACAAATGCAAAAACACCAGCATTCAGTTGGCCTCAGAAATGGAACAATACAAAACCGGGAGGCTTGCCGCCGATTTCTGAGGTCAACCCGGCGAACCCCACAGGCGGATCACTAGTGTAAAGCAGATACGTGGGAGAGTTATGATCCCCTCGACATCGAGATCATAACAGCGCCGAAATAAAGGAAGAAGAAGAAGTTTTAAAATTTTTGTATATAATGCTAGCTACACACGAGGCAACCGTTACACCGTTCACTACACACGTGGCAACTGTTGCCGCAACCACAGAAACAACCGACCGAAAATATCAAAACGTTTTGATATTTCTGGCAACGGTTGCAGCAACACAAAATCAATTGGCAACATAGCTACACACGAAGGAACGGTAGCTTCAACATGGTTGTGTTGCTGCAACGGTTGCCTCGTGTGTAGCTAGCACAGAAACCACTACAAAGACTTTTAATTTTTGTTCTTGCGTAAGCCCATATTTGCTTGAATCACATGGTATCCTGTTTTTAGGTCCAACTACTAAGGAGTTGTTTTAGTCTATTGAAAAATGAATTCTACGCTTATGAACAGTTTTTTTCTAATAAAATTCATTTTTGAAAGTTTTATTCTATTACATAGAAGCAAGTTTATGCGACCCGGTCGTGCATTTTATTTATTTATTGCCATCGTGCTGCTAGAAAATATTTTTTTTTGAACAACGTAAGTCAAATTTCTTGTAAGTGCATTTGACGTTTACGAAGACGCTATCTTACATTGAAAAACTATATTGAATTTAATTTTAATAATTTCGATTTGATTCACGCAGGTATCGATACTTCTCAAGCGATAACCAAGTAGCCAAGTAGGTATAATTTCTTCTAAGTACCCTTTATTCTGAAGAAGTGTTCATCAACGCTGCACATAGGTCAATATATAGCTTTTATGCTGCCAAAATTCGATTTTGTAAACTTACGGTAAACAAAAAAAACAGTTTGTCGATCGTTAGGAGAATAGTCCCAGTTTTTAATTTTACTCTTTTTACCTCACAAAAGCACACCGTTTGCAAATACGTGTAATTGTAACTTGATCTCTAACCGCAGTACACGTTTTCCTTAGCATATAGTTTACAGGACGAATAAAGTTGTTAGGTCAATATTTCTATTTCTGTGTGTGTTATTTATAATATAGTGATGGATTTCGATAACTCAGGTATGATTTCTTATTTTAATTAGAATTTGCTCGGCTGAAATGCATGATGATAAAAATTTAGTGCTGTTAAACTTTGGATATTTTTTTGGCTATATTTTTACCGTATTTTACTTTTCAAAATTGAATTTGTTATATTTCCGCGTTAGATCGGATGATAATTTTTTTTGAATTGTGAAGTATAACCTTTTCATCTACAAATGTAATAAAAATTGGCTGCGGAAGCCTGCAGAGGACAAAAATATTGACATTTTTAACAGCACAGATTTTTCGGTCAAAAAAATTAAAATTCAGAATAGTGAAACAATCATTGTGTTTTCTTGCTGTTGGAACTCCGAGCACATCAGGAGTGAAAATTGTTAGTCGGAGGTACCTCTATGAGTTTAAGAAAGAACAAAATTTACCAGATTTTGAAGCTAAAATTAATTATTTAGAAAATCGCTTACTGTCAAACTATGGCAGTACTGTGGATGATAAAAACGTTTGAAACATAGATTTTCCTTATTTAAATCGATTTTGAAGGAAAAATGGGCAAAATGTTATAGAAAAGAAGAGGCGTTTTTGAAAAATAATGAGTCGTGGCTAAACGGAACCTTCGAACTTACTTTAAAATTTCTTTCGTACAAGCACCAATATCACACAACCTACCACTCTAGAAGCCAACAGCTAAGTAAACAAGAAACTAACATTTAAATAATTAAAAAAAAAACCGTTAGATTTTACAGGTGCATTTTCATTCATTGAGATATCGTTTCTAATTAGTTGCTCGTAGTTGTAGATTAAACGTCATATTGGAAACCATTTCAAGTGGACACAAAATTGATTCACAAAAATATGACCAATTTGTCAAAGATACAGGTCAGCTATACATCAATCTTTATAATTGGCACCCAATGACTCCGACAATGCACAAGATATTGATACAGTGTGCAATCATAATCGAAAACTCGTTGTTGCCAATAAGCCAATTACCAGAGAAAGCTGCACAGGCCCGCAATAAACATTTTCGCTTATATTGCGAAAATTTTTCAAGGACATTTTCAAGAGAACAGTGCAATTTGAATGTATAAATTACTTAGTTCCGATCCACTCATAAGCAGCCTTAGGCCAAAAAAGCGAACCATTTTAAAATCATTTTGCGCTGAAGCAAGAAATATGCTTGTGCCAGCAGATTCTAACACCGAACCCGATTCAGGCATTGAACCACTAGACGAATTTGTTATTGAATCATCATGAATTAAGTTTAAATAATTATTGTTTTTATTATTTTTTGTAAGCTGAAAAATTGTTAAAAAAGTAAAAAAATGAAGTTAAAAAAAATTATTTTTTTTAATAAATAATTATAAATATCTAAATGTTATCATTATAAATTAAAAAACCTCAAAATATTTCTAAATTTACCTCAAAATAGTTTGTTTTTACGAGTATTAAAATTATATTTTTTTTTCGTCATATCAAACCCAATAGAAAGAATATAAGTGGATGAATGTTTTTGGCCGCATAAATGTGAAAAATTGACCTATGTGCGCTGGCAAAACCATTGCGTAAGCTTTTCCATGGGTTCTACTCTACTGGTCTCTTAACAATAGGAGGGAAAACAGTTTTTATCCAGTCTTTGTCTAAGAAAGGCTAATCTCCTCTACCTGCCGTCCAATTACCCTTTTTGCCAAGGTTTCATGATGCTGATAAATTATCAGTTCAAGAAATAGTTTGAAAAACGAAAACTTCTCAATTACCGGCAGTATGTCTTTCGTAGCAATAGGTCCACCGGGAAACTGAAGGTATAACTCACAGAACAGTGGCACAAGCTTTACATCATTTTGGAGAAAATAAGATTATTGCACTTGATATTTTAAAAGCATTTAATAGAGTTTGGCATCAAGTTCTCTAATCGAAAATGCGTGCATTTGATATTGATGAATCCCTTCTCCATAAGATTAGAAACAACCTCTCAAACTGCTCAATACAAGATGTGTTGCACGGTTTTAAGTCGAAGTTCATAAGACAAATGCTGGTGTTCCACAGGGCTCTGTTTTGTCTCCGACTCTCTTTCTTATATTTATCAATGATCTTTTGTCTGAAACTTCTAACACACTGAATTGTTTTGCTGACGACTGTACTCTCAACTTTTCTTTTTTGTTTTCAAATGCATGTCTTTATTCTTCAGATGTGGATTTTAAACGGCAGCGTATGATAAGGTCATAAGATTCTGATCTCGATAGCATTGTCAAAAGGGGAACCATAAGCCGCGTAGAATTAAAAGGATTAAATTCTCTCAATGCTGCCTTTTGCCTTTAAAGCTCAACTCACACCCATGCTGCTATTCATGACCGGAACTCGCATTTGGGAAACCGAACAGCTCGCAGTTGTTGGTATGTGCTGTTTGTTATGCTGACACTGCTTAGTGTTAAGGTTTCCTTGTACATTGCAAGAAATTTTTGAACCCTTTTGATACAAAGTTCGAGTACAACTTTCACGCTCGAATAACCCACTTGAGTCTCTTGGATAGAGTCCAAAAAAAATTTTTAGAAATGATAGGTGATAGAACTACGAGTATAAGAGAAACATTTGCATCACTCGAACACCACCGCAATGTTTCTTGCCTTTCATTATTTTACCCAGTTGTAAGAGATTCTTTCTTTAGCCACACTACACGAATGCTTTACCGGGCCAAATGTTTCCTTCCCGTTGCGATGTGCAACGGTATCTCCTTTTAAATCCTCTCGAAATTTCCTAAACGCTTTTAATGTCCTTTAACATTTTAAAGGTAGTCATGCACCTTTTAGTGCAGAGCTAAATTGTGAAAGCAAAACATGTTAGACCAAGTTCTCGATCTCATTTTTCGTTTTTTATAGGTATTTTCACAATGTAAGATTCAGTAGAAATCTCTGATTTCATTGATGTTGGTGTTGTCATCACATAAACTGATTCATAGGGTATTACTCGAGTACTGTTTCACACGACTACACTTTTCTGTTTGAGAAAACTGGTCACGGCCAAAATCTCTCCTACTTGTCGCAATATCTCATGGCAGATATGAAAAATTTTCTGCCAATTCGCTAAAAACCAGACCAAAAACAAATGTGCCTAGACACGAGTATTCATAAAACTTCAACACTACAAACGAGTGTCTTGGGTACTCTATTTGATAAAGGTACTACATATTGCATATACATACAGTAAGCTCGTACAGAAAACGCACATCCATTTCTACGTATATTCTGAGAAAACTTCCTTCGGTTTTAGATTCAAAGCAATTTGATTAAAACAATTTCCCAGAGTGTTATCGCAAAACTGAATAACAAAAACACATATCTGTCGTGGAAGCTCCGTAAAAAGGACTGATTTTAAATATAAGCAGCTTAGGGCAATATTTTGCCAAGAACAAGGGTAAATGTTCCAAGTACATTTATTTCTTATTTTTTCAAGGTTTGAATCTTGTCGAAAATGTGAATGTTCCTCTCTCCATAGATTTTTTCGTTGATATCTTACAAGACTTGAAAATGTTAAATTATTCGAAAATTTGTTTGAAATAATACTTATAACCGAAATGATGTAGATACATTGTATACATAAAAGGGGATGCAAATAAATTTGCATATTTTTTCTTGTCTTAAACAGAAAACTAGAGGAAACTTCAGACTGTTCAAGGACGAGGATAAAATACAGCGTTTTGATAAATGATGATTTACCATTAATTTTACTATGGCGCAATATCGATGAGTAATGAAGAGATTAAGAATGGTAAACGTAGTGGAGTAAGAGACCACAGCTCATGTTTTTTCACACAATAAGAAGATTACTCGTATGAATACTCTTATAATGTAATGATGTAACACAGGGCGGTTAGCGGTTAGGTAAAGTGGAGAGGATTTAAAAGGAGATTGCGATGCACAGTGAACTTGAAAGTTTGTTCATCGAAATGAAGGAGAAAAATTGGGAACGGCAAAATCTTTCGCATTCTAAGAAGTTAATAAGACTAATAACTAATAACAAATACACAAAGATTAGGGAGTAATTGATTGAGGGGAGGAATACAACTGGCTATTTCACTAAAACATTGTTTATAGAAATAGCAGTAATATAATGAAAGGCAAGAAACGTTGCGGTGGTGTTCGAGTGATTCAAATGTTTCTGGTATACTTCTGTTACCTATCATTTTTAAACCTCTGTTTCGGATTCTATCCAAGAGACTCAAGTGTGATATTGGTGCACCCGTCCAAATATGGGAATTGTGCCCGAGCTTTGGACGAATATTGACTTTATATATTACAGCCAGATTAGAAGGTGTGAAAAATTTCTTGCATCGACGAAGGAAACCTAAACACTTAGCAGCACTTCTAGTGACTTCAAATATTGTGATCATTTCACATAAGGTCTGTAAGCTATTGCGTTTCTTCAATGCAAGTGCCGCTCATGGATACCCACATGAATGGTGAGTTCCGCTTCAATGACAGAAGACAGCATTGCATTTTTGAAGGATTAATTTCTACGCGGCTTATGGTTCCACATCCCAATTTGACAATGCTATTGAGATCAGGATTCAATGAGCTTATCATACACTGCCATTCTAAATCGACAACCGAATTACTTGAATCTGAAAACGAACATGAGAAGCGGGAGTAAAGCTGTCAGCAAAACAATTCATTGGATTAGAAGTTTTAGACGTAAGATCATTGATCGATTTAAGAAAGAGTCGGATACAAAACGGTGCCTTGAGGCACACACTTAAATATTAATATAAAGCTGTGGCGCGATGGTTGTGTTTTCGCCTGTCAACCTCGTGAGCACAGCTTCGATCTCTGCTGTCGTCTATGTCATCTTAATTCCATTAAAACCTTCTAAAAAAATTTTCTTCAATGCGTTGCTGGTTTACTCATTACATGTTGTTCAGGCATAACACTAACAAATATGAATACGAATAAAAATAATGCGAATTATAAAGGACATAAAAAAATAAGATACGGCATTTCTCTGCATTAGTTCAGCCGCCATCCCTGGAGATAAAAAATCTGAGACAACCACCTTCAGTCTCAGAACATCGTGCCGCACATCTTTCCTATCCTTCTTTCTCTTCCTTAACTTCACGCCCGCGCCATGTGTTGAAACATTTAAAGGGTAATCATAATCCCTTGAGCGCGTGTAGATTATAAAAAAAAGAGGCTGGGTGCGACCCACACTGATAACTTCCCATTTGTGGTCTTGAATACCTTATATATTTAGTTTTTTTCAAATAACCAAATTTTCAGCGAAACAAACTTTAGCTGTAAAATTCATATTATATTTTTGTTAAAAATGTCAATTCGATACTTGCCAAAATTTAAACATATGTTAATAATTGTATTATGTCGATACCTTCCCGTAAGAATGTACTAAGCGACACTTTTTTCGAAAATGACTTTTTGATGAGGACATATACTATATGTTAAGGGCCACGTTTTGGCCTGGGTTTCGCCAACCTATTATGCATGAAAAGGAAACTAGAGTACAAATAAAAAAATTTATCAACTACCATGTTTTCTCATTAAAATAATGTTGCAAACTGAAATTTGTATTATCCGCCAAAAAAATTATGCTAAGCGACATTAATAAAGATCTCATTGTCGTGAGCAACAAAAAATTTTGTTAGATGTCACTTAGTTTAACCAAAATTTTCTCTTAGCACACTATGATTCAACTAGAACTTTCTTCGTTGTTTTCGTTTCCTGAACAATTTTAGAAATGTCGGTTAGTAAACCATCTTAAGGGAAGGTATGGATGTATAAAACAACATACATACTTTAGAAGGCACTATCGGTGTTCATTCCCAAGAAATTCGACTTGAAATACAATTTTAACTAGTTTTCACTAGAATTTTTAATTGTTTTTTTATTTAAAAAAAAAAAACTATTGATTCAATATTTGTCAACATTTTACCAATTGTACAAAATTATACTATGTATAAAATAAACTAAATTAGAAGTCAATATCACTACTACATAGTTCTCGAGAAATTTGAGTCGAAAAACAATTTTTACCAATTTTCAATAGAATTTTATAGTTTTTTATTTTTTGTAAAAAAACTGTAAGCTGATTTTTTTTGAAATTTTCACCAGTTGTCAAACACATTATTTTTCGTAAAATAAAATTATTTTGAGTTTCAAATTGTTTTCCGTTCTTAGAATATCTGGGTTATTAAAATTTTTTTTCATTTTTCTTTTTATTTAAAAAAATAACGGTATGTTATTTTTTTTCCAAATTCATAGCAAATCTGTATGACCTTATAGTGAGTACATTAAATTTTATTTGAAATCAATAGCATTATTTTTTCGTGAGATATTTGAAACTAACCAAAATTTTTACTTTTTTCTTAAACCGTTATAGTGAAAAAACTACTCACTGAATTTTAATAAACGCCCTTTCAGCCTCTTTCGAAGTTATTATCTATTCAACAAAATTTATTTGAAGTCGATATCTTTACTCGTTCTTGAGATATCGACGACGAAAAATGGTACCAGAACGTACGGACGTACGAACGTACGAACGTACGAACGTACGAACGTACAAACGTACGAACGTACGTACACACACACACACAGACATCTCTCTAAAAATGATTGATATAGCCTCTAAGGACCTTGAAACATCGAGAAATGTCAAAAATTCCAATTTGACAAATCGGACCGATTACAATAACTCCCTATGGGAAGTTAAAAAAAAGTGCAAACCTAATATTCAACAACATAAGACCTGTTCTTAAAGTATTCTGGTTCGTTATTTGAATTGTGTAACAGATTTGTCTATATTTACTACTAAGTAGTTGTAAGACTCATTATACGCCCGTTAGCTATTACGGAAATAGAATCATTTTGCAATAATATCTTAATTTCGTAGTTTTGGCGTGCATAGTTCTAATTTTTGGAAGCTAACCAAATCGAGATTTTTCACATTTTTTGTTCTAAATCAATTTTTATTTGTTGGCATACTATTTAGAATTTTTTTTAGGCAATATTCAAAAACTATCTGTGAAGTATTTACATATGTACATTGTTTCTTCAAAAATTTACTTTTTTATCAACTTTTGCAGTTTTTAAATGAAAAATCAAACTGACGGCAGACTCAATAGATTTGGTATCTTATACACAATTTTTCCATCCTCCAAAAATTATACAAATTATTCCTTATTCATTTAACCTAAAAAATCCAAACAATACTATGGACACGTTAACCATTAATTTTTAGTCAGTAATTTTTCAATGCTTTTACCAGTCTGTACGTTATATCTGCATCGTATTTGAAAGAGATTTTGACACTCCGAAACTCTCGAAATGGTCTATGTCAAAAATATTTATGATCTCGGAGAGAAACCGGCTATTCTCTTTATATACGTAAAGTTGCAATAAATTTTTCTGCTCTCATATGCCTGCTACATATATATATAATGCATATTTAAACCAAATTCAGTGCGATATTATCACTTATTCTAGATGATTTTGGCAATTTATCTAACTAAAATAAAAGTCTGAGAGTTATCCTACTACCCTTTACTACTTTGATCATTCTTTTTGATTCACAAATTTCAAATAATTTATTTGAAAACTTTTGTAGTCTTTCGTTTTCAGATAATAATTTCAAAACAGATGACATGGACTTTTTTAGAGTAATTTCTTGATCTTATGATACTTGACCTTTGCAGAAGGATTTGAACAATTTTTCCATTTGGTGGTTTAAATAATATTAAGTAGAAAGACTTTCGAAAATATATTATTTTGCTTATTAAAAATATTTCATTCAATTTTTTTTTCCAAAACTCTAGTCCGAACACTACATGCTCGTTTTGACTGTCTTGTTACCTATCAGATTTTTAACACAATCTAAAGAAAGACATAGAAATACAAATATTGTAACAAAATTTGTTTAATCCTATTTTCTTTCGAAACCGGAATTTTCTATATTTATTTATTTTTACTTGAGACATACTTATGTATGATTGTATGTACTAAATGGCAAGTTATCGTATTCGTAAGAAAAATCGAGCTCCGGATTTTTATCAGACTTAACATCACGATCATAGAGGATGCGAAAAAGTGGGTCTGTCAATTCTTTATACCTGTTTGCTCGACATATTTTCTTAAGGCTTGGTAGATAGTATTTTTAATTTTTCCCACCACACGATTTTTCGCCCTTTTTTTCTCAAAACCTGTCCACAGTGTACCCTTGAGCCTAACTTCGGGCGTACCGTAAAATACAGAGATTCTTTCCTTAACCGTACTACTCGAATGTGGAATACTTAACTCCATTCAATTTCCCCCCCTCACTGCGATGTACAAGCATTTAAAACCAATGTGCATCGGCATATCCTTTTAAATTCCCTTCTCATTTACTATTTGCTCGCGCTGTGATATTTATAACATTACAAGGGTATTCATAACCCCTTGAGTGCGCGCTTATTATAAAAAAAAAAGACTTGATTAAGACAAATTCATTTAATAAAATTAATCTAATAGTTTGGGTACCCCCATAGACATATTTTCTTATTTTCTATTTTCTCTTGATCAAATTTGTATGCTTATACTTTTTTCGCTTTATCTAACGATCTATATTTTTTTTAAAAAAATTGAAATTAAGACTTTACTGAAATTAAACTTTAATTAAAATTTTGCCTTTTTCATTATTCGCATAACGGATCTTAAAGAATTTTTTTACAAAAGATCCTAAAAAGTTTGAAAATTATTGCATATCAAAATTTACAAAATATATTTTCTTTGATTAAATTTTTTGTTAGAAAATGAATATCTCAAACATGGGTTAGTTCTATTTGTCTAAAAAGTTCTTTTTTATTATTTATAATCTACAAGACGTAGAAAAAATGTTCTTTAATCATAAAATAACGGAACCCGCCATACAAATGTTAAAAAATAGTTTTCGAAAATTTTATTTTTCTCAAAAACGGTGCTTAGAATTTGCATAAATTATTTTCTGTTTCGTTCAATTTTTACGATCTCTAATTCAAAAATTAAATTTTCGAATTATGTCAGTGCTGAAACTACAAACCATGGAATAATTTTTTTCTTTTTTTAGTTTTGACTTTCTTATTATCAGCTTATTTTTGAAAATCCGATATCTCAAAAATGGTTCCATTATTTTTATTTTTTTTGAAAATTTATTTTCATTTTTCTTAAAAGCGTTAAAGGAATTATTTTAACGATTTAAAGTTGATATTAGAGAAACACTTGGAAATTGGAATCCTGTTCTTAGCTCCAACTATTAAACGAATTATTGTTTTAGTTTTAAAAAAAATTAATTTTGTATGTACTTATGTAGGTATATTATGATCATTTTTATTTTTTATAGCATCTGATTTTTTACTTGCGATATAGCACAAGTAGCACAAAATGGTATAATTTCGGTATCACATTTCTTAATTCATACTTTATTCCTTCTTTATTAGGTATGTAAATTTATGCCTACTTAATTCCATCTTAATATGATCTTTATTAGGTATTGTTTTAAAGAACTTAACTTGGTGTGTTTACTTCTACTTAAAGCATTCTTAAATACTTCTTAAATGGGCATTTCTTAAATCGGTTTTTTTTGTTACTTAATTCCTTCTTTAATCCTTCTAAAAACATTCCTTTTTTATTTTGGTATTAAATCGGTATTTTTCAGATTCTTTAATACGTATTTAAGTCTTCTGAAACAGTATGATTTATAACGCCGTTTTCGTACTTTTAGTTTTAGATGGAAAGCAAAATGTGTAAACCGAATTTATTAAATCTTTAAAAGAAGAGATTGTTTCATTATTGAAGACAAACAACAATTAAAATAGCATTTGTGAAGTTAACAATCAAAACGGTGCTAAAGGCACTTTTTTCAAAATATGGAGTGTGGTATACCAAAATTTGCGTATCAAAGAGAGCTATAGAATGGTGGAAAAATTGTATTTTAAAACGATCTAGTTTAGAAGTTATTACTATTTTAATGTTGAGTTAAGGATAAAAACGAGGCTATTTGTTATTTTTTAACAAGCTATTTTTCATACAATGCTTCTAATTTTCAAAACAGCTCTATTTTTCTCTAAATGAAATCAAATAGATAGGATTGTTTTTCAAAAGGAGCTAAATAATTTTGGGCGCTAAAATTGTTGACCCTTATAAAAGGATCTTCAGTTTACCTATCGTATTCTTTGTTATCATTGTTAAATAAGTTTTGATGAATTCCAATAAAAAGAACTTTTCCTTACTTAAATGTTCTCTTATTTTTTAATTTTACAGGCATTTGAGAATCAAAATTTAAGAAACTTATTTTCAAAACGCGCTAAATATATTTTTAACAAACAAAACTGCCTAAAAAAAAAAAAACATTTCACTAAAGGACGAAAATAAAAGGTCCCTTTTGTATTTTTGTTGGTCAATCTAATAAAAAAGACTTCTACAAATTTTACAAAATTTACTGCATTGAATTAACTTAAATATTTTAGGAATTATAGTTTTCCGCGCTTTTGCGCGGTTTCATGTTCATTTTTTAGCCTCTGTTTGATTGTTATTTTCACATTTATTTAAAATGTGACTTTTTTGACGACATCCCTTTATGTAACTGACAAAATGTCCATACTTAATTCATACTTTATTCCTTCTTTATTGGGTAGGTGTGCTAATTTATGGCTACTTAATTCCGTCTTAATTTCGTCTTTTTTAGGTATTGCTTTACAGAACTTAACATGGTGTGTTTACTTCTACTTAAAGCATTCTTAAATACTTCTTAAATTGGCATTTCTTAAATCGGTTTTTTTTTGTTACTTAATTCCTTCTTTAATCCTTCTAAAAACATTCCTTTTTTATTTTGGTATTAAATCGGTATTTTTCAAATTCTTTAATACGTATTTAAGTCTTCTTAAAGAGTATAATATTAAAAACACGTGAGAGTTATTTGAGTAGCACTTTGAGACAAGATATTTTAAGTGTCACAGTGGCGCAATAGGTAGAGCACAAGCACGGCAAGCGAGAGGACTCGGGTTCGAATCTCAGTGGAAGCACAAAGGTAAATTAAAAAAACTAACTTTTAAAATTCTTTCATTCCAGCAAAAATTCACATAAAGATTAGAATATAATCAACAATAATAAAAAACAAACAGATAATAAAAAAAATTTATTTTTATTGTTTCTAATAATTTTTTTAAGAATTGCCGTAGCTCTTTAAGAAGGAGTTAAGAAGTATTTAAGAAGATGTAAGGAACTATTTAAGAAGGAGTAATGAAGTATTTAAGAAGAATGATATCCCGATTTAAGACCATTTTAAGACTCAATTTATCTTCTTATTTCCTTCTATCGGACCGCCCACTTGCGCCTTTTCTCTACTTAATAGGAACTTAAATCCGTCTTATAGAAGATGTCAGATACCGATTTAGAATTCTTAAAGACTTCGTTAAGTAATTCTGTGCTACTTGTGAGGTAAGTTCTGCATTTGGAAAAAAAATCGAACTCGAGATTTTGATCAAAGTTGACATTACGATGATAGCGAAGACGAAAAAAGTGGGTCCGGCAATTCCGTCTGTCTGTCTGTATGTCTGTCTGTCTGTATGTCTGTATGTCTGTACCTCGAACTAGAGCCTAAACTACTGGAGGTATTTTCTTCAAACTCGGTACTTAAGGGTCTTCGGTGATTCCCTAGAGGGGAAATTGAAATTTTTTTTTTAGCTCTAAAACAAACGGTACCCCCCATACACCCATAATGCATAATCTTATTTATCTCGAAAACGGCTCTAACGATTTTGATAAAAAAAAATTAGGTGTGATATTATGGGCAGGGACTACATGTTGGTCAGAAAAAAATTTGGGGGGAATTGTTATTAGGGGTACCTGTCATGGAACCGTTTTTTTGATTTTGGAATTTCTCACCAACGACTCTAACGATTTCAACCAAAATTTTTATACAGGAGCTGCCTTGCATTTTAAAAAATATAAACTAAAATTTTTTTCGAAAAAATAGTTTTTGGATTTAAAAAAAAATAATACAATTTTTTTTTTGAAAATTCAATATCTTGAAAACCAATACATTATTAAATTTTTAAATTAAGTTTTAAAATTTATGTTATTAAATACTAACAATTTGCATATTAATTTTTTTTATAAAAATTTTAAGAAAAATTTAGTACACAAAAAACATGTTTCAGTGTGTCTGTATGTCTGTACCTCTCACTACAGCCTAAACCACTGAACCTATTTCTTTCAATCTCGGTAGTTAAGGATCTTCGGTGATTCCCTAGAGGGGAAATTGAAATTTTTTTAGCAATTTTATGCACTTCAACATTATTATCTCATTTAATTCATGTTTTTTATTTATAAAATGTATCTTAAATTCCAAAGTACTTTTACATAAGAGCAAGTTCGTGCGATCCAGTCGTGCATTTTATTAAATTTAAAGTTAAGAGCAGGTTCAAGTGATTTTATTCTTATATTATATTTTGAGTCAAAATTCAAAATTTAATACATTTTAATATTCTTGCCTTCTAAATTGATATATATTTTTCGACCCACTTTTGGTGAGGATATGACAGAAATCGATTAAAGGGAATACAGTAGACTCTCGTTAACTTGAACATACGATAACTTGAACATTCCAATAACTTGAACAAATATTTTTTCCCTTTACGCATTCTACACCTTGAACGGACTATTTTTAAGACTCAATACCTTGAATTTTTCCCCTAAGTACTCTATACGTTGAACAAATAAAATTTATGCGAACTCTGTAACTTGAACAAAGTTTAATATTGAATTTTTAAAATTTTTGAATTTATGCAAGGTACATGGGATGTTGGTACAGAATGCAAACGGTTTTTGTAAAGGGGAATCCCAGGAAATTTCTTTAGCATTTCTGTATAAGGTTTTATTCTTCATAATCGGTGAATTTCTGAATTTTATTTCAACACGTGCGTATTTAGGAATTGAAAAAATTTTCAATTAAAATTATTTATTAATAATATCATTATTTATATTTTAAAATCAATAAAATGAATCATTATTAAATAAAAACAACAATTTTTTAACTTGATCCAGTACCTTGCACAATCCTATAGCTTGAACACACCTGGTTTCGTCCGTGTTCAAGTTAACGAGCGTCCACTGTATAGCAAAAGTGAGATAGACTGCAGCCACCGGATTCAGGAATAGGAGTGAATATGGTTTCTTTTAAGATTTTGCTTTTGGTTCTTGTTATTGTAAATGTCAGGTGATTCACCAGGGCATCCACCGCCATCTGCTTCTGATGACATGGCTTTGGCAGCAGGTCGGAATTGTTGAGACTTCATAGATGGTTCTGACGCGAATCCCAAGATGTTTTATGGGTACATATCCTCTGAACAGAAGTCAGAACATAAGTGCAACTTCCTATATAGGTAACGAAATCATTGATAGTAGGAGATTGGCTTGGGCCATTGACTCTTTCTCAGCATAAAAGTCTACAGAGGCTGATAGAATAATTCCAATAATGCTCCAAAACTCAGTCAAGGTTATCTTCATTCCGAAGTCTGGCAAGTCCACTAACACTGAATGGAAAGATTTAAGACTAATAGGACTATCATCCTGCTATCTTTTCAAGACCCTAGAAAGACTAATTGAAACCCATATTCGCCTAGGGCTAAATGATGGTGTTCTCTCGCCGCCGCCGCCGGCCTAATATACGAAAAGGGCAAGTTTGTTGAGAAAGCTCCTTATGAAGCCGTCGTCGGCGTAAATTCAATTAACTTCAAAGAATTTATACTGACAGTATTCCTGGATATAGGAGGGGTCTTTAATAATGTTTCCTCACTTTAATATTTTAAATCTTTAATGAAAGTCACTCCTACAATAGTACAATAGTATGTTGTTGCGGACGCCTGGCAAAACCATCCTGGTGATTTAATGTGGACTAGCCTTTTTGGCATCAAAATCCATAAAAAAAATCCTTTTTTTTATGTGGAAAACAATGAAACTCGACAAGCCTTTAACTTCATCAACTTCGATCCGGCCGTGATGAACTGAATAGACTACATGCTTTAAAAAAGACTTATAACGGGTGATTTTTTAAGAGCTTGAGAACTTTTTTAAAAAAAAAACGCATAAAGTTTGCAAAATCTCATCGATTCTTTATTTGAAACGTTAGATTGGTCCATGACATTTACTTTTTGAAGATAATTTCATTTAAATGTTGACCGCGGCTGCGTCTTAGGTGGTCCATTCGGAAAGTCCAATTTTGGGTAACTTTTTAAAACATTTCGGCCGGAATAGCCCGAATTTCTTCGGAAATGTTGTCTTCCAAAGCTGGAATAGTTGACGTAGACTTGACGTAGCCCCACAAAAAATAGTCTAAAGGCGTCAAATCGCATGATCTTGGTGGCCAACTTACCGGTCCATTCCTTGAGATGAATTGTTCTCCGAAGTTTTCCCTCAAAATGGCCATAGAATCGCGAGCTGTGTGGCATGTAGCGCCATCTTGTTGAAACCACATGTCAACCAAGTTCAGTTCTTCCATTTTTGGCAACAAAAAGTTTGTTAGCATTGAACGATAGCGATCGCCATTCACCGTAACGTTGCGTCCAACAGCATCTTTGAAAAAATACGGTCCAATGATTCCACCAGCGTACAAACCACACCAAACAGTGCATTTTTCGGGATGCATGGGCAGTTCTTGAACGGCTTCTGGTTGCTCTTCACTCCAAATGCGGCAATTTTGCTTATTTACGTAGCCATTCAACCAGAAATGAGCCTCATCGCTGAACAAAATTTGTCGATAAAAAAGCGGATTTTCTGCCAACTTTTCTAGGGCCCATTCACTGAAAATTCGACGTTGTGGCAGATCGTTCGGCTTCAGTTCTTGCACGAGCTGTATTTTATACGGTTTTACACCAAGATCTTTGCGTAAAATCTTCCATGTGGTCGAATAACACAAACCCAATTGCTGCGAACGGCGACGAATCGACATTTCACGGTCTTCAGCAACACTCTCAGAAACAGACGCAATATTCTCTTCTGTACGCACTGTACGCATTCGTGTGGTTGGTTTAATGTCCAATAAAGTAAACTGAGTGCGAAACTTGGTCACAATCGCATTAATTGTTTGCTCACTTGGTCGATTATGTAGACCATAAATCGGACGTAAAGCGCGAAACACATTTCGAACCGAACACTGATTTTGGTAATAAAATTCAATGATTTGCAAGCGTTGCTCGTTAGTAAGTCTATTCATGATGAAATGTCAAAGCATACTGAGCATCTTTCTCTTTGACACCATGTCTGAAATCCCGCGTGATCTGTCAAATACTAATGCATGAAAATCCTAACCTCAAAAAAATCACCCGTTAAATGCACAAATGGAAAAAGTTAAATGTCAGGTCGTATACAAGTACTCCACAAGGTGGAGTCTTATTTCTTCTGTGTTGGCTTTTCGTCGTTAAGCAAATCTTAGTCAAACTAATTCCGGATGGTGTCGAGGTGGTTGCATAAGCCGATGACATCGTGTTTATGGCTTCGCACAAAGTTGTGCCTACCTTATGCGAGCTCATATAAATGGCCCTTGATAAACTCAGTAATTGGGTGAGAAGCTGTTAGGCTTAACGTTAAACCACTGAAGACAGAATGTTATTTATAAGAAAACGCCAACTTTTAACGGAATTCCATTTTGGGGCACTTCCAAATATGTTGGCTAAGGTGATCGTAAATAAAATATAAAATAAGGAGAAAAAACGGCCTTGATTGCTTTCTACACTTGCAGTAGAGTTTTTGGTTAAGGATGGGCTGTCAGCCCCAGAACCATGCATTGGATATACACCCCATAAAAAAGCCAATTCTAACGTACAAATGCGTGGTCTGGTGGTCAGCCGTTCAAAGACTTGCGTGTATAGTTATATTATAACTACACCAAAGACAGCCCTAGAAACTTCAATTTCAATAGCCGAAATAATTGGTGGTCATTAAAGACTTATAAATTAAAAATAAATAAATTTGGTGGTGCAACAGCTCGAAGTGAGCCAGGACCTAATGACTTACAACTCTCAACCATTCCTAATGAGCAGCACTTTCCATGACGAGAGATATACTCTTAGAGGATTTGTCAATTCCCCGCAAGAGGCAGTACACGGAACCCCTGAAAAACTTTCTTTCAGAGGCTGAGAATCGAACTCGAGACCTTCTGCATGACATTCCAACGTACTAACCATTATGCCAAGTGGTACTACTTAAGACGTAAACAGTGTAGTACTTGGAAGAGAGGGCACTACGGTCATAGAACATAACGAATTTCACAAAAACAGACATTCAAACAGACTACTTTACACCGCACATACTAGATTTTAACCTAATGGCAATATTAGATATCCCAACAAAGTAACTTTTGAATAAAAAACCAGGTCATTAACGCTAGTCATGTTTCGGTCTTTACGTACCATTCCAAGACATACGAGCGGATAGAGTCAGGCATCTACTCAGAACACCCACCTATTAATGGATCAAGAAAGCTTAAAACTTGCAGTGTATTCCAAGTTGAAGTGTTTGCCATTTGCGAGGCCGCAAGCCATCTTGCCTCACATGAAGTAGTAAACAGAAATATCGATATCTTCAAAGACAACCAGGTATCGATTTAAGCCATTTCAATTAGTATTGAGTCTTAGTTCTCAGTGCAAGGAAGATAGTTACTTTCAGACGGGTCCCGGGACATCGTGATATATTCGGGAACGAAATGGCAGATGAACTGGCCAAAATCGAGCCATCGATCGGTTGGTTGGTCGGAGACAAACTAATTCCTAGGTACTTATATGTCACTGGATCAAAAGAAAAGCAAAATTTAGCAGAATTTCATTGAGGCTGAGAAAGTCGTGGAAGAAACTTTAATATTTACTCAAGACAAGCAATTCCCAACTATTAATTCTTATTGGAGTCCTAATGGGCCACAGCACATTGGATAGTCATATGAGCAAAACGGGCATTAGCTCGTCGAACAAATGTAGCGGGTGTCAAGAAGAACAGGCTGATGAGGGCTCATCTTACTTCCCTTGTGAATGCCCCAGCCTAACCAGAAAAGCAGTCTTCGGAGAATATTTTGACTACGAATCGGGCGTCTTCTCTAACCTGCCACTAAGTAATATCTTAAAATTCATTCAGAAATCAGGACGGTGCAGGAGGCATCGAATACCTTAGCTCCTTTTAATCCACTCCTTCTTCTTCCACTTTGCCGTATCGTCACCAATTATAACTTTATCAAACCTAACCTACTATTATTGCGGTGAAGTCATTCTTCTGTTGACGCCAGTCAATGCCAATCTATACTGCATCGAAAATGTGAATAGCTGAGAATAGTACCTTCCTCCGATACAAACTGTAAAAATTATTCACTGATTGTCTCATACATATCCTGGACTACCTTCAAGTAAAAAAAAATCTGATTTGCATATTTTCCTTTCTCAATGCTTAAGAGAATTTTCGCGTTTTTAAATTCATGAAAATCCTGACCCTTGTTCAATAGAGGATGAAAGGGCGCAGATACGCAAATTCACTTAACCAAAATATCTACATAAATCATTTTGTCACGGAAAAAATTGATAAAAATCACCTTGTGACCCAAGGACGCGAGCTAATATATTTCTGATGTTCCGGAGATAAATTAAAATAATTCCTTAGCGCCTGCAGGTTGATTTAATTCAATAAAAACTTTCCCAACAAGAAATAATGTATCCCTGCAATTTAAATATTATTCAGGTACAACAGGCTAAGGGTCCTTGAATTTAAAGGTATGACTATTTACAAATGTACAGTACATACTTGATTTTCTACCTTAAATATATTTTTTTTCCCTTTTCAAGATCGTGTTGAATATAAAAAGGACAATCTCAAGGAGCGAAACAAAAATTCCTTTTCAAAGTCTAACTTTAGACTTTAGTTCCCCCAAAAAAAGCAACAGATATGCACATTTACATCGTACATCGCCCACGAAAATAAGGATTTTCCAAGTGTTTTTTTTTTTTTGTGATACAGAAGACGAAAAGGAAATGGAAGACGAGAAGGAAAACAAAATTTTTAAATATTTTATAAATAACTTTTCATTTTTAGCTTCGAGCGAGATGGAGTTGAATGTAAATAGCAGATAGTCCTGCAAAACGATAAAGTACCTACCTATAGGGTCTGGAATTACACTCTCTCAATTTTATTTTCCATTGAAGGAAATCAAATCGTCTGAAAATGAATCTTCGCTGTATCCCTTTTTTGATTGGATCTGTACATATATGTAGGTATTGTAGAGGGATTTTCAAATACTCATGCATCGTTAAACGTGACTTTCGTTTGATCGAAATTGTTACATTAACTGTAAAGCTGTTTTTTAAAGCCTTAAGCGGTAACAGACTAAGAACGAAACTCAAAAATAGAAGACTCATCGATTATTTATATTTCGTTCAAGCAAATTACAGTTCCTTAAAATAAATGAATAAAATGTTAATCGAAAAATAAAACATGTATACTCGTACCTATGCACTTCCTATCAATCGTATCACAAGTGTAATAGTGACCTCCTCGAAGGGTTCACCTTGAAGCGGTGAGGAGGCTTACGTTTTAGAGCCTCAGCTGGCCAGCTGGAGATTTACATCCTTAAACTCTCAGCTGGCCAGCTGTAGTTTTAAAACAAACCAAGAAACCCAAACCTATGAACAAACTATGACAGACACAACAGAAACAAATAAAAATCTAGCGGGGATATACGCTAAAGTGTCGGCAGAAGTCACGGCTGCCGGCGAGGGCTTGGCTTTGCAAGAAGCTAAGTCGCCAGTGACAACAATTTACAATAACAAGGACAAAGACAAAACAACAACGACAATGACAGGCGAGGATGAAGACTTACTCCTCAACCCTTTTGCCAATCTCGGAGTAGGGGACGGGGCCAGCGTCGGTACAGTTGACAGTGACGATGTCATTGACTGCTGTTCCGTTGCCAGTTCCAACCTCTCCGAACTCTCGACTTCCTCCAGGAGGAGCAAAATCTCCAACTGTAGGAAAACAGTCAAACGACTTGGCACAAAGAGTTGGGATGAACTAACAGACCCAGAACGGAAAAGACTGCACAACGCACGTGCTCTTCTGCAGAAGGAGTTTCCAATGAAGAATGGGCCACTTGCCCACTCATCGGCGGAGGCTACTCCTGCGGGGAACACTAGCGTGAGTGGATTGATGGGGCCTCCTGCTTCGGGTATCGTTAAAACCTTTACCAAGGAGCGGGCGGCCTCATCAATACACAAAGCAAAGACAAAAACTAACATACAACAAGAACCAACTACCGGAATATCATACTCACCTGCCAGACGTTGCATGGAGCACTCCGCTCCTACGGGTTTGAAGAGTGGTAAGATATCTCCGGGAGAGATAAATGCAGGGGTAACGCACGTGAGGAACATTCAGGGCCACAGCCCCAAATGCAACTTGAATGCGTCTATCTCTTCTTTATCAGGGCAACAGAACGCTACGGACCCAATGAAGGAACAAACCAAGAAGCTTTCCAACACGCCAATCAGACGCTGCATGGAGCCACCTGCTCCTACGGGCCTGGGCGGTGTGAAGGAAGCTCCTGGGGAGGTTAAAACGAATAGGGGACATACGGGAAACATCCTGGGCCTCAGCCCTACATGTGACCTAAATGTGTCTTGTTCCTCTAAACCGGGTGAACTCATTGGTAACGTTACTCTAAACAGTGACATAACTGACAAGACAGTTTTGGAGAATCCAACCTTGCAACGCAAGGCAGTGCCTGCAGTGCGGCGCAAGGGGAAGAGACTCCTCAGTGACAAGGAACTTCAACGCCGACAAAAACGGAACGATACGAGGACTGTTCGGTTCCTAACAAACAAAAACCCAGAAACCTTAACGGTTAAGGAACGGCTGGCTCTGGACAGATCCAAACAAAGACTAACGACAACAACACCAACAACTGACAAACACAAACAAACTACTGACAAACGCGACAACAAAATGAAAAAGCCGATCGCTGAGATTACTGCGGAAAGTCATGTACCATCCACTGACCCGCCAGCCATTGCAAGTACATCTAAGCGATCGAGAATAGAATCGAGTTCACCATCGAACACATCACCGAAAAACGTAATAAAGAAAGCCAAAATCTCCAAGGCCAAATCTCCAGTAGTAGGTCAACAAGTTGCCATAGTAGACTATGGTAATCCTACACGGAAACTAACGGAGGATCAATGGCAACTAATGGAACTTCGGATCCTTGATGAGGTAAATGAGGCTATCGTAAAGAGCCGGCCACCGCCACTCTTCGGTACTCTCAGTACCTTCCAGGGATTCAAGATGCTGACATGTGAAGATGAACACACTCTCACATGGCTGCAAAATTTTACAAAAAAAGCTGAAGCTCCGTGGCCTAACGCTGACCTTCGCCTCATGGGAAGGAAGGAAATCAGTGATTTTTCAAGACCCAGAGCAAAGCTTACGATGAAAGTACCGCTCATCCCGAAGGATCGTATTGAAAGATACCTCAGATCACTCAATACTGACCAACTTAGTCAGAATTGGGTAGTAGCTGAGATGGGTGAGAAAACTAAAGATGGCACAGAAGTGGTTGTGATCCTAAATCATAAATCAATTCCGCTTCTGAGGAAGATTGATTTTAAGGTGCGGGTCGGTACAAACCGATGCAAGTTGCGGCTATTATCAAACAAGAAAAAGGTAAACAAGGAGGTGGGGGTTTTAAAAACAATATGAAAGTAATTCAAATAAATCTCCACCACAGTAAAGCCGCCAGTGCCAACTTGGTCTACCTCATGGAGAGTAGACAGATAGACATTGCCCTGATTCAAGAACCCTGGATATCAGGTGGCAGAATAAAGGGCCTACACTCCAGAGAACTGACGCTGTACAAGACTACAAATGTAGGCATTAACAGTAGATTTAGAACATGTATTGTAGCTAGAAAACAGATTAAACTCTTTCTTCTATCCACATATAGTTGTTTAGACCAAACGACGGTCAAACTTGAACGCGCTGGGCTCCCACCACTAATCATCATATCATGCTATATGCCGGGTGACGGAGTAGAGGGACCACCAGCTGAGTTGACGAAGCAGACTATACAACGTGCCGCACTGGAGAAATGGGATGTCGCTATGGGTTGTGATGCCAACGCACACCATTCTCAGTGGGGAAGTACCGACACCAACGATAGAGGTGAGTTACTTTTTGAATTTATTATAGAAAATGATATTTTAGTAGCGAATAGGGGCAACGAGCCCACTTTCATTACCAAAAATCGTAACGAAGTGCTCGATGTTACTCTAATTAGCAACACTATTTCCATAGACCAGTGGAGGGTTTTAAAAGACGAATCTTTCTCTGACCATAGGCTCATAGAATTTCTAATACCCGACACCAAAGATCCTCGAAAACCATTTAGAAATCTCAGGAAAACCAACTGGGACATTTTTAATAGGGAAGTAGTAACCGGAATACAAAAACTGAATACTAATGCGATACAAAAACCCGAGAATATAGACAAAGCTACAGATAGTTTTACAGAGATTCTTGGTAAAGCATTGGAAAAAGGTTGTCCAATGAAACCATGGGGACAGGGTAAGAAGAAACCACCCTGGTGGACCACTGAACTTGGCAACATCAGGAAAGAAACAAGGAGACTTTTTAATGTTGCCAAGCGCACAAGAGCAGAAACTGACTGGGAAACGTATAAGTCCAGTCAGAAGAATTTCAAGATGGAAACACAAAGAGCCAAACGCAGCTCGTGGAGAACATTCTGTAGTCAAATTGAAAGTACTAACGAATCAGCAAGACTCAGGAAAATACTTGCTAAGGGGCCTATTGTTCTGGGATCTCTTAAGGAACCCAATGGACATTGGACAGAATCGTGCGGCGAAACACTGGAACTCCTAGTAGACGCTCACTTTCCTGGTTGCATCCCTAACTTGAATTACAACCCACAAATGGAGCTCTGTACACAGAACGCGACACCAGCAGAGCTGATTACGGAAGAAAAGTTAAAATGGGCTATAAACTCCTTTTCACCGTATAAATCACCTGGCTTGGATGGTGTCTTCCCCATGATGCTACAAAAATGTGAAGAGCATGTCATCCCACACTTAAAAAACATATTCTTAAGCAGCATGATTTGGGGATATGTGCCTAAAGCGTGGCGAGAAGTCAAAGTGGTATTTATTCCGAAAGCTGGAAAGCCTAGCCACACGAATGCCAAAGACTTCAGACCCATTAGTCTAACATCTTTTCTCTTAAAAACGTTTGAAAGACTAATAGACATACATATACGTAGCACACTGAGCCCGGAGGTCATATCTCCAGCCCAACATGCTTATACTAAAGGAAAAAGTGTTGAGACAGCACTTCATAGTGTCGTCCACACGATTGAAAGAACGCTCAAAAACAAGGAATACACCCTTGCTGCTTTTTTAGACATTGAAGGAGCTTTTAATAATGTCCGAAACGAGGCAGTTGAAGGAGCGCTCATAAATCTTAATGTGCATAATACCATCATCAGATGGATAATTTGTATGTTAAAAAACAGACAGATCAATTCGGAGCTAGGAGAAGTACAGATTAAAGTATCTACTTCTAGAGGGACTCCACAAGGTGGAGTGCTTTCTCCGCTTCTCTGGACACTCGTGATGAACGCAGTTCTAATGAGACTTAAATATAGTGGAGTCCAAGTAATTGCTTATGCTGACGACCTAGCATTACTAGCGACAGGTAAATTTCCCTCCACTATTAGCGAACAGTTAGAGAATGCCTTATGTATAGTGAATGCATGGACTAAAAACTGCGGTCTAGCGGTTAATCCGCAAAAAACCGAACTGGTTCTTTTTACGAACAAAAGGAAACTACCGAATTTTAAAATTCCCATAATTGAAGGGACCCAACTCAAACTCTCCGAACACGCTAAATATCTCGGCGTGATCCTGGATAAGAAATTAAACTGGAGTCTCAACATTAAGGATAGAACAAATAAAGCCATGTTCGCTTTCTACTCCTGTAAGAGAATATTTGGTAAAACTTGGGGACCAAGCCCTAAAATTATCAAGTGGATGTATACGGCCATAGTCAGACCTGTACTGACATACGGTAACGTAGTCTGGTGGAATGCACTAGACAAACCTACCAACCTTAAAATTATGACCAAGGTACAAAGAATGGCATGTATTGGAATTACCGGGGCAATGAGGTCCACCCCGACAGCGGGGCTGGAAGCCATACTCGATCTAAAACCCCTAGATCTATTTACACAAGAATCGGCAGCCAATAGCGCACTTCGACTTAGCCAGACGTGTAACTGGCGACATAGTGCGATAGGTCATGCGCAGATTTTACAGAAATACATAGGAAATAGGGTATGTACTGACTACATAACACCCCGTTTAGACTTTTTCAAACCGTTCAAGACCGTCTTTCCTAGCAGAGAGGACTGGAAAATCAACGAGCCATTCATCTGCGAATCGATGATATCTATATATACCGACGGTTCGAAGATGGAAACTGGTGTTGGTGCAGGATTCTTTTCAGAAACCCTTGGACTATCCAGCTCATTCAGACTTCCTGACTACAGCAGTGTCCTTCAAGCTGAGGTCCTGGCAGTGACGAAAGCTGCAAAACAAGTCTCAATGATGGCAATACCACAAGCTGATATCACCTTTTTCATTGATAGCCAAGCGGCAATAAAAGCGATTTCTGCCATTGAAATCAAATCGAAGCTTGTAACTTGCTGTCGCGAAGAGCTTAGGGTTCTTGGTACACAGCACAACATTAGACTCTGCTGGGTTCCTGGTCACAGTGGTGTCCCAGGAAATGAAAGCGCTGACGAGCTGGCAAGAATAGGATCAACACTTGATCCTAATCAAGCAGACAAAACAGTTCAAATCCCACCCTGCAATCTTAAACAGGTAATCAAGAGTAAAAGTCTAGCTTTAGCAAACAAGAGATGGATGTCTCTCGATTCCTGTCTTACAACCAAAAAATTATGGCCTAGTTTCAGTAAACAAAAGACCGAAATTATCATCCAACTGAATAAAAAGTCTCTCTCTCTTCTCGTGAGCATTAGATAGATAGATATATTTATTTCGTAATAATATTTTCAAAAAAGTCTGTGACCGCACATTTTACAATTCAGAGATTTGATAAATTATATCTTACAACTGAAACATTATCTTGGATAAAATAAAAAAAAAAAAAGTATATAATAAATAAATTAAAAGAACAAGTCGAAGGAAAATACGAAAAAAAACCTTCATTCAAAAGATAAAAAAAAAAAAAAAAACAAAAACAAGAAAAAAAAATGAAATTAAATTGCATTTGACTCCAAAAGTTATTTAAAAAAAAAAAGATATGTTAATAAAATGTATTAACAAAACTATTTAAAAAGTAAGCGAACAAAATAAATTACATAATTATGAATATGTAAGAATAAATTAACAAATAAATAAATTAAAAATAAATAAATTAAGAAGAAGACTAAAATATATTAACAAATAAATAAATAAAAAAAAAAGAGTGAAAAAACAACAAATGAATAAATTAACAATTAAATAAATTAACAAATAAATAAATTAAAAAAAAAAATAAATAAATCACCAGAGTAAATAAATTAACAAATAAACAAATTAAAAGAAAATAAATAAATTGACACTTAATTAATTTAACAAATAAATGAATTAACAATTGAGAATAAATTCAACAACAAATAAATTAACAATTGAAAATAAATTAGAAAATAAATAAATTAACTAATAAATAATTTAACAAGTAAATAAATTAACAAAAAAAATAGATCGGCAAATAAATAAATAATTCATAAACTAAAAACAAACGCAACAAATATTTACATGAAATTATCACAGATTATGTAAGAACCTGGGTTATGAGAGAATTCTCAGAGTTTTCACAACTGATGTTGAAATTATTTTCCTCGTGAGCATTATCACAGGCCACAACCAACTCGGTTATCACAAGAAAAAGATGAAACTCAGTATGGACGACTTATGCAGAGGATGCGGTGACGAGGAGATACATGAGGACACTCCTCACTACCTGTGTCACTGCCCTGCGCTATATCATCTAAGAAACAGACATCTAGGGAGGCACTTCTTCAACGACTTAGAGGAGCTCTCTGACATTCCAAGCAAAATCATATTAAAATTCGTTAATGATACCAAATGGCTTGAGAATTCCTGATCCATGAAAACCGCCTTCTACTACAGTACGACAGTGTAGTACGAACGTAAATGACAACGACGCACGTGTTTCTTGTGAGAGCGGCACCAACGGAGAATGGGCACCTCGCCTATACACCTGCGGTTGCCAATCCTACGTTAAGCATGAGCATCAGTAGGTCGATGGGGTCACATCTACCTAAGATTGGTAAAATCCTCTTTGGTTTGGTAGCAACCTCTTCGACTTAACTAACGAACAAACAAACGAATATATACACCAAAACTGACTTTTCAAACTCATCTACCAGGCGTTGCAAGGAGCCACATGCTCCTACGGGTCTGGTGGGGGGAATGATTTCTCAAGTGAAGGTAAAGGAAAGGAATATCCCCGAGAAGTACATTTCAGGCTAAAGCTTGCTGTAACCATACCCTTAACGGGCTTGATGGACATAGGATTATCATAGGTTTCAATAAAAAGGGTCACAAACCCGAGGGTATCACAATGGATCTACATTGATCTAAGGGTGACAGTAACAAGATCAACTGTCAGCCCACTTACCTAACCTAACCTAAGACTAGAAGACTTGTTGCCTATTCGGAAAGCCTATTCAGCCCACCAAATAGAACATTTAAATTTATTTAGTTATGGGCTTTAAATTAATACAGAACTTACACAGTGACGTATTATTTTGAAAAAGCAAAGGTGTGATTATATTGGTAGGCGCAATTTTTGGAAACCAACTTGAGCAACTTCGTTCTGCTAATAATACCTTTTCTGACGAGGTATACAAAGACAGATAATTAACCGGGTCCCAGATCTCTCTCATCATGTGAAAATTTAACAAGTTCTTAAGGTAAAGTTTATTTTACGAACAACACGTCTTCGAATCATATCATTCCTCTTTTTTTGCTTCTGTTGTGGCTGCAAAATAATGGCAAGGTTGAGGGGAATCATGGTACCATTAATTATTGGTTGACCTAGTCAGTATTTTTCATGGCAACAAAAACAGGTGTTTGAGTTATTTTCTTAAAGATCAAGGGGCCAGGTGATGCCTTAGATGGATGAATTTTTCTTTTCATGAAGACGGAACATCTCATGAGGATATAGAATCGGATGAGCTGAAGGAGTTACGAGTCAAATGGATTCATAATTTATAACGCACAACATACATATTTTTTTTAAACTTGGGTTAAAACCCATCCTCTATCTTTAACTCTTTTCGTAAGGGAATTTGACTATCTCAAAAAATTCAGCGAAAACTTACCAAACATTTTGTTTTTCAAAATTATTTCCTCCATATAAAGGCTCACAGGATCAACATCGTTTTTAATAGCGGTGGCAACCTATTCCCTGAGAACTTCCAACATATTTTTTTGGGCTATTTTCTGCCAAAATTTCGCCAATATTTTGTTCTATTTTTTGTGGAAGCACCATGATATTTTCAAGGTTGATAGGAATATTTCCAGCTGTGAAAATTCACAACCAATACTTGCAATCCCAAGTGGAGAGGAAGAATTTACATCAATATTATTTTCTATTTTATTTTTTCTCCGACAAAATTCATCATATGATTGTTGATTAGAAAGTATCAAAGGAACACTCGTTCTGTGATTGCAGGTATATCCAATTTAGTCTAGATGATGTGCCTTCTAGCTAGGTAGATATGAAAACACTTTATAGTCAAGTATAACCTATACTTCTAAGCCCACCATCAAATACAAGTGAATTTGACTGCGAACTCACTAGACCAAAATAAGCTCTAAGTCATCTAAGGGGAAAAAGGAAATCTTCTGGTGGAATTCAAAACTTGAACCGATAAGAAAAAGTTCCAGAAAACTTATCAATCGAACCAAAAGCACAATAAATTCGTCAAGCTGGGGCTCCTATAAACATTTCCTCAAAATGTTAAATGTAAAAAAGAACTGAGGAAATCCGAAAGAGAATGGAGAATATTTTTTGATAAATTAGAAGAACCCTCCAAAGCTTGAATAGAAGTCATTGTACCAATTTTGGAGAAACTCTTTAATAGTTGTTTGAGTTTTGTCCACATAAGCTGGTATGCTCCCATGCAAACCCAAAAGATCTCAGACCTATTAGTCTATCATCATTTCTCCTCAAACCAAACTTCGAAAGATTGATAATATCCACTTAAAAACAAGCATTGTTATGAGACTTATGTATGTCTATTGCTCAACATGTAAACTGGAAAGGGAAATCGGTGGACAGAGTTTTGCAGCACAACATTGGTAAAAACCATCGAAGACTCCACCATAAGATATATACTATGGTAGCTTTCCCAGATATAGAAGGTCCTTTTAACAACGTTGAACGCTTGGTGAATTGATTAATCAGATGCTGACCAGTAGGAATATTAATTTCAAACTGGGCAGTTTTTCCACAAAAAAATGAAATTTTTTTGAAATTTTAATTTTTTTTTATAAATCCAATAAAACTAAACTTTTATTTTTTTACGATTTTATTTAGACTAAGTATTTTTGCATACAAAAAATTATCGAAACCAGTGATAGCTTCTTTGAGTAACTCAAAAATGTGAACAAGCAAATTCGTGAAAAAAGTGAACTTGCGATTTTAATCAAACTTGATAGTACGATGATAGATGGAAAAAAGATTCTGAGTCACTGTCTGTTCTTTTACAGTGCACAAAAATTAAATAAAAGATTACTTTAGTTAAGGACTACCTTGTTTTCAATTTTATTCCGAATATTAGTTATTAATGGGTAATTCCCACGGAACCATTTTTTGATTTTCAACTTTCTCGAAACCGAATTTTTTTTTGCAGATTTTTCTAAAAGTATAAATAGTTATATACATAATTGTGTACCAATTATTTATTATCTTTAAAAAAAAATATTTTGAGAATTCAATATTTCGAAAACAACTTGATAAATCTTATTTTTTTTCCAAAAACTTCTCCTACTAACTTAATAAAAATAAAATGCACGACTAGATCGCACGAACTTGCTCTTATGTAAAATTACTTTGGAATTGAAAAAACATTTTATACACATAAAACATTTATTTAATGAGATTAAAATGTTCTAATGCATGAAATTGGCGTTTGATTTCCAGAAAAGTATGAATTTATGCAACCAAAGCTCGAAGATCATTTTAATATTAAACTAATTTTTTATGTAAGAAATTTCTTAAAAAATTTTCAACAATAAAATTTGGGATGCCAATGTTAAATATTAATTAGATTTTAGGAAATAATTTCTAAAAATAATCGTTCACACGTTTTGAAGATATTGATTTTTCAAAAGAAAAAAATTGGAATTGTTTTTTAGATAACCCAAAAAAAATTTTTGCGAATATTCTTATATACAATATTATTTCAAACTTAATTTTGGCTGGGGCAATACCCCCATTTATTAGGCTTAATACAAGCTAATTCTTAATCTAACTTAAATATAGCTCTTAAATCTGGGGTTGGGAATTGGAAGGATGATTAAGACGGAGTTTCAGGCAGGGTGAATTGAGGTTAAAGTCTAAACAATTAATGTTACAATTAATCCTCCGAAGCATGCGAGTAATAGGTTCGTTGGAGCCATAAGAGGTACGGTGGGTAGGCAGATAAAAGAGACGAGGATTTCTTATGTTACGGGAATTAGTGTTGAAATAGATGGAATTGTAGAGAGTTGTGCAGTCAACAGACCCCGAAAGTAATCGATGAATGAAGAGAATGTCGCTTATTGCTCTTGTTCTTCTAGGATCTAGGGTATTCAAGTTGATTAACTGAAGTCGGGCTTGGTGCGGAGGTGAAATAAGAGGGTTATTCCAAGACAGACCACGAAGCGCGAAACGTAGGGAACGACGTTGAATGTTCTCGATTCTGGATATATGAGTTTGTTGATAAGGGGACCATACTTGACAGGCGTATTCAAGAAGCTGGCGAACAAAGGTTATGTATAAAGGACGGGTCACGTAGGGGTCAGAGAATTCTTTGGACCAACGTTTCACAAAGCCTAGTGTAGAGTTTGCTTTAAGTATAATCTCATCAATATGTGTGAGAAACGTGAGTTCTCTATCACATAAAACACCAAGATCTCGAATTGACTCAGCGGTGGATAGGAGTTGATAATATAGAAGATATCGACGGGGAGTAGATCGGTTGCGTTTTCGTGAAAAGGTTATTGACTGACATTTGGAAATATATATGTAGTTCTACGCAATTTTTCAGGCACCAGACAGAGAAACTGTTGAGATCAAGTTGTAGAAGAGTGGCATCATGTGTGGAAGAAATGGTCTTGAAAAACTTTATATCGTTGGCGTAGAGTGAAATATGGCAATGTTTAATGATCATTTCAATATCGTTATTACCTATAGTTAGAATAAAGAGGAGAGGTCCTAAGTGGCTGATTGTGGAACCTCGGATGTAGCTAAGAAATCATCAGAGAAGGAAGATGTGAATCGAACTTTGTAGTAACGGGTGTTTAGGTAAGAAGAAATCCATCTTAAGAAGATAGCTTCAAGGCCAAGAGTGGACAGTTTGAACAGAATAAGCTTATGTAAGATTTTGTCATAGGCCTTACTGAAATCGGTTGAGATAACATGGACTTCCTTTCCGTTTCCTAAGGCTGAAAGGATACGAATTCAACAAGGTTAGTCGTTGTGGACCTACCCTTGACAAAGCCGTGTTGTCTAGGGGAAATGAAAATTTCATACAAAATGCTTTCAAAGATTTTGGGAATATGTGAAAGTTTAGCGATTGGTTTGTAATTTCACACTTTGGGCCCTTTTTATGTATTGGGGTTATGTAAGAGGTCTTCCATAACTGAGGGCATACTCCATGAGATATAGATAAACCGAAGATTTTTGAAAGGGGAAGAGAGTGTGTTGAAGGGATATGGCGGGGAAAATAAAAAAAAAAAAAAACGGTTCTATGACAGGTACCGTGAATAACATTTTTACCAAATTTTTATTTTAGTGAAATATAGTCCATGCCCATAACAGCAGACTTACGTTTTTTTTAATCAAAATCGTTATATACGTTTTCGAGATAAATAGGATTTTGCATTACAAGTGTATGGGGGGTACCGTTAGTCTTGGAGCTAAAAAATTTCAATTTCTTCTCTAGAGAATCACCGAAGACCCTTAAACGCCGAGTTTGAAGAAAATACCTTAAGTAGTTTAGGCTGTAGATCGAGGTATAGACATACAGACAGACAGACAGACGGAATTGCCGGACCCACTTTTTTCGTCTTCGCTATCACCGTAATGTCAACTTTGATCAAAATCTCGAGTTCGATTTTTATTTCCAAATGCAGAACTTGCCCTATAGTACATACATATATCGCAAGTAAAAAATAAAATGGACACATTACGATAAAATATCTCATTAAAAAAAAAACACCTTCCATCGATTTTTTTTTTTTTTTTTAATTACCACTTTAAATAAGAAGCAAGTTCTATGTTATTAAAAAATCTAAATTTAAAATATAGATTAAGGAATGGAAGGGGTGCCAGTTGCCTGCAAGGGTTCATATATTATCATTTTTGAATATTACAACAACAACTTGAATGAACTACCACCAAGTGTGTTTCTTATTTTGGCTGAAGTTATAGGTATTTCACGGGTGCCAAGCCGATCATCAGGCCTCTTATTACTGGTACTCAGCCTTTATACTTAAAAGTTTAATCGAAAAACTTTTTGGCCTTGACTGAGATTCATTCATGTTTATTTTATAAATACATATAACAATAGCCAATAGAATAAGCTGAGATCCATGGATGACCTGGTGGGTGGATTATTTGGCAAAAATTGAAAAAAAAATCTAAACGTTAACAAAGTAGCTAAGAACCATCCACTAGACCACATTAATACAAATAAACATTTCGTCAAAATCGATCAAGTCGTCTGGAAGGAGAAGAATAAAGAGCACACTCAAATCATATTTTTGTACCTAGTCATTACATAGGTTCTGTTACAAGGTTTGAAGCGGAAAATGCTTAAGCCATCCATTTGAATTAAACCCGTTTAATATTTTTTTTACCATTAACATTAATAAGTACTTTCAGTTTCGTCTCTGTTAAAATGAAATGGGGCGTTAATCAATATATGTATAATCGCGATAGCTTTATATATATAAGTAAGAAAGTCTTAGCCAAATGTTCTTGTCAGGCCCGGATTAATAGGGGGGCTAGGGGGGACTGAAGCCCCGGGCCCCGCGGAAACGAGGGCCCCATCCCATTAAGAAATTTACACCGTAAAACAACGATATTCAAACTGTACAATCTAATAAACCCCAAAAATAAAAACCAAAATTAGCTGACCCCACAAAATCCAAAGCTATATACCCCAAAAACGTTAACCCATATAGCCCAACTCGCAATTAATCCCATAAACTTTAAACCCACATAGCTCAACTCGCTATAGTCTCCAAAAAGTCAAACCCACATAGCCCAAGTCGCTATTAACCCAAAACTGTAAACTCAAAAAATATTAAATCTATGCAGCCTAAAGGCTCGGTCAAACAGAACGCGTTTTTACGCCGCGTTTCACCGCCGCGTTCAAACGAAGCGTTGTATTACATTGCAATACATGTCCCATGTCACACTGAACGCGTTTTTGACGCCGCGTTGAATTCACCATGGCGTTGCAACGCGGCGGTGAAACGCGACGTTGTGTGAAATTACAGATTATTTCTAACGCTGTGGCAGTCAAAGGAATTTTAAATTTTTTCAAGATGGAAAAATTAATTGAATTGGTGAGAAATTACCCATGTCTATACGATATGGGTGATAAATCGTATAAGAACATTGTTTTACATACATATTTAATTATTATTATTGAAATATGAGACAAATTTGTCTCTCATCATAAATGCCGCATTGATAGGTCTTCTGTTTGTTGGCCTTCGAGATGTGCGACTCTTCTTTTTTGGCATGTACCCAAATTCTTTTTCTTTTACGGGAATTTCGTAAAATAGCAAATAGAAGCAATAATTCCCCCTCCGAATCTGAGCTGCTTGAAATTATTTTTGTTAAGGAATTATTGTTTCGTTTGTTCATTGCTTGAAAGCTATCTGTTTGACGTCCTCTGACGCGGCGGTTGCAACGTCGCGTCAAAATAATCTTACCGTCGCGTTAAAAAATCTTAACGCGGCGTTGAAAACGCGTTCTGTTTGACCGAGCCTTAATTCAGCCAAGGGTTGCCAGTTTGAAAAACAAATTGATACTAGTGTGGTAAAATTTAGAATTGTTAATTTCCACGAGTCCGTTTTGAGATTAACAAGCGAAATATGGCGATACAAGTTTTGCCGCAGAAGTATTGAATCGTATTTTTCGACACAACGTACGTAAAGTTGAATTTTCCGAAACGCTCCCGTGTGCAAAATTCAACTTTACGCATATATCTATTATTTATAATTTATACTTACTCATTCAATCTAATAAATCCTAATTCCTAGATAATTTGTTACTTTTAATTTTTAGAGTTTTGAATAATCAAAAAGAAAGAGTGACGGTTTTGAGTTCATGGTTTTTGGATTAATTACGAATTGGGTTATGTGGGTTTAACGCTTTTGGGTTTACGATTTTTTATTTGCGATTGCGAAATGAACACATTTAATTTTTCAAAAACGTTAAAAAGAGGAGCTCCTGATAAATAATTAGCCCCGGGTATCAAAAATTCTTAATTTTATCGGGGGTTGGAGCACTTGGGGGATAGCTTCTTGGACTTTCGATGCGTCAACTCCTCGACGCATCGTCTCTGAGAGCGTGGACTCCTAGCGCCCCGGCTTATTGGGGGTTGGCTCGTTTGGGGTTTAGGACGCGCTGGGTTATGAGGGGTTGGCTTGCTTGGATTTTATATCTTTTTAGGGGGCCTCAAATTTGAAATAGCCCCGGGCCCCCATTTTCTTTAATCCGGGCCTGGTTCTTGTTGTTAAGTGCACTAGTTTCTAGTTATCACGATAATGTTTGTTTATCGTGCTACCAATCGGTTCGTCGAATCTTCAGAAGTTAAATACAGGCAAAGAAGTGGTCTTTCACACAACACTGGGACATTGTGGTGGTTCGTGAACGAATTCCACAAAACCCCCTTTAGAAGTATAAAATATTGTCCAGAGAACTGGATATACATATCTACCTATGAAATTTATTTCTATGCTGATTGGGGAGGGTTTTAACATCAAAGCCTACTGAAGATCAACGGGACTCTTAAATAATCGGCTAAAAAAAAGGCTGGAAAGAAGGGAACAACAACAATTGACAAGAGAATAGTAAATTCTGTTTTTTTTTTATGGCATTTTATATTTGTTATAGAATTTATGGCAGGACTAGATTATGCAGATGATTTTTGTTCGTTAACTTCCTAATTTTAGTCCAAATTCTGAAAAAGTTCATATTAAACAAAATTATGCAGACTATACATTTTTGTATAGAGTTTGCTGTTTGAAAAACTCTGAGGGTAGCGATAATTTTGAAAAGCATGTTTTTTAAACCAGAAATTCAATCAAGAATCAACTTGATTATTGATTGATCATACCAAAATACGATTTTATTAATATTAAAAAAAATATTTTTGTTTCTATAAATAAGATATTCAAGATTTGAAAGAAATGCCCTTTATTGCAATATTTTAAAAAGCCATCTAAGAAATTTAACTCACCATTATAATTTACAAGACAAGTTTATAGTAAAGTTCATTTTAATATTTTTAATTAATTAAAAATAAACGTTCTTGAACTTAGTTTCATCAATTAAAATTAATTAATTTTTGTTCTTCTTCGATAGCTGACAAATCAAATTACTCTTAACGAATTGAAGATGTTCAAGAATGTTTTAGAAAAATATTTCCGAAGGGAATTATACCCATCTTCATCATGGGTAGTGAGAAGTGGGTATTTTTGTATACTTCAATGTCACCTGCATCGTATAAATATGGTCCATACTACGAGTATCTACTCGTATGTTATGGAATCGAAAATCATGAGAAAACAAAATCTCAGTTAAAATAAAAAGGACTCTCTTAGATATACATATGTCAAAAAAGGATGAATCATCAATTGCACTTGAATGGATGAAGATGAAATTGAGTCTTCATTCATGCAGGTTTTTTTTTATTTTATTAATAATTCCACTCCACTGTCAATTCAAACCTTCTACTACATACGATTCAAAAAAAATCTTTTACATCAAGGACTCTCGAGAGAAGTCTTAAAAATGTGAAATTCTCATAGGATTCAAATTCAATTATAATTCAGATTGAGGTAATGATTTGTCGCTCCATGACATCTAATAAATTTCCCACATTAAATTATTCTTCCTATCAATTTAGCTCGCTAAAGTGAAATAAAAAAATAAATAAAAAATGTATTCCACATGGTGTTCGATCGGAAACCATTAAAATATTCATCATTCAAATGATTGGTGTATGTACATTATGCATTATAGAAGGAAATGTGTTCGATCGGAAACCATTAAAATATTCATCATTCAAATGATTGGTGTATGTACATTATGCATTATAGAAGGAAATGTATAAATACAAAAATAAATTTCAGAATCGAATTTGACAACTTAAATCATTGATGTACATTCATGAATGAACATACATACATCAATGTCTCGGGAATTTGATTAAATAAGTTTGAAAATTAGTAGAATAATGTATTCTTGAGTTTCGAGCCGATATTGAAAAGTCGAATAAAATTATTGTTTTTCAACAGCGAACAGAAGACTTAAAAGGCTTAGTGTGAATATCTCCTAATTCGTACTTTCTGTGAAATTCACATTTAAATGCAGGTCTTTCAAGACTTTCTTATTGCACCGCTGAATGCATCCAGCAAATATAGCGGCTAGTTTAAATACCTATTATCATCTTTGCACTTACATACAATATCTACTTTCATTCATCACATTTCAGATTATAGATCCAATGGTGATTTGATGGCATATCTCACCGAAAAGTGGAACCAATTCTTACATGATTTTGATGAATCCAAAATTATTGCACTTGATATTTCTAAGACATCATCTGATATTGTTTGGCAGGAAGCTCTCATAACGAAAATACTTCCATTTGGTATCGATGATTCTCCCCTTCGTTGGACTAGAAATAACCTTTTTGAAGGTTGAATTCCAGTTGTTTTCGATGGTTTTAAGTCTGAAGTTCATCAAATAAATGCTAATGTGCCCCAAAGATCGGTTTTGTAAATCCGACACTCGTCCCTACTGTCATCAATAATCTTTTGACTGTAACTTGTCATCCACTTCATTATTTCCCTGATGACAGCACCCTTAGTTTTTCATATTTGTTTCCAGAATCATAAGCCTATTCTTGGGTTGTGGAACTAAAACGGGAACGTATGTTTACTTCATTAGTTTCGGATCTCAAAATATACCACCCTAGCTATCTGACACTTGAATTAAAGAAACCCAAAGCTTTCTTCTGTTGGTGTGTAAGTTACCTAACATCTCTTATGGAATTATCATATATTCGACATAGCCAAGATGCAAGAAATTTGTTTCCCCTTCTGATTTGGCAACCATCTTTAAAGCATACATCCCCCCAAAACTTAAGTATTGTATAACTATCATATATATCTAGGCTCCTGCCTAAAAACTTTTGTCTCTCTTGGACACCGTCGTAGCGTTTCCTGTCTTGTAATATTTTTTCACTTTTTCAATCAGCAATAATTAAAAGAAATAGACAGTTCAACGCCTTGCCTCAAACAATTCCACAGTAATACTCGTCTAGCTTTGAATGCTTATCAGGTTGCCCTGGAGCCTATGTAACTTCAGACGTACTGTCAAATATAGATGTTCTTTCTAAAGACGCACGAATAGAATGTTGAATACTTTTCCCCTCCCGTTAAATCCACTGCATTTTTCCTAAAAGTTGGCACTGCCTTACACCAAAAAATTATACGGGTAGTCATGTCTCACGAGACAGGAAAATATCTAGTGCCATTATGCAAAAAACACTGGTGGGAATAACTCCTTTGAAATATTCCAAACATTCATAAGATTCACTTTTTTGTTCACACGCACCGGTTAAACTATTAGATTATGAGGAAGATATCCACATCCCCGGCCGCTCCCAAATTAATATAATGGAGTTCTTCCCGGCGCGGCGGCGATTGGAGAATAGGCAAAATGTGAGAGCTGATAATGGGTTTCCAAAATGGAAAATTTTCCACGGATATTTGATAATACGACGATGGCGACTAGTAACAGTAATCTTTTACAACAGTAATCTTCTTAACTTGTCAAAAGAGTAAAAAAAAAAATGGATTGCATTGTCTCAGTTATAAATTTCGTAGATTCGCAACAATGCTCCAAAATCAAATCCGTAAGGAAGAGCGAAACCTCAGTTTAAAGACCCAGCATTCGCAAATTTAAAAGCCCTTTGTCTTGATATCTTCGAGCAGACTATTTATATTCAGGATCGAAGAGAATATGAAGGATGCATTAATTTAAGAGCAATGATAAAGATACGAGTATTTCATCTGTTGTACACACATTTTTATGTTTGAACTGGGACATAAAAACAGATACCATATCATTTACTTCGATTCTTAGAATTGGCAGCATCGAAGAACATGGTCGTTGCGAGTACCAGGTTCCCGCGTAAAGATATCTACAAAGCCACCTGGGTATCACCTGATGGAGTCACTCGTAACCAAATAGACCACGTGTTGATAGATCGTCGCCACTACTCGAACTTGATGACGATACGAACGTACCGAGGTGCCAATATCGACTCGAATAACTATCTTGTTGGTATGGTTCTCCGAGGGCGGATTGCCTTGCGAAGACGTATCGCACCCGCCGATCAGGTTCGAATCAACACGGCTGACCTGCGCAATGAAAACACCAGTAACCAGTAACAGACTCGCCCTAGAATCACTTGATTTAGGGAGAGTAAGTCCTGGAGCCAGTATGCTAGGCGTAAATGAGAAGTGGACACGCCTTAAGAATACTGTCATTAGTACTGCCAACTCCATCTTAGGCAGCAGTCGTAAAAATCGGAACGACTGGTTTGATGATGCATGCAAGCTAGCGACTGAACGTGAGAATGTTGCGTACCGAGCAATGCTCATAGAATCTCATAGAACGCGGACACGTGAAGAGAAATATAAAGAGCTCAGAAGAATAGAAAAACGGCTTCATAGACAAAAAAAAAATCAGCCTGGGAGAAGAACCTAATCTGTGAAATAGAAAATAGCCGAGAGCGAAGTCCGCACCAGGCGCGGAAGTTCTACCAATCCGTCCGAAACATGACGCAGTACACACCACGCTGCACATTACTGCAAGGATGGAGAGGGAAATCTGATCACCGATCCTGAGAGCATACTGGAGCGATGGGAAGTGTACTTTAATGAATTGCTAAATGGTCAGCTCACTGCAAAAGTGGAGACTCCACTATTTCGAGAAGAATACCCTATGTTGCTGCCACCAACCATAGAAGAGGTTGAGAAGGCTATAGGCCGGCTTAAACAGAACAAATCTCCGGGAGCCGATGGCATACCAGCCGAATTATTTCATCACGGCGGGCCAGCCTTACTTCAAGCAATTCATGATATTATAGTGCACGTATGGTAGCAGGAAGAAATGCCAGAAGACTGGCGAAAAGGCATAATATGCGCCATACATAAGAAGGGAGATGTCACAACGTGCAGCAATTATAGAGGTATCACGTTGTTGAGTACCGCCTATAAGATACTCTCCTCTATCCTACAAGACCGGATAACCCCATACGCTAAAACCGTCATCGGACAATATCAGTGTGGTTTCATTCCAGGCAAATCAACAACTGATCAGATCTTTACCCTTAGGCAGGCGATGGAAAAATGTCTAGAACTTAACATCCCAACATACCATCTGTTTATAGACTTTAAGGCCGCCTATGATAGCATAGCCAGGGTAGAACCTTACAAAGCCATGAGAGAATTCGGCATCCTAAATAAATTGACACGACTGTGTAGGGTGACCATGACCAACGTAACAAGCCAAGTAAAAATAGCCGGATTGCTATAGAGACCAATCAACATCTTTAATGGACTCCGACAAGGGGACGGTCTGGCCTGCCTCCTCTTCAACCTGGCTTTGGAGAAAGCAATCCGTGACTCTGGCACGGCAACAAGAGGTGCCATCGTCAACAGGTCCAGCCAGTTACTGGCTTACGCAGACGACATCGACATCATCGGAAGAACCGAACAAGCTGTACACGATTCCTTCATCCAGATCGAGCAGGCGGCACAAAATCTGAAGGTCAAACAAAGTACATGGTGGCGTCATATGGGAGAGGAACAGTTGGTCAAATAATCAAGGTAGCGGAGCACGAATTTGAAGTGGTGCAATCCTTTAAATACCTTGGGTCAAGGGAAGCTCGAGACCGGGATAGGTGGAGAGACTTGTTGAAAGAGGCCAGGACCGGAACCCGGTTGTCGAGCCGATGATGATGATGATGATATCATTAACAGAAATAGTTAATAGAAGCGATGTCAGATGACTACCTTGAGGCACTCCTGATATGCGCAGTGAAATTTTCAAAAGAAATAACTTTCCAGTTCATTCATTTAATGAAATTGAACCAAACCGCCATCCTTTTTCTGTAAGAATAGAATGATTTATCATCAGAGTGGCTACCTTTAGGAATTTAAGTCTGCGAATATGACATCAATTTCAACCCTTGTTTTCATTTAGTCGATGCCAGACAAAAAAAATATATATAAGATTTATTAATTTCGACCTACCATTTTCTTTTGTCAATCAGACAGATATATATCGTTCAAAGAAACTTTTAATATTTGCAAGTCATTGCACTCGAACTGTTATTTCTCTCCATTACTTTCAAGGACCCTTCAATTAACTTCTCAGACTATCGTTAATGCCAGAACAATCAAATAAATTTGTATCTTCAAATTAATCTACTGAATTTCACCTTAAAGACATTCAAACAACAATGTCCTCCCATTGTCCAATCAATAACCTACCCACCTCTCTTCCTTCCTACGAGTAGGATTTTCATATACCACAAAGGATCTCATTAGATAGCGAAGCAGAGGCGAAAAAACCCGTCAAAGTTATAATCATAAATCAAAATCTCGGACTAAAAGCAAAGGCGTTTCAAAAAAAAATCCCTGCTTAAGGGTATCTTTGTCCTAAATTTTCGTCTTCACGTCAATCTTATCCACACGCAAAACCCCTCACAACAAAAACCAAAAGCAAACACGAAAGTGAAACGGGGTCAATTGAGTGTGTCTGTGCGAGAACGAAATTTCCTTTCACTATCGATTTGTATCCTTAAGGTAGGCAATATCATCAACGCCTGCCGACCGTCAATTTTTAAGGGTGGTAGATTCCGGTATTTGTCTTACTCCAGTTTCGTCGAACGTTCAAAAGTTCAGGAAGTAGTAATTACTCAAAGAAGCACTCGCCAAACACCCTCTGGATAATCCCTGTTTAATTTTCTTTGTCCTTTGTGTAATCCTTTTCGACTTCTTATTACAAAACTTTTACTACAATTTAACCGACCTAGGATAATGAAAAATCACACAAGAAAGGTTTGACTGATTAAAAAAAAAAACCATTATCAGGACCTATTGTGCGCATTAGAAATCTTATCGTGTTCTTCTTTTAGATTAATATAATTCACTCCAACTTTGTCTTATATTAAGCGGAAATAAAACTAAAGGAAATGGTGAGAACAATGGGGGAGAACGCACATTAATGACTACACCACCACAGAGTAAGTTATCACGGAATAAGACGAGATAGTATAAGACGCTTAGCCAACCGCAATAAAGAAGAATTTACGTGGACGTGGCTTATAAGTTAATTTGATTCAGAGCCGCATGAAGTGGAGAAAGTTAAGAAATGAGAATGTTGATGTTTTGGACAGGTGAAAGTGGAAGGAAGCCATTTTATGTACCCAAACTGACAGCGTGCGACAGTCTATGGAATCTAGCAAATCTCAAACAACCACATTTGGGGTGGTTTTAATTTTTAATTTGAAAGAAGCTTATAAGAGAAAGTCTTAAGTCTATTTTATAGCTAATTATATACTTTATAAAGGTTGCATCATTGTAATTGTGGTACTCAAAAGCCTTCTCAAATCAATTTCAATTTTTAAGTTAAAATAAAGTCCCACACTACATATAATTAATTAATGTTGCAAAACACATTCCTTGGGGTGTGTTATTGTGTTTCAATTAGTTTGAAAGTCACAATAATTTAATCTATAAGACACATGAATTTTAATTTGAACAGTTATGGAAAAAGTAAATTCTTTGATCAAAGAAGAGAATGCGAAAGAAAAATTAAATAAATTCAATGAGCTCCATTGTTACGCTTATGTCATAATTCACAACTTTATTAATCATGTCATATTTTTTTTTAATTTTTTGGTTTTTTAAGCATGACTTGAAACAGTTTAGAAGTAAGAAGCAAAACTGTTCTTACATTCAGTTTGAAATGAGTGACAATTTAATGTTAGGAGTGTGACTCAATATGAATTTAAGTCACAAAATTTATATTGTAAATAAACTCCTAATGAGAAAACACTGGCGCAAATTTTTTAAAAGCCTATTGTTAAGGTATTAGTATTACACTAGTACAATTTACTAACTTTAAAATAGCTTACTAATTTTAAACATAATTTTAAACTTTTTCTCACTAGTATCGTACTTAACCATCTAAAACAATGAAATTGCGCAAAAAGCTAAGTAAACAGATCTTTTTCGAAGTTTTTAAATGTCAAAGAGTCATGTGCAGTTAGCTGGATACTAAAAAAATAAAATAGCAATTTGATGGTTTCAACTTTTATAAAATGTTAGAGAAAGCATGATGCTGAACTCAATTAAAATTTTCGAAATTGTCGTATTAACAAAGTATCATACTAAAACAGTTTTAACGTCGCGGTCGTACCAATTCGACTAAGACTTTGGGTTATTGTTTTTATAAGTAAAATTATTTCTCATGCTTCCTTGAAAATATTCCCACCACAAAAATTGACATTTTTATCACTTAAAAGTAAATTAAGTGCGATGAAAATATGGAAATTATGTATGTGTTGTGTACGTATAGGTATATTGTTTAAAATTGGGGAAGTTGCATTGATTTATTAGTTTATTTATTTTATTTATTAATTTATTTAATGGTTCTATGTTCAGTAGTGATGTCTTAAATTCATTTTATGTGTCGTTAAGATTCAGCGGAATATAAGACATTTTATCAAAATTCACGTGTCGTTTTCGAGCAAAGTACGATTTTCGAAAGCCATTTTTACTTGAGACTCACAATTCTGTCTGTCTGTCTGTCTTTTCGACTACAGTCTAAACGGCTCGGTTTCTTTAAACTTGGTAGATATCATTTCTAAATTTTTTCCCCCACACTTTTTTTTCTTTTTTTTTAAGACCAAAAATTTTATAAAAATTTTTTTTTTCTCAAAAACTGTCCCACGGAATTTAAAAAAATTAAAATTGCATTTAGTTAAAGCTAGGTAACGGTTAAAAAAAAATTCCAAAAAGCGGTTAGTTTTGGTACCCGCCATGTAACCATTTTTTTGTTTTTGATTTTCTCAAAAATGGTACGACCGATTTTGATCATTTTTTTATGTTAAAGCTCCCCGGTAGTTTCAATATTATTGTGTATTCAAATTTTCAAAAAAAAAAAACCAAAAAATTTTGCATTTTTAAATAAATTTTCAATTGTTTTTTTTTTTTTTGAAAACTCAATATTTCGAAAAGCCCATGCTCGATTTTTTTTAAACTTGAAAAATGAAAGTTTCTTAATATAATCTACAAGTTATGAGAAAAAAAAAATATTTTACCTACAAATAACGGTACCCTCCATACAAATCGTAGCCTGAATAGGTAAATGCCCCATATCCAAAAAAAAAATTATTCCCCAGAAAACGAATTTTATGGTTTGAAAAATAATTTCTTTACTTTCTCCTTGAGAAACATGATGTTTGAATTTTTGTATACATTTTTTGAAAATATCTATGTTGTATTTTAAAGACAAGAAGTCAAAAACTGTAACGCTTTAAAAAAAAAAAATTAATACGTATGCGAAATCGATGAAAACCAAATTGAAAATTTCCTATGGATATAGGACTTATGTGTACTGGACATTTGAAAAACAACGAAAGCAAAAATGGTAAAAAAATAAAATAAAATAAAAATAAAAATTTCTAGCATTATCAAATTTTAATAATTTTACTTTGAGTGATAAAAACAAAAAACGAAAAGCAATATTAATTTAGTGGCTATGCCTTCCTCTATACCACATTGGAATATTCTTAAGTCTATAATAAACGTATGAAAATGATAAAGTATTTTAGCACTTACCTAATTATGAAAAATACTGAACATGAACTTTGGTATAAAATTTCCTAGAAAATACATTCAATTTTATTCGGAATTTGTTTTAAGAATACTTCAACATTCGTAAGAGTAAGTTTTGGTATTTTTTTTACACTTTTTTAATTTTTTTTTTTTTTTAATTTTTTGTTTTATCCATTTTAGTAAAAAATAAAATGCACGACTGGGTCGCACGAACTTGCTCCTATGTAATAGACTCAGAATTTCAAAAATGAATGGTATTAGAGAAAAACTGTTCATAAGCATAAAATAATTTTTTTAAATGACTAAAATAACTTCTTTAGCAGTTGGAGGTAAAAATAGGATGCCATGTGATTTAAGCAAATATAGGTTTATGCAAGAACAAAAATTGTAAGTCTTTGTAGTGGTTTCTTAAAAAAATAAGCTTTTATATTAAAAAAAATTTAAAACATTTCCAAGAAAAAATTTTGGTACGCCAATTTAAAGTTTTTATTTTTCTTCGAATAAAATTTAATTTACAAAAAAAATATTGAGCCGTTTTCGAGATATTGAATTTTCCAAAAAAAAATTTATTTTTTTTTTTAAAATTCGAAACTAATATTTTTCATAAAGTTTTGAAATGCAATGTTTTTTAAACTTTTTATAATCAGAAATTCAAAATTTAAAAAAATCGTACAGTCAGTAATATCTTGTTTTCAAAATATTTTTTATTAAATTATAGATCGTAAGAATTGATCGAAAGAAAAAAAAATTGAGAACACAGGAGCAACCGAGACCATCGCATTGTCATCATTTTTATTGACGATTATCAATTCCTTACGGACTAGACGATGTGGTTCCACCAGAACGGCGCATCGTAACGAAGCTAAGCTTATCGCTCGCAGAAGTAACGTTTGTTGGTTACCATGATCATGCGATTTGACTTTTTTTCTTGTAGGGTTTTCTAAAGGTGCAGGTCTATGCAAATAAACCACAATCGACTTAAGGTGAACATAACACAAGCCATCGCTCAAATTCAGTTGAATCTATGCGGAAGAGTAATTGAAAACCTAGGCGGGCATTTAAACGATGTCATATTGCATAAATACTCGTAACAATGGCATACATGAGCTTTTTAAATAAAAAAGCATTTTGTTGTTACCACCCAGCTTGTATTATTTTTTTCAATATCTACGGGATCTATATCTATATCTATTGGATTTTGAAAAAAAAAAAATTATTGGCTCTATTTCCTTAAATAATCATAAGTATAATATTTTGACTACTCAGATTTTTTTTTGACACCGTTTATAATATTTATATTAGTATATTTATTCGTTACCATTAGATGGCATACAATTTGCGCAATAGGACATTGCAATGGCGTTGCTGAGAATATTTCGGATGCTGAAGTCGATGATGGTTCTGAGTCTGAATTCAACGTATCTGATAGTTCCCAAGCAACAATTTTTAGCCCTGGCTCCAGAATAACCGAGGTTACGAAAAAACCTAAGATAACTCTGGTCATAGTGGGGCTAGAAATGAGATACTTTATTACTTTAGTATGCTATACGGTAAAAACAAACCAAAAACTATCCTAAGGTTGATTTCGGTAAAATTTTCTCTCTTGCACAACTTTTTGGTCATATATTGGTTTGGAAAATTCCAAATTTAAACTGGTGATAATATTTGGATATTTTTTAACCCTTTTAAAACCAAATTGTCATTTTTCTGGTTCGAAAATAACTATTTTTAAATCTAGGTTGAATTTGAGTACATTTATCACTTTTTCCTAGCCTTTAAGTAAAAATAGGTTATAATATAACTTTTTTTTCTTATGAGAAAAGTTTTATAAGGGCTAAAAATAAACCAATTTTATGCTAAGTTTTCAGTAAGTCCTTAAATAACTTTTTTTTTACCGTTAGAGTTACATATTGGTTAAAATTTAACCCATTTTATACCATGTTTTCAGTGAGACTTTAAATAACTTTTTTTCCGCATAAAAAGTTTCATATTGGTTGAAAAGTAATCAATTTTATATAAAGTTCTGAGTAGGTCGTTTAATAATCATTTTTAAACATAAAAGTTATGTATTGGATGCAAATAAACCAATTGAATACTTAGTTAGTTTCGATTTATTCGGTAAAAAAACTTATTTACAATTTACTGTAAATTTAGGATAAATTGTAGTTAATTTGGATCCAATTTTATGCTTTGTCGATAAAGAAAAAGTTATTAACCTTAGGTTTCCATTAAGTTATTAAAGAGCATTTTTTAAACTTATAGGTTGCAAATAAACCAAATCCAGATTTATTCTTTAACCCCAGCAACAACCACCACGCTCATCTTTATGGCTCGTCATTGTTTTCTTGTTCTCAGATCGGTTGGTTGAGTTTTATTTTTCGTACGCGAGCGTGATAATTAAAAATTAAAAAAGTTAAGTGTTTTTCTTGGTTTTTTCTTTCAAGTGAACATTTTGATTGGTAAGGCATTTTTTATTTGCATAGTTTGTAGTGTGTTTAAAAATTATGAATAAGGATAGCAAAAAGTGGATGTTTGGTTTTTTCCACTGCTTATTCATAGTTCAAAAAAACTGGTAAATATTCTTTTTATAAAAATAATATTGTACATGTGTTCGTTTACAGGCTGATCTTCTTTTTATTCAAACATTCTTATTAATTTTTTATTCTTTTTTCTATTTTCACCACCACTTAGGCTGGCTGCTAACAAATCTTTGTTGTAAGTTCCATCAAAAATAAAATGTAAGTTAAACAAAATTTCAATTTTATTTTTATTTTTAAACCAGAAACGAGTCATCATCATCACAGCAAACCTCATCAACTGACACCACTGCCATCACTTCACAAACATCGATATTATTACTTGTGATTTTGCTTAATTTTTTTTTCTAATTGAATCGTTTATTTTCAAAATAGACATGTTCATCTTCAAAATTTTGCATTATGGTTACAAAAACTTTTGATTTTTCTTAAAACGTCATTATTCATGTATTTTTTGAAGATGTGACATATCATGTTTTGAAAATAAACGACTCAATTATCCACCCAGTGTTATAGATACTTTATATTTATATAATAATAGTATTAGGTGTATCTATATTTTACTATTAAGTTATAGTTTTTAGTTATATACTATTAAAGTTAACAAACTTTTTAAATAAAATTTAATAATATTCATTATAAATATCACCTGTACTGTTTTATTTTTAAAAAGATTTTTTTTTTCAGCTGGGAAGCAAATATTTGAGAAGAGTTTCAAAATAACCATATATCATGGTTTGGAGAAAACTCATAATTTCAGGGTTCGTAAAAACCGTAGGTAAACGGTTATAAAAAGGCGTCAAAATAACTTTTAAGGCTTATTACAGGTTATAAAATAGCCACCAAAATAACTTTTTGAGCATAATACAGGTTATTTAAAATCGTTGCAAATTAACGTCCTAGTAGCGTTTTTAAATAACCATTTATTGTACATATTACAGGTTTTCTAAAAGCGTTACACAAACGGTTTTAAATGACCTAATAAAAGAGTTTAAAAGATACGTTCAAAAATCGTTCAGAAATAACCGAAGTTATTTTGTTACTGACCATTTTCGGTTATGGAGATGCTTCTGGAACGGTTTTTGAACGGCTTTTTAACCAATTTGTAACCCCTTGGTTTGTAAAGCTTGAGTTCAAAGCCGGTTATTAAACCGCTTTCAAACCACAAATTGTTGATTGGGTTCATCTTCATCGGAGTTAGATGTAGAGACGGAAGACGCAACTTTCGATCCACGTCTTTTACAGTCTCGAGCACGCGGTCGACCTACGTCGAAGCTCTTCATAGTACAAAATAAATATACTTTTTTTCTAAGACAAATATGAAGTATTTTTTTTTCTTCAAGGTATACATCTTGAGAGTACCTATCTCGTTAAATTTTTAGCTCAAAATATTAAAAAATGAAAAAAATAGAATTTTTTTGGTGAAAATGATCATTTTCACCACTTTTTTTCAATTAACAATTTTTTTATTAATAATAAATATGAATATTTTTCTTTAAACCTACTTCATCTTATAAAATACATATTAATGATCAACACAGAATTTTTTCAAGCAAAACAATTCAATAGCTAGCTCACAATACGATATTTTGTTGTTGGGGTATTTCGTACCCCAGTGTGGCAGCTATGTTATTCTACAGAAGTGTGGCAGCTAAGGGTTAAATACATATACCATTTTTTTATAAACACTTAAAGAACCAAAAGTTCTTTTGCAAGTGAATCTTTTTTGAATTGTTTCTATACGAAGGAAGGATACTTGACTGCGTCTAAAGATTCCATATAACGATACAATACTCCAGCAATGGTCTTACAATACTCGTGTAAAGAGTTTCAATTGTATAAGGATCTTCAAAACATTTTGAATTTCTAACTATAAAACTGAAGATCGAGTTTGCCCTAGAAATTATATGATCGATGTGAAGCGAAAAATGTATTTTCGAGTCGGAAATCACTTCGAGATCATTCTGGTAATCTTCTCTTTGTAAAGAGTGGCCATCAAGCTTGTATTCAAAACACAAAGGATTCTGTACTTTTGAATAAGTCACAACACTACAATTTTTTTGTTAAAAAAGAGTCCATTCAACGTACACCATTGAAGAATTTTATTAAGATCAGCTTGGACATTATTTGCATCTGATAACAGTTATATGCCGCTAAAAATCTTAAGATCATCAGCTTACAAAAGGCATCTTAAAAAAGAAAGGAGGCTTGGCAAGTCATTAATAAAAATAATGAACAGTAACGGTCCAAGCTGTTTACCTTGAGGTACACCTGAGAAATTCGGTGCAGGGAAATAAGTCCCCAGGAACTAAGTCCACTGAGGTACTTAGTTCTCACTTAATGGGAACGAAATCCACTTTACTAAAGTGGTCTTTGTTCCCATGCAAAAGAAGGACATTCGTTACAAAAAACTGTGGGTTTTAGTTCCCTTTAAATGTGAAATAAATTCCCATGTTAAGCCATGGGAACGACACGTATAAAGAGTGTGGTATGTAAGGAGGGGCATGCTGCCCCCTTGCAACCCCCCTCCTTGGGCACACTATAGGATTTGGGGTAGGTGCGAGGTTGGGTGTATGCAAAGTTTTTTTTAGCATTTAAAGAATCTGGAAAATAACCAACATAAAATCAATGGCGCAAAATTTTAAACAGTTCTCCTTTAAGGAATTAAACCGGATCTACTTAACGCGGTCGTTTAGCTTGGAGACTTGGTCTAACTTTTGCATAATTTTAAACACGTTAGACAACTCTTCTAACTAATGTGCGTTTTACAACAGAACCTAAGCGAATTTGCGTTGAACAACCCTTAATTTGACAGATACATAACTCACACAACTACAAAAACACAAACAAAAAGTAAACAGAACAGACAACTTTAAACCAGATAATTTTTCGCCGAAAAAAGTACATTTTATATACTACCTCGGTATAGATTTTGATTGTTTATAAGTTATTTACATTATTTTAGAAGGAAATAAAGTATAAATCGCAAATTCACAGCATAAAAACTCAATTTGTTGTTGCAAGGTGCAGATTCATTTAGCTATATTCGTCTCGGCCGGCGGCGGCGCGTGTGCATACATAAGATATGTATATGTACCTACATACATTTGTATTTACAGATTTGTTCATCGTAGAACACTTTCGTACGATTGTTTCGAATTTATAATATTCAGTTATTCAGTCTATTTACGCAAAAAACATCTTTAAAAAATCAGTAAACATTTCTTCTTCGATTTGCTTTTGTATGAAATGACCACTGTCAATATGGATAAAGTATACTTTTAAAAGATAAACTAGCTATTTGCTGCTGTTAAAGTAAGACGAGCTCTTTAACGTTAAAGTATAGTTTATGTCCTTTAAAATTAACAAAAAGTCGGTTCTCGTTTTATACTCAATATTTAGAGTCGACTCCCATTCTAAAATTGATTTAGAGTAGGTTTTAAATGTTTAAAATTTTGCGCCAATAAGTTTTTGTTGTTGGAAATTCATTCCCATTTTATACTTTCGACTTTCGAGTGTGTACTAATTTCCCATAAGAAAGTGGACTTAGTTCTCACTTAATGGGAACAAAGACCACTTTAGTAAAGTGGATTTCGTTCCCATTAAGTGAGAACTAAGTCCCTCAGTGGACTTATTTTCTGGTTACTTATTTTCCTGCACCGAGAAATTCATTATTTCTTTAGATAATTCGCCATTAAGAAAGGATAAAAGTGCTAGTGCATAGTCTTTTGATAAATATAAATTACCAGCGTTAACAACTGAAGTATTATTACAAATTAAATTTGACTGAAAAAATGATGCGAAACTATTGCAAATAACATTCATATTATCTGAGGCGACCTCTTTGTATGAAACGTGCGTTGGATGGAATCCCAAGCGAGTTACGGTTAGTAGATATTTAAAAATGTCCAAATTTTGGATTATGAATTTGGTACATATTTAAAGCAGTAATATTATCAATCACATTCTATTCAAATTAAGAATTGAAAAAAAAAAAATAACTAATAAGCTATAAGCGATCAGAGTTATGTTAATAATTTAAGACTTCATTGTCTATAGGCACATTCAAGTAGTTCGTATAATAATTCCAATTTATCTACATACATTTCTTCCCCGGATAACAATGATAAAGTAAGATTTTGCGATTTAACGTCGTTCGTTGGTTGTTCATCTAAGTAGTTTTGTCAGGATTGTATCTACGACGCCATCGAACCTAAACACTTTTTCCCTCTTCTTATTGCAAAACAATATCTTACATTGTTAACGCTTATTGCAAGCTATTTAATAGACTTACACCATAAGAGCAAGTTCTTGCAATCTATTTTTATATGTGTTTTTATATTTCTTTGGGCAGTCAAACATCTTCCGTTTCCCACCCCACGTCCCCAACGGAAGCAAGCAGGCCCCCTACTATATTTTACCTCAAGGAACGGAATTAATTAGATTATATCTTTAGACCTTTGTTATCTGTTCTCTAGGACGAAAGAGCCCGTTAATGCTTTATTTTCTTTGAAAGAAAACGTGATGAAAACTCTGGAGTGAAATGAAAGGTATATAACATAGATTGCTTTTGGGCAATGGACATGGGCTTGGCTGTTTTAATTAAATTATTGGTATATTCCCTGAAATTAAGCGCGTTCCTATATTAATTCGTGTGGAGTTGAGTTATGTGTATCTACTCGTACATCTATACGTATAAATGGCTATGAAACTTTTTTTATTTCTTTGATGCAAAATTGAGGAAGAATACCCGTATCTTCATTAACACTATTAGTATCAGTAAGTCGAAGTATCTAAAATGCTTAAGTAGGTCCTTGGCAATTAGCAAAGTTGATAAAATTAGCAAAATAATTAAACCGACACACTTAAACTTAACCATTAACCATTAACCCTGATAGACGGCAGATGGGACCCAATTAATACAAATTGGCGTTTGAATGTTCCATTCGAACTTTTTTCATTTTGTAGATGTTTCAAATCTGTGATTTGAGTGCAAGCCTTCAGTCAAGTTTGACAAGAAAATATCTAGCGGAATAGAATGGAAAATGAACGCAAACTAATTTTACTCAAACTCATTTTCTGCAAACAGATTTTCTCTCAAGATAAGAAGCTTTAAAGAGCGCATGTCTTGAGATTGGAACTTTTTCTTATTGTTTAAATACAAATTTATAAATACAACCTGTTGAATAATTCCTTGGAAATTTATATAAGCCCTTAGAAATGAGGGTTTTATTCAACTGCTGGGCAAATATTTATGTTAAAGTTCATAAGAAATATAAATACCTACGGCTACGCGAATTCGAGCTTATGCTGTGCGATGTTGAATGCTTTCTTTTAAATGTTTTTTTTTTTTTTTTTTTTTTTTGAGACTGGTCAGAAAGATGACAAAATATTAAAATAATTCCTATGCCAGTAACTGAGCGTATGACAAAAAAGTGAACCAACTAACACTCTCTTCCGTGGGAGAAAATATGACACAAAACATTTTAGATTTACGACATATCTCTCGGCTCTCCAAAAACTCCCAAGTTTTTATTTAAAATAGCCTTAAAATCTCCAAGCATCTATTCAGGTGTTCTTTAAACACCTTTTTCTATTTTTTTTATTTTAAATTTTTCCATTTAAATAAAAAGTAAAAAATACCAAAAATAAAAAAATACGGAACTTTTTTCTGGGTTTATTTCTGAAATGAAAATACTCGTACCATTATCAATATGAAGGATCTTTTTATTTTTACTTGCGGGTACCTAGGGCAAGTTCTGCAATTGGAAAAAAAAGTCGAACTCGAGATTTTGATCAAAGTTGACATTACGATGGCAGAGAACAGGAAAAAAGTGGTACCCGCAATTCCGTCTGTCTGTCTGTATGTCTGTACCTCTATCTTCAGCCTAAGCCGCTGGCGCTGGAGCGATTTTGTTCAAACTCGGTACTTAATGTTTTTCGGTAATTCCCTAGAGGAGAAATTGATTTTTGAAAAATCTAATTCATCTCGAAAACCGCTCTAACGATTTTTATATAAATAGAATGGACGACTGAATCGCACGAACTTGCTCAGGAAAAAAATTATTGAGATATCGATTTTTCAAAAAAAATGATTATTTAAATTTTTAAAGGCAATGTTTTTCACATTTTTTGGTAGCTTCTCTATTAAAAGTTTCATTAAGATCCGCTTTGTCGATAATGAGAAATTCAACATTGAAATAAATAGTTCTTTGTAGGTACAGTAATATGAAAATTCAAATATTTTTTATTGAATTAAAAATCGTAAGATATAACCGAAAGAAAAAAATCTATCAAAATTTTAGGCGCCGCCGCCGTTTTCGAGAAAAATATGATTTTCAAATACCATTTTATGACATTTTTATGGTGTGGGACGTTATTTTAGATGAAATAATTATTTTTCTCACATCTTGTAGATTGTTTTTAAGAACTTTTAACTGTCAACTCGAAAATCGAGCATGGGGTTTTCGAAATATTGAGTTGGGGAAAAAATTTGAAAATTTTCTTAAGAAAAATTTTGGAAAATTTCAATACACAATATTATCCAAACTTTTGGGGGGCCTCTTAGCATACAAAGAAATGACCAAGATCGGCTTTACTTTTTTGAGCAAAACAAAAAGGTGTCATTGATATCCATTTTTCGGTAATTTAACTAATTTTAATTTTATTTTGAGAATGTTTTTAAAAAAAATCTCTCGAACAGTTTTTGAGAAAAAAACAATATTTATGAAATTTCGAAAAAATTCTATGGCAGGTACCTACTATTATTTTTTGTCTTAAAAAAAATTATATAAAATGTGATAAAAATTCAAAAATGCTATCTACCAAGTTTGGGGAAAATCGGCTGTAGACGAACAGGCAGACAAATAGAATTGCGAGACCGACTTTTTTGGTCTTCGCTATTATCGTAATGTAAACTTTGATCAAAATCGTCAGTTTGATTTTCTTACAAATGCATAACTCGCTTTATAAAGGGTGGGCCAAATTCAAGACTCTTTTTAATAATTATTTTATTATTTAAAATGAACAAAATTAAATATAAATATTTTCCATGTACAGTCAACTCCCTCTTAACGGAAACCTCTCGTCTACAGCCGCCACATTCTTGTCTGTGCGCACCGTAAGACGACGGGGACCATGAGTGTTGTCAACTAGCATACCAGTCTCACGAACTTTTTACACAAACTTGCGTACAGCAGGCGCCGTGTGTGCCTTGTTTCTTTTCAAAAAACGCTTGGCAGCGTTACCACTTCCGGAAAAAAGTAGAAGTAGATTTGAAGAAAAAAGTGGAGTAAATTGACAAAAATCGAAATAGATTATAAAATGACTTTATACTTTTCTTCAGTTGCTATTACAACACGAAAAAGTAGTGATTCCGTCTGTCTACAGGTCTGTACCTCAACCTTCAGCCTAGAGGGGAAATTGAAATATGTAGTTTGTTTTTTTTTTTAGCCCGGTTCCTTCCTAACAGCCATTATGAAATATCATATATATTTCGAAAACGGCTCTAATGATTTAAAAAATGATGTGTTGACTATACCAACAATGCGGTCTTCACTATGGTAACAAAAAATGTTACTAACATTACATGTCATATTAGAACATTGTTTTGATTTTCTACTTTCTCATTTCCGACTATACTGATTTCGATCAAAATTTTTATATCGGAGCTCCATTGGTTTTGAAATAATATTGTTTGAAAAAAATTTTTTCCTTATACGTATATTATTAAATACTTAAAATTGTCAATTAAAATTGGTATATAAAAAAATAATTTATTAATAAAACTTTCCTCTTTAAAGAATAACATTAAAATTGCTATAAATAAATATATGTAATTTAATTAAAAATAAAATACACACGCAAGTGAAATTCTCATTGCTTTTAAAATTACTAATTTGTTTATTTTAATGGTGTTGACATTTATTTTTTTGTAATTCTGGTGCTTCATACTGCCTTTGTATATATAAACTATAGTATTATCATGCGTGATCTTGTGGTACCCACGCTATCCTGGTGGTGGCGCTGAAATTAGCGCAAGATTATACAGTGGAGAGTAGGATTAGATACAAAACAAGTAGTGAAAAAGAGAATATTTTATTATTAAATTTAGCAGAGACAAATCCAACAAGTACTATCGCTATGCTTAAGATGTCGCCCCAATCGTTTGTCTTCATGAGAGTACTATAAGTTTTATATACAAAGATATTACCTACCTAGAGTGAAATAGAGAAAAAGAAGTAGATTTGGGCTTTTTTCTAAAATTGAAGTAGATTGAAACAAGGATTTTTAAAATGAAGTAGAAGTAGTATTTTACTGATGGTGCTAAGTAGGAAGTAGATTTTGAAATATTTTGAAAAAAAAGAAGTAAATCTACTTCAATTGAAGTAAAGTGGTATCACTGCTGCTTGGGCAACACAGCACTCACTTTGGAAATTAGTTTATAATATTTTCCAACGTTGTTCAAGCATAAAGCAGCTCATTGCGTTCCGCGGAGATATGATACTGACTTTCCGTCAAGATTTCGAGGGGGAAACAGCTGCCAGTGTCAAATATGATTTAAAAAGAAAGCACTAAATGGCCCACCCTGTATGTTTGTGGAGATGATAATCAACTTCATCTTACCCCTTATCATCACTTTGATGAATTGGACCCTCCATATTTGGTCCACTAATAAAGACACTTAGGCATACGTCAGATAGAGCAATATTTGCGCTCTATCTAACGTATGCCTAAATGATCCTTAAATACTAGCAGATTATCTTTGCAGCATGCAGGTGCTTACGAAAACTATGGCCTTGGGTCTACTTAACTCCTGTTGAAACGCGACTTAAACTAGCCAATTCTTAAACTGTATTCTGAGGACTATATTTTGTTTAAAAAATTACCTGGCTGCACCTTGCAGCAATACATTTACTCGTTTGTAAAGAACACAAATCAACTCATTGCTAGGCTCCTTTATCTTTGTTTACAATACACTTTTTCAACCGGTCCGCTAGATGTATCAATATCATCCGAAAGTTAAACAATTATTTCAACTCTGGAACTCGTCTCCTAAGCTTAGAACTGCCACCTTCCATCATTTCTCGACCTTCTCAATTCAATCATAATCCTATCCATCTCGCTCCACTTAATTAGCTTCAAAGAATTATTTATTGGCCTTAAAGGAAATGCCAAGTAGCAGTAAGGTTCCATTTGTAAACAAGGCTATACCATTCGTCTTTTGATTCTTAACCAAAACATACAAAACCGAAAGCAAATCGAAATTTTGTGTACGGGACATAAAAAGCAAACAAGTTGAATATTTAAAAAGAACAGAAAATCATATTCCCTCTTCAGATAATAATAAAATCCAAGATTGTTGAAGTTGAGAAATCGGAAACCATAGCTAAGAAGAAAAAAATTCCTTTCGCATAGAAATATTATTTTTTTCTATTCATAAAGGGAAAAATGGATATCGAGATGAAGATTGAACAAAAAAAAAAAATTGCCATCCTTTCTCGCTAATGTAACAAAAAAAAAGATTTATTTTTTATTGATTTCACTGTGCAAACTGACAGCCACTTTTTAAAATGGATTCTTAAAGACGGAAGGAAAAATTCCAACAATGTAGTTTCTCCTACAATATCGTCCTTGGGCTTGAATTGAAATTGAAGTTTTGATAAGCTTGACAGAGTAGTTTTTAGTAAAAATGAATTTAAATGGTTTTTGCATTCCATCTTTAAGATTTAAAGAAAAAAGTATTTCAGAGCTTTAGATTTGAATAACTCAAATTAATAGATAAAATTTTAGAGTATTAAGTAATTGATATTGGGCCTTACCAATAATCAAATTAAGAGAAGACTTTAATATTTGAGTGAAATGGACCATTATGTAAAGATTATAACCTAACAGTCATTTTCATCAACGAAAAAAAAAAACGGCCTAATCACACAACCAGAGGCATGAAAACCACACCATCCTAGTGGATCAAGTGGTGTTTCTGGAAGTATGTATATGACATTCTTCACCTCACAAATTATACATTATTCTATTCGTTGATGAAGCAGTTTAACAAAAAATTGGCGTCATGAAAATTATTTTGCGATTAAATTGGTCATCTTCTTTTAACATTTCTAGAGCCAAATCCGAAAAAGTACTTTGCTTCAAATGATTGAGAGGCCTTAGTTTTTGAGTCAGTGTTGTAAAAGAATGCAATCTATTGTGAATGCAATCTTTAAAAATCAGTTATTTAAATCAATTAAAAGATTGCATTAAAAATTTGAAATCACCATTCATTTCACATTAAAAAGAGTGCAATAACTTTATTCGCCATTCATTACACAGCAACCAATTGATTGCAATCTTTCAATCTTTCTGAGAACTCATGCATTCATTTGCAGTCTTTTGATTCATTATGATTAAAAGAAAAAGATTGGAATTATTGCAAGAGATTGCACAGACTGCAAATGAGTGCAAAGCCTGAAATTGAATACATGAATTCTCAAAAAGATTGCAATCTATTTAATACCAAATGAATGCTGATTGTAAATTTGAAGTCACAGTCTTAAAATTAATTCAATTTCTTAATTTATGTCTTAAAAGATTACATTCACGAGAGATTATATTCTTCTACAAAACAGTCTTGAGCTAAGTTCTTATTATATAAGTGTGCAGGCCAAGATCTTTTCACAAAATTCGTCTGAATCTTGGAAATGCCTTCTTTTGGTTTTTTTTCGATGCACACATGATTCTCGAATATTGTGGCAGAAATATTCACGACATTTGAAGCAATCTTTTGTCTCACTGGTATGTTTATACCCGACAGTAAAATTTAGACTCAAATTTATTCCCTGGGCTACGAATTGTTTGTCAACTTTGACGAGAATTACGACCAAAATTTGGCCTTATGATGAAAATGTTGTTTTTAATGATTTGTTTGCAACTGACAGTTTCGTCATTGGTTTAAGGGTACGCTTACAATAAAAATTTAAAGTTGTCGAGTCCCTTTTCGGCACGACATTTTTGGAAGCCAAAAGTCATAAAAATTGTTTTAGTTGATCATTAGAACGTCTTTTTGCGTTGTTGAAACCCGCCAGTGAAAAAAATAAAAAAATAAAGATGTTAAGGACATTTATTGAAAAAGGATGTTCAGGGGACTGAGTTTTTTTAAGGGGACTGAATAAATCTTTATTTTTTTTATTTTTTCTTATAACTTAGGTATACATTGAAATATAGAAATTAAATTTAATTAGTCTTCATGAACATACAAATTCATGGTTAATACACATAACTTAACATTTAATTTCTTTTATATAAATGTTTAAGAAAATATTTTTTTTTAAGTTTTTAATCCATCTAGAATTGTAGATACTCGTAATAAAAATTTTTTTGCTTCGGTTAAATTTTAATTAAAATGACGATATTACTGACAGTAACATTTGAAGAATATTTTTCTTGGATTTTTGGGAAAAAATATTGTTTTTTGAAAATTCCTTATCTCAAAAACATAATGCGTAATAATTTGTATTTGAGTGCACACTAATAAAATCTTAAAATTGGCGTAGCAATATTTTTTTCTGAAAAGTCGTTTTAAAATTTTATATTAAAAAACTTATATTCTGCTATATCTATTTATAATTTTTCTTCTTGCATAATTTCATATTTGCTCGGCATTTGGTTCTTAGTTCCAAGTACTAAAGGTTTGCTTTAGTCCTCTAAAAAATTAATTTTATTAAGGACCAGTTTTTCAATGTGAGATCATCCTGGTTAACTTCAAGTTAACCATAAAAACATGATTTTTAGTCAATTTTGATTACGGGGTTAACTAAGAAATAAACTTTTGGAATTAAAATTAATTCATCACTGAAAGCTACTTGAAGAGTTAAACCTGTGAAAACTCGGAACTAAAATACTGAGCCTTGTAGTTTCTTAATATAAGAGCAAGTTCGTACGGCCATGTATTTATTTTTACTTGCGACCTATAGGTACTTTAAGGCATTCGTAAAAAAAAAAATCGAACTCGAGATTTTGATCAAAGTTGACATTACGATGATAGCGAAGTTTAAAAAAGTGGGTCTCGCAATTCTGTCTGTCTGTCTGTCTGTCTGCCTGGCTCTGTCTGTCTGTCTGTCTGTCTGTCTGCCTGGCTCTGTCTGTCTGTCTCTGTCTGTCTGTTCGACTACAGCCTAAACGACTCGGCCAATTTTCTTCAAACTTGGTAGATATCATTTTTAATTTTTTCCCCCCACACGTTAACACGTAACGGTAACTGCCAAACGAATTTTTTTCGAAATTTTATAAATATTTTTTTTTCTCAAAAACTGTTCGACAAATTTTAAAAATAAAAATATAAAAAAAATTCATTTAGTTAAAGCTAGCTAATGGTTGAAAAAAATTTTCCGAAAAATGGTTATTGAGGGTACCCCCCATGGGACCATTTTTTTTTTGGCTGAAGCTTCCCAAAAACATAAATACAATTGTGTACTCAAATTTTCAAAAATTTTTTTTTGGATTTTTAAAAAAAACTTCAAATTTTTTTTTTCAAAACTCAATATTTCGAAAACCTCATGTTAGATTTTTTTAAACTTGGTAAATAAAAGTTTCACAATATAATCTAAAAGAAAAAAAATTTATTTTACCTAAAAATTAAGGTACCTACCATACAAATGCTAAAAAATTAAAAAAAATGGTTTTCAAAAATCGTTCTTTTCTAGAAAGCGGCGCCTAGAATTTTGATATCATTTTTTTCTTTCAATTAATTTTTACGATCGTTAATAAAAAAATTTTGAAATTAAGATATTACAGCTTGTACCTACTCGTACCATAGAACCATTTTTTCGAATTTTGAATTTCTCATTATCCACATAGCGGATCTTAATAAAATTTTTTAGAGAGAAGCTTCTAGAAATTTTTGACAAAAAAAATCTATTTTTTTCTTTTTTCGAAAATTTGTTATCTCAGAATCAGCTCAATATTTTTCTTGTAAATTTAATTTTTAATCGAACAATAATAAAAACATTAAATTGGCGTACCAAAATTTTTTCTTAAAATTCTTTCAAAAAGTTTATATATAAAAGCTTTTTTTAAGAAACCACTACAAAGACTTATAATTTTTGTTCTTGCATAAATTCATATTTGCACAGCATTCTGTTTTTGTCTCTTACTACTAAAAGAATTAAAAACATTAATTTTATCCTTATGAACAGTTTTCTCTAATAACATTCGTTTTTAAAATTCCTAGTCTACTACATAGGAGCAAGTTCGTGCGACCCAGTCGTGCATTTTATTTTTTTAAACTGCGGCAACTATTTTTGATAATTCATAAAATCAAATTTACTTAAGATATCACCTGATATTTCTGTATGCGTTTCATCGGCTGGAATGTAGTGAATGAGCCTTAAGAAATTACTCGAACTTTGTTAACACATCCCTAAATTAAAAATGGAAAGTGATAATAGATCTTACACAAATTTGAATTCCTCAACTATCTTCAACATGAGAAATTATTAAAATGCGTTTAATTTAAAAATGTGATCGGGACATAGTCTAGAAATGTAAACATTTCTCGTCCCGTATGCTATTACCAAAATCTCACAATGAAAACATTCTCTGGGATACATTAAGAATTGACAATTCTAAGTCATTTTTTTCTAAAAAAAAAAACAGTATGACTGTTATTTGAGCTGATTATCGGGGCTTTGAAATCACTTCTATAATGAATTGAAAGTAAAATTTACTTAATAATAAAAATGAGAATCAACAAGAACGAACCAAATAATTTGAGAAAATATACTGCCAGTTAATTTGGTGTAGTTTTTGTGGTAACCAAGATCGAACGTAGGTTGATTTGTTTTTTTTTTTTTTTGTAAATAAATTAATTTGCAATGACTAGTGCAGTTATAGGGTTTTTGCTTTATGTTGAGTTGTTCGACAAAGCAGGAAAGCAGGCCAAATTGCTTGCACAAAAAAACAAAAACGATTAAACTTATTTTTGCCACGTTGAAGCAATTCACTCAAACCCAATTAAGTATTTTGTCCTACGCAACACTACACTATCAATCAACTTTTATAATATTTAAACAAAAGGAGGAAAAAAAGTTTAATTAATTACAAACTGTCAACACCATGTTAAAATAAAATCTCTCTTGGCTAATTGGTGAATCGTTTATTTTCACTGCTGTTATTAGCAGATATACATTTTGTTATGCTTCAAAATGTAATGTGGTATCAAGGACTAAAATTAACAATAAAAAGGATTTGCGTGTCGACCGTTTTACGTGAACGAAATTTAATTAAAATCCCCCCACCATCAACCTTAATCGGATTTATTTCTTATAAATGTTTGGTATAGAGATATTATATTTATTTAATAAGCGACAATTCCGTCGAATTTAAATTGATATTGTTCAAATAATAATATTTATTTTCAATTAAAAATGCACGTTTTAGTCTACAAACAGTATGTTGGCCTTAAAACTGAAATTCAAAACCTAATAAATAAGGGAATTGAAATTGAATACAAATTCACTATTTTTGTGAAATATCTAAAGATTATAAATGCATTTAGATTTGAAAAAAATTCATAAAGTGTAGGTAACTGATACGTATCTTCAATAAAATAAATACAAATTCACATTTGAGCATTCACTTTATATTGCATTATACAATAATTGAAGGAAATTCGTTTGGGCTACTGTATTCATTGATAATTCGTAGGGGTAAGGTTTAATAGAAGTTTTTTTCTATTTGTTTTTTTAAGTCTACCCAGTATCTCAATAAAACATAAAAGCTTATTAAACTTGATAGAATATAATTAATATGTCTCAATAAGTGTTGTTGCGGTATCTCCATGTTTAGATATTTTATTTACAGTGCCAGAAATTCCCTTGTCACCAAAGGGTGAATAAAACAGATTATTTTTCTATATACATAGATAAAACTGAACAACACTGTCTGGCTTATACAACTTCCAACCAAATAATTCAAACCCTTATGGCTCTATTCATCTATTCAGGCCTCCCATCATGGTGTCACATACATGATAAGGGTATGCACGATTTAATTTTGAAATATGTCGACAACTTACAAGCAGTATGAAATTTATCTCTCAGATTAAATTCAAGCTTATTTAAAAATAAAATATTATTTATGACGAAGATGCTGATTTAGTGACAAAATAAAAAAAAAGAAATTTCATCAAATCTTAAAATCCATTAAGTACTACGAAGGGTTTAAAAGTTTACTCAATGACTTTTGTGAATTTAGGAACATATTCAGCTTAAGCCTTTAATAATGTTATCAAGCCCCAACAGATATGTGGGTATGTAATCGAAGTTGTCCAAATAAATGACAGACATTAATCAATGTAAAGTGATACCTTAAATGGTTAACTAATTTACTTGGGTCGATCCAATTAATTCTGAGGCAATAATGTTCATTAGGAATGAAATGTGGTCGTCATAAATTAGAATACACCACCTTTTAGACACTTGACATTATTACCTACACATTGATCTGTTTAGTGATAATTGGAACACCTGTAATGATTTACCTTAGGGATGGTTGGTAGTATTATTGGTAGAAGATGAATTTTGTAAATGGGTGAATTATTTAAGACCTTGAATATGATAATAAATTATTCAATGAACGAAAAGTTTGTTTTTTCCACTTTTAGAATTTAGAATACTCGCAAGATTATTTAACCATTTAACTTTTGGGTTTAATCCATTTGCGTTAAGATAATATTTAATTGCAATTTAGTTTAACACTTGTGAAATATTTTGATGCATTTTTCTCAAGGTTGTGGTTAGCTTGTCGGTGTCCAGGGGTATTCGAAAGCAAATAAAACTCGGGCTATGAAGGAAAGAAACTATAACCCCTTACCAGATATTTTAGTTTCAACAAAATATAGGTTTTCCTTTTCACCATCAAACATTTAATTTTAAACTTAACAAGTTATTTGATATAAAACAAAGATTCGCTTAGAAGAAGTGACCCGGGGAAAATCGGTAGGAATCTAATTACAGCCCAAGGTTAGTTCATACTTTGTGGGACCAAAAAGGCTCAACTTTAACTTTAATGGTATACGAATGTAGTCATAAAAAAAACCTGCTGTTATTGAAGACGCTATACCATCCGTCAACAGGGGAAAACTTATACTCTACTCTTCTAGTCCACAAACTAGGAAAACAATAATTGAAAACTGGCCTCGGGAGTTGTTTGTAAACGAGAATCTTCGTCTGTTGGCTAAGTCCTGATCTTCTCCTCATCAAGGGATGTAGTCGAAGGAATGCCTAGTTGGTGCGGGTTGAATCTTAACAACACGTTGAAGTTTATACCCAGGTATTAGACGTTCCTTTTGACTGCAATCGTGAAAGTTTCAGAACTAAGTTTCTGCAGGTGGTTGCTGAGCGAGATCTGCCCTCACGAGGACTCCTGAAGTGGACAACCTCCGATTTTGCTGTATTGATTTGGATGCCAAATTTTTTGTAAACATCAAACAGTCTGTTAATATGAGCATCTACTTTCCGGATAGTGGGTGACATTGAGGTTGCCTACGTAAGCATAAGCAAGTCATCAGCATACAGTAGGTTTTAACAGCCGGCTGGGATGGGTTATTCTGTTACCATCAGCGTGTAGAGAAAGGGGCCGAATTTTGAATTTTGGCATTCTTCATAGTTGAAGAGCAGTTGCCGAATTGCACAAGGAACTTCCTGGAAGAAAGAAAAGAAAAAAGAATTTTTATAAGAGCGTCTATCCAGACGCTATCGAATGCTTTGTCGACATCCAGAAAGCATTCGACGGTTACACGGTGACTGTTGAGAGCTATGGTGGTGTCATGCTGGAACTTCAGGAGAGGGTGTAGTGTAGGGTGCTTCTCGATAAGGGAAAACTGAATGTCAGGTATTAAGTTGTTCTCTCTGCAAAACTTCTTAAAATTCCTTAGTATCAAATATTGCTTAGGTTGCCGAGGAGTGATATTGATCTATAGTTAGAGATCATGTTCCTTCCACCTTTTTTCGGGATCGGCACAATCTTTGGAGTTTTCTGTTTTTTAGGGAAGTAGTGTTGTTGACGCAATTGTTTAAGATGATAGTTAGAAGGATTAGTACTGTCTCTGGCATCCTATTAATGATAAGGTTGAATATTCCATCTGGTCCGGTTGACTCCTTGGACCTGCAGTTACTGATTAGTTCAGCTATTTCTTCTGCCGTGCTCAGTATTGGGCTGTCAACTGGGTCACTCGCTGGATTGATGTAGCTGAATATCGCTCTGTTCATGTTGGCTGCCGGAATTCGTTGGATGGAATCCTTCACTTCATCAAGGAAGATTGGATCTGCAAATGGGTTGAGGATGAAAATATTTGGCAAATACCTCTGCTTTCTCCCTTGTCGTTGTAACTTTTCCATTGTTGGTGATAATGGTTTCCGGCATCGGTTATATTTTCCCAATCAGTTCGTTGATGTTCTTGAAGGCGTATGATCCAGGTTTGATTGATTGCGGTCTGTTGTTAAATTGGTTATTGTTATGGTGTTAGATGGAGTTCCGCAACATAATTTTGACACATTTAAATTCGCTCCATAATATCTGGTAGTTGTTGTCCGTTGTGTTTAGTTCACGACGTCAGTTTGCTGAATAGGTTCTCTGTTGCATAGTGGTATTTGATTGTAGGTTGCTGCTGAATAGCTTTAATGTATTGGCGTGTGGGGTTTGAAGTGTAACGCTTCGTAACAATATATTTCTACATATATGGCAAGTAACGCATTCGTACAAAAATCGATACCATGATAGGAAAGAATAATAACGTGGTTCTCGCAATTCTGTTTGTCTATATCTCTGTTCGATTAGAGCCTAAACAGATGGGCTGATTTTATTTTTATTTTTTTTTTAAGACCAAAAATAATGGTACTTGACATACAATTTTTCTAAATCTTATAAATTTTTTTTTTCTCAAAAACTGTCCGACAGATTTAAAAAAAAATTTCATTCAGCAAGAGCTAGCTAATGTTAAAAAAAAAAACATTAAAATATTTTTTTTTTTTGATTTTCTCAAAATCGGTACAGTTGATTTTGGCCATTTTTAATGCTAAAGCTTCTAAAAGATCTGAAAAGTATAAAGTATTCAAATTTCCAAAATACTTTTTTTTTATTTTAAAATTAATAGTTTTTTAATACTATCTACAATTTGTGAAAAAAATTGTTTTATTTTATCTAAAAATAACGGCTTCAACAACATAAATATCAAAAACTGGTTTTCGAAAACCGTATATTTCTCAAAAATCGCACCTAGAATTTTGATACATTTTTTTTTTCTTTCGATCCATTTTTATGATCTAAGTTTCAATAAAAAAATGAAACTAAGGTATAACTGAGTGTACCTAACAATTTTTCGACATAAGAATTTCTCATTGTAGACATAGCGGATTTGAACGAAATTTTTATATCGAAGGTTCTAAAAATCAATAAAACAATTGTTTTCAATATTTGAAAAACAAAATCAATTTTAATATTTGAAAATTTGATATCTCAAAGATGGGGAAATATTTTTTTTAATTTAATTTTTGCTCGTACGATAGTAAAAATTTAAAGTTGGCGTTCCAAATTTTTTAATTAAAAATGTTTTTGTATATAAAACTAATTTTTTTCAAGAAACCCCTAAAACGGCTCATAATTTTCATTCCTGTTTTTAGCTCTATTATTTACTAAAGGAGTTGTTTTAGTAATTTAAAAATGAATTTTACGGTTATGATTAAATTTTAGTCTTTTACGTAAGAACAAGTTCTTGGGATCCAGTGGTGCATTTTATTTTATTTTGAGTTTGTTACAACTTTTCTGCCCTTGTTGATGTTTTTCGTATAATTTGCTATAAAGGGTGTTTTTTTTTACTTTAAATATGATTTCTGGCACAGTTGAATTTTGAGGTCCAATTTTCAATTAAGAAAATGAGCTTCATCGCTATACTAAATTTTCTTGTGAAAATCGGAATCTACAGCAATCTGTTTTCTAGCCCATTCATGGAATGTACGCCGTGTCCGGTGGTCGTGCGGCTTCAATTTTTGCACAAGTTGAAATTTGTAAGGCAGCAAACCAAGCTCTATCCACAAAATTTTTTATAAATTGAATGGGCACAGGTCCAATTGTTGTGCATGATGGCAGATGAGCTCATTCAGGGTCTCATCGATCGATGCTGAGTATCATCAGATGATGAGTATTATCATTCATAATAAATGTAGTGCGAAAACGTTCCATCGTTAATCGGCTTAGTTGCTCTGATGAACGATTGTATCGGTCATAAAATGCACGTAGTGTCCGATGCGTTTCACGAACAGAACAATGTTTTTCGATATGAATCTGAACAATTTCCATGCATTGTTCAGACGTTAGTTGATTCATGATGAAATGGCAAATCAAACTTAAGATAAATCACATGGCAAATGACAAAATGGCTGTCAATGAAAACAGTGCTGACAACTTAAGGTTCTATAGCTCTTAAAAAAAAAACACCTGGTACTTTTGGCAAGGCCTGCGGCAACGCTGTTTATGAATTAGTTAGGACCAAAAACTCTATACCACTCGACCGTGTTTGTGCCGACCAGAGCCGTCTTCATTTGTGCCTTAGTTTTGACCAAAGCAGGGGAATCTGTATTTTATATGTTACCTTTTTCGATGAATGTTGTGATGCTTTTTTATTTCGAGGCTGAGGTAGGCTCGTCAGTGTCCAGGATTTGTCCCAAAGAAAGCAAAAAAACTTGGGTAGAAGTTTCCAAACTCCAAATAAATTCAATCTTTATTCATTTACAAATTCGGTCACAGCGTTTACAATGTCTCTAGTTACTTATTATTATTTAATTAACAAAGTATTTCGTATAATTAACTATTAATATTCTTATTATAAATAATATAATATTTCATATACGGCTTTAAGGTTTAACCATGCATCCAGCAAAAGACCGGAAGAAAAATCGGGGCTTCGTTTGCGGCAACAAGCTTGTCTGTGGTACTCTTTGGAAGAAGGTTAGCCACAGAAAGAATCGGTGGGGACACAGCCCTGCTTCTAGACTAGAAGAAAAATCGGTTTAGGTCAAGCCTTGTCTACGCTACACTTAGAAGAAGTGGAGCGCAGAAATAAACAGGTACAATTACCTTCTTGCTCCTAGCAGCAAACTAGAAGAATAATCTGTGCTCTGTTCGCGGCAACAAGCGTGTCCGTGGTACTCTTTAAGAAGGGTAGCCACAGAAAGAATCGGTGGGGACACAGCCCTGCTTCTAGCAAAAGACTAGAAGAAAAATCGGTTTAGGTCAAGCCTTGTCTACGCTACACTTGGAAGCAGTGAAGAGTAGAAATAAACATGGGGAATAGGTCAGGCAAACAGGTCAGGTAAAGCGGCGGTAGGGGTTCAGAACCCAAAATGTTTTTCGGAACTACTATCTAGTACACTTCGTACCCAGCAGTGTGTTCCTACTTGCTAATTAATTTATTCGGTTCCCGAATTAAGTTTTATCAGCTTGGTTTTCTCCCTTTATGTAGACTTGATTGGTACAAAGCATCAGGCAAAGGTAGAAGACGAAATTGTATTGCTTATTTACATCTCATTATTAATATTTCAGTCAAAAGGCAGTGTGAATTGAAAGAAATAAACAAACTACCAACAACTTCATACATGCATACATCTTATCAAACATCTGGCTGCCATCATTCCTTATATGGATGTAGGTAGGTAAATACTCTCGGGGTTCGGTATGAAGTGAATAACAACCCAGGGTTCGGTGGCATAATATAAATATGTATATGCCAATTTGCTTTTGGTAAGACGGCTTGGTAGTATGGTGTATGGATATGTAAAGCGATGGCAACCCAGGCTTCGGGAGGTTGGTACGTTGGTTGATTTAAAATTGAAGATAGCATCAGTTCGGTAAATTATATGAGGTTTCAGGCGGGCATTTTAATGTAGTGATTCGGTAGGTGGCGGCGGTGGTTGGGAGGTTTTCGGGCAGCGGGAGAAAAAATGTAACGCTTCGTTACAATGCATGTAGTTTATACAATTCTATGTTATTTTTATTTTAAACGATTATGTTGTTCGATTTTTAAATAGGAAACAAATACAGATATACAGCCATATTCTACATTTCACTATCACTTGAAATGGAATTGAAATTTGTTGTTCTACCGATATCGATTTATTTTTTTTCGAAGTGAAATTGATGCCAATTTCTATTTTTCAGAATTCTATTTTCTCAGTGGAATGGAAATTTAACTGATGTGGAGGTAAGGTACTGATGGAGAGGCGCGTTAATCAAGTCGATAGTATGATACAAATCTTTCAACCATGCATATACTCAGAGTCAACAATTCTAAATGTGTTTGAATGATCTCCCAACATTTGTCTTCTTTTTTTTCCTCTTAATACACGCTTAGGGGCCAGTTATAGCTATCATTGAAAAAATGAAAACCTTCATTGAAAAACAAATCAGTGGAATGGTGGAACATTGAAAATAAATTACTAGTGATGGGTACCTCATTCATGAGGCAATACAAAATGTCGCATGTTATGTTATTGTTTAAAGTTTTTTTTTTGCTAACTGGAATCATTTTCTTGTTCTGTTTTTGTTAGAGATATGAGCTATAAGAAAAAAAAATCATTTCTTTGAGGTTCGGGTGCGTGATTAGTGTTTAGTCCAGTTTAGTTTATAGTTTCCTACTCGCTGCTTTGCTTTCCATAAACCGACTTACAGAGAATTACTCTATAAGGCTATGGGCGCACATTCAACTTTTAGTTTCGCAACTGCTTGGTTTGAGCAACTAAAAAGCTTGTGTTTTGACACAAACTAAACGATTGCCTAAAATGAGTTCGCTATTTTGTGTAACACATAATTATATGCACCTCCGCGGACATTCAACCAAATAGTTCATCTGTTTTCTATAAGCAACCAAATAGTTGTACAACTAAAAATTGAATGTGCGCGCCTAGCCTAATAATATGAATACCGAAATTTTGAATGTAGCTTTAAAAAGGGTTGTTTATTTATTTATCCATGTTCCCATTACTTATTTACTTATGCTTTGAACCTCATGTTTGTTTTTTGACATTACTAAAGAGAATTCATTTTAAATATTTTTTTATAAAAGAGAATGTTTTATTTTCAAGGCTAGGCGCGCACATTCAATTTTAGTTGCGCAACTGCTTGGTTCGAGCAACTAAAAAGTTTGTGTTTTGACACATCGCATCTCGCCTGAAAAGAAGAATATGAAAAGAGAACAATAAAAATGTTTTTGTATACCTACGTATCTAGGTACATACATATATGTACATACATATATAAATTTGTATGTTTTATTCAAATTTCATGATCATTAGAATTGCAGAGACGTTGAAAAATTGATTTTTTTTTGTTGAAAATGCCCACTAAAATAGGTATATCCTATGGGACATTTGAGGTGAGACAAGATACCGCCACATTTCGAAAAATTAATACCTCATACAAACTCATTTTAAATTCGTATATTCGTATCCTACCTAGAGATGAGCTGAGTCGTGAATTCGCATTCACAGGTATAACTGTGAATGCTATTTTTCATTCACTGCGAATATAAACTGTGAATGTAAACTGTGACTTTCAGTGGGTACTGAAAAGTAAAACAAAAACATGCAAAATCTCATACAAATAGAGACGCTGCTTACCTGAAATAGAGAGTTTTTAAAGAAAAAGCGATTTTTTCGTGTTTTAATTCATTTAATTATAGAGAATTAAAGGTTTTTTTTTAATAGAGTTAATTCATTATTTATTGCACAACGTTATGCAAAAACAAAAAAAAAGTTAAAACAAGGAACTTTAAAACCGCTGGCTTCGATGGTTACTTTATTTACCCAGAATCAAGTAGGTATGCCGAAATTAAAAGTAAACAAAAAACAGGATTCACTTCACTGTGACAAATTATAATTGCAATTTAAAAAGAGAAGCATTTTTACTTTTCTGCTGATTAGTCGGGTTCTCCTCTCCGATACCATTTGCCCAGCTTTCGAAAACAACCTCTAGCAAGGCACGGATGTGGCGATCGCACTTAGCCGTTCCTGAGCAACAAAAAAAAAATTAAATTAAGATATTACAGCTTGTATTTGCTATAAAACCATTTTTTTCTAATTTTGAATTTATTTATTTATTTAGCGTAATTTAGTATTGCGAACGCTAGCCTGTGGTGGTTCCTGTGGTGGAGCTGAAATTAACGCTGATTTTACAATGGAGAGTAGATACAAAACAAGACGTAAAAAGAGAATATTTTATTATTAAATTTAGAAGATGTCGCCACAATATTTCTCTTCTTGATAATACTATAAGTTTTATATACAATGCTTTTATTACTAAAAGAATTTAAAAATTAATTGTATCCATATGAACACTTTTCTCAAATAACATTCGTTCTTAAAATTCGTAGTCTATTACATTGGTGTAAGTTCTTGAGACCCAGCCGTGGATTTTAGTTTTAAAGACCTAAAATATCTAACACTTTCAGCAAAGTATAATTTTAAATTTCGTTTTCAATTTTAATTTTAAAAAATAATTGAACTATGCATTAAGCGTTTTGTCATAAGACAGCTTTTTTACAATTGAAAAAATATTTTTACTTTTGTTACTCGTATTAAAATACATAATAAATTTATTGATTTATATTTTTGTTAACTGAATTTTTTTTCTTGATTATTTTTTTAAATAAGATTTAAAAATATATTTTGGTGCACACTAGACTGGGCCAAAAAATTGACTATTTTTTTTTTTGAAAGATATATCGAGAATATCATTCAGAATGACAAAAAAAAATTTTCGTAAAAGTTTGAGCCCTTAATATCAATTTTAAGAGGTCTATCATCGCTAATTTTGATTTTTAGTCATAATTTCATGTTTTGCGTCAGAACTGACAAAACATTGAAGTAAAAAAAAATCATTTTGACTTACTATTATATAAAATTAAATTCCCTACAAAAAAGGTCTAATTGAAAATTTTCGTCAGACAAGCCGTTTTTGAGTAATTAAGCTTAATAAATTGTTATTTTTCTTCGATTTTACTTTTTTAATTTGGAATTTTGTAACTAACGAAAAATAACAATTTATTAAGCTTAATTACTCAAAAACGGCTTGTCTGACGAAAATTTTCAATTAGACCTTTTTTGTAGGGGATTTAATTTTATATAAAAGTAAGTCAAAATGAATTTTTTTTACTTCAATGTTTTGTCAGTTCTGACGCAAAACATGAAATTATGACTAAAAATCAAAATTAGCGATGATAGACCTCTTAAAATTGATATTAAGGGCTCAAACTTTTACGAAAATTTTTTTTTGTCATTCTGAATGATATTCTCGATATATCTTTCAAAAAAAAAATTGTCAATTTTTTTGGCCCAGTCTAGTGCACACACTTATTTATGATGTACCTTTAAAAAAATGTCTGTACTACTATTTTTTCCAAATACTCCTCTTTTTAAGCTGCAGTACTACCTTTCAATATTTCTCTCCGGCAACTCTGCCTACAAGGCAACAAACGGTTCGAAAAACACAGATTGCAATTTGCAACCATTAAAAATATAAACCCACCATGAATGTATCATACAAAATATTGTTACAACTGAATTACACCCCTAAATAGACTGGACCTACCGAACGCATTTTTTTAGTTTCCAGTCAAACACGTGTATAATACATTCTATTTTCGAGCTTACAACCCTTTTTCTACCTTACCTATCTTACCTACTTGTCGTCACAGCAATCGAATTCAACTTCTTATCTCCTGCTTTCACAACCACACAACCAATTCATATCAATTCACAAGGTTGCGAATGCGATGCGAATGTAGTTTCACATTCACGGTTTCACTATTCGCTGTTGTGTGATGTATGATGTTATGTTGTGAATAGCGATGAGATATTTTTTCATTCACAGTTTAGCCATTCACAGTTTATTCGCAAGTTGTTAACAGGTTGTGAATGTGAATTTTCATTAGCTGCGAATAAGTAGCAGTTCGTGATTTTTGGCTCATCTCTAATCCTACCCATCACTATAAATTACAAAGACAACCTGAATAATTTTTTGAGGTTAGAGTTGATCATTGAAAAAAAAAACTGACACATGAGAATAGAAAGAGAATCGAACACAAATCATTGGAACAATTGTGTTCCACTTTGTTGGAACGAAAATCAGCTGTTCATTGAAAACGATTTTCATCATTGAAAAATTAAAACTAAGTTTTTTGAGAAATATTTAACATATTTGTTAAGTTTTATTTGCAAAAGTAAAATATATAATTGATTAGCTTCATTTGTATACCAAACATTCTCAATATTCATAGTTTAACTACCCCAAAAAGTAAAAACAAAATTTTCAATGATGGTTTTCAATGATAGCTATAACTAGGGCCTTAGTACGTTTTAATGCCACTGGAAGCAACTAACCACTTTTTACAGTATATTATAGAATTACTTTTATCAAAATTTACAACACAAAAATTTAATAGCAGTCAAAAAATTCCACAAACAAAATAGTTTTGTATTTGCCAACTGAGACATGACAGATGACAGCTGTTTTCAATTTAACTTGCAATGATTTCGAAATGTTTTCGAAATTATAAAAGCAACTGAAATGTAGAAAACCAAACCAAACAAATTCACTCGTCATCATTTAGGTAGATTTCACTCAATTTTTGGAACCTGGCTGTTAATTAGAGTTCTGAATTCTTCAACAAAACCATCTTTTCTTGCTGGATCCGTACCTCACCTATAGACAAACAACAATTCACACAGTATGCCCCTCTTCCTACGTAAAAATTTTTTCGCTAGAGTTTTTCTAGGTTAATTATCTTACTGCACTAAATTGAATTTCGAAATACCTCGAATTTGTTTCTGTTAATAAAAACTTTTTGTCTTAGGCATTCCCTAATCTTATAAGTATTGTTCTTATTAATGTACCTTCTATTTTTCAATTCTCCCAATATTCAAAATCAATAACAGCTGTGTTAAAATTATAATAAACTAAACACAATATTTCGGCTTCGAAAAACTAGTTTCCAATAAAAATGGTCCCTTAACCGGACAGTTTGGATAATTCCATGTCAAAATATTCAAAACCTATATAATAAAAATCTTTGATAATCAAGCGCCCTTGAAATGAGATTCGCTCTGGTGGTAGCCACATAAAAACTTAACTCGTTAAGGTCAAGGTAATAATCTCAAGGATACGTTCTTGACGCACACTTTTATGTGATTCAATCAAAATCGGCGGTCTATGAAATAAGTTTTCATGTTTATGTCCATGAATATTTTGAATTTCCTTAATCCAACTATGCATAATGATGATAAATTTTATTCAAGCAACTAAAGTAGATACAAAAGGTTATCATCTGCAGGAAATAACATCTTTTAGTGCGGTAAGGTTTTATGTGTGCTTATAAATAGCAAAGTGGGGATAACATAAAGTAGGACCGACATTTCACATCAATTCTCAAAACTAATATCAAACGTGTTTGTAGAAAATAAATCTGCACGAATCGTGAGAACCACTCTAATATTTCAACTAATCCGTCCTTATTTATTTATTTATTTATTTGTATTTTCTTTGTCGAATTATGTCTGCCAATTCAAACCCACAGTCCTACAAACAAATTCCAAGAAAAATTATAGCGACATGTTGAATTATAAATTTCATTGCACTTTCACAGATACAGTTCAAGAGCTATACGCGAAGGCAATTTAAAAAGTTCATTCAAGTGCTCAGGAAGAAGATAGATACAACAAAAAACTTTTGTAAGCTATGAAAGGAAGGTTGGTAGGTAGGTGTAAGGCACCTGGTACTTACTCAAGCTTGCATAGCTTAAGTTTTGTTGTGATACTTGATGGAGGTCCTTTTGAAAGTTTTGCACACGTATTTCCACAAGTGGTTGGAGTTTTTATTGCACAGAAAAGTGAAGTATACAAGTAAGATTGGTTCTTCTAAGTTATTTGCAATCGGGTGTTGTTATAGGTTTGTGTTTGTATGCAAGGCAGGGTTCATCAAGTGTAGTGTTAAAAGTTTTCAAAAGGGAATTATTATGACAAGCATAACAGCATAACATGTTCTATAGTTGTGTTTTGAAATTAGACCCTTATTTTTATCGGCAGCTTACGGAGACCGGGGAACGTTGTTTGGCCCTCAAATGTAGTTATTAGAAAATGGGTTTTTATCAAATTTCACAGAGCACTCTCGGACTAACACCGAAGATTGTCTGAAGTTTTAGCTCAATCGGTTTGCCGACTCGTTGAAAAAGTATCTAGCACTGCTGCTGGTAGAGCTGCCGAACTTGCTTAGATGACCTATTCTAATAGATATAATATAATGTGCCTATACCCTTCGATACATGAAAACTTATTATGCACATTTTGGGGTTTAAGTTCACTGCAACCTTTAGATCTATTATGCTCCGGTCAAGAGCTGAGTAAGATCACTCAAACTGCTACTCTTCCTCCAAACTTGGTCCTTTGAGAAACTTATATATTTGGAAGACTTTCAGAGATTGTAGTTTATTCTCTTCTATCTAGTGACTTCCTAGATACCTATGTCTTTGATGCACGAGTGCATCACATGGTCCAGTGCTTCCGCGTGGTACTGGTCACCAGGAGAAGAATACTAAGGTGTTTTCTTAGTTTGCAGTGACTAGTGACTAGTGAGGAAACCCTTAAACATTCTAAGGTTGTTCCCGCTTAATCCGATGCAGGGTGTAAGGCGTTCTTGGTTGTAGCTCTCAAAAAGCATTTCGGCCTGCTTCAGTTTTGGAAGTTCTGACCATATTTTTGATCTTATGGGCTCCACTTCCGTTTTAATGATATTTTTTTAATATCGCCTATTCCACAGCAGGGTTCAAGACCCATTAGGGGTGTTGTTGCTTTATATTCTATCTGTATATGACACCTACATGTGTCGGTATCCAAAGTGTGACAATATTATTTTTGCCGAGGTTGTTTAGTCTGTCCACACACTTTCACACCAATTTAGAACAAACAAGCTATTAAATCTAGCTATTAAATGTAGCTAGGCAAACTGCGTAACTTCACGTCGACACGAACGATTTTTGAAGAAGCTGCTGGATGAAGAGGAGGAAAGGAAGCAACAATTCCTCACCTTATCGACGGTTAACTATGAATATCTCCTATGTCGCATTTTGTAAACTTTACAGGGGACACACAAAACTGATTATAGTCTCAAAATTAAAACGTATAATAATAAAATTTTATGCATAATTATCAGTTTTGAATATCTATGATGTGTAATAGTTGAAATTTTAAAAATTCAGCGAAGCAGATGGAAATTATTAACGAAATTTCATCAGAAAGTGAATTTTACAAAAATCTATGTTAGGAGGTATTCATAGTTAACCGTCGTTATAATTACATGTCCTGCTTCATCCCAAAGACGTAGACTTCATTTCAAAGACCTCTGCTTCAACGATCCGAGTGATCTGGCAAATACTGAAATACGCAGAAAAAGCCTTTTAAGATCCATATGATGGTATCAGAACAGAACAACATTTGGTTTAAGTTTGTCGGTTCTCCACTGCAAGCCATTTCAATCTAACCTTTCTTTGTAAGTATACAAATTTTAGCATTTTGAAATTTTAAGCTATCTATATCTATTAAGTCACCCCAAGATGAGATATCTGCGGTATTACAATATTCTGGGATTTTGGATTAAGGCAGTTGAGATTCTGGATTATGGACTCGAGATTTTGGAATTCGACATCTGCTGTTGGTAATGATGTCCCCAAACACAACTTCGTCAAAATACACCGGACATTCTCCTTCCATGAGGTCACAAAGCTTCCAGGTTTTTTTCCTATTTGGCGGTAATATATTTATCGGAAGTTCTTGCCTATGGTTTAATTTAGGACAATTTGTACTCGCATTGTACCTTATCAGCAGAGCTGTCGAAGTATTTATTGAACTTGAAGTATTTGTACTGCTTTTTGAAACTTTATATTGAATACACGTTGTGCTCATTTTTTCATAAAAAAATTTCAAATAATTCATTAATAATTCATAGTACTGTTCTGCGGACAAACCCTTATAAATAAAAAAGACAACCCATTCGAAGTTCTTCTTTTGAAATTCATAGTAGAGCACTTACAGCTACGAATCTTTTTTCGTTCGCTTTCTATGGAAAATTTCAAGGCAAGAAATTTATTTCATGGGGATCAGCTCTACATGGGAATCTGTTTCACGTTTCGAAAAATGGAGTGAATTCCCACCTACCCACGGAGAAAAGGATTTTATTTCGCCTATTTTATTGAAAAAGTGGAGTGTTTTCTTTCTCATCCTAAGTTTTCATCAGAGCCAACAAAAAAAAAGTAATTCCAAAAATTACAAAAAGATGTTTTCATCTCAAATTTGCTGATTTAATTTGACAGCTTATTCCATTTTGAATTTAATTAGGGTGGTAAAAGCTTATTTTTTTGTTTGTTTTCTCGATCTGTCTGTTTTGTATTATACATTGAATTTAGACATTTTCAATGGATTCCAATTTGAATAGTCATCACTCTCTCGGATAGGTTCTTTAACGCAAGGAATGAATTTCACTTGAGTGTGTTGGTAAGCGCTGCCACTGATTGCCCACCAAATTTTGTGCAAATTTAATTGAAATTGTGTCGTTATTGAAACATAAATTTTTTTGAAAAATGAGATGATTAGGAATAGAATTTGGAAATTCAGTTTCAAACTTCACAATTTTAAATGGGTATATTTTTACAAAATGCTTAGATTTTGCTCTTACAACCATATTAATACAGAACGTTTATTCCACCTATGTATATATACATATAATAGGAGTTAAGTCCCGGCTTAAATTTGTACATAAAAAAATCGAAATTTTTGAGGAATATTTAAGTTACGTTTATGAAAAATCCTTTAAAAAAATCTACTACCACAAGTAAGCCATATAAATTAATTATAATTTACCTGTGTCTCACTATAGGTATTTTATGTATACGGGAATCATGCGTGATTTTAAGCAAGTGAAAAGCTACGTCTCTTATTTTTAAATTGACATCACAAGCTGCCTATATACGAGGGAGGTCCGATAAGTACTTAGCTAGCCTCACCGCCCAATGGTGCACTATCGTAAGAGAGATTTATTTTATTCTAGTACATTCTCTTAGAAGGCTACTATCAAAATTTCAGCCGAATCGGACTCGTAGTTTTGTTTTGACCACGTGTGGAAGCCAGCTCGTCCGCGAATATAAGAAAAATGGAAAAAGAGCAATATCGGTCGGTGATTCGATTCTTGTTTTTGGAAGGGAAATCGTATAGCGATATCAAAGAGCGCTTGGATGCTGTGTACGGTGACTCTTCTCCTTCGATGGCGACTGTCAAAAATTTGTATAACGAGTCGCACATTGGTTTTTGATGAGCCCCGCCCAGGTGACCCGAAAAATGCTACCACGGAGGATAACGTGTGTCAAAAATCTACGATCTCGTATTGGCAGGCAACTTATTGAAGGTGCGCGAGATAGCTGAAACAGTAGGCATCTCAAAAGACCACGCGGGTTATATTCTCCATGAAATTTTGGTCATGAGAAAGCTGTCGGCGTGATGAATGACGCGTTTGCTCTTCAGGGCCTGTCAACACCAGATACACACACCCAGAATATAGTCGAGGTAGAAGCCACAACTTAGAATGTGCACCCCTCTGGTGAGTTGTTACACACTCCTTAGTGGATTCCTACTTTAAGGACACCGTTCAGACTGTTCCTATTCAGTTAGTTCAGTTACTTACGTAACCTATCCACAGGCACCGCGAGGAGGTCGATAGAAACCGGAAGTGACAGCTTTTTGCGAGGTAGCAATACCGGCCCACCGACAAATCGATGGACGAGCCCATCAGAACACCAAACCAGCATTACCGCTTTAGCAGCCATACACGTTAGTGTATGGATTGTGCATCCGCAGCAATACCAGCAGAGTTCAACAGAGCCCCGGAAATGCCCTAAACTTCACAAGCATGCCATCAACCCCACCTACGCTCACTACGGACAGAACCTAAGTTTGGTTTAACGTGAGCACCTGTCAACTAAGACTTAATCCCACGGAATAAGGCCTACCTTCATCGGAGTCAGATTGAGTCCTGACCATTAACCCCGGGTCAGCCGAAGCCAACTCAGTAGCAAATTTTGACATGTTGCAGCATGTGCACACCTCTTGCTTTGAGGCGAGGTCCATCTAACACCTCTTGAATTCAAGCAAGCTTGAAAACCATGTGTCTCCGCATTCGGAAGAAACCACGCCACCACGATACTCCCACAAGAGGGCCTACCTCATAGATAGTTTGAAGAAAGAGGGTATGGGCCAAGCAAGCGCAACAGCCCACAACCTCACTATCATGAAGATAGTTTGTGGAGAGGGGCAGGCACGAGCCAAGTGTCCAAGGACGCAACAGCCCTCAATCTTCTGGGCGCTATCTCCCGTGGCACGAGAATATAGCTTCCGGTGGAGCTTCGCAACCGAGGTCACTTACAGATGAGTTCCTGCAAAACTCTGGGCCTGTCAACCCTTGGGATTCACACACCAAGAAGTTAGTCGAAGTAGTAACCAACAACTTTAATGTGCTTCCTTTTGGTCTTCATTGGCCATGCGCTGAACTAGGAAAGAAACTCCTAATCTTTTATTCACCTTACGGCAAACTAGGAAAGATACTCCTAGTCTTTATTTACCTTTCGGTAAACTGGCTAAGACAATCCCATCTCCTGTCAAGTTGGTTCAGTTACTATTGTAACCTATCCACAGGCACCATGAAGAGGTCGATAGGAACCCGGAGTGCAGCAGAATCACATCACCAGCCATCCCTCACTGTTAACCCATGTCAGCGATGTTGCTCCGTAGAGACTTACTGGACAACCACATCAGCAATGTCTACATACACTCCAGTAGCAAATGGAATTACACATCAGCGCTATCAACGATTGTGTCGAGCCAACCGAATTTGCCACGTCAGTATTCATCCACACACTCCAGGAGCGATTGTCAACGATTTGCTCCGAAGAGACTAACCGGATTTGACACGTCAGCAACAGTGAGAATACAGCCAAATTGGTCGAATTGCACTACGAACTGCTGCCCCATCCCACCATAATCTTCAGATCGCCGCCACGGAGGCCTACTTTGCCGACCTTGCGAAAACCTATTTTTCGGATGGGTTGAGGAAGTTGGAGCATCGCTGGACAAGTGTATCGAGCTAAAAGGAGACTATGCTGAGAAATAAATTGCCACTTGTCCAAAATGTTTGTTTTACTTTCTTAGGCTAAGTACTTTTTATAATTATGGTCGTTAGAGTTTTAGAAGTATTTAAAAATACCTGACTCCTGACTGTCATAGAGAAGGTTTTGGGTTCGATTCTCAGGCGCTGTAAACAATTTTTTTTTTGCGAGGAATTGACAAACCCTCTAAGAGTAAATCTTTTTCATGAATCGGCAGAAAATTGTAGGTCCCCTCCATTCCTGGATCTCTTCCAGTTGTTGTGATATATATTTTTCAAATAAGTTTCACATTTTTCAAAGAATATTTTCAATGGCGATGTGATTAATTAATTTGCTTAACACGTTTTCTTGGACATCAATGCCCTATTAGGTGACCTGCTTTGTATGTTGAAACGATTTAAGCTCCATTTTGGGTCCTATGTCCAACATTATTGTGCAATACCGTTGCTCCACGTAGGTTATGTTAAGTCGTCAGACAAGCGTCATAAAGAAGTTAAGGAAAAAGTATAACAAGAAATAAAAATGAGCATGATTTGACAGCTGGGTACTCAGGTGTGTTTTTAACTAATCAGAAAGCTCTAAAAAATTATGGCGATAGAGGAGATAATTATAAAAATTCTCTGCTCTGAATTTAAGAAAGGCTTTCAACTTAATGATTAATTATTTTTGTCTTTACATATAAATATATAGGTAGGCAGTTCCAAATGCATGTAAGCTGAATGAGTTGATGAGTCCAAGAAAGACCGCTGGGACTAAGAGCCAAATATTGTGGTCTAAGAACCATTACAAAACAAACTCGAACCGGAAATTAAACAAGTCCAATTAAACTAAAAACCTTTCCATAATCGGTATGTGCTCGTAGCTAAAAACGCAGTGAAATGGCTAGAAGATGTAAGAAATTCTTTTACATACATAAGACGTACATCCGCCCAAACCTTGTGTATAAATCTCATATCTTTTACCCCCATGACTCATTTCAGCCCGTTGGATAGGATTGAGAAAAGAGCCCTAAGACTTATAGGAAACACATCGATTACAGAGAATTTTGTTTCACTTGAACACCGTGTTGTTGTGTCCCCTGTCTTTCAATGTCTTATCGCTTTTTCTATCAACAATATTCAATTGAAATAGACAGTTGCATTCCTCCACTCGTCTAGCTGGGAATTCTCTTAGGTTTTGCCTTTGGCCTAACTTCGGATGTACTGTCAAATATAGAGGTTCTTTCTTTAGCCACACTATTTGAATGTGGAACACCTTGCCCATAAAAGTGCAACTTTGTCTTAAAGTGAATCGACAGCCCCTGCTTATCAGGTATGAGTTACCCTCATGTTAAGTTGTACACAATGTTCAATTGAAATCGTCAATGTGGGTAATTAACTTTGTATTTAAAAAAACTAACACTTTTAAAAAGATCATTGAAAACACTAAATTTTGAGGTTTACAAAACCATCTCAACTAGTTCATTGTGTACCAGGGGTTGAACAAAAGTCCATATTCCACACAGTCTAGTTGTTCTAAAATTTTCGAAAACATCATAGTTTGTCAGGATTATTGTTGACATCATTCTATAAATAATAAAACTGAGACATAAAAGACTAGACGAACAGCAGACAGATAACTTCCCAGACGATTATACTTGGATTGCAGACAAAAACAGATTCATTTACATCACATTGAGGACATCAGACATTGTTTTATTTAGCTTGGAGCCGGAATCTCTTTCAAATGATTTCGTCCTTCACCATCAAATCCCAATAAATAAAGAAATAACCCACAAAATTAAGAATGGTGTCCGTAGTCTACTTAAGTTAAACAAGGCCAAAAAGGTTATCTTTATCCTTAAAATATTTTTTCCTTTTGAAAGATCTATAGGTGAGACTTAAATGTTAAGTTACTTATTAGATAGGATAAAATCCAAAAATATATTATTATGAATAGAACTATCGACCATCCTTTAAGATTTGTGTCCAGGCAAAAAAAAAATACCAAGTCCATGTGTTAATGTTCTTGTGGCTTTTTCAACGTTTGCCTTTACCTCACGTAGGCCATATTGTCTTATATGTTACGTATGTACGACCATTAAATTACGAGAATAAAAACAATGGGAGTAAACATGTTAAGGACAAACTAAGAAGGCAATAAAAGCCTTATTCCAATCTAAATGAAACGAAATGCGCACGTTTGAATCCTAAATTGATAGAACAAAAAAATATGTCCTAGTTTTATTTCTCTTTACATAATATTTTGTGCTCCTTCTGAGCCTGAATTTCAGAGACAAAACATAATTGCGATATAGAGTTCATGGATATTACGCCTGTATACGTTTGTTAAGATTTCACATCTTTAGGGTTGCAAAAGGGCTTCTGTGTATGTGCTGTTCTGAATGATTAATTTATAAAGCTCTGTCTTTGAGCCAGAGAAAACGAAAAGTAACTGCTAGTGTCACAGCTGACACATTTTGACCTGAGTTGGTCCATTGTGATACCACATGAATCTAGAGATTTTCTCCCTACTCGCTGATCCATTTGGAGCTCCTTATGGAGCGGGATAGACTATAAATGTCTATATTAATTAGATCACTAGCATCCTCGAAGAAAAACTCTCCAAGATGGAGTCTACCTCGATGTGATAGAGCAGGGCATTTTACATAGAAGATGATGAATTGATGCTACCTTTTCATTCCATACAGCTTGTTCAACAAACGTTTGAATAAACGCCAAGACTTGTTGCGTGGTTACCTATAACACAGTGTCCAGTTATGACACCAATTATGGCGCTGATATGCAACTTGCAATCCTGATTTCTTAATGAAGTTAAGGAAGCTCTTTAGTGGAAAAAATAAGACGTCGCTCAGTTCGTCGAAAAACTATTCTCCGGAGGCATCTTTTCTAGGCTGGGGCATTCGCAAAGGAAGTGAGATGAGCCTTCTTCTGCCTGTATGTCTTGACACCCTCTTTAGAAGTCAGATTTGATCGTGCCCATTCTGCTCATGTAGGTTCCCATTGAGTTATGACCCGTAAGGATTCCAACCAAGAGAGTCAATTGATGTCTGCTAAGCTCCAGTAGATATTCAGTTTTTTTCTTTAAAGTATCTGGCCATAGATTCCTTGAAACCCGACAGTTGTCAATTGTTGACTATCTGTCATTTGCGGTCTTAAGGAAACTTTGATGAATTCTATATTTTTCCTTTTCCCGTGGAATAAGTACCCAGGATCGGTTCAGGTGATGAACCGTTTTTGGCCAGTTCATCAGACATTTCATTTCCATAAATGTAACGGTGTTTCTGGACCCTCTAAGAGTGACTGAATTTGTTTGGCCGAGCAATCTTCATTCAATACGGCAACGAGCAACCAATTTTGACTTCATGACAATTGACAATTGCTTTCTATGAAGATATCAATGTTCTTGTCCGTCAGTTCAAACGTGGACAAATATTTTGCAGCTTCGCAAACTGCAATCACTTGCGCTTGAAAAACACTGCAAGAGTTTGGGAGCTTTAATGATCTATTTATGGGTGCATTGTCTGAGAAGATGTCTGACTCTACTCCAGCTTTGGGTTTCGAACCGCCTCCTGTAAGGACCGATACATGATTTATGAGCTGGTTTGCCATCCATCCAAATTGTACACTCTTTAAGTCATAGAGCACTTAAAGCCGGCAACTCCTTCGTTAATAAGGATTGACCAGAGACCGGAACAATTTACAATATACAACCTTATTCTGAAAAGTCCAACGAAAGACGGGTAATATTCCTAATTATTCATAATTAAATTTTAACATATCAAGCTTCACAAGTCTATTCGTTGTTTTCCTGTTTCAATTTGTAGCATTTCTCTTCGGTTACAGCCCGAAAAGGCTTCTAAGATTCAGAAAAAACTTGTATAGTATATCAATCAGAGTCCTGCTCTTGAGGTATTTCCGAAAAGCAATAATTAAAATACAGGTTTTCAAGCACATTAGAAATCGAGTGGAACAGGTGGTTTCAAAATCCATGATCCTAATAATTATGAAGACGAGCGGTTTCCTATTGTTATATCAGTGGATCAGCTGAACAACTAATCGACACAGGCGGCTCTTACTAGTATCTAAACATCCTAACTTGTAAATTAGCTTAATAGACAAAGAGCCATATTACGTGAACGTCTGATGCCTTTCGTCAACAATCTGATATGTCCATATTAGTGTAGCGTTTGACCAGTAAATTCCACCATCAATCGAACATTCGACTTTCGGCAGATGTTGGAAAAAATCCAGGAGCTTCAAATCGACACCTATCATCTTTTCAGCGATTTCAAAGACGCGTATGTTACCGTCTTTAAGACGAACTATATAGAGCAATGTCTAGTCTTAGAATCCCCGACAAACTTGTTCGTATGAGCAGGATGACGATGGATATCGCACGCTGCTCCATCAAGGTCGGAAAAGATCTCACCAATGCATTTAATGGCAAAAAAGGATTTAGACCTGACGATGCTCTGTCGTGCTAATTCCTGAACATCGTTCTTGAAAGGATAGTGTTGCTAAGCTCCCGCGTCAACACTAGAGGCACAGTCTTTCAAAAGTCAGTCCAATTACTCGTATACACCGATGACAAGGACATAATTTGAAGAACAAGGTGTGATGTCAGTGGCGTATTTGCACTCCGCTTTGGTTTGTTCGTCTGTCTGTCCCTGAGAGGAGGGACTAGAATTTTTGACAAATTTCATCTAGAACGGGCAGCTTATGTGGCTCTAAATGCTTTAGATTAAACAAGTGGCGTAGCGTGGGTGGGACAACAACGGAATGCACCCTAAAATTCGACGGAAACGTTATTCTAGTCTCAGCCAGCTCAATATTTTTGCTCCCTCCCGCATCACAGAAAGTCATTTCGATTGTGTTAATTATCGTTTAAATACTGTTGAATCTTCTAAAACTAAACATTTATGTTAGTACTTCACGCAACCTTTGAACTAGTTTTTGGAAATGAAAAGAGTTAAAGGAAGCGGTGCGGAATACCGCAAGAAAAAGGCTAAGAAAGAAGCAGATGCGAAGAAGTCTTAAGGTGCATTACTGAAATATTTCAGTTCTAGTTCTGGTTCGAAAGCCACGTTAACGTCTTCGGCAGCATCTAGCAGCAGCCAATATTCATGGGAATGCATAACTTATTTTACAGGCAGAAGAAGAAGAAGTGCCTGCCGTCGAAGTTGGAAGTCGTTATGGTCCCACCACAGAGCAAGACGGTCAAGACGAAGTCGACTCACCAGAAGTACATCAAGCATCTATTCACAAGCCTGCAGAAGAAGTGAACCTCGATGTTGCCAAAGAAGACATAATTGAAATCGAGCCTTCTGCTCCTGCCGAAGCCAAAGATGTCAATCTCGACGATGTAGGTTGCTGGGCTTCTACTATGACCGACGAAGTCAGAACGCTTCAGTACAGCACATCGGTTCTAAATTTGCCGATGTTGTTCGCTCAGCGACTTCAACGAAAGGCAGTACCCGAAAACTAACCAGAGAATGGTTATACAAACCATTATCTAATGGTGAAAACGTGCTCCGAACATGGATGGTGTACTCGCCTTTGAAGCAATACTTGTATTGTTTCTGTTGCAAGCTGTTTGGCAATTCCGACTCGAACTTCGTATCTGAAGAAGGATTCAACAAATGGTGGAAGCTAAATCCAAGAATCGGATACCATAACAACAGCCTGGACCATGAGAAGAGCTTCTTTAAATGGAAGGAGTTGGAAGTTGGAAGACATTCGAGGAGATGATAGTGGCAATAGCGGGAACTTTCTGGAGTTAGTGCACCTTCTAGCTAAATAATGGAACATCTGACAAATATAAAGCTTGGAGAAAAAGTCCCAGTTTCGTATCTATCTCCAGAAACCCAGAATGAATTGATAAACTTACTAAGACAGCAAGTTCGATCAACCAACATCCATCACATTCAAGAAGCTAAACATTATTGCGTAATCTTCGATAGTACACCAGACATCTCCCACAAAGACCAAATGAGCCAGGTTCTGCGATACGTACATATCAGGACAAAAGGTCACCGTGGTAGAATCTCTCATCGACTTCTTCGAACCAAAAGGAAAAACGTCAGAAGATCTCAGTAACGAACCATATAATCGCGAAGATAACATCAGACGGACTGGACATACAGAACTTGAGAGGACAGGCTTATGACAACGCTGCCACAAAGTCAGGGATCCACAATGGATTTCAAGCCCGAATTAAAGCAGTGAAAGCTACATTAGTCGCATGCACAAGCCACTCACTCAACTTGGCTGGGGTACACGCTGCTTCTGAATCAGTGAATTCCGTGCTCGGTGGAACGCTTTGGTTGCCGTCACAGGTCAAGCAGTTAAACAAGTCACTGAAACGCGCTGGAGCGCTAGACATGACGATCCACTATGAGCTCCACTAGACTATCACACTTGGCTATATTGTCGATTGAACAAGAATTGGCTCCAAATATTGATTTTGACAAAGATAATTCTGACCAGGCCAGTAGAATCCGTTTGTGAAACCGCTGATCCTATTTTACCTTCAATAAAAGATACCTCATTGCCTGTGAAATGATGTCTCGAAATTTAATTTTAATTAAGTATTGAATGGGGCGGTAAAATGGGACTCCCGCCCCGGGCGCCGAGATGGCACGCTATACGCCACTGGATTGAACACCTTAAGGACCTGTTACACAAAAACCGTGGCAATTAAAATTCATTTCAGGCTGAAGTAGATATTATTTCATCATCATAAAATTTTTCACTAAAGTCTTGATCATGGACTTATTTTTATTTCTGTCGTAAGCCTTACCAAAATTTTGCACTAATGTAAATTTTTTTTTGATAACGTTCACACCAAAATTTTTTTTGTGGTCTCTTAGGTTTTTCGCATTTAACCCTTGTTAAAAACACTGAATTCGTTTGACCCCCAACGCATACTTCAGGGCTTATAACCTCTTATTTTATAAAAAAAATCGATACCTGGAATTTCTCAGGGTTCATGATTGTTACCTTAAAGCCATTCAGATTCAACTATTAGCAATTTAAATCGATTTGCTAATGATAGTTTAAATGTAATTGTGCTTAGGCTAAATCTATTTGCTTTTTGGTTGAACAAATTTCCGAATAACAAAGACCAAATGACGAAATTCTTTTAAATTCTTTAAATAAGAAAAGTAAATTTATGAGAGCTTTGCAATTTTTCATTATGCAGAGATACAATGCTTTATTGAATTGAATAAACCCTCCTTGATGAAAATAAACACACAATACCAAGTTTATATTTTTAAAGAAGACTGATCCGTTCAGGATAAACTCAGCTGAAACCTATTTGGTATTCAATCAAACCATTTGGTTAAAATCAGCATATTGCCTTACTCTCGATTTGCGCCTTTGAGTAAAATAACTCATGTGGAAATCTTAAATAATTTTGCATAATTCAAAATCATCAAGATTTCGATTTAATGAAAATACCTATCATTAATAACCCCCAGACGATTTGAGAAATTAATTATGCATGCCATATGGGCAAAAACCTTCCGGCACAGAGCAGAAGGGATGCATGTCGTCGCCTGTCAATATCAATTAGATTAATGTTTTTGTTCTGAGGATACAAGTTACTTGCAAGAAAACAGGTGGTTCAAGTTGAACATATTGTTTTGTTGCTCACATTTACATGAGCATATTTTAGATGTAAATAAACATAAACAACAGTTAATAAAAATAAGGTGTTTTCTAAATAGAATTTTAATTAGGTGGGTTCGTACAATTATATTTATCAACCTCTAAAGAAAAAAAAGCAACTGGCTTTTGATTATAAGACTTAAATACAGCAGACGAATCACTGAACCACATTGAATATGATTGATGTTTACAAAGAACTTATAAAGGAGCATCTTTAAGAGCGATCCATAGGGTCAAAAAACAACCTTCTTCCAATTAATAAAGAAGAAGTTTCACTATCCAGTATAGATGAGATAAATTTAGCTATAATTACGCTTAAGAACTACAAAGCCGCAGGATCTGATGGCTTACCAGCAGAGCTCTTCAAACACTGTGGTTATGTGTTGGTAGTGCGCAATCATCATGTCAGGAACCAATTATTGGTTCAAGCAATAATGGCAGCTTAACGTCGAAAATAAGAAACTTTTCTATGAAGCAGTTCTGTGTGATAGTAATTTGTCGTTCTTCAACATTTTTATCGAAAAGTATCAGTGTGCCCTCCAGTCCAGCAAATCAACTATACACCAAGTGATATTGTCGCTAATCGTGGAGAATACCAACGAATTTCAAATCGAGCCTCGTCACGTTTTCATCGACTTCAAAGACATTTGATACTATTTATCTATAGGAGCTCTATATGGCAACTTCCGAATTTCTAATTCCGAGAGTACTGGCCAAGCGGTGTCTCGTGATATTGGGAAATATGTTGCGGACTGTACAACTTTAGAAATTTTCTAAACATATGCACAGGGTTTTGGCAAGAATATATCTTATCCTGTTATTTCTTGAATCTGGGTCTGGAGCAGATGCTGCTCAAGGCAGACTTTGACATCGAGAGCACCATGTCCAACTGCATATATCATGGTGTGCGGACAATAGTGAAGTTGTAGGATATTCCCAACGTTCCATTAAAATAAAAATAAACAAATAAATTTGGTGGTGCAACAGCTCGGTGTGAACCAGGACATAGTGGCTTACAACTCTCAACCATTCCTGTGTGCGTGTTATCAGGGAACCAGGGAACGGAGGGGACTTACAATTTTCTGCCGATTCCGAACGGCATGACAAGAGATACTTTTAGAGGATTTGTCAATTTCCTGAAAAAAACTTTCTAACAGCGGCTGAGAATCAAACTCGAGACCTTCCGCATGACAGTCCAACGCACTAACCATTATGCCAAGGAGTACTACCCCAACGTTCCATTAAAGGGTATTTATCCGAATTCAGTGTTGTGAGAATATATCTGGCGCCACTTGTCTGGAAGAGCTAGACCATAAGGTCTGTACTGACAACTTTCATTGAACAGAGTATAACAACAGTTCATGTGATCATGTTTTTAGACTAAATGGAAGGCACTTACAGTTTTCTGGCGAGTCCGTATGGCTAAGGTAATAAGCATTTTTCATGACGAAAGATACTCTTGAAGGATTGTGATTAGAAGAGGGAATACTCCTCAAAAATATTTTTTTTTATAAGACAATAGCTTATCTAAACCTTAAGGGATGCAAGGAGGTCAGAAAAATAATTACCCTAGAAAACTGTTCCTACTTCGGTTTGGCGAGACAAATGGGATTAAAACTTGTAACGAGTTAGGCGAAGTTCACATAAGTTCACGGTTAGCCGAAAAGTAAAGCTGATATTGGGCTGTTTCGAATGAAGAATTCTTCGATGGATATTTGGTCCTAAATATGTACATATGTACAAGGACGTCGAATAGTGGAGAAGGTACAACCGTTAACTCTATGAGCTGTACTCAAATTTGTATATATCCAAGAAAGTCCAAGACTTTGACATACTCCAGCCAAGAGACCTCCCCGACGGGTTTCACCTTGTCGTGGTGGGGAGGATTATGCTCGAGGAGTTGGAGATTTAGACAACTAAGTAAACCCAAAAGGGAGTTGGAAGGTTTAAAACGGTGTGTGATGGTTAAATCTCCGGCTACTTGCGTGGCTGGAGATTTTTAAGGTTTTACTGGGTTATGACGGGAGTTAACTGGTAAGGTCTCCGGCTACTTGCGTGCCTGGAGATTTTTAAGGTTATAAAAAGGTTTAAAAAGGGTAAGTCTCCGGTTACTTGCGTAACTGGAGATCTTATTTGCAGTAACAAATAATAGTATGACCATCGTCCTAGTTCTTTAAAACAAAGACTAGGAGTGTCTTTCCTTGTTTGCCGTAAGGTAAGCAAAAGACTAGGACTGTCTTTCCTTGTTTGCCGTAAGGTAAGCAAAAGACTAGGACTGTCTTTCCTAGTTTGCCGTAAGGTGAGCAAAAGACTAGGAGCATCTCTCCTAGTTCGTCGCATGGCGAATGCAGACCAAAAGGAAGCACACTTAGTTGTTGGTTACTACCCCGGCCGACTTCTTGGTGTGTGTATCCTAAGGGTTGACAGGCCCAGAGTTTTGCAGGAACTCAACTGGAAGTGGCCTCGGTTGCGAAGCTCCACCGGAAGCTATATTCTGGTACCATGGGAGATAGTGTCCATTTGAGTTTGAAGGTTGAGTTTTACCCTCTGCTCAAACCCTATCTATGAGGTAGGCCCCCTAGTGGGAGCATGATGGTGGCGTGGTTTATTTCGAATGCGGAGCCCCATGGTTTTCAAGATTCTTTTCTTGAACTCAAGAGGTGTTAGATAGATCTCGCCTCCAAAGCAAGAGGTGTGCATATGCTGCAACATATCACAACTTTGCAACCGAGATGGCTTCGGCTATGTCGGTGTTAATGGTCAGGACTCAATCTGATTCCTATGGAGGTAGGCCTCCCGTGGGGTAGAGCCGGCAATCGGCAGGTACTCACATAAAACGAAAAGATGATTCCATACAAGAGAGTCTTTTGTTGAAGCCATTGTGGATGCTAGATTACCAAAGCGCTTGGTCTAGATAATCAGACACAGAGTTTTGGGTTTATAGACACTGGCAAATTGAAGCGTCTCAGACTGCATACAGCAGACTATCAGGAACAGGTTAAAAAAATAAGTAAGTAGGTTCTTTTTCTTAACGGTCATTCATAGACATTCTAGCATAGTCAAAATCGGGCCATGAATGTCAGTATGGGCTAGCGAGCCTATGAAAATGCAAATGCCCTGCTCTGGCAAAAATTAGAGCACAATTATTCGTATTTTTTGATGAAATTGACGAATTTTCGGATATGAAGATCAAATACTTAAACAACGCTACGAAAACAACTCTAGGATGAACTTCCATGGTTACTTCTGTACCGTAACCACCGGAAGATTTCTCAGACAACGAGTTAGCAATCTGTGGATTTTGGCGAGAATTTATTGTTCAAGTGGCCGAATGATCTCACAGATCAATTGCCACTTCAGCATCAGTCAACAAGCTTCCTAGTTTGGCACAGTGTGGACAGTCTTTAAGGCAGGTGATCGATCATATTCCTGATGATTGTGCAGAAGCAAAAACACAGGTCATACCACAACAATAAGATACATCAAAACCTATTTCAACCTTTTTTAAACGCAATCCACTGGGAGAAAAATATGAAAAAAAAAAACACTTGTATTCCCCGTTTCATTAGGTTTAAACCGGAGCTGTAAAATTTCAAGTACTAGTACCAATACATGGACTTGTACTTTAGTACTATGATAAAAGTACCAGTATAGTACCAGTATTTTTGAAATACTTCGTCGAAAGTACCAAGTATCAGGAATTTAAGTACCTGAGCAGCTCTTCCAGTACTTGAGCAGTACCTCAAGAACAGTACTTCAAGTACTTGAGCAGTATTTTCAAATAAATAATTGATCAGTTTTTCAATTCAAAGTACCACATTTAAGTCTTTTGAACGAATTTTAAAGATATATTTATTAAAATATTTTGATCACACTGTTTTCAAATATAAATAATGGACGTTGAAATTTAAACAAAGATTACTAAATGAGCTAGAAAGTACTGGCCATGTATTTGAAGTAGTACTGAAGTACTAAACGTACTGCTCAAGTACTTGCCCTATCGTTTCCGTTTTTTTCCGACGTCAAATGCCATGAACGCATTCAAAACACCAACTATATTGATTGTCAAAATAACACAATGAACTCCAATTCAATTATCCAAATGAATTTCTAAATTCATTCAATTTGTCAGAAATGCCACCGAAAAATTTACAGCCTAAGTTCGACTGGACTATAATCATGTTTACGCAATCTGAAAAAAAAAAACGGAAACCATCCAATGGAACACGAGCAAGACTTGCTCTTAAGAAGCTGATGAAGAACATGATTGAAGTGACGATAATTATAGCAAAGTTCAAAGGCAAAGATGTTCTGATTCTTAAAATACCACTGATTCGAAGGACTTGTCGTTTCAATTTAAACATGTCCAGTTTCCAGTTCGACTCCTATTTGCAATTATCTTTAATAAATCGCATGGTCAATCGTTGGAAGTGTGTTGAATAAACCTTGAATTGACGTATGACGTGTGTTTTACCCACATGGACTTGTCGGTCTCGTCTTAGTGGTAGATGGCGGTGATATTGGTTTTCTGTCCGGATGAAAAAAAAAATATCGTCCATCACCAAGTGGTACGTTTGCGATGAACGCCAGAAAAATACCAACAAATGTTTGTCAAAACAATGAATTCCGATAAATTTATTATAGTATTGAAATTGTTCCAAATATACAAGGTGGGTATGATTCAGTTCGACAAATATATTATAATCTAAAAAATAAACTTCAGTTATAAATTTATCACGAGGGAAATGGATGGAAAGCAAGACAAAACGAACACACATTTCATTTAACAGGGAAATATCTTGTGAAGATATGTGAACTTCTTGGAAAACGAAATTACTTTTTGTTCCTAAGATTTATAAAGAACAGCTACCCATCAACACATACGTCTTTTGAGGATTCTCTTATTGATTTGAGCTTCAACCCTTACAGCACACAGTACATATAGTTGTCCTTACTGATGATGTATAAGTGACCAATTGATTGATCTGTTGTTGGAAGCACAATCTATTTGGATTAAATTTAATTGATTACAGAATTACAGTCAATACAAATGGTAAGCTTCGTAACAAGAAATCAATAAGGAGTGAAGCCATTTGTGTATAGTATGTTCTGGTAGACTTATAGTCAATGGGATATAGAAGCGATAACAACACAAAAGTATTAATTATGTTCTTTCCTTGATTGAAATTGAAATGAATGATTCTGATTCAAAGTGAAAGAAAAACTGTCCTTGTTGATACGAATTGTAGGAAGTCTAGGATTGGTTATTATGCGGTAAAAGTATGATTGGGAGCATGTGTCAATTGGGTTATGAGTGCTTTTAGTGCTTTTTTGACATAAGTGATTCAAAAAACTCGCTTTGACAGCATTTTATTCCAGATAAAATAAAACGCACAACTGTGTTGCACGTTCTTTCTCTTATGTTTAAGGGACTTGGAATATTCAAAATCTAACGTAAAACTGTAAATTCTATAGTTAAAAAGAATAAAGTAATCAGATGTTTTCGAAATATGGAAATATTCGCTTCTACTTGATCTTATTACTATTCACAAACAATATAGGTAGGTAGTTTTAACTTAGGTTGTGGTTTGTTCATCCACGACTTTTTTGAAATGGGAAAAGTGTTCGAAATTAGAACTGAAACGAGATCTGCTATTGTTACTCTATATAATCTAGGAAAATGAGAATGTGCGATTGGATCTAAACTTAAATTTATCGAAGGCTTGTGTTCGTCAGACAATTATTCGATATCAGGAAATTGTCAGTTTTCTAGATCGTTCACGCTCAGGAAAGCGAAGATCTAAGATTTCCAGTGTGGATAAGTTTATTGTCAGAAATTTGCCCCGAAGTAAACAAATCCGGATTGAAACCTGTATCAGTGACTACATAAACAGTAAAGCGATGATTTAGGAACGCGAAGTTGTTTGGTGACATTGCGTCCGAAAGCCACTATAATAAAACTACAATGAAGCAGTGGGCTCTTCCCCAAGAAGATGTAAAAAATTCCCTAGTCTGACGAATCAAAATTTGAAATATTTGGTTCAAAAAGAAGAAAAGATGATTCCAAATTGTGCGGTTCCAACTCTCAAACACGATTGTGTTATGTTCCTCTTGCCATGAAACAGTAGATTTGGTACGAATTCAAAGATTCATAAGTAAAAAACAAAATAAAATTATTCTAGAACAAGACGACATTGTTTCGGGACTCAAATTAATTCGCGCAATAGATACATTTTTCAACAAGATAACGATCCAAAGAACAGTTCAAAATTATAAAGAACTTATTTTGAACAGAAGAAGATGGGAATGGCATTGTAAAATATGGTATGCCCACCTCAAAGACTCGACCTCAAGCCAATTGAACTTTTGTGGGAAAAGCTCCACCAAAAATGTTCGTGCTTTACATGTTGGAACAATGTCTCACGACTGACAATTGATAAATTATTGTTTCGTTTTCTATAAATTGCACGATCTTATGCTAAGACTCGCGAAAAAATTCATAAAATGCAAACGGATTTTTTTTTTATGGAAATTCAGTTTAAAGTAGTTTTGCCATTTTTCTGAAGTAATTATAATTTGGTGTAAGTTTTATTGTATTTCATTTGTGATTTTTTATTATCAAGAAGTTGAATTTTAAAAACTAAATTCATTTTTCTTTTTTCAAAGTCTTAAAATTTTGAAAATTTGTATATACAATATTATTTCAAATTCAAAGAACTCTTTTATAAATTTTTTTATCGAAAATAAAAAAAAACTTTTCTATGATCAGTATAACACGTTTTGTCAACATTTTTTTCACCATAAATTTTGCATCAAACTTGATAGAAGCGTTTTTGAGATTAATTACATTTGTAATAATGGCCTTAAGGCAGGTAAATCTGGTATTAGAGCCAAAAAGAAAATATCAATTTCTACTTTAAGGAATCACCGAAAACCACCCAGCGGCTTAGGCTTGACCTAGACACATACATGCAGACAAACACACTAAACACATCACTTATAGCTTAATCGTAATCGAAATCTCGACTTAAATTTTTTTGACGAAAATTACGAATTTTTGTAAGCAAAGTTTAAAAATCATTATATTATTAAATGAATTTTTTATATGAAAAATTTCTTTAGAATTGTTTCTGAAAAAGTGCCCTGTGAATTTCATCATCATCATCGGCTCGACAACCGGGTTCCGGTCCTGGCCTCTTTCAACAAGTCTCTCCACCTATCCCGGCCGACGCCATCCAGTTGCGCACCCCAAGGCTTCGGGCGTCCTGGTCTACGCCATCTCTCCAGCGCAAGCATGGTCTACCACGCTGTCGTCTACCATAGAATGTACCACAAAGAACTTTCCGAGCAGGTTCCTCTTCGCTCATGCGAGCTAGGTGCGCTGCCCACCGGAGTCTACCGAGCTTAATTTTTGTCACGATATCTGCTTCTAGGTAGATTGCGTACAATTCATGATTGTACCGTCTCCGGAATCGTCCTTCCTCACATATGGGGCCAACAATTCTCCTGAAGACTTTTCTCTCGAACGCAGCTAAGAGGTCGGAGTGCCTTTTGCTATGCATCCAAGTCTCGGATCCATATGTGAGTACTGGCAGGACCATGGTCCTGTACAGCAGCAGTTTTGAAGTTATGGTGAGATTTCTGGATTTGAAGAGCTTTGACAGACTATAGTAAGCTCTGTTGGATTTGAGAAGCCGCCCGCGTATTTCTTCTTCTATATTGTTATCGGCTGCTACTATTGACCCAAGGTATTTAAAGGATTGCACCACTTCAAATTCGTGCTCCGCAACCTTGATTGTTTGACCAACTGTTCCTCTCGCATTCGACGCCACCATGTACTTTGTTTTACCTTCACTAATGTGCAGCCCCAGATTTTGTGCCGCCTGCTCGATCTGGATGAAGGAATCGTGTACAGCTTGTTCGGTTCTTCCGATGATGTCAATGTCGTCTGCGTAAGCCAGTAACTGGCTGGACCTGTTAACGATGGTCCCTCTTGTTGCCGTGCCAGAGTCACGGATTGCTTTCTTCAACGCCAGGTTGAAGAGGAGGCAGGCCAAACCGTCCCCTTGTCGGAGTCCATTAAAGATTTTGATTGGTCTGGATAGCAATCCGGCTATTTTTACTTGGCTTGTTACGTTGGTCATGGTCAACCTACATAGTCGTGTCAATTTATTTGGGATGCCGAATTCTCTCATGGCTTTGTAAAGTTCTACTCTGGCTATGCTATCATAGGCGGCCTTAAAGTCTATAAACAGATGGTATGTTGGGATGTTAAATTCTAGACATTTTTCCATCGCCTGCCTAAGGGTAAAGATCTGATCAGTTGTTGATTTGCCTGGAATGAAACCACACTGATATTGTCCGATGACGGTTTTAGCGTATGGGGGTTATCCGGTTTTGTAGGATAGAGGAGAGTATCTTATAGGCGGTACTCAACAACGTGATACCTCTATAATTGCTGCACGTTGTGACATCTCCCTTCTTATGTATGGGGCATATTATGCCTTTTCGCCAGTCTTCTGGCATTTCTTCCTGCTCCCATACGTGCACTATAATATCATGAATTGCTTGACGTAAGACTGGCCCGCCGTGATGAAATAATTGGGCTGGTGATCAGATTTCCCTCTCCGTCCTTGCAGTATGTGCAGCGTAGTGTGTACTGCGTCATGTTTCGGACGGATTGGTAGAACTTCCGCGCCTGGTGCGGACCTCGCTCTCGGCTGTTTTCTATTTCACAGATTAGGTTCTTCTCCCAGGCTGATTTCTTTTGTCTATGAAGCCGTTTTTCTATTCTTCTGAGCTCTTTATATTCCTCTTCGCGTGCCCGCGTTCTATGAGATTGGTGCATTGCTCGGTACGCAATATCCTTACGTTCAGTCGCTTGCTTGCATTCATCATCAAACCAGTCGTTCCGATTTTTACGACTGCTGCCTAAGATGGAGTTGGCAGTACTAATGACAGTATTTTTAAGACGTGTCCACTTTTCATTTACGCCCAGCATACTGGCTCCAGGACTTACTCTCCCTAAGTCAGGTGTTTCTAGGGCGAGTCCTAACGCATTACCAAAGGTGTTACTGGTGTTTTCATTGCGCAGGGCAGCCGTGTTGATTCGAACCTGATCGGCGGATGCAATGCGTCTTCGCAAGGCAATCCGCCCTCGGAAAACCATACCAACAAGATAGTGATCCGAGTCGATATTGGCACCTCGGTACGTTCGTACCGTCATCAAGTTCGAGTAGTGGCGACGGTCTATCAACACGTGGTCTATTTGGTTACGAGTGACTCCATCAGGTGATACCCAGGTGGCTTTGTAGATATCTTTACGCGGGAACCTGGTACTCGCAACGACCATGTTTTTCGATGCTGCCAATTCTAAGACTCGAAGTCCATTGTCATTAGTGTTCTCATGCAAACTATGGGTGCCTGCGTAATGCCTGAATAGCGGCTCCCGACCTATTTTTGCGTTCAAATCCCCAAGGATGATTTTAACATCATACCTTGGACAGGCATTGAGGGCCCTCTCGACTTGTTCGTAGTAAGTCTCTTTTTCTTCGTCTGAGGACTCCTCCGTAGGTCCGTGAACGTTAATGAGGCTGATGTTCGTAAATTTGCCTCGCACGCGAAGGGTGCATAGCCTTTCGCTTATAGCGTTAAAGCCGATGATAGTAGACTTCATTTTTTCGCTGACTAGGAAGCCTACCCCGAGCACATGGTGTTTTGTATGACAGCTGTAGTATATGTCATATTCTTTCTTCTGTAAAACACCATTCCCTGTCCATCTGATTTCTTGAAGAGCTGTTATGTCAGCTTTATATTTTGACAGGGCATCGGCTAGCTGCTGAGCAGCTCGAGCTCTGTGAATTTAACGTACTTAATAATATACACTTTGGGATATCATTCATTAGTTTTTAATAAAAAAATCAATAAATATGTTTTTAAATATTTTTAAATACATATGTACATATTTACAATACTATTTTAAATTCAAAGGAGTTCCTGTACAAAATTTTTGGAAGAAATCGTTGCACCCGTTAATGAAAAAGTCAAAAGAAAAAAAAACGGTCATATGACAGGTATCGTTAGTAACATTTTTTCTTAAAATTCTGGTCCATGCCTATAATAGCATACCAAGTTTTCTTTCATCAAAATCGTTAGAGCCGTTTTCGAGATAAATATGGTTTTGCATAACGGCTATGTAACAGATACCATTAGTTTTGGAGCTAAAGTTTTTCAATTTCTCTTCTAGGGAATCACAGAAGAACCTTAAATATCAAGTTTGAAGAAAATCTCTTCAGTGGCTAAGGCTGTAAGTCGAGGTAGAGGCATACAGACACACAGACGGAATTGCGGGACCCACTTTTTTCGTCTTCTCTATCACAGTTATTATAAACTTTGAACAAAATCTTGAGTTCGATTTTCTTCCCAAATGCTAAATTTGCACTAAAGTACCTTAATCGAAAGTTAAAATGTGTGACACGTACGGATGTTTAAAAAAAATAATAATAAAATAAGTGCCAGCTGTTTAGGCTATAGTCGAACAGACAGACAGAATTGCGAGATTCACTTTTTTCATCTTCCTTATCATCGTGATGTCAAAGGATCATCAAAAACTCGAGTTTGATTTTTTTTTGACGAATGCATATCTGGAGTTATGAAAAAATTTAAATTAAATTATAGACCAATTTGGCTCACAGAGAGCCTAAGCCTAATGACGAATGCAACTTATATGCCAACTCAACCAAAAACTTGAGTAAAGAAACAACCCAGGGTGGTATTCATTTCCCTCTTGCGTGACCTTTGATCATGAACAAAATTCTGGTTAAGTTGGAGATATGTGGTGTAAACTATGTAGTACCACTACTTGAAGTGGGTAAAACTTAACCCTGTGATTGGTGAAATCACAGAGATGCTCTTAGCATTCTTTTTTTACCTTTTAACATTCGAGTCACCTTTTACTACTCAATTATTTAGTCACATGTAATATGTTAACATTTAAAAAATTAGATTGTTGGATTTCCAAACCACACAAAGAAGGCTATATTACAAACCTGATACCAATAAGCAATTTTTCGACAAACCCTGACACCTACAGTGGGCATCAGTAAGGATCTTAAAATTATTCTTCCACCCTTTCTGGGACCGGGAGGATAACGTACATACTTAAGCTACATACATAGGTCCAAATTAAATTAAACTTAGTTTTAAATTTCAAACCAATCGGTAAACTATCTGCTATCCCTAAAGTGTTTGAATCTATTATTTGTGATAATCTGCCTTTTCACTGTTCCACCGTTTTATGTGACAACCAACATGGCTTTGTTAAAAGAAAATCTACAATTACAAATTTGTTACAGTTTACCACATTCTGTATTTATGCGTTTGAAAAAAAACAACAGGTTGACTGTATTTTTACTGACTTTAGCAAAGCATTTGACAAACTTAACCACCGTGTACTTTTTAAAAAAAACTACAAAATATGGGTCTCAACGAAAGATTTGTGTTATGGATTTCTTCATATCTAAAAGATAGGTTATATAGTGTTGTTTTTAAGAGTGAACGTTCTAAATGTTTTACTGTTGATTCTGGTGTACCTCAGGGTAGCCACCTTGGCCCGTTATTATTTGTACTATTTATTAACGATCTTCCGTCCGTCCTAGTTAATTCTATGTCTCTTATATATGCCGATGATGTGAAAATTTTTCGTACAATTAACTCTATCGAAGACGGTTATCTTCTACAAAGAGACCTTAAAAGTTTCTGGGAATGGTGCAATATTAATGGTTTAGTTTTAAATATTGACAAGTGTAAGACATATGTAAGACAAATGTGATTATCTATAACTATGCGATTGATTTGTCAATACTTTGTAATTTGTCAAATTTTACTGACCTTGGTATAGTTTTGGACTCTAAACTAACTTTTATTGACCATTTTGACTTTATAATTAAAAAGGCTAACAAGACTCTTAGTTTTATTAAAATATTTGCTCGAGAATTTCGTCATCCTTATGTATTAAAAACTCTTTATGTCTCATTCGTAAGATCCATTTTAGAGTATGCGTTGTGTTGTATGGGCGCCATATTATGCGGTTCATATAAATAGATTGGAGTCCGTTCAAAGAAGATTTATGAGATTTTGCTTAAGATTTATACCATGGTCGAATCGAATTACCTTGCCACCTTACGCTCAACGTATTCAACTAATAAATCTTCCATCTCTAACAAGTCGCAGAGCGTATCTACAATTTTGTTTTATTGTCGGGATTATCAATGGGTCGATCTCAGCTCCATTGATCCTATGTCGATTGAATTTCATTGCTAGTCGGTTTAGTTTTAGAAGACAGTTGCCAATATGTAACATTTTCATTAGATCAAATTACGGTGCTAATAGTCCTTTAAATCTTTTAATTAATATTTACAATAAAAATTCACATTTAATCAATTCCAGCAATGACAACGTAAAATCAATTAACTTAAAGAAAATATTTTTTATTTTAAATAACTCATAGATGTACAATAGATGTAAGTTTCTCTCTTTTTTTTTTGTTACAATTATAATTTAAAAAAATATGTGCCGTTAGTATTTAATTTAAAAATATGTACCGTTAGTATTTAACGAAATAAACTGAACTAAATCCGGAAAACGGTCCTTTTTACAGACAGGCAGGCGAAAGTTAAAGCCAATGATACGACTTTTTCATCCTCTAAATTTGTATTGCTATATCGGATGGAGCCTGAAGATTCAATTAAATGTCACTCTTATTGTTTTGGGTCACAGTGGAAAAGAGAAATATGAACGGGCTGACGAGCTAGAAAGGCAATGATCGGCCCATCATAGCGCAGTTGCGGAAAGAGGTGTTATGAAAGGAAACATCTTCTCAATATTTCTCACAGAATCCAATCCTAGGTGGAGTAGATTAACCAACTGCATTTAATCTAGAAAGACGAACAAATGACATAATATGAAGACATATATAAGACATAGCCAGGGTAATAATTGCAGCGAAACTGGTAATTAATTACAATACTTATTATCGCAGTTGTAGGAATGAGCCGAAAAATGGAAAAAGTCCCCCATTTACCCTTGCTCTGACCAAAACGAGAGGCCAACTATTCGCAAAGATATTCCCTGACGACCTTAACAAATTGTCTGAACTGAACATAAAAGACTCTGAGACGAACCTCCACAACTTCTATAACGGGTACTTCTCGATCTAAAGACAACGACCTAGCAAACATCTGATAGAGAGGACCTCAGGAATCTCTCATGATATCCCATTAAATCCGCAGGTCAAATGAATTAATAGTATCAAAACAATGAGCTCCAGCGCTAGTTGCCTCACATATCAGTACTACTCGTGGCCGCCATATTATCTACCTTTCTACCTACAACTCCCAACCATTTCTATGTGAATGTAAGTATCAGTTTTCTGTTTTGCAGCTGAAAATAGAACCCAAGATTCTACGCATAACAGCCTAACGCGCTAACCACTATAACAAGAGGTACTTCTTATTAGTATAGTTATGAATACATCTCAAGGAAAAATTATCTAACTACTTAACTATTTGTCCAGTCGAAACCATGCAAGTGGAATACCTCAAAACCAGCGGGTACTTATGCTAGAATAAGTTTTTATGATAATTCAAAGAAATAAAAGTGAATCAAAAAATAAAAGCAAAACTTTCCTCAACCGACATTATTATTTAAGACTCTGCCACAATAACCCAACCTAAACATTCCTTACGTATAATATATGTTAACAGCTTATTGAATAATTCAAAGATTTTTTTTTCACCCAAAAGACTTTTAATGGAGTTTATTTGTGGAATAGCAAACGGCCAGTACCAGCGCCTGCCTGCCTGCATACTATATACTCCCCATGTTCCAGCCGAATTATTTCCTCTTCAAGGACATTCTTTAATAGCTCAAACGAAAAAATGAAATTCGTTTAATGACTTATCATCATTGTATCACCACGAGAAATAAATTCATTTAGTTACAGAAAGTCTCCTTGCTTATAAAGAAGTATGTGTGTGTATTTCTTCCATTGTGTAACTCATTCCAACAGTAATTGCTCCTTCCGCAATTGAATGGCCTTTGGCGGTACAGAGGGCAAAAATAAAAGAAATATTTCTGATGATTGGGTAATTTGTCGGAATTTGAGTAGGGTCATACACTTAGAGAAAATCCTGGTGTGAATAGTTCATACTGTGATGTTAATTTGCTGTTTCATTAGTTACTCAAGAATATTGGATGAAATTAACCAACCGGGCGGAAAACCGTAGGTTTGCAATTGTGTACCTATTTTTGTCACTAAATTAGATTATGGCAACAAAATGGCTAAAATATCGCCGAATAAATAGCATTTGATAACGAGTGATAACTTGTGTTACGTTAGAACTGTGTCAATAGCAATTGATTTGGTCTTTGTACCCCGTTCACCAACAAAAATTATTGATTGCAATCGACCAAATCAATCAATCCTAATATCAATCTCTTGCCACTGAAATCGATGAACATATTCAGCCTTATTGTGAGTTTTGCCCGGAAAACTTTTCCGGCCGAAACATTTTTGTTCTCTCGAAATTTTAAAAGCTATTATGAGTTTCGCCCGAATAAAAATTTCACTTCGAATCAGGAGTGACAGTTCGAAAAATAGGCACGTTCAGAAAAATGAGGTCTCACTCCACTGTGATGGAAACGGAGAATGAAATGCAACCTCCAAATTCTCTGTTAACTAAAATAGTGCTATAATTGAATTTGGGGCATGAGTTATTTGTCGAAATTACTTGCAATAGAGACAAAATTGTGTCTACGCTAGTAGTGCCACTAATTGTGGCTCCCAATTTTTAATTGTATTATCTGAAACGAATTATTTGCAAACCTATTTTTAAACAGCGGACTTATCGCGTTCGGAAAATGAACAGACTTTCTTGTGAGTTTGAAGTTTGAACAAACATATGTTTGTTTTGACAATTGTTAAATAAGAATTGCAGGATATAAAATTAAATTGTTATTTGATGATAAAGAAAGGATAATTATCATAAATATAGCATAGCATAGCGCAGTGGCGTAGATAGCTATGGGGGGGGGGGGATGGATCTAGTTCGCTCATTTTTTTTTAAGTTTTAATAATTAAAAAAAAAAAAAAACAAATAACAAGACTTCATTGAATTCATTATGTATGCCATAAAAAAATTATATTTTTTAAAGATAATATACGCATTAATTTGAATATGAACTAGAATAAATATTGATATACAGTGCCTTGCATAAGTATAACCGCACCTGTAAAAATGCGTTTTGTAGAAAATTAAAATGGAAATGACACTTTACTATTTTTTTTATTGAATGGCATCACTAATCAAGTAAATTGAGAAGAAAAAAAGTTCCTTTATTTTTTTTTTGTGTTTAAAAATTAAAAACAGATTTGTATATTATTGCAAAAGTATAACCGCACAATGCAAACCTCGCTGAAGCTTCATTCAGTTATGTGCTTTGAAATGACAAACAACAAGGCCGCGTGGTAAACATATAAGCGATACAGAAAAAGTCAAAATTCAAGCTTTTCGGTTAAGTGGCCTAAGCTTAAGGGCTATTGGTAGGAAAATTTCAAGATCCGATCGTTTTATCCGAAATTTCTTACAAGATCCAGAATTTTATGGGACAAAAATAAAACCCGGGCGTCCGCAGAAGCTGACACGTCAAGATAGAAGCATTTATTCAATGCTGTATCCGATTCAGTGCATTCTTTGCGGGAGTTCGTGACGAATTGGGCTTAGGAATTTCGGTTTCAACGGTTTTTCGTGCTTTAAAAAGCAGTAAAGTGATTGTTTGGTGCAAAATGATGCCAGCACCAAATTTGACAACAGTCTACAAAAAAAAGTAAGAATTTGCCCAGCAAAACATGAAACGGAATTGTAAAACCATAAGTTTAGATTATAAATTATTATACTTAACACGATTTCGTCGAATTCGGCATGTCTTCCAGCATGATAATGCCCCAATTCACGTTAGTCGTCAAAGTTTGGGATGGTACGAATCGAATAAAATACATTTTATGGTGTTCCCGGCACGTTCTCCAGATTGTAACCCTATTGAAAATCTTTGGGGAATTTTGAATTGAATTGAACTGTATAGACGATTCCATATTAAATAACCTTGTCAACAGTACGTCAAAAACAATTTTTAGATTGGTCGAAAATAGGGGCAGCAATGTCCTTTACTAATTTAGCCGAAAAAATGTACTTAAAATAAAAAAAGAAACAGATAAAAATAAAAAAGCGGTTATACTTTTGCAACAAAAAAAATCTGTTTTAATTTTTAACCACCAGAAGAGAAACTAACGGAACTTTTTTTTCTTCTCGATTTACTTGATTAGTGATGCCATTCAATAAAAAATAGAAGGGTGTCATTATACAATATTCTTCGTTTTCAGTTTAAATGCTGCCATTCAACGTCACAACTTTTCTCAACTTTACCAGCGTTTTCTCTTCGAAAAGAAATAGCGTTGAAGATTATTAGGAAAAACTGCAGTAAATCGGAACTTCCGCAGTGAATTTATGACTTAACAATAAAAAAATGTTTATCGATTTTAACACTATTAATAATATTGTTGTGAACAGAGCTTTGTACTACTACAGCGCAATCTGTTGGAAAATTGCATATCTAATTTATGGAAGAAACAAAAAGCTCTTTTCCAATGTCAAATGTATTTCCCCTTATTCCAATCATCTAGAACATTCCAAGACAAGAACTTTCGAGAACAACTACTTTGAGTATATACTCGTAAGAGAGTGTTCACGGTGAGCGAGACACAGTTGATTTTGGATTATGAAAGTGTGCAAAAGTATTGCTTATTGGATTGTGTTATTAAACAAGTGTGATTTAAATTTGAATAAAAGTATTTGAGTTGATTATAAATTGAGATTTACTGTTTTGATTTGGAAAGTGTAAATAAAGAAGAAATACTAAAAAGAGTGATAAGTTTTATTTAACGGACCTAGTAAAAATATTACAATATTATTGAAAAAGAGGTATGCAAATTTAAATAAAAAAAAAAAACATTTAATTCATAATTTAAATTTTCTATATGAACTTTCCATTTGTAAATTAAATTTTCTTAGTACTGCAAGAGCCCGAGTTAGTAAAATAATATCCAACAGCAGTTGCTGACATTATTCATTTCTAGACAAAGAATAAATATTTCAAGAGCATTGACACTCTAATGGAAAATTGGATTTCAAATAAAATTGATATTTTGTATCGTTTAGTGTAAATTCATGTCTATGTTATTATTTCGAAAAAAAAAATTCTAAATTTAGTTTAGTTTTGGTATCAGTGGAGTAATACGCCTTGCCATAATGGTAAGTGCATTTGAGTGTCATACAGAGTTTTTCAGGAATGTATTATCTCTTGCGAGGAATTGTCAAATTCTCCAAGGGTTTCTCTTGCCATGAAAAGTGCTGCTCATTATCCGTTCGGAATCGACAGAAAATCGTATATCCTCTCCAATTATCCAACTTGTTGATAATTGTAAGTCACTAGGCTTAGGCTCTCTCTAAACCGTTATGGTCTCCAATTTATTTATAATTTTACAGAAATAACAATTAACTTTTAGAAATTACTGAACCTTTTGAAAATGCTCCATTTTTTACTATAAATAACTTCCTTCGTGTTTTGGACATTGAACTGACAGCTGAAAATTGCTTAGGTTTTATCTGCAGAAAAATTAAGGTTTGCGAAATGGATTACAAGTCAAAAAATAAATCGATTTTTGAATTACCAAAATCCTCATTTTGATAGATCCAATAGAAAACCACACAAGTTCATTACGGAGTTAGTTAGTAAGTTTATTTATAGTTTTGCTTCCAACACACAGTTCGAAGCTGTCAGAAAGTGTTAAGACTCTTAGGAGAAGAGTATTGAGCGCAAGCGAATTCAATGAAAAAATTTACAATAATACTAAAACATCTATCTACCATTGTTCTAAAGAGATGTTCTTCAATCCTGACGTTACCATTGAACTAACTAAAAAACAGCTTTTTTATGGTTATATCCCTCAAATAGACAGATCTCTTCTGCCGAAAAGTTAATTGACTAGTTAAGAAATATATTTACAAACAAAAATCATTTTCACCACTCATTCAGCGCTCTCTTTTTGAACATAACAAAACTCTATCTTCACTCCTTTTCGACTTCCCTATTTATCGTCACTCTAGACTTGTCGTTGTTCCTGTGTAGTAACTTATCAAACAACACACTTATTGTCAGCGATTAACGAAGTATGGTAGAAGAAACGAGAAGAGCTTAGAAAAGTCTAAAGAAAGAAATTGTGTTGTGTTCTTATATGTTCGTGAAATTCTGTCATGGATATCATTAGAAATGTTCAAAACGCTCGTATTTAGGAATGACCTCATATTCAACAATACTACTAAATGCTTGTTTTTTACTTGCGACTTATAGGTACTATAAGGCAAGTTATGAATTCGGAAAAAAAATCGAACTCGAGATTTTGATCAAAGTTGACATTACGATGATAGCGAAGACTAAAAAAATAGGTCTCGCAATTCTGTCTATCGTTTCGACTACAGCCTAAACGAATCGGCCGATTTCCTTTAAACTTGGTAGATATCATTTTTAATTTTCCCCCCCCACACGTTTTTTTCTTTGTTTTAAGACCAAAAATAACGGTACCTGGCATTCGATTTTTTTCGAAATTTTATAAATATTTTTTTTTCTCAAAAACTGTCCCACAGGTAATGGTTGAAAAAAAATTTCCAAAAAATGGTTATTTTTGGTCCATTTTTTTTTGTTTTGGATTTTCTCGAAAACGGTACAACCGATTATAATCATTTTTTTATGCTAAAGCTCGTCTAAAGTTTGAATATTATTACACATATTCAAATTTTCAATTTTTATTTTTTTTAATTTTTAAAAAAAATTTCAATCTTTTTTTTCGGAAACTCAATATTTTGAAAACCCTAAGCTCAATTTTTTTCAAAGTTGATAAATAAAAGTTTCTTAATATAATCTACAAGATTTACATATACATAGGTGAAGGTGGCCTAAAATGGCACCCCCTAAGAAAAATGTGCCATATCTCGCAAAAATGTAACATTTAAACTTAAATGTTATATTCTTTAAGCTAAATCAAAAACGCTTACATTTTTTTGCTTTACGAGTTTAAAAAGTTTCAAAAAGTATTTAAAGTATTTAATTTTCAAAAACCATTCAAATTCCAACGATCAAAATTGTCCGGGTAAAAACAACAATGCATTTTTAAAACAACTTCACTTAAAACAAAATAAGGAAAAGTAGAAATTATAATAATACTCAATTATTGCAAATATCACAAATGTACTTTTTTTGGACGGCATTTAGGGCTTTTGTTAATGTATTATCAGTCCCGGACTGCCTCATTGTACATTGTTTATATTTTCCAACCATTTTAACAATAAAAAAAATGAAAATTTAAGGGTAAGTATAAAATGGCAGACTATGCCATTTTAGGCGAGTGCTTAGTAGGCCATTTTGCCCATTTAGGGTTATTTTATTTAAGTTTTAATTCCAAAGACACTGAAATAGTTATAGGCCAACTAATTTCAGTAAATTAATAAGAAATACTTAATACTTACATGCATTTACTGTTTTCTCCAAAATTGAATGTTTTTTATAATTATTTTTGTCAGAAACTTTTTACAACATTTTATTGGTTCTACTCTTGTAGATGGATAGAGACAGTTTGACCTGTAAAATTTCAAACAATAGCTTGAAGCTGCTAATAGGCGTGTTTTTTTTTGCAAGTCCATATAGAATTGTAGAAAAAAACGACATCGGGACTAAGCGCTTTACATGCAAATGCAACAACTACTTAAATCTATACAGAGTTAGCTAAGACCAGATAATTTTCGAGACTTAATCTAAGACCCGATAAAAATGGTGATGCCAAAATAATATTATCTATACGTTATCGATAATTTGTTCAGAGAAGTCAAAAGTCAAGTTTTTGGATTGGTTGATGCTAGTCGTCAATACAGCTGACAAATGTCATAGCGTACACAGTGCTTCCAGCTATTTGCAAAAAAAGCTTTTAAATCCCGATGTCGTTTTTTTTACAATTCTATATGGACTTGCAAAAAAAACACGGCTAATATTTCGTTTATGTCAGTGATGCCAGTTAAACTAAATAATTGTGTTACCAAAACCTTCTAATTCTGTTCGATTCTACAATTTTTAGCAAGGGGCCCATTTTACATTGGTGGGCCATTTTAGGCCAACTTCCCCTAAGAAAAAAAAAATTGTTTTACCTAAAACTAACGGTACCTTCCATACAAATAACGTTAAAAGATAGTTTCCGAAAATCTTACTTTTCTCGAAAACGGGCCCTAGAATTTTGCAAAAAATTTTTCTTTTGATTAATTTTAACGAAATATTATTTAATAAAAAAAATTTGAAATCAAGATATTACTGACTGTACCTACCATAGGACCATTTTTTCGAATTTTGAATTTCGCATTATCGGCATAACGGATTTTAGTGATTTTTTTTTTATAGAGAAGCTTCTAAAAAGTTTAAAAAACATTGCATTTCAAAACTTAAAAATAAATTTTTTTTGAATTTTTGAAAAAAAAAAATCTATTTTTGGAAAATTCGATATCTCAAGAACGGCTCAATATTTTTTTTTAAAATTTAATTTTTATTCGAACAATAATAATAAAAACTTTAAATTGGCGTACCAAATTTTTTTCTTGAAAATGTTTTAAAAATTTTGTATATAAAAGCTTATTTTTTTAAGAAACCACTACAACGACCTATAATTTTTGTTCTTGCATAAGCTAATATTTGCTTGAATCGCATGGCATCCTGTGCCAACTACGAACGGAGTTGTTTTAGCCATTTAAAAAAAGAATTTAATTTTTAGAGCACGTTCGTGCGACCCAGTCGTGCATTTTTTTTTTTCGATGTAAGAAATATTCTCCTCTTATGAACTCTCAGTTATGTACATACATACATATATCCACATCCGTCTAAATCAGCATTACAACTTGAAAATTCGTGCAGGATCTATGCAAAATAAAGGGTTATAACTAGAAACTTAGCGCAAACCTTCCAATCTTTCGAGAACCATTGCTTGGTAGTGTTTCATGTTTTTTCTTAAGTTTAGGGTTATTTTTGGAAACAATGGCTAGGTTGAAACGACACTTTTGCCCTTTACAAGATACAGTGGTGGAACTTAACCGGTTTAATGATATGTACCTCTAGTATTAGTTCTACAAAAAACATATCAAAACGCTAGACAACGATGTTCCTGTCCCCAAAAAATCATAGTCACCTCTCGTCACTGTTGCTCTGAGCCGTACGAGTTCTTCTGCAAACGTCCCCCGTCTTAATGTCAATGGTGTGAATATCTCCGATTCTACTAAAGAAGCAATTTATTAAAAAAAAAACATAAGTTTAGCATGATATACTATCTTTGTATATATACAGCCATATTTATAAACTCATTATAGTGAGTACATAAGGCTATGCAACCCTTATAATGCCTCTAAACGCAAAATTGTTATTTATAAAACTTATGTGACGTTGAATAGGGGCATTATAAGCTAAACGCGTTTGGAGGTTGAATAGTGCCTACATAAGGACATTTTAGTATTGAACTGTCACATTCACTTTGACATCACATTGAATTATAAAGATTATCAACAAAAAAATGCCTTTGACTTAATATTGAAACTAAAACTTTGTGTTATTTTTATTTATTGAAACAAAAATGTTATACTAATATATTAATAACAAATTGAATTGAAAATTGTTTAGAATTAAATGGATAAATATACTTGTTGGTGATGTCTCTCCACACATCCTTCTTCATCCGGTGTGTTAGTGTTGTAATTACTATCTTGCATTATTGAATTGTAGCCTCAAGAACTTGTCTGAGGAGTATTCCAGCTATAATGAAACGAATAACAATTTGATTTCCAGTATTGTGCTAGAGATAATAACATACTTTATCTGATGAATCAAAGTTAATTGTTGGAATTCTTTTAGCTTTTGGTAGTTTCCTTCTTGTTTATTAAATTCTATAGACAGACAAGATGTTTTTTTTTTTTGTTTTTTTGATAAACAGCTGAGTGTTATGAAGGCTAAATGTAATAGATTCTTACTTTTTGGTACTTTATTTGACACAAGCTCATTATAACTATGCAGGTAGGCAAATGTTTTATAAATATGAATTTGCATAGTGGATGAATAAGTCCTTATGCATTGCATAACTATTCACGCGTTTAGGGAATTCTAATAAATACGGCTGATAATCTATAGAATTATCATGGAGCGTGATTTTGTATTGCGAAATTAGCGCACGCTTTTACAGTGGAGAGTAGGATAACATACAAAACAAGTAGTAAAAAAGAGAATATTTTATTATTAAATTTAGCAAAGACAAATCTAGCAATTGCAGTCCCTAGCCTTAAGATGTCGCCACAATCTTTCTTCGTTTTGATAGTACTATACGTTTTATATACAAAGACACTAGCAACAAAATGTTTAAAATCTACTTTAAAGTTATCAAATTGTTAGGTATTGTACTCGTATCATTACAATATCTTAATACTAGGCTGTTTAAAATTTTGACCCAATGGTTCTATCAAATAGTCAGCCGCATTTGCTTCGTGAAACAATTTATTTTTAATACTCACGCTTCTAGAAATGCTGATCTGCTTAGCGTTGAGTGATATTTCAGACGTATTATCAAGTGAAGAGATTCTTTTTTTTTACAATCACAACACGAATGTGAAATAATTTATCCTTCTTAAAAATTGAGACTCAATAATTCAAAACTAAGTTGCAACGGACTGGTGCTAAATTTGTAAAAAAAAAACAAATTTTTACGACGCGTCAAAAAAATTGAAAGTTGTCAATCAGTTTATTTGGTCTCGAAATAGAAACTGTCGAATGAATATTGTATTGGAGTCCTCGTAGTAAAATAAAACAAAATGGCATTTCTATAGCACGACATAAGTCAGCAGACATGTTTGCTAATTGATTTCTTTTTTACTTGACAGGTTTTTTGCTTTGACTGCACCATCAACGTATTAGCTGGCTCTTAGTGACGTTTTCCATCCTGCTTGTCTATCCAGATATTTCCATTTTGATTCGATTTTTTTTTTCACATTGCATACACATGCTGTCATTAACAAAAACTGTCCACATCACAGATACAGCGTAGTTCTCCTATTTGTCACATGTTTATGCAAAAACTCAATGTTATCGTCGGTCGTTCCAGATACTGTCGTCCTGAGTGTTGTCACCAGACCTAAACGGAATTAATTTTTCATTTGTGGGATTGTGCTGCTGTCATTTGCTCCAAGAGATAAGAATAGAACAGTGTATAGTTTGAAGTTTTCAAAAAAGGTTCTGCTGAAAATCGTTGGCTCGGCAAAGATTTTTCTATTCAAGTGGGACTCATTTATGATATTATGTTGGCACTTTAACCCGAGTCATCTTTTAAAGTTTCATGTTAACATCTATGTTTGTGTGTTAATATTAATGGCGTTACATATTTTCATCTGTCACTGTCAGTTGATGGTAAATTTGGGAGAAAAAAATGTGTTCATTGATGTGAAGCCTTCAAAGAAAAAAATGGTTAGATGAAATTTAACTATCGTGTTTATTATTCAATGGATGACGCTGGATACGCTTAAAGTGAAAAAAACTCGTGCTTTATTTTTTTTATTAATCTGATGAATATTACATATTCAAGATTGTAAGCACATAGGAATAATACCAGAGTTCTGGGTCTAGATTCAATTTGTTCTACCCGAAATGTTATATTTCAGCCAAGAAGTGACTTATATTCCACGGGCATCTCCTGTCCTTATTAAATGCGTCTCATTTTCGACATTCGAATTTGACAGGAAATCGGACTTTTTTCTGCTGATTAACGATATGCGCATAGAAATACTTGAGAGTCTAAATCAATAAGTTAAATTTGGTAAATAGCATTTTTTTATGATATCCTAGAGCAGAAATTGAAATTTTTGTTTTGTTTGATGAGTTTGGAGGTATAGTATAAAACATATCAATCCACGTTAGTCCTCTCAAAGGACGTAGTCAACATGGATACGTTCCCATGGTTCTTATGGCCGTTCCTAGTTGATTAATCTCACCTTGGAGAACTCTGAAAAAGTGACAAGCAAACTTTGCATTTCTTAATAATATCTTCTAAGTCTTTGTTTGACAAGCAAATACTATCTCAAAAGCGATTTTGTTTTAACAATTCCCACGTGAGTAACGTGCATTTACCTTAAAATTAATTTTCGTAAGGACTGTGGAAATATAACTTTGTGACCTCAGATCCGAACATCATTTTCAACTACAAGCTCGTTGCTACTTTGTACAACTTGGTATCTACCAAGTTCATCGCTGTCAAGACCATTACGTAAGCTTTTCCATCACTCCTACTGTCCTGGAATCTTCCCTATAGAAGACGGAAAACAGAATTTGTCCAGCCTGTTCCTGTAAAAGGCGACCCCTCCCCCTCCTCCTTTCGACCAATTTCACTTACGTCGCTTCTTCCCAAGGTCATGGAATCGCTGATAAATCATCAGCTCAAGAAATATCTCGAAGATCGAAAGCTTCTTAATGACCGGCAATACGGTTTTCGCAGCAGTCGTTTCACTGCTGATCTGATGGTATATCTCACCGAAGAATGGAACAGATTTTAGATTGTTTTCGAGAAAGTAAGATTATTGCGCTTGATATTTCTAAGGCATTTGATAGAGTTTGGCAAAAGGCTCTCTTATCGAAAGTGCGTGCGTTTTGTATTAACGAAACCCTTATTTTTCGGATTAGAAATTACCTTCAAGATCGTTCAATACATGACATATTGGACGGTTTCAAGTCTGATCTTCACAAAATAAATGCTGATATTCCCCAAGGCTCCGTTTTGTCTCCGACTCTCTTCCTCTTTTTTATAAATAATTTCTTATCTGAAACTTCTAATCCACTTTATTGTCGCAAATAGTATGGCTGGAACTTCCTTCACTATAACATCGTAGTTCTGTTCAGATTTGGAGAACAACCGTTAAATAAATTCTATTGGATTTTCACACCCGTCTGGAGAAGTGTGAGCTAAAACTGCGTCTATACTCACAGTTGATGCATTGAAAGTTAGCACTTAAGGCAAATTGAAGCAAAAATGTACCGGCACGGTTCCTAAGAAAATTTCTACCTTCATGTTCTCAAAAGCAGTCCAGTCAAAAGTTTTCTTTTCTGAGGCATCGTATTTGTTAAGCATTTCAGTAGTTAAGCCAAGTGTAAATATACCAAGATAGTTAATTCGATATGCATTTCAGTACTGGAAAATTTGAGGATTTTCCATCCCTATTAATTTTAACTAACGCCTTTTCCGAAATCATATAGGCCAGATGCTACGAGTATATCTGGTTTTTCGTGACAAAACCCTTGGTTTTGTTAAGTTTAAGTATTTTATTTTGTGTTCGCTAATGGTTTTACAGAATGAAAGTTTTTTTTAAACAACTGCTACATTCTTCCTTTTTCAACCACTTTCTACTACTTTTTGCTATTACTGCTTTCTTCTATTTTCCTGCATGATGGTTTTCTCACATGATAGTTTTCTTTCATGATGGTTTTCTATTATGTTATGATACTTTCTTCCACCTTATTCTACTCCAAATTTCTTCTACTTTCTACCAATTTTTACTGCTGTTACTTTACACTACTTTTTCGACTGCTAGTTTTCTACCTAGGAAATATATACATCTCCTAGGAAATATGTGTTTTAAATAATCTTTTACAAATCTTTTTATACATTTCCTAAATAGACTCGTCATTGTATACATTTCCTAGGAATTGTATATAATTCCTAGGTTTCATACATTTCCAGTAACATATATACAATTTACATATAAGTACAAGAACGGACAATAGATCGTAAAAATTAAACGATATTAAAAAAATATTATCATAATTCTAGGTCCTGTTTTTGAGATAAATACGATTTACGAAAACAAATTTCTTAACATTTGTATGGTTGATGCCATTTTTTTTTTCAGATTAAAGAAAAATAATATTCGGACATAACAGTTTAATGTCAAGTTTCAAAAAAAAATCCAGTATTTTTTGAGAAAGTCGAAAACAATAAAATTATTTTTAAATGGAAAGTTTTTGAGAAAATAAAATATTTTCCGAAAATTCGAAAAAAAAGCTTGCACAAAAGATTGACAGGCACCCTGTTTTAGGTCTTAAAAAAGGAAGGCAAAAACTGTCGGTGCTTAAAGAAAGTCGGACGAAGGAGATAGACAAAATTGCGAGACCCACTTGTTTAGTCTTCATATTCATATTTAATATCAAATTTCATCAAAGTCCCAATTTCTTTTGAGTTGCGATATATTAATTGAAATGGCCATGTCGTTATTTATGGAATATGACGTCACGCCTGCGAGAGAACCTTACTCACTAACCTTTCATGAAGAATGTCAATCGTGACGTCTGCTGTGTTTCACGTCTAGGTATCCTGCTGGAACCACATGTTGTCTAGGTCCATATGGTCCAATTTAAGCCATTAGAAATTGGTAATCATCATTCTGTAGCGCTTTCCATAACCGCCTCACCAACTTCTTTTTAAAGTGCAGACAAATTAAGCCGCCGCCGCCGCCAGTAAAAAAACCAAACCCAAACGGTAACTGTTTGAGGGTGTATTGTGAATCTCGTGTGGGTTGGCGTCGCCCCATGTACGGCGATTTGGCTTTATTTTTCGTCCAAAATTTTGGTGCTCTTCCAAACGCTCCGAAGTCCAGATAGCGAATAAACGGTGACACAAAATTCGCCAAGTTGAACTCTGCGAGTTCCTGTGCATGTGAGGAAGCGACTGCGTTGAGTCCACCTGTACACTTTCACCCACCAAGGCGATGTTCCCGGCCGATCATTTTCCTTTGAACTATAAATGTTGGCTGATTGAATACCGAACCGGTATAACTTTTAAGGTTTTCGCGGTTGTCTTAAATTTGACTACCAAACGTTAAAGAGTCGACTGTGAAGGACCTTCTTCCTACTATAAAGCGTATTTTATTATAAAATTGAGTGAACAAAGATTCTGTTGTGAGCCCAATAATGACTATAACGCAATTCGTCATAACTCGGTAATGGTTTGCTGCCGTAGAATAAATATGTTCTGCTTTGAACATTATTCAAATATCCAATAACTTATTTGCCAAAGATATTTATGTCCTGCATTCCAGAACTTATCACATCTAATTACAATGTTACACAAAAAACCATAACAATGAATCAAAAATATTTTTCTATTGGCATCAAATTGTCTAGTCAGCTTTTGTAGTAATTTTTTTTTATTTCTGTTAATAATTGGAATTCAAAAAAAAAAAAACACACACACACATAAATAAATAAAATAAATTACTAAGCCGAAATAGGAAAATCAAGCGCGCAAAATAAATGGCCATCGATTTTATCGTTTATACCCTTCAACACCATTTATTTCTCCAAATCATTTTCCATCCATTTCGGCCTGTCAATCTATGCATTCAATCGATTTTTATTACTTGCCTATGGAATAAAGTAATAAAGAGATGGTATCGCCTTCTCGTTAAATCGTCCTTTATCTTCTTGAATTTGTTAACAATTTCCGCAGGACATGCAAATATCATATTAAAAAAAAAAAAAATAGGCTTGGCCTATTGAATGGATTTTATGTACTCGTAAGAAGGAAATGAAAAGATTTCGTTTATAGTTGGTCGATATTCTTCAATTAATTAAAGATTCATCCTTTTAAAGGCTGACGAAACGAAACAGGTTTAGCTTGCGGGTAATGGCCTTATAGCTTTAAGAGTCTTCGTTCTCTTACAATTTGTAAAGGACTTATCAGGGCAAGCTGAATTGGTTTCGTATAATAAATGTATTCACACCTCGAAAAGATATCCCAAAAAATGGAGTTTGGTCATACGGTCTGTGGCGTGAGTTACATCGAGTAAGATACTTAACAAACATTTTCTTGAGAAAATTTAAATATTAGGTTATTCTGTTTCGAAATTATGATTACGTACGTAGAACATTGTGTATCCTAAAAGTATGCTGTATAATTAAATTTTAATCAGTTTTATCAAGTACATTTGTAGTCAAAATTTGAAAATAAAATGGAGTTATTTAACAAAAAAAAAAATATTTTTGAAATTGAAATTTTTACTAACAGTAAAATAGGCAGTTGAATCTTGAATTCATCGCCTGAAACAAGTCAACTGCAATACTCGTGTTTTAGGGAATGCCCGTCAATTTATCCTTGAGCTTAAATTTAGACGTACGATATTCATAAATAAAAAACTATAAACTTTTTAAATGCAAACTTTCGCCCGCACTGTGTTCAAACATTTAAGGATAGTCACAATTTCCTAAGTGTGCGGAAAATAAAACAAAAATACAATGAAAAGAAGTCTCGTAATTATGGTTATCTGTCTGTCCCAACAGCGACTTCCTAAATGGCTTGGTCGATTTTCTAGTTTTAGTTTTTTTCTCTTTAAATCACAAAATAAAATTGATGAAGATTTGAAAATAGCGTATTTCTGCATTTATACATACATTGTTTTTATTATAAACTCTGGATATTTAGCACAAATTACATTTTTATTAACAAATTAATAAATAAATTTAAATTAAAAGAAAACAATCGCAAATTTAATATCAAAAAAGAAATCGGACACCCTGTGGTATACTCATTTTTTTTGTTTTTAACGGGACAAATATAACACTTTTAGGTTCTTGAAATTCCGTTACATATGTCAGATGCTTATTCGATTTGAATTGTATGCGATTTTATTAGTAAGGTCAAAATGGAAGAACAATGTGGATATCTAATACAACGATAGAAGTGCGAAAAATAATGATAAGACATTATGAAGAAGGTAACTCGGTACGTGCTATTGCAGAAATTGTAAAAAGAAGCAAGTTTACGGTAGGAGACATCATAAGAAGATTCAAAACAACAAAATCTGTTGAACATTTATAAAAATCTTGAAGACCAAAAAAGTTTACTGCAGGCGATGAACATCCAACGTTCGTAATAAGTAATAAGTTAAAAAAAAAACCCAAATAAGTGCACCAAAGTTCACGGCGGAGGTAAGGAAATACTTGCAATAAGATGTTAACCCTAAAACCGTAAGAACAGTGCTGCGATAAAGTAGTTTTCATGGAAGAGTGGCAAGAAAAAAACCTTTATCAACAAGAAAAACCGAATCAAGAGAAAGAGTTTATAAGGAGCTACCAAAAGACGGATTTGTCGTTCTGGAATCGTGTTTTGTTCTCTGTTTTTCTTAAATTTACTCTCGTCAGAGACAAAACAGGATTCCAGAACGACAAATCCGTTTTTTTTTTAAGACCAACAATAACGGTAGGTCCCTGCCATAAATTTGTTTCGAAATTAAAGAAAATATTTTAATTAAAAAAAAAAAACAAACAAAAATTTAATTTCGTTAATGCATGATGCTTAAAAAACTATCCGAAAAATGGTAAATAATAGTATCCCCCATAAAACCATTTGTTTTATTCTTTTCTTGAAGACCGGTCTTAAGCTCCTGAATATTCAGAAAATTCTTTTGAGTGACTCGGCGGCGGCGTTCCAGTTCTTTTCTCCATACAAACATTCATCCGTCTGATCCTTTCATTGTAAATTTGCTTTCATCCGTGAACAAAACCTATTTTATGATATTATAATGTGCAACCGTACAAGAAACAATACAAATTTAAGAAATTTTTATTTTATTTTTTAACGATATGTCCTTTGTTAAATCTTCCCTAACAAATTTAAGACTTGCTCTTCTATATTTTTTTTTTCACTTCATTCGAGCTACGCGGCCATTCAGATCTTGTTTTCACAAAAGTTTTCGGATCGTTTCATTGCTCACTTCTTTATTCCTGGTCTCCTTAAAAAAAACATTTAGATATTTAGAGATCTAGAATAAGAAAGGACTTTTCTTGACTTGCCCTACGTATCCAACTTTTTCCCTTGTTCCCTGCTAACATTAAGGATCCTATTTTCATTTTTATAACGTGAAACTATATCCTGTACTGTTGAATGGCTCCGGACAATTTTAGTGGGAAAAGTAGGGGATGATGTCCTAAAATGGCCCCCCAAGGTAAAATGGCCCCCTTGCTAGAAATTGTAGAATCGAACAGAGTTAGAAGGTTTTGGTAAAACAATTCTTTAGTTTATCTGGCATCATCGACATATAAGAAATAGTAGCAACTTCCAGCTATTGTTTGAAATCTTACAGGTCAAACTGTCTCTAGCCATCTACAAAAGTAGCACCAATAAAATGTTGTTAAAAGTTTGTTGACAAAAAAAATTATAAAAAACATTAAATTTTGGTAAAAACAGAAAATTGATGTAAGTATTAAGTATTTCTTATTAATTTACTGAAATTAGTTGGCCTATAACTATTTCAGTTTTTTCGGAATAAAAACTTAAATAAAAAAACCCTAAAGTGGCAAAATGGCCTACTAAGCACTCGCCTAAAATGGCATAGTGTGCCATATTATCATCATCATCATCGGCTCGACAACCGGGTTCCGGTCCTGGCCTCTTTCAACAAGTTTCTCCACCTATCCCGGTCTCTAGCCGACGCCATCCAGTTGCGCACCCCAAGGCTTCGGGCGTCCTGGTCTACGCCATCTCTCCAGCGCAAGCATGGTCTACCACGCTGTCGTCTACCATAGAATGTACCACAAAGAACTTTCCGAGCAGGTTCCTCTTCGCTCATGCGAGCTAGGTGCCCTGCCCACCGGAGTCTAACGAGCTTAATTTTTGTCACGATATCTGCTTCTAGGTAGATTGCGTACAATTCATGATTGTACCGTCTCCGGAATCGTCCTTCCTCACATATGGGGCCAACAATTCTCCTTAAGACTTTTCTCTCGAACGCAGCTAAGAGGTCGGAGTGCCTTTTGCTAAGCACCCAAGTCTCGGATCCATATGTGAGTACTGGCAGGACCATGGTCCTGTACAGCAGCAGTTTTGAAGTTATGGTGAGATTTCTGGATTTGAAAAGTTTTGACAGACTATAGTAGGCTCTGTTGGATTTGAGAAGCCGCCCGCGTATTTCTTCTTCTATATTGTTATCGGCTGCTACTATTGACCCAAGGTATTTAAAGGATTGCACCACTTTTCGTGCTCCGCTACCTTGATTGTTTGACCAACTGTTCCTCTCGCATTCGACGCCACCATGTACTTTGTTTTACCTTCACTAATGTGCCGCCTGCTCGATCTGGATGAAGGAATCGTGTACAGCTTGTTCGGTTCTTCCGATGATGTCAATGTCGTCTGCGTAAGCTAGTAACTGGCTGGACCTGTTGACGATGGTCCCTCTTGTTGCCGTGCCAGAGTCACGGATTGCTTTCTCCAACGCCAGGTTGAAGAGGAGGCAGGCCAGACCGTCCGTCCCCTTGTCGGAGTCCATTAAAGATTTTGATTGGTCTGGATAGCAATCCGGCTATTTTTACTTGGCTTGTTACGTTGGTCATGGTCAACCTACATAGTCGTGTCAATTTATTTGGGATGCCGAATTCTCTCATGGCTTTGTAAAGTTCTACCCTGGCTATGCTATCATAGGCGGCCTTAAAGTCTATAAACAGATGGTATGTTGGGATGTTAATTTCTAGACATTTTTCCATCGCCTGCCTAAGGGTAAAGATCTGATCAGTTGTTGATTTGCCTGGAATGAAACCACACTGATATTGTCCGATGACGGTTTTAGCGTATGGGGTTATCCGGTCTTGTAGGATAGAGGAGAGTATCTTATAGACGGTACTCAACAACGTGATACCTCTATAATTGCTGCACGTTGTGACATCTCCCTTCTTATGTATGGGGCATATTATGCCTTTTCGCCAGTCTTCTGGCATTTCTTCCTGCTCCCATACGTGCACTATAATATCATGAATTGCTTGACGTAAGGCTGGCCTGCCGTGATGAAATAATTCGGCTGGTATGCCATCGGCTCCCGGGGCTTTGTTCTGTTTAAGCCGGCTTATAGCCTTCTCAACCTCTTCTATGCTTGGTGGCGGCAACATAGGGTATTCTTCTTGAAGTAGTGGAGCCTCCACTTCTGCAGTGAGCTGACCATTTAGCAATTCATTGAAGTACACTTCCCATCGCTCCAGTATGCTTTCAGGATCGGTGATCAGATTTCCCTCTCCGTCCTTGCAATATGTGCAGCGTGGTGTGTACTGCGTCATGTTTCGGACGGATTGGTAGAACTTCCGCGCCTGGTGCGGACCTCGCTCTCGGCTGTTTTCTATTTCACAGATTAGGTTCTTCTCCCAGGCTGATTTCTTTTGTCTGTGAAGCCGTTTTTCTGTTCTTCTGAGCTCTTTATATTCCTCTTCGCGTGCCCGCGTTCTATGAGATTGTTGCATTGCTCGGTACGCAACATTCTTACGTTCAGTCGCTAGCTTGCATTCATCATCAAACCAGTCGTTCCGATTTTTACGACTGCTGCCTAAGATGGAGTTGGCAGTACTAATGACAGTATTTTTAAGACGTGTCCACTTTTCATTTACGCCCAGCATACTGGCTCCAGGACTTACTCTCCCTAAGTCAGGTGTTTCTAGGGCGAGTCCTAACGCATTACCAAAGGTGTTACTGGTGTTTTCATTGCGCAGGGCAGCCGTGTTGATTCGAACCTGATCGGCGGATGCAATGCGTCTTCGCAAGGCAATCCGCCCTCGGAAAACCATACCAACAAGATAGTGATTCGAGTCGATATTGGCACCTCAATACGTTCGTACCGTCATCAAGTTCGAGTAGTGGCGAAGGTCTATCAATACGTGGTCTATTTGGTTACGAGTGACTCCATCAGGTGATACCCAGGTGGCTTTGTAGATATCTTTACGCGGGAACCTGGTACTCGCAACGACCATGTTTTTCGATGCTGCCAATTCTAAGACTCGAAGTCCATTGTCATTAGTGTTCTCATGCAAACTATGTGTGCCTGCGTAATGCCTGAATACCGGCTCCCGACCTATTTTTGCGTTCAAATCCCCAAGGATGATTTTAACATCATACCTTGGACAGGCATTGAGGGCCCTCTCGACTTGTTCGTAGTAAGTCTCTTTTTCTTCGTCTGAGGACTCCTCCGTAGGTCCGTGAACGTTAATGAGGCTGATGTTCGTAAATTTGCCTCGCACACGAAGGGTGCATAGCCTTTCGCTTATAGCGTTAAAGCCGATGATAGTAGACTTCATTTTTTCGCTGACTAGGAAGCCTACTCCGAGCACATGGTGTTTTGTATGACAGCTGTAGTATATGTCATATTCTTTCTTCTGTAAAACACTATTCCCTGTCCATCTGATTTCTTGAAGAGCTGTTATGTCAGCTTTATACTTTGACAGGGCATCGGCTAGCTGCTGAGCAGCTCGAGCTCTATAGAGCGATCGTACGTTCCATAAGAAAATTCGTAAATCGTTTGTCCTTTTTCTTTGCGTGGGTTGTCGTCGTGAGATCAGTCCGTTTCCGAGGCTTGTTGTCGGTCTCGTAATTCTTTTAGTTTTACGGGGCAGGGAATTAACCTGTCGCCAACCTGAGGAACCAGCCTGATCATATTAGCCAAACCTTTTTTAAAAGGCTTGTTTCTAGCGGCCGCCACGGAGAGGCTATGATCACACTTCCACCAGTCCCGAATAGTTACGGCACGTGCATGTTTTCGTATGCTACATGTTATTCCCCCTATTCGTCTGGTGGCTGACCACCATATTATACTCTAAGTAAAGTTGTTTGAAATGAATTGCTGATTTTTATTTTTTTTGTTGAGTATTGTTTATGTTTATTTTACTTTGAACTGTGATTTGTTTTAAGTAAAGCTTAAATCAAATTGGAAATGGTTTTTGGTTTACTTGCCTAGTTGGTTTACTTGCAAGGGTAAAATGGCATACCAGTATGGCAGTATGCCGTTTTACCCGGACAATTTTGATCGTTGGAATTTGAAGAGTTTTTGAAAATTAAATACTTTAAATACTTTTTGAAACTTATTAAACTCGTAAAGCAAAAAAATGTAACTTTGTATGTTTAAATGTCACTTTTTTGCGAGATATGATATATTTTCCCCAAGGGGGTGCCATTTTAGGCCACCTTCCCCTACTACTACTGAGCACTCTACAGTGAATCAGTATAGCAAGTGTCCGATTATGTGTGAGAGGCGGAATATTTTAGTTGTTTCGCTTTTTGTCTACATTTCTTTGTTTTTTAATCTTAATAAGATTTTATTAATAAAAAATAAACTTAAGGGTTTTTATTTAATAAATCGGAGATACATTTTTACACCCTCCATACATTTTATTAAAGAAATTATGTATTCGTAAAAAATCGAACTCGAGATTTTGATGATTATGAGACGAAAAAATCTGGTCTCGCAATTCTCTCTGTCTATCTGTTCGACAACAGCCTAAACGGCTCGGCCGATTCTATTTAAGCTTGGTAGATAGCATTTTTAAATACCAACTCCCTCCCTCAACAAAAGGTTATTTTCTTTTTTTAAGACCAAAAATAACGGTACATGCCATATGATTTTTTTTTTCGAAATTTTAAACTGTTCACAGATTTTTTTTATAAAGAAATTCAAAAAATTTAATTTAGTTAAAAAAATTTCAACAAATTTTTCAATTTTGATAATTTTATGTTAAGGCCTCAAAAGTTTGTGTATTCAAATTTGTATGAGAATATTTTCAATGTTTTTCTTCAAAAATCAGTCCACTAGTTAATAAGATACTATGCCTTAATAGTAAGCATTCATCAATAAAGAAATACTAATACTAAATATTAAATAATAATATTCTTAACACTGTCTACAAAATATGCGAACAAAATTTCTATTTTATATAAAAATAATGGTACTCACCATACAAATGTTAAAGAAAAGGTTTTGGAAAATTGTATTTTTCTCGAAAATGGCACTTAGAATTTGATATTTTTTTTCTTTCGTTTAATTTTAACGATATATAGTTCAACAAAAAGATAATTGAAAATTACATGTTATACTGACTGTCCCTACCATAGAACCATTTTTTTCGAAATTTAAAATTCTCATTATCGGCAAAACGGATTTTAATGTATTTTTTTTTTTTTTGAATATTCGATATCTTAAAAATTAGTCAATTTTTTTTTTTTTTGACTGTACGACTGAAAATTTATCAGTCGTACAGTAATACAAACTTTAAGTTGGCGTACCAAAATCTTTTCTTAAAAATGTTTTAAAAATTGTGTATGCATATAAAAGTTTATCTCTTTAATAAAGATACGAGTATACAATTTGTGTTCTGGTTCATATTTGCTTAAGAAATCACATGGCATTCTGTATATCTTACTAATAAAAGAGTTTCAAAATCGGATTCTATGCTTATGAACTGTTTGTTTTTCTAGAAACAATCATTTTTAAAATTCTCAGTCTGCGAGTATTACATAAGAGCAAATTGGTGCGCCCCAGTCATGCATTTTATTTCTAATGCTAGGACTTGAGAGAAATAAAAATTATTCTTCAAACCGAAGAGGATAAAGATAATTTTTTAATAATTGTCACATTATTTTGGCTTCGGTCTCGGCCCAAATAAAGCATTTGATTGAATAGTTGTTGCTTGAAATCATTATCGAATGAAAGATTGATTGAAAAAATCGACTCTTTTAATCTTTGATCCTTCAAGATGAACCATTGACACAGCTCTAAAGTGAGTGTGATTCGATAATCTGGTTGATAATTTTCGGAAACGCTTAAGGTGCATCAATTTATTAGATTTCAAGATTTATTTGTGGTTTTGTGTTCAAGTTCTGCTTTACCTGAGAACTAAATAATCCTCGCTACATACATTTATCAAATTTTGAATCTTAACACATAAGCTTCATTGAAAATATTTTATCTTTTTTAAATCCAACCCTGACAGCCCAAAAAACATAAAATAGTATGGTTTCACACCCTTCCACAAAAGAAAAAAGAATATTGAATTTACTGTACTAGCACCAACTACAATACCTCAAGCATATTCTGGTACTCGTAGAAGAGGCAGCAATTGCTATGAGGAACACCTATGTTACGAGTATTTCCATTTTGTTCTTCCAACCATACAACCAAGTTATGCAGAAGAACCTATGAAACGGAAGTTCCACCTGTATTGACGAAGTTAAAGGAATAATCGATGCTTTTGAAGTTTATAACGAAATCATAAAATTGGAAATCACATCCACATCCAGCCAATCTAGGGAGTCGAATTCCAAAAGTTGTTGTTGGTGTCTCATGGTGTGGAGGAACAAGTTGTTACGATTTACGAAGCTTGAAAGGATATATATCAGTACACATTTTTTATTTATGACGTTTTAGTTTCTGATTTATACTGCTTTTCATATGATATACATACACGAAAGTTCCTTCTTATCCGTGATTATTATACGGAGACGGAGGGCATTCGGAAAAGGAGAGAATGGATTTTGAACTCAAAGGAAGGTGGCGCATTGATTTATGTGAGGATGTTTTTAGTTTCTCTCTCGAAATTGATTGGCAATAAAAATTGATACCTTTTCTTCTTTGAAATGCACTCAGGAATTTATATGATACTCGTACTTGAAATATTCAGTTTGTTTTTTTTTTTTTTTATTTTTTAAGGGGATTATTTCTTACAGGTGTCTTGTTATCACATAATTTGTATGCTTGAGTTTGAATGGATGAAATTTGAATAATTTAAAAAATTTCGAAAGGTAAAATTTTTCATACACAAATGAACACAGGGTGCTTTCCTAAAGGTCAGTGAGCATACTCTTAAAGTTGCATTTGTACATATGTATATTGGAATCATGCTATATTAAAACATGGCAATTTCTACAGGATGATTTTGCTTAACATGACACACAACAACAAAGAGCTTGTAAAAGAGACATTGTTGAAAAAGCAGATTTATAAAATAATAGCTCACATATTTATAAATGTTTACTAAACTCTCGCTAAGTTATTACTAAGTATTCGTAGGTCCATCTGGCTGGAAACGCTGTTTTAAAGATATTCAGCCCTATCCAGGTATCCGTTCGGAAGAAGTTCCGAAACGATAGTCCGTTCCGATCGGAACTTAGATTTCGTTCGATGTGTCCACTTCAGAACAAACAAAAATGAAGCATACAATCGCATTCTTTCTATTCAATTTTTCTTAAAATAATTCGAAACTATTTTCTATCGGAGAATTTTCGAAGAAATTTAATGTACAAATGTCAAAAATTCTTTGCTATATGTACTTAATCGCAATGCGTTGATGAGCGTCACATTTTATCGGAAGATTTTCCGATATGTCAATCGGACAGGGTAAATCGGTAGAAAATTTTCCGATTTCGAACAAATCGGAAAATAATGTTCTCCGAACGGATACCTAGATAGGGCTGATTGACATCAAATTCTACGAATTCAAAATTTGACACCAAACTATTGGTCCAAAAATTTATCGTCAAGATAGATTTGTGCATGAACTTAATGTTGACTTTCTCACGAAGTCGTACCTTTTTTGAAGCATTAAATTCTACGTAGTTTGCGGTTTCCCATTTGACAATACTATCGAGATCAGAATTTGATGAACTTATTATATGCTGCCGTTCTTAATCCACATATCAGAACCTGAGAGTATTATCGTCAGCAGAATAATTTAATGCAGAAAATCGGAAAGAAGATAATATTCCAATAAAATTATCGTCTCAAGACTCAAGTACACGTTCTGCCAGCGTCGTCGTCGAATTACCAGTAAAGTGTGTTGCAAGCAAATCGTATGTTTTTTTTGTGAGCTTGCAAAAAGAGTGTCAATAAATACGAGCGCTTGCTTCTAAGCAATGATGATAGTTCCTGTAGTGATTTCGAGCCTTCAATTAAAATGAAGTCCGGTATAGAATCTTATCATTTTCCTTTACAAAACTGAAGCTTGATACCTCTCTTGGAGATAACAGTTTATCAGAAGTTACTTGTAGTCTTAGACCTTTTGTCTGTTGACTTAGACTGGGAGGCCCATGTGAGATTTTTGAGCATAGTGCTGTAGTGGTTCAGGTAGTTCACCTTGCGTTTGGCTGATATTGTAATACTGTGTAGCAGGAATTTGAAAGGCAGGTTTCTAAAATTTGCTGCTGCTTGAATATATTTACCTATTGAAGTTATGTTGCAGAGAAAGAGGCCTAGTCTAGACGATTGACCGGGTCCGGCTTAAGTGACCTTTATTGGCGACTACCGATTGCCCAGCTCCACAAACATTATTTCTGGAAGAGAGAAAAAACAAAGAAAAATGTATTAGTGATGAAGTTACATGGTCTTTGTTTTTACAATAAATCTTCTATCCATACACTGTCGAATGCTTTCTCAACACCCAGAAAGTATCCCGCGGTGATACGATGACTGCTGAGGGCTATGGTGATGTCGTCGGACTTCGACTGCGAAAACAGGGATGTCTGGAATGATTGCGTTTCATTCCAGGACCTCTTGAGCTTCCTGAGTAACACTTCTTAATATATTTTCCTGATGTTGTTAAGGGAATATATAAGCCCATATTTTAAAACCAAATTGCTACTGATTTTTCCAGAATTGTCACAAAATTTAATGTTTTCCACTTGTGGGATGAGAAGCAGCTGTTGATTTAGATAGTTCTGGGAAGAATTTTCAGTATTTGCTTCAGAATAACAACAAGAAATAGTTATGGACTTTTCATTGGGTTACTTACTAAAGTACTGTCGTGAAATCTTACTTCTTCGGGTACACCGTCTGCTTAATATGAATGAATACCGTCCAATAACGTCAGATCTGCATAAACGTTGGGTGCAAGGTCTCCTTAGATTGGTGGCTTCCTTTTAATGATTCTGTTGATCTCTTGATTTCTTTGAGGACATCAAGTCCTGGTATAATGGTTTGTAGTTGGATGAAGTTCGAAACATTGTACTGACACAGTGAAGTTGCCTGATGTTTGGTAAAATATGTTGACTCTAATAAATTCCTGTTGGAGGATTCTTTGATTTCTTATCCTAAGCCACTGTCTATTCTGTACGTACTTGGGAAGGTTCTGTTATTTATCATTTGACATCAAATGTCCAGTGCATTACAGAGAGCCTATTCCAGACAAACTAACACTTCTCCGATTCCTGTGTTCAAAAGGTCCCTGTTTGAAGTTGAATACTACTGCCATCTTCAATTTCCCTATGCCATGTTTCAACATTCAATCTTCTGTAGTTTGTGTAGGTTTCTGGTAATTCTATCGCTAGGAGTATAAGGTAGCCAAAGCAACGGACTTTGCTCCTTTGACAAGCTAGGCATAGTTCGGTGAGACTGCACTACATGTTGTTTTCATGACCGAAGCTAGTATTGACATCGCTGAATTTGTAAGGGCTGCTTTGACAGGTACTGACCTAACTGTTAGCGAATTAGTGGTACGTTCAATTGTCAATTGAATATTTGTTGCTGCAGATCTTGGAGCTGAGTTGCGTTTGACCGTGGCTGCAAAACTAAGTCCAGGGCGAGTTACATCAGATTTTTCATTGCCAGTTCCTTATGCCTATGGGTAAGGTCCTCTTGAGGAGACAACATTTAGAAATGGATTATGATTACCTACCTTCTTGAAGTTTGCGTATACAACACACCTGTTTCTAGTTACTGGTAACATATCGCTAGAATCCAGATGTTCAAATCACACCTTCTGATTCATGATTTAAGTCTACAACGAAGTCATTTATACTTTAATTTGTCTCTTATTCGCTTAACTTGATGAGGCTGCAGGCTTTCATATTTTTTGTATCCCATTCCCGAGATCGTTTCTATCCAGTCCAAGTTTAGTTGGTATCCGATACCATCTTTCGAAAAAATTGCGAAATCAATGCACCACTGGATTGAGCTTAATAGACCTTTCCAATTAGCTTCTTCAAAATCGTCTCAGAATTGAGTGTCTCTATGGGTGTTAGCGATAACTGGATTGAGCAACTTCTCGAAATCATAAGCTAATTTCTTAGGAGATTATGTGAGACAGGTTTGAAAGTAAATCGAAAAATAAATGCAAATTTTGCAGACCGTCCCTTAAATGTTTAGGTCATGTGGTTGATCGAAACGGCTTACTTGATGAACAGTTAAAAGTGGAAAGTATGGTCAGGATACCTACCCACAAGAATATAAGAGAAGTAAGAAGTATTTTAGGGAGTGTTTCATGCTACCGAAGCTACGTACCAAATTTCGAAATTTTTCTAAAGATAAAGGTTAAAGATCATGTAGCTCCGAAGATACTATCTCGGAAAGTTCCAGTAGAATTTCCGATGAGGATTCTCCACTATATGAATGAACGATAGATTGAAAATTCACCAAGCCCTCTCCCGTTAAATGCTTTTCCTATTTTTAACCAACCTACAGGGTCTATCTTTTGTCACAGAGCTACATAGGTGTTTCGTTGCTTAAGTTGTTACTGTTTCATTTGTCCTTTTCCAAATTATAATGTCATCTTTTCATGGTTTGAGATTTGTTTAAATAAGTTTTCTAGCTGAATAGACACATATCATATTATTTAGCTGACGAAACATATTCCATGAGTAACCTCTTCGTATGAAGAAGATTTCGTCCCTATAAGCTCATAAAGTAGGAAGAGAAAAAAAGGCACATAAACCGAAACGATTACATCTTCCAAATAATGTTCTCCAATCTGGCCTTATCCAACTTTTTACTTTCCAACATTAACATTTTTTTTTTGTAATAATATGTTGGATACCATGTCACATTCAGATAATAATCATTTCATTAATGACCCGAAAAACTCTCTGACAATTTTCCTAAACGAACCCTTCCTCCCTCCTTTTGTTTGTTAAAGTTCTGTGTTCTTCTTCATATTTTCTCCTAATGGTTATATACTATACAAGTCTTGTGTTTTTGGTCTTAGGGGTTGTGTTATTTTGGTAATGGAGTTGGTAGGTCTATTTTTGGATATTTCACTTAATATGCTAGAAATCCCTCGGCTGTTATGATTTTCAGTCTTAACGAAGGATCAGTCGGCTGTGTGGGAAAATAGTCCTTTCACTTTCTCAATATTTGACTTATTCCAAAACTTTATTTTTTTCCCAAAAACACCTAACTAATCTATAAGAACTACTCCTAGATCAGGTGTGCTAAAGGATTTCCTATTAAATCAGTTTTGTGTCTGGATTTGGGCTTAAAGCTGGATGAAAAGATTATATTCATAAAGTATTCTTCGAGACGAAAAAGAATCCCTCTAAGACGTTTAAAGTGACACAGGCAAAAGGTTCATTCAAGGTGTGCAGTAAAATGTAATATCATTTGTGCGGTTGGTTTGGGATAAGCAGTTTTTGACAAGAAGGATTTAAATAGGAAACATCTGCTCAAAGAGGCCATACATAGGTTACAAGCAAGCACCTTTGTATTATAGACTTTATGTTATACAAAGCTTGTTTATATTTAAAATAGAACAAAATTATCATATTTTAGATATTGGTTAAATAGAATGGGAAATAAAATAGAGCTTTTTAGGGATGGAAGATCTATTCAAAAATTCTGTATTCATATTGGAAAAGAAGCAAAAAGGAGAAGTAATTTAGTATGGAGATTTGTGTGGTTTGTAATATTTTTTTTATTCTGACTTTGCTTGCAACGTTTCAAGATATTGTTGTTAGTTATAGGTAAAAGGACTTTTAGGCTAACATAGATACCTACAAGAAAATTTAATTGATAAAATAAGAGTTTGTTGAAAGTTCGAAAATGTGTTTAAGGTATTATTTACAGTACAGATCAAAGTCCTTGCCATACAGATTTATTTATTTATTATTAAGAGTTCTAAGTAATCAATTGGAAAGCTCGTGGATTCAAGTTCTAGTATATTTACATTTAAATCTCAAAATTTTCGGTGGATTTCTTATTGACATTTCGCCAAAATAGATAAAAATCTTGTAAGGACGATAGTTCTTCTCGGCCTTTTAAAAGCCTTTTACTCGGTTCCAGATGCACCACTATTCAAAAAAGTTAAAATACAATTTTTCTTTTGAAAACTCGGAGTTTGGTGGCATTCAATAAATACATGACAGGAAGAATTCAAGCAATTCTTGTAAGTAATGAAATTTCTGATTTCCTCTTGTTGTGAACAGAGCTTTATACTACAGCGCCATCTGTTGGAAAATTGCATATCTACTTTATGGAAGAAACAAAAAGCTCTTTTCCAATGTCAAATGTATTTCCCCTTATTCCAACCATCTAGAACATTCCAAGACGAGAACCTTGAGTACATAAGGGAGTGCTGGCGGTGAGCACGAGACAGTTGATTTTGGATTATGAAAGTGTGCAAAAGTACTGCTTATTGGATTGTTATATTAAACAAGTGTGATTTAAATTTGAATAAAAGTATTTGAGTTGATTATAAATTGAGATTTAATGTTTTGATTTGGAAAGTGTAAATAAAGAAGAAATACTAAAAAGAGTGATAAGTTTTATTTAACGGACCTAGTAAAAAATATTACACTCTCAAAGAATGCGGGTGTACCAAAAGCATCAACTTTAGGTCCACTTCTTTTTACTTTTTATAACAACGATCATTATTTGTGTACCTTCGATACTAAAATATTGTTGTGAACAGAGCTTTATACTGCTACAGCGCCATCTGTTGGAAAACTGCATATCTAATTTATGGAAGAAACAAAAAGCTCTTTTCCAATGTCAAATGTATTTCCCCTTATTCCAAACATCTAGAACATTCCAAGACAAGAACTTTCGAGAACAACCAATTTGAGTATATAAGGGAGTGTTCACGGTGAGCTAGGGACAGTTGATTTTTTATTAGTGAAGTGTGCAAAACTCTGCTTATTGGATTGTGTAAAGTGTAAAACAAGTGTGATTTTAAATTGAATAAAGTATTTGAGTTGATTATAAATTGAGATTTATTGTTGTGATTTGGAAAGTAAAAATAAAGAAGAGATACTAGAAAGAGTAATAAGTTTTATTTAACGAACCTTAGCAAAAATATTACAATATTGTAAGATCTTAAGGTATTTGGGCGTTTTCAAAATTTATTTGAGCTATCGGATTGTCATGAATGAGGATGTAACCAGAAAAAATAATGAAAATCTGATGAGTGTTATGGAATGGTCTCATAAAGGAACTCTTTGAAACTTAACTCAAATAAATGTCAAGCTATTCTTGTAAATAATACTGGGCTTAAAACATCATCCTTTCCCAACATTAAACTCAATGGCACTGTCCTTTATCACGTTAAAAGAATGAAAACTTTTTAATTGTTTTTTTTACTAAGCATTTTCAGGATAAGATCATATTTCTTCTCTTGCCGGGTTGCGTATTGCCAAACTGTATATCAGTACAGAGCTCCGACGCTCTATAATAGACTACAGAATTCTCATTCAAATTAAGAGCATATTATACTGTGTCAGATCAAAAGCAGATTTTTCTGTGTTGGTATACATTTTGCTCAGGAAACTAAGAGCAAAGTACCTGTGATTACAGAGCCATCGTTCACGTTGGTGTGGTTATTGTGTGTGGTGCCGTGACATAAGGCCAAGTGACAAAAGGCGAAATTTGTTTGTGACTTAAGGCCAAACATAAAATGTTTTGTCTTGAGCAACAGTACCTTGTGTCTTTTTGATATGCCCTTCAGGAATTTTCTTGATTTCCAAGCACTCTTGTTTTCCTACTTAAATTAACACAGAATAAAGTTTCTGAGATTTTTTTTGAAAAGCGTATATTTCCAACATAGGACAGAACTGTCTTTTGGTTTTACGAGAGCACCTGCCTATTATGGCTTCCAAGCCACCACGATACTCCCACTAGGGGGCCTACCTCATAGATAGTTCGAAGAAAGAGTGCACGTACACGACAGCTGCCATGGTCCGATGTATGGTTCATTAGCAACACAAGTCCATTGGTCAAGTCTCTCAGAGCCCCGGACATGATTTAAACTACTACCGACTCTACACTCCCACCTGCTCCAACATAGGACAGAAGTAAAATTTTAATTGCACCTTATTTGAATTACCGTAAATCAAAGTGACAATTCTTTCTATGTATTACCAATGGGTCTCTAGAAATCGCTGCCTGTCAGCCTCAGAAGACAAACAAAATTTTTTGAAGATTCTTCATTTGAGTAATGCTTTTTCTCTTCTCCGCCGTTTCTCGGGGTTCGATTCATTGGTCTTCAATCAATCTGAATGACCCAGCTACCTTAAATTTTTGGGCTTTTACTTTTTTTTTGCCAAATTCGTCTCGCTATACATCCATAACAGTTCGTTGTTGTACTCGTATCATCTCCTCTAAACCACAACAGATCAAAGGCAGAATTTTCCTCGAAAAACAGCCTTCAGAGTTATAATTCACTTTTGACAGGGTAGATGACATATCAAGCCCGGTGTGTTTACCGTCAAACGACAACTTGAGCTATCAAAGGACGATTCTGCTTCTAAAATAGTTTCTTAGTCCAAATATTAAGTGACTCGCAAGATTTTGTGGTTAGATTTCAAACCCGGTATTATTGTCACAGTGTATAGCAAATACTAGAAAGACTTTTAAACTCTTTGAAATTATAGCTTTCTATAAATCAATAAATATGGGACTTGAGTACACTACGACCTATAGATCTAAATGAGATCGCTCATTTTACAGTTCTCCCTCCATAATAGTTTCCATGAACAAATTGAGTATATGAAGTGATTTCAGAAATTGTAGTTTGATTTGATATCTTCTATCTGGTGACGTCCACAATATATTTGAGTGCATCACATCTTCATGACTATTGCAGAATCTGCTCAGCTCAGCGGGCCAAAAAAGTGTCTTCTCAGTTTACAGTGACCGCTTAGAAAACCCCTGATTATTCTGAGGTTGTTCCTGCTAAGACAGATGCAGGATATAAAGCGTTCTTGGCGGGAATTCCCAAGAAGCATTTTTGCTTAATACCTCAATTTTGAGAGTGCTTTGCATATTTTTGTCCATATGGCCTCCCCTTCTGTTTCGATTTTATTTTTCATCACGTTTTCACCATTTCCGCTAGAGAGCTCTGGTCCCGTATGTATTGTTGTTACTCGTTTTTTTTTTCAAATAGTCCGCCTCTTCATTTCTCATGACCCCTACGTGTCCTGGTACCCATGCAATGTGACATTGTTTTTCTTGCTGAGTCCTTTTAGCCCGCACATACACTCCCATACCAGCTAAGAATTATAGTTGTGTATGATAACCTTCTATCTGTGTTGGTAGTCCATTCTTGATGATATCATATCACAAACTTGGTCTTACTCTCATCGACTATTAAACCCATCTTCACGATCTTGGGTTTATTGACTTAAGTTCCTGGGTTGTTTCCTTGATCTACTGTAATGTGAACGTTTGGTCAATGATGGACTTTTCAATCCTGACGCCACACTGACAAGGATATATATCAGATCGTCGACTAACGGGCTTAGATGTTTACATAATACGGTCTTGTATAAGCGATGTTCACAAGGCTAAAATCTCTGTATTTGGTGTGGTTTATTGAAGATATGGCTAAAAATAGTCAAGTTATATTCATCGGAAATGCTTTTCTTCGACCGTATTTTCTAGATGAACTGGTGCATAGTCCTAACTTATTCTTCGCCTATCCCTTTAGATAGCTCGGAACCAAGCTATCAGCTTCAGTAGCTTTATCGCACTTAAACTTAGATTATCCTTTTTTCAATTCGTTGAGATGGGGTGGATGAAATTGTTTGCCTACTTCGGCTTCGTCTAGATTCAACAGTACAAGCTGCTTAACATTGGAATTCGATTAATCATGCCAGATATAAAGTTTGAAAAAAGATTTTGTATTATTTTCAGCATCGACTATTGTGCTGTCGAACAGAGCTGATAAGTTTCTTATTTTATTTATTTTCACCGTAATTTTTACAAGCAGTGTGTTAGTGAACTAGGAAAACATAAACCCTTTACTACGCGCAAAATATAATTAAGAAATCATATGATTTTCGACATTCATCGTCAGAAGCTTAACTGTTGTATAATTGTGCCGAGCCAAGCTAAACAGGGGCGGCATCTACAATGGCTTTTTGGGTTTCTACAAATTTTTCCACTAATTCTCAACATACTTTTTGGTGATTATATTAGAGACTCGATTGGAAAAGGCCAAAGAAAACTCTTACGATATTAGCCGTCCAAAACCGAATTTCCTGATAATATTTCTTCGGTATACACAAAACAGTAACTTGCTGCCAATAAAGTGGTCCGAGTCAATATTAGGCTCTCCGAGCGTTCGTATGTCCCTGATACTAAAACATTAGCGATCGTCGATCTCAATTTGATCAATGTGGTTTACGGTTGATTGACCAAGACCAAGTGCACTGCCTATATGTCTTGTCCAGGAGCTCCTAGATCATATCTTTGATGTGATCATCTTTTTCTCTCTATTTCTTATAGCCTAACCTATCTAGGTTAGGTTAGGTTAAAGTGGCTGCTGACCGGAAAAGGACAGCACACTTAGACCAATATTTGGTCCGTTGTGATACCACAAGGATTTCAAAAATCCCCCTTATTCGTTAAACCATTTTGAGCTAATAATGAAGCGTTTGAGACAGTGAATGTCGGAATTATTTAGATCACTAGGATCGTTATAGTAGTAGTCTCCCAAGTGGAGTCTACGTCTTTGCGCTAGGGCAGGACAAGAGCATAGAAGGTTGGGAATTGACTCCTCTTCTTCTTCATCCATGCAGCTTCTGCAAAAGTCATTTGCAGGAACTCCAAGACGAGAAGCATGTCTTCCTATTAGGCAGTGCCCAGTAAGGACACCTATAATGGAGCTAATATGCAATCTACCAATAGAAATTAGTTGTTTTGAGCGTTTAGCATCAAACAATGGCCAAATCAGTTTAGTAGACCGGCAAGTTGGGGTGCTGGTCCACCTGTGGTTGGCTTTCTTTATGGTATCTTGCTTTAGCATAAGTTTACAAGTAGCTAGGGGTATACCGATGTTAGATTTGCTATCCAACAAAGGTAATATTGTTCCGTTTTTTGCAAGTTCGTCAGCTTTACAATTTCCTGGAATGTCTCTATGCCCCGGCACCCATGTAAGGTGAATGTTAAACTGTTTTGACATCTCCACCAGAGATGATCGACAATTTTGGGCTGTTTGTGAGTTAATGGAGACAGAGTCCAGTGACTTTAAGGCAGCTTGACTGTCTGAGAAGATACGTACATATATCGGTTGTCGATATAACGTTTTCTTTTAGCCAAGAGAGGACTTCTTTTATTGCTAAAAGCTCTGCCTGGAACACGCTACAGTGATTGGGAAGACGAAAACATAGACAAAGATTTAATTTTTCGGAGTATACGCCTCCACCGACCCCGTCATCGGTTTTAGATCCATCTGTATAGAAATGAATTGCTTCGTCTATCAAAAACGACTCATTTTCCCATGAAGACCTGGAAGGGATGGTTACTTGAAAATTTTTATCAAATTTTGGATGAGGGGTGGTGTAATCGACGTTACTAGGTAGACTACTGAACGAGTTCAGTATAGTAGAGTGACCAATATCATTATTGATCCACTGCGAGGAGGCTTTAAGTCGAATGGCTATGTTAGCGGCCGATTGTTTGCTAAAAATATCTAGCGGTATGAGATGAAAAAGAACATCAAGTGCAGCAGAAGGAGTTGAGCGGAGAGTTCCACCCATGATTAAACAAGGCTGTTCGTTGGACTTTGCTGAGCTTATCGCGGTTAGTTGCTGTTTCCAGCGCGATGGTTGTGTGCTCGCCTGTCAACCTCATTATCACAGGTTCGATCACTGCCGTCGTCTATGTCTTCTTTAATTCCATTAAGACCTTCTAAAATTGTCATCAATGGGTTGCTGTTTACTCATTACATGTTGTTTAGGCATAACACTAACAACATGTGATCGAGTTAAACTAGTATGCCCAACAACGATGAATACGAATAAAATAATGCGAATTATAAGGGACATAGAAATAAGACACGGCATTTATCCGCTTTAGTTCAGCCGCCATCCCTGGAGATAAAAAATCTGAGACACAAACCTTCAGTCTCAGAACATCGTGCCACACATCTTTCCTATCCTTCTTTCTCTTCCGTAACTTCACGCCCGCGCTATGTTGAAACATTTAAAGGGTAATCATAATCCCTTGAGCGCGAGTAAATTATAAAAAAAAAAAAAAAAAGTATCGGTCTAATGACTGAGATGTATAGCCAGTGTGTTATATGAGTTTGTAGACCCCATTTATTACCTACGGCTTTTTTGCAAGAGAAAAGAGCTATGTTGGCTTTGTTGACTCTCTCTTGGATATTGGGCTTCCAGCTTAATTTCTTGTCCAAAATAAGACCCAGATATTTTGCTTTGTCTGAGAATTTAAGCGGTATACCTTTGATGAGGGGAGGGTCTATTAACCTATCTAACATATGTGTCAAATTTGTCCTCGTGCGCATTACAAAATCGTTATTTAGCACTGGTCACTGGTCACCCAGGCCAAGACTACTGAGATGTCTTCTCAGTTCGCAGTGACCCAGTGAGGAAAGACGTAATCATTCTGAGGTTGTTCTTGCTTTATCCAATACATACCTACTTTACATACATAGCAGAAATGTATTAATATCTATCTATAAATTGACCATAAACGTCACTAAGTACATACATCACAATTAGTACGTTTATATATGTATTGATTTCTAGTGTAAATCATTTTAAGTAGCATGTTTTTTTTTTTATAATATACATAGGTACACCTTACAAGCCAACTGTTTGGCAAATTTAAAACACTTTACAAACATTTTCCTTACTTTGAACACTTTTTAACTAGAATCGTACTACAGCTGAACACGCCTAAAATTATGTGACATTTAGCACAAGAAACTAAGTAAAACTCTTTTTTTTTTCAAATATTTATACACTTTTAGGCCTTGATACAACTTTTTAACCATTTTATCCACCCTTATAACTGGATACCTTCCGAAGTCTCCATTATTCATGATTCCTTAAACCATAGTGTAGACTTACAGAAAACATCTTCGCAAGACGACCCTGAGATCTTGGTTTAGAAAAATCACAAAAGTTAAGAAATAAAAATCACGGTCATATTATTTGTTAATGCATACTCCTACAAAAAATATAATTCCAATATCAAGAACTGCCAACTTAATTCAAAGAAGAATATTGCAAACGCCAAAGAAATCCTACCCCAAACACAAGGCAATACATACGAGTATATTGCGATATTTCGTCCTTCTGCTATTTTCATTATTATGTCCATGTCCAACCACTCTATGGCCGATGGTAGACCACAAATCTTATTCAAAATACTCATTAACGTCAATTTACCCAGCCATTACTGGCGTCTTTTTATTTGAGTACAGAAGTTATTGACTGGTTTCGTCCTTTTGAGTGAAAGTGTCCCATCTCGGCCCGGCACGGCACACAAAAGGACAATAGGCAACCCTCCTTTTTGTGGTAGTGATAGTATATAATCTTTCCGGTTTAATTTAGTTCAGCAAAATCGGAAATATCAACATAAATGAGACCATACTCTTTTGACAGAGATAAAAGATTAACCACAGTTGAGGCTTTCGAAAGATTGAAAAGATAATGAAATTAATAATTATTCGTCAGGGTTGCTTCTTACAAAATAACAACCCGTTCGTTTGAGGTCCTTAATTAACTGGGAATCAGGGAAAGCTTTAGTTAGTCCCCACAAAATTGGCTCGAAGGACAACATAATTATCATTTTAAGTTTATGCGATGGAAGATGATAGCCTTAAAAATGGGTATTGCGGTGCAAATAAATTGGACAACAATGTCAAAAGTATAGAACTTGTACTTGCACTTGTGGTTAAAGAAGAGCCGGTAGCAAACAGTAGGGTGGAGTGGATCCTTTCTGTATGAACAAAATTGGTAATTGGCCAGGGTCCAAAGGTTGTACATATATAACATTCATTAGAGAAAAATATTCAAATCCTTTTTCACTTGGGTAACCTTATTTGGGTTGGTGTCGTCCCATATACGGAAATTTCGCTTGTTAACGCAACTATTCATTAAAAAAATGCTCCCCGTCGCTAAACTTGATTTTTCCCCAAAATAGTGGTCCTCTTCCAAACGCTTCAAGGACAAGTCAGCGAACAAAATACGTTGTTTATGGTCACAAGCCCTGAGCTCATTTGCATTCTGTCCAGGTGTCTCGACGCCGACGCAAATTTCGCCAAGTTGAAGTCTGCTAAAAGCCGAGTTCTTGTGCACGACGAGGAATCGACTGCCTTGCGTTCTGCTCTACACTTTTACAGACTGCGGCGATGTTCTCGGGCGATCTTGCGTTCTTTTTAGGTTCAAATGTAAATAGTAGGCTGAATGATTTCCGAACCGTTCATCTCAAATTTTGGCCCCTAACAATTCAATTTTCAATTTTGTTTTATTGAACATACTATTTACAATTTGGCTTACAACTAATAAGATACTACATATTATGTGTGTATGAAAATTTACATTTGTTGACTCATAGGGGGCCTAACTATATACAGGACTTAAGTTAAACTATTTTTATATAAAATTTACATGACGAAAAAAAATTTAAATTTAAAATGTCGGTTGACTGTATTGTCCTCAGGGTGTTCATTCCTGGTTGTCAGTGGTGATTTTTGTGGGTTGTGGGCAGGGATGGCGTTTTAGCCACGGTGGTAGGCTGACCCAATGTCAGCGTAGAACGAGACTACTTCCTCGTTGTCCATGATTACGTTGTCATCCAGAGTTTCCATCATACTGAGGTACCTCGGCTCGGGATGTCGTTGTTCTGTGGTCATCATTCTCATAAGCTGATTCGGGTGGTCGATGATGTTCTCCATTAGTTTCTTCGTTGAATGAACTAGATATTTGCCCAGTGGGATTAAATTGGCTTCTGTGTAGAGATGCTCGTTCCTGTAGAGTTTCTGTCGTTGACGGTCGAAGTAGAGTCCAGTGCAGATCCTCAGTATCTTCCTTTCGAATAGTTGAAGTTCCTTCATAGCTGTCTTCGAGATGGAAAGCAGACTGGGAAGGAATAGCTGATCACTGGTCGCAGGAGCTGCTTGTAGATTAATATCTTTGTCGGTTGGCTAAGACCTGATCTTCTTTTCAGCAATGGGTGCAAACGGCCGAAGGCCCAGCTGGCCTTTTTCAGAACATTTCTTGAGTGCAAGTTAAATCTTAGCAACTCGTTGAAGTGCACTCCTAGGTACTTGACATTTGGCTTTTCCACTATGGAGGATCCGTGAGGGAGTTTTAGGACCAGATTTCTGCAAATTGTTGCGGTGCGAAGGCCTCTACCAGTTGAAGGTCTCCTGAAGCAGACAAGTTCCGATTTGGAAGTTTTGATTCGGATGCTTGGAAGAGTCTGTTAATGTGGGTTTCTACTTTTTGGACAGCGATTAGTGGTGACATTGATGTGGCGTAGGTGAGCGAGTCATCAGCGTACAGAAGGTTCTCGCAACCAATTGGTGAAGGTTGGTCTGAAGTCATCAAGTTGGAGAGGAAGGGGCCTAGTTTTGAGCCTTGGGCGACTCCAGCTCTGATGGTCTTCATCTTTGACTTGCAGTTATCTACTTGAACGAAAAATTTCCTGAAAGATAGGAAAGAAAAGAGATTTTTTATTAATGGCGGAGGTACTTGCATAAGATGAAGTTTGTGGATCAGACCGTCTATCCACACGCTATCGAATGCTTTCTCGACATCCAGAAAGCATCCGACGGTGACACGATTACTGTTGAGGGCTGTAGTGATATCGTGTTGGAATTTTACCAGTGGATGCAAGGTTGAGTGTTTTTGTCGAAAGCCGAATTGCATGTCAGGGATGATTGAATTTTCACAGCAGAATTTCTTCAGTCTTCGTAAGATTAATTTCCAGTAAGTTGCTGATGTTGTTGAGAAGTGATATTGGCCTGTAGTTGGAAACAAAGTTGGAAGCACCTTTCTTCGGAATTGGCACAATCTTCGCTGTTTTCCACTTCTGGGGGAAGTAACAGGGCCACCAATTTTTGAAAATCGGTTCAGTAGATCCGGAGATTAACTGTCCGCCATGGGACCATGTATTTTTTGATGAGTCGACGTTTGCGCCCTCTATAATTCGGCCAAAATTCGAAAATTAAAAAAAATACATTTTTTTTGTACTCTTGACGCATGTATTCATTATTAAAAAAAATTATGTAATTACCTAATAAGGTTTCCTAAAAAAAAAAAATTCCCAAAAATCGTGCGTTTTTTTGGCATTCTAGACCGTACTATGTAGTACCTTAATTAGAAAGCCGATAGTAAAAAAATGCTTCTATAACAGGAACAGTAAATATAATTTTTCCTTAAAATTTATCTGACCGAAATTTGGCCCATACCTAAAATAGTTGACATAAATTTTCGTTTTCGAGACGATTAAGATTTTTCATAATGGCTGTATAGCCAGGTACTGTTTTTTCTCTAGGGAATAAATGTTGACCATTAAGTTCAAAGTTTGAAGAAAATAACTTAAGCGGCGGTGTAGGCTGAAGGCAGAGGAACATACATTCAGACGGACAGATGAAATTTCGAGCCCTATAATTTTTTCGATCTTAGATTTTGATTTTTCTTTCAAAACTGGCAATTAAATTGGAAATTTGTAGCTACACATAAAATTAAGGCACCGTTTAATATTCCAAATTTTTTACTGACTCAATAAGCATTGAAAAAATAAAAATAGAGGATACTCATGGCTTATAGACATAATGAGTTAGTGAGAGAGAAACCACAAAATAAAAAAAATTGTTTTGATTGTATTTCCATAAATTTCAATAAACTCTTACAAATTATATGGCGTCAACATTTTGTGTTAAAGGGCCGTACCAACAATCAAATTAAGAGACGACTTTAATATTTGAGCGAAATGGACCATTATTTAAAGAGCTCTATAAAGTTAACCATACATGTTATGAACTCAATATTTATGTTAACTCTAAATTATGAACCATTTATTGTACGGAACCTAAAAAATAAAATGCAGCATATATGGTCATATAACTGACCATATATGCTGCATTCAATCCATTAAATAATGCTTCATTTCGCTCAAATATTAAAGTCGTCTCTTAATTTAATTGTTGGTAAGGCCCAAAGTACCCATATAATATTTTTGTTAATTTTCGTACATTTTTTTTATCTCAAAAACTTTTCTACAAATTTTCCAGAAAAATGTGTGGAAAATTTCCGGTAAGAGTTAGCTTAAGGTTGAAAATTTTTGTTTTCGAAAAAGGATTTTTTATGTTACCTCTTATATAGAACCATTTTTACTTGCAACTAATAGGTACTATAAGGCAAGTTATGCATCCGGAAAAAAATCAAACTCGAAATTTCGATCAAAGTTGACATTACGATGATAGCGAGGACCAAAAAAGTGGGTCTCGCAATTCTGTCTGTCTGTCTGTTTGACTACAACCTAAACGGCTCGGGCGATTTTCTTTAAGCTTGTAGGATATCATTTTAAATTTTTTCCACTCACAGGTTTTTTTTTAAGACCAAAAATAACGGTACCTGCCATACGATTTTTTTTTTCGAAACCTTATAATTTTTTTTTTCTCAAAAACTGATTTAAAAAAAAATAAAAAAAATTTCATTTAGTTAGGCTAGGTAATGGTTGAAATTTTTTTTACAAAAATGGTTATTGAGGGTATTGATTGGTACCACCGATTTTGATCATTTTTTTGCAAAAATTCCCTAAAAACTTGAATAGAATTGTGTATTCAAATTTTCAAAAACAATTTTTTTTTTTGATTTAAAACAAAAAATTCAAATATTTTTTTTCAAAACTCAATATTCCGAAAACCAATGCTTTATATTTTTTAAACTTGATTATTTAAAAATTTCTCAATATAATTAATATTCAATTAATTTTTAGTATTTTGGAATTAAGATATTACAGCTTGTACCTACCATAGAACCATTTTTTCAAATTTTGAATTACTCATTATCGACATAACGGATTTTAATGAAATTTTTTATAGAGATGCTTCTAGAAAGTTTGAAAAACATTGCATTTCAAAACTCTAAAGAAAATATTTTTGAATTAAAAAAAAATCATTTTTTTTATTGGAAAATTCGATATCTCAAAAACGGCTCAATATGTTTTTTTTGGAAATTTTATTTTCATTCTTACAATAAGAAAAACCTAAAGTTGGCGTACCAAATTTCGTTCTTAAAAATGTTTTAAAAATGTTGTATATAAAAGCTTATTTTTTAAGAAACCACTACAACGATTTAAATTTTTTGTTCTTGCATAAACTCATATTTGCATAGCATTCTGCAAGATTTAAAAAAATAAACTTATCCTTACGAACAGTTTTGTCTACTATTATTCGTTTTTAAAATTCCTATTCTAAGTTCGTGTGACCCAGTCGTGCATTTTATTAATTATGTCCTTAAATATATATTATTGAATGCTTTAATTTGGCATTGCAAAACTTTTTTTTTTCGAAAAATATTATGAATTAAATTAGCTATACATATAACAGTTCTAACGATTTTTAAAATTTATGTTCCACAATTGTTAATTTGTTTAATAAATCAGAAGCAATCTTGTGCAATTTCGCTCGACCCAAGCATGCATTTTACTTCTAATTATTTGTATTTCGAAAATTAGACAAACTCAGGTGTCCCGTTTAAGAAATTTGTATGGCTTAGCAAAATATCGTGACTTTAGTTTTGCAACTCGGGAATACAAAAGATGTTGTTATATTTATAAATTGTATTCAACAAATTAAATGGATATTCTTATTCAGGACTTCTTCTAAAGTTCGATTTCCTATAATATGAAAAAGAATCTCATATGTACCTATATGTATTTTACATGGTTGCATGCTATTCAACAAGTTGTCTGGTATGGAACGTATGAAAGAGCTTTTGTGGAATATAATTAAACTTAAAATTTATAAACGTGAGTGATTTTTTACATATTTCTCTTGTGAGAGAAATGCAATAGCTGCACAAAAGCTTTTATATTTATTTTTCAAAAAAGAAAAAAAAAAAAAACAACAAATATAAACAGGAACTCCTTTTTTATAAAGGAAATTAGTTTTCGTGGTAAGGCATTTCATTTTGTATTAATTTTATGTTAGTTTAAATTTGCAGAAATTCAAAAATCTAAATTTTCGAAGCCTCGGTATGCAGTTTTTAGGAATGTATTCATTCATCATGGCCCGATTTCGAATTATGTACAGTAATCCCCGCTTAGTTGCACCTCGCTTAATTGAACATCCCGCTTAATTGACCGAAAAAGTTGCATTGCAAAATTTCCCGTATTAGTAGCATAGCTTTTCAGATGGTTAATTGAACCCCGCTTAATTGAATTACTCGGTTAATTGAACTTTAAAATATGCAAACGAAAAAAAAAATATATGGACATTTTTCGGATAATTGAACGTACAAAAAAATTATAATGACACAAATATTAGAAATATTTTATTACTTAACCTACGTCTGAAGTGGTTTTTTAAAAGACAGGTATCATTCAAGATGAAGAGCAGCTGGAAAATGATATCGTGGCCATAGACAACATACTTAAATACAATGCTTAACAGACACCGAAATTTTAAAAACGGTTTAAGAAAAAGAAGAAGTTGAAGCCATATTACCATCAACTTTCGAAATTCTTCAGGACATTGCAATTCTACGTTTATACTTCTTACCACTAAATAAATTTACAGTTGAGCTGAAAAACAATAAAACATTGTTCAAAACAATCAATCAAAATCAAATCACAAATTTTTCCAAACCAATGTATGCAAATAACCATTATGAGCCTTTCGAGGTACATAGCTACTATCGTATTTATTATTTTTTTATCTTTTTCGAAGCTAAAAGTGACTTTTTTTAAGAATAATTTATTTCTGTTTCATAGTTTTAATTATGTATGTATGTTTATTTTTTAAATAAAACGTGTTCAAATATTTTTGTGTGTGTATTCTTTTTCAGTTTTTTCAAGGTTTTCGTAAGTTGACTATGAAATGTTCATAGTAAATTTCTGGGATGAATATTTTAATTTTTAGTTGACCGACTCGTGCAATTATACGGGTTTCTTTTAATTGAACAGGTCGGTCAATTAAGCGGGGTTTCGTTAATTGAACCACCCGGATAATTGACCGAAAAATCTGACAAAATGGTCAGTGCAATTAAGCGGGGAATACTGTATTTAAATTAAAAAAAAGAGTATTCGGAAGAAGTTGTGCAATTCCGGGAACTGGACAAGTTGAGAACAGATCAAAACAAATGTGCTGAAATTGCCGAAATATAAGTTGCTATATATATGTATATGGTTCTACTAGCCAGAATTCAAAGTATTTTTTTTTTAAATACTTCGATCCTTATCATTGACAAAAAGTCCACTTTTCAAAATTTTAGTTCTCAACAAAGTATTGTTGAGTAAAAAAAATTGTTAACTGAAATTGCAGAAATTTTTGAATCAGAAACATCGTTTAGCCCTAAGCAGCCTTCGAGTGTGTCTAGACATATCGTATAAGAACCTATGGACCTGTCTTATACTACTTCGCATATTGAATTATAAAAGCTACACAAGCTATAAATCTGTTTCAGCCATTCACATTATCATAATGAGCTCCAATCTCCTCCTGTGTACGATTACACTGTGATACATGACTTCTGAAAATCATCATTCAATTGACACGAAATAGCGAAACTTTTAATCTCCAAAATAACGACTTAACAGAGTTTTAAATTCCCGCACAGAATAAAAAATTAGTAATCCTCTTTATTTATATCGTTGGAACAGAGTGTAAATAGGATTATATATTTTTTCGATTCGAAACTATCAACGAGGGTATCACCAGAGTAATTATTTTAAAGCTTCTCATAAAGTAACATGCTCATAAGAGGATTTCACAATTTAATTGATAAAGTTGCGGTTAAATTTACATTTTTTTATTAAATTAACTAAATCGTGTATAACGCTTCATACTTCAGAATTAATCCTTCAGTATTTATAAAGATACACATTCTTTAGCAAACAAAAATATTGCCTCTGTAGTATATCTGTAGAATAAGGAAGTTCATACGTACATATAGGGCATTAGAAATCCATGAAAAAGAAACGCCTTCTAAAATCGCTTGTTTGTTGCCCCTTTGGGCCGTATTGCAAGCAGGAAATTAATTGAAAAACGATTCTCCATTATGACCTTTCTATCTTTGAATTTGGATATAACAATTCAATTCATCCACAAACTAGCTTCGTCGCTGAAAATATTTTTTTCACCAAAATTGCGGTAAGTTTTTACGGGTATAGGCCCAAGTCATGACGAAAAATTCACCAATTCCGCGTTGTTGTGCCTGGCGCGGAATTGATGTCCTCGGAATCTCCTGCACACTGACAATGAGAATATTTTCAGAATGTTGGTGGATTGTTCACTGAACCAGTTGAATTGAATTTATTCACCACGTTACAAATAGTTTTCTGGGAACGATTATAGCAACCGTAAAATGGGGGAAGATTGCGAAATATTGCTCGAATAGAATACCAACTTTCATTAAACAATTTAATCATTTGGACATGTTGTTGGACTCTATTACTCTCCAGGTTGTCTTGGCGATACAGGCTCAAGAATGTTACTCATTCTGACAGATCTATCTCAATTACCGCAATCACCCTTAAAATTTCTAAAATCCCCACAGTAAAATTCTTTAGTATGTGTAACTGCGTTCAGATAAACCGCGAGTTTGACAATACAAAGAACGAGGATTCTTCGGCACATCAGATTGACTGAAAACAGTGAGGCATTAATAGTAGTAGTTGAATCATTACAATATGGCAAGCAGCGTTCTGTGTGTAAACAAGCGTCTGCTATTGGACATTTCGATTGTTCAGTGAGACGAATTCTCACCTTCATTACCATTTCTAAGCATTGGTGATTGTGCAGGAACTCTCCGAAGACTGTTTTTTTTTCTCGGAGAACGCATGTAAGGCACGTTCCACAGGACGCAATTGTTTTCTCAAATGATAAATTTCATTTTCATTTGAGTTAAGGCTTCAATAATCCAGGACATGCGCAACTCCAATCCCGGAGAACTTCATCAAAGGACCTTACAGTCACAGTGTGGTGTGCATTTTTCTCAGATGAAATTTATGGTAATTCAAACAGACACGTTTACAGTGACTGTGAATTCAGACAGATATATGAATATTTTGGAAGTTCTTTATGTCACGATTTGATGAACTTGAATTAGGGATAATTTGGTTCTAACAGGATGGAGCAACGAACATAGATGGCTCGGAAAACTTCTCGAAGTACCTCATTTAAATAAGAAGCTATTTAGACTGACGATTTGGCCCGCAAAGTGGTCATTTTTGCCACCTTAAAAGATACTAGAGTAGTACAAATAATATTTCCCTGAAATTTCGATCCGTGTGAGTTGTAGGTGGCACTTACCTCATAAATGGGAAAATGTCAAAAGAAAATGTAATTCAAATAATTTTTTTAGAAATTGACAGCTCATTGCAACATTTCGTCACTAAAACATTAAATGCACCTAAAAGAACACTCGCTTCTGATTTTTACAAATTCAAACACAAATAATGTTTTTCACACTGCTTAGAAGAAGACTCGATTTAAGGAGGATAAAATGAGGAAAAAAGGTCCGGGAGCCTTAAACAACTTTTTTCTAGTTATTTTAAGCCACTATTATTTTTTTGAAAATAATTTACATTTTGTCGAAATGCAAATTACCATTTGGCAGCCGGAATTGTAGATGAACTCTTTAGAAGTTGTTTTTATCAATATTAACATTGTATCCATGTGGGAGGACTTAGACTTGTATTCATTTACTTCAAGACCAACAGGATCGACCGATGATGTCGATAAGGTACGCATAACCAAGTATTGGAGCAGATTTGTTAAATATAGTGCCCTAAGTCTTAACGCCTCCACTGCGCATCATCTGCTTCACAATCAGATTGAAGAATAGGGTACTCGTAGCTAATCTCGTTGCCGATATCCTGTATCCTGTGCATATTTGGAAAAGTTCGGAAGAAGTATTTCCTAGTCTAGCATTGTACCACATATTTTCCAGTGTCAAGAGATATAGTTGAATCAGGTTGTCCGGGATCCAGACGACAAATGCTATCAAATTCGGCTATAAAGTCGGTAAAAAGATTGTGAGTCTCAACTTAAAATACGTTAATGCACAGTGAAAAGCTTGTCGTTTAAATTCTTTCTGTATTATAACTTCAGGTATGCACAGGAGGCGTCTTATGTGAAATTTCATCTTTTAAATGATTAGAAATTTCCTTACGTTCGACAGGCAAGTTCTAATTTTTTCCGCAATGGTTGGAGTGGAAGTTTTCCCCCTCAAAAAAGATACATCTAAAATTCCATATAGGTGTCTTGCGTTGATTAGGACATGGTCTATTTGGTTAGTGGTTCGTCCGTCTGGACAGCGCCATGTTGCTTTGTGTATCCTAATCCTTGAAATCCTAGTGCAACTTATCATCGTACTACGGGTTGCTTCAAAATTTATCAATCAGAAGCCGTTTCGAGAAGGTTGTGCTTACCAACTGTATAGTTCGAAGTTTTGTTTGAAACAAATTACCTCGTACTGTTTCAAAAAGTTATACGTTCATAATTCGAAAACCTGAGCAGATAGCGGAAAACGAATGACAGATTTGAGTTCAACCTCAATAATTCCTTTTAACTGATTTTGCCGAAACTTGTATAATATAGGTAAAAAAATTCCATTAGCTTGCAAATTTCAAACAGCTAAGTGTTAAGGTAATAGTAGGTGTATTTTATTCATTATTGTATAGCCAGCGCAGCATTCAAGTGTGAATAAAACGATCAAACTCACTCCATATGTCAATTTAAATTTATATTTCAATGTTGGCCATCATTAAAGAAAATGTCAAAATCTGATATCAAAACATGTATGCTTTTGGCAAACAAGAAGTGTCTTCCTGCTGACTTCAAACTCACGTTTTCGAGAGGTGTAAAAATGCAGCAACGCCTTTGTTTCTTCTTGGCTCCAACGCTTTGGTTTATATAGTTAAAACAAAAATTTTTATTTGAAATATTCAAAAAATTAACTAATTTTATTTATTTACCTTTTCACCATTTTTGAATAATTTATAGACGATGCTCCTAATGCCAAATTCAAATGTGAACTGTCATTTAACTTTCAAATATGAGCGTAAACTCTAAAATTGACTGCATAGCGCCATCTTCACTTCAATAATTTGAAGTTCTTTCACCAGCACAGCTGCCATTTTTTCTGACTTCTTTTTCGCCGAAGGAAATTTTGCTGCGTTATCTATGCAGCAGTGAGTAAAACACACCTAGTACAACACTTCTTAAAAACTTGCTAACTTCGAAAAATTCTACTTACTCTTTCTTAATTTTAAACACTTTCTACCTAATATCGGATCCAGGCTATTTTTTCAATAAATTTCTTTTGAACACACCTTAAGCGGTAACATTTTGCGCAAAAAGCTAGTAAACAGACCTTATTTATACCGTTTATAAATGTCAACGTGTCATTTGAAGTTCACACGGTTCTAAAAAAATAGTTATCTGATGATTTTAACTTTAATGAAATGCTAGAGAAAGTGTCATGCTAAATTCGATTAAAATTGCAAAACTGTCGTTTTAACCTAGTATCATACTAAAACAGTCTTAAATAAATAAATAAATCAATAAATTTGGTTGTGCAACAGCTCGAAGTGAACCAGCACCTAGTGACTTACAACTCTCAACTATTCCTGTGTGCGGTTACCAGGAAGGGAGGGGACCTACAATTTTCTGCCGATTCCGAACGGCACTTTTCATGACAAGAGATACTCTTAGAGGATTTGTCAATTCCTCGCAAGAGACAGTACATCCCTGAAAAACTTTCTTGCAGCAGCTGAGAACCGAAGTCGAAACCTTCCGCATGACAGTCCAACGCACTAACCATTATGGCAAGGGGTACACTCTTAACATCGTACTAATTTGACTAAAATTGTGCGCCAGTGATTCTATACTTAATTGGTAGCATACATACTCGTACATAGTTATAAGTTCATGAGCCTCATTGTTTCATTGTTGTATAAAGGAATTCCAAAAATGATATCTGCAAAAACTTGAAAAATTCTTCCATTTAAAATTATTATAAGAACCACTTGTTAAAATACCGATTGGTACTTTTATTTTTGTAAATCATTTCTAAAGTCTAAACAGTACCAGAAGTATTATCTACGCAAGCAAATAATAACAAACGTGCATACACTTCAGGTATTTGTTTGGCTTGTAGGTATAGGTACTTAGAGCAATCAAAAAAGATTACTTCGAACTCTTGAAACGAATTATTGACAACTATGTTTATATTCTGCTCATATTATACCCCCTGTTGATAAGTTGTTTGTAAATTATATAATCATAACAAGTGCAATTTAACAGATAATTATCTAAAGGTACTTTTAATAGTCCGGGAGGAGACTGTCAGATTTTATCTTTAATCTCATTGCAGTTCAAAATATTGGACGGTTTATTTCTTCATATGTATCTGAAAGAGGGCTATAAGAAGACTTAAGCGCCAATTATAGCTATCATTGAAATACATCATTGAAAATTCTGATTCCAATTTTGAATACGCTTAAGCAAACTGTATTGGTATCAAGATGAAGCTTATGAGTTATAGAATTTCAATGAAAGCTATAACTGGCCCATAATCCTGGAAACTAAAGTGGGTTAGGTTAGGTTAATAGACTGACATTTGATCTTGTTACCGTCACACTTAAATCAATGTAGATACGTTGTGATATCCTAGGGATTGTGACTCCCATGTATTGAAATCTATGACAAATCCTATGTCATTCAAGCCTGTTAAGGGCGTTGTTAAGCTAAAGTCTGAAATTTCGGAGGGTACTTCTAAGTCATTGAAGAAATGACTGTCGATGTCGTAGTTTCGTCACACAATGTCTGGTAGATGAGTTTGATAATTCAGTGGTTGGCGTATGTTTGGTGAGGATTGCTGAATAAGTCGAAAGGGCTGTCTCTTTCCTCAAGAGGATTTTACCAATCTTAGGGAGTGGTGGCCCCATCAACTCACTGATGCTCGTAGGGCAATCGCTGGTGTAGGTGAGGTCTCCATTCTCTTTTTATTGCTGCTACAAAAAACAAGTGCACTGTTCAGTCATTTTCGTCAGATCTATCATTGCAGTCATCATTTTCAGTCTTTTGGTATCGCTGGTTGATAAAGCTTAGGAATTTTCAAGGCATTTGTTAGCGTGGATAAATTTAAACAGGTTTTTGCTTGGAATGTCAGAGAGTTCCTCCAATTCGTTGACCAAGTGTCTTCCTAGGTGACAGTTTCTCAGATGATATAGCGCAGGGCAGTGACACAGGTATAGTAAGGAGTATTCTCATATCTATTTCATCGTCACCGCATAATCTGCATAAGTCGTCCATACTGAGTTTCATCTTTTTCTTGTGGTAGCCCAGTTGGTTGTTTCCGGTAGTGATGCTCACGAGAAGACATAGACTATTTGCATAGTTGGATGATACTCGTAATGTTGGTCTATTGATTGTTGCAACTAGTCCACAGTTTTCTGGTTATAAGACAGAAATCGAGTGTGCTCCATCTGTTTGCTGTAGCTAGAACTTTGCTCTCAATTACCTGTTAAAGATAATAGGATGGGACCTATTGTGTCTGCCTGATTAAGATAAATTGTTGGTCCTATTCTTTCCAGATCAACAGCGATTTTATTACCTGAAACGCCACTGTGACTATAGGAAACCAATAGAGCATTATATTGTTCTGCGTAGCAGAAAACCCTAGCTCTTTGCGACAGCAAGCTATATGCTTCGATTTGGTTTCGGACTACAGACAGCAGCTGAAGCTTCAGTTACAATTTCAAAGCAACATTCCGTCGCTTGAGTATGACAAGGGTAATCCTTTATGCACGGTAAAATAATAGTTTCAATAAATTTATAATTTTGAATGCAATCACTTATGACATCCAAACTAATGTTTATTAATATTGGTGGATCACATAAAATACCAACAACATTCCAGTCGATTATGTGACTGTAGTCCTCAGCATTAAAGTTGAATTTCGGCAAAACGAAAGACCGCACAGAATTTGAGGATGTTCCAAGCTGCTCTCGTGCTTTCTTAACTCTTCTTAAAGCTAAAACTCGAATTGCTTCTCTCTCATCTGCAATCATTGCTATCATAATATTTTCCGGATGGCCGAAGAAGCTATTTCTCTGAATAACAGGATCAACTATTGATTTTGAGGCAGGTATCTGGTCAACATTATAGTTTTGTGAAGGTGTCGAGCGCCATCAATACAGTAAGGTCTAGTTTTTATTTGAAACCACATTGACGCGTAGACTTGCATTATAAAATTGAGCAACAAAAGCATATTTTCGGATGGAGTCGCGGTAGAAACATATAACCTTAATATTCGATTTCCAGTTGTAAGCCATCTTCAATGAACGATTTTTCCCGGATTTCTTTTTTTAAACCGTCACTACAAATTCCTGAACTGATAGCTTGACAAATTTCAAACAAGTATCGTTGATCAGTGCTGAGATCACTAGTGTTTGATATTTCTGGAAGGTTACATTGAATAGCTTGAAATCGCACTAACAACAAATTTTCACTATCTTTCAATTTGTTTCCCAAAAGTCCTGTGAAGCTTCCTGGTCCGGTTGTAGTTCCATCAAGATGCTCAAACATGTGTCGAAGAATAAGTTAATTTGCATGTAACTGCCATATGAACATAGCCGGGCATTAACTCGTTAATCCGTTAATCGTTAATTAACGAAGTTAAGATTTTGATTAACGGATTAACTTTTAAGTTAACTTTTAAAAATGTTAACGGACACGTTAAATCCGTTAATCCACGTTAAGTCCGTTAATCGTTAATCCAATGCCTACTATTTACCGCGCGGCGCGAAAAACAGGTTCAGACAAGTATGAGACAAGGGCCGTACGGCGCGTGCCGTGGGTGAAACAAAAACAGCTAGGTACGTATTATATTTTGACGGCGCGTGCGAGTGAGAAAACTGCGAAGAGATGCGTTTCGTCTGATCATTTCATTATGCCGGTCGTCCACTATGTGCGCGATAAGTTCAACCAACTTCGTTCAAATTTTTATTTAACTCTTTTGTTGGATAAACGAATTTACAACCTCTTACACTAGTGCAGCAACTAACATAATTCACGTTGAGCAACTAAAGTTGAACAAAATGCGTTTGGAGCCCCGCACACCTAGTTGATCAACTCTTAAAACTTATTCCAGTGTTGAATAGCTCCGTACACCTAGTTGACCAACTTACTCAAAAGTTGAACAACCTCGTACACTAGTTGATAAACTTGTTCGATTTTAACAGAAACAAATTTTTTTCGAGTTGATCAACTGCGTTTTCGATATTGTTGCTCAACCAGTTGATGAACGAGTTGATACCTTCGTACACTTAACCAAGGATCACTCGTTGGGTAACGCGTTGAACGCACCACCATAAACAAAAACCTCAAACGTCAAACCTGAAATAATTTTGACTTCAGTTCGGTACATACATTTATTGTCGACGCACGCCTTCGCTTTAAAATATTCTTAAATTTGTTCCGTATGAGTATGATTTCCTCTAAGAAAAAAAAAATGGCTGCCGTATTAATAATATTAGAAAATGAACGACAAAGGAAGAAAAAACAGCCAAGACGATTCTGGGTGGATGATTTTTTCTTGAGTCGCGACGAAAATTGTTTTTTCAATGAGAGATTAAAATCGATTGATCCCACCGCGCCCGTGAATTCGAATTCAAAGTTTAGGCAATTGCATTTTTGAGGAAATTTGAGACCAAGCCAATTCCCTGGCATCTCGATTTTTATAAGAGAGGCTCTTAATGTCCCATATATTGGGCTTTTCCTCAATTGCTGAAATCATTTTCAAAATTAATTCCGTGGTCCACTCTGATTTTTTATCACCTTCCATGACGAAAAACCAAAATAAACTACAGTTTGCAAGTTGCAACAACTGCAAGTTCATGGCAACGCAATAGTTCAACCACGTAGACACATTTCACTGCAGCCAACGCAACGCAACACAATATTACGTCAAGAAATCCCAAAGAAAATTAAAAAGTTAATCAACGCGTTGAGCAAATAATGTGCAACACATTATCTTGAAAATGTTGCTCAACGTGTTGATCGAACATTTTCAAGGAGCAACACGAGCTCGTACACTACCCTTACACTTGTTGCGCAATTCGTTGAGCAACGGCCAACAACTAGATCCAACCCGTTGGTTGAACGTACATTAGAGTTGAATGCGTTGAATTCGAAATTTGTGCGTTGATCGCCTAGTGGACGACCGGCATTACTTAGCGCCGGTGCTCAGAGTAAAAAAAAATAAAAAAAACCAATTTTTATCAAATGTTAACGGATTAACGATTAACGTTAACTTGCGTTAATTCTTCCGAAATTTAACGCTTTAACGTTTAACGAAGCTAACTTTTTTAGTAGCGGATTAACGATTAACGAAGTTAACTGTTTGATTAACGGTGCCCAGCTATGCATATGAACCATTGAAATGGTGTTCTTAGGTCTAGTTCCAAACGACGGATAGCACCTCCCTTCGATCCTGTGTTTATTACTGTGCCATCACTTCCAATAACCACAACTTTTGATTTATCAATCCCTTTTTCATCAAAGAACTCCTTCAATTTCTTACTCACAGTTTCAGCTTTTCCATTTGGAAGGGAGAGAAGCCCTAAGTATTCGGATCCAGGCTCTTTCACTAAACTTATATGCTCTTCAACAATTGATTTTCGTCTGTTATTTATCATACTGAGTGTTTTGTCTTTTCTTCCGTCAAAATATATCCCAAACTGGAGCTCTTGAAATGACATTGATGGTGACAAAGATGATAACGATGCCCTCTCTTTCTCACGGGCACGTCTGATTTTGTGCCTATCTACAACTTTGGTAAAATTGTCCTTTTAAATCATTCCAACATCTTGAAGAGTAGCTGAAATAATTGCAGCTCCTGCCCTGTCCGAAATTCCAAATCCCACCCACTTCTTACTGAAATTGCTTAGTTTACTAGCTTAAACGATAAAAGCCCGCTGCCAACTGAAATTGGAAATTTGGGTTCCTTCGATTTGTATTTTAAAATATTCTATTCAGTAGGTATAACGGAATAATGGATTTTAAAATACATTTAGAGCAATATGTAATCCCATAGATTTTTCCAGGAAATTCGTTCCAAGGAGAGGGGCGGGGAGGGGGCAAACAATAGATTCTAACAAAAAAAAAATAAAAACCAGTCGGATTTTTCAAAAAGACATTGTTAAAAGCAAAAAGTGTTGCAAATGTGGTATTTTCCTGAGCCAGAGGAGGGGGCAATTGACCCCCTTGCCCCTTTCATGTGGGCGCCTTTGGATAAGCGTGCTGATTTTTAAACAAGGTTTTATATTTAACTTGTGAAACATAAGCCATTTTTTAAACGATTTTATATAACTCTTTTTTTTAATTTATGGATCATATTTCGAAAATCTTTAAGGTCCTTGGGGCAGTATTTAAAATTGGAATTTTTTAAAAATATTTTGGATTCCTATTGAAGGACTCTTATTACAACTTTTGTATACCGCCCGAACACGATCAAACAAAAAAAAATTTTTTCATACAATTTTTTTATCAATCGAGCCAGCCTAATGTATATTGCTATCTTATCGATTCGCAGGTTGATGGCTTGTTGATTTTTCAGTCCTCTCTGCTAGCAAAGGGGGTCTTGAACGGCTAGTAAAAGTCTAAGCGAGATGATATGTAGTCAGTACCTTCCCTATTTCCCGGTTATTTCTGTAGAATATGCGCCCCACCTATTGCACTGTGTCGGTACCTGTTTGGTTAGGCCAAAGTGCACTATTGTCTGGCGGGGGGTGGACCTCATTGCCCCAGTGATTCCAATACATGTCATTCTTGGTCATGATTTTAAAGTTTGCAAGTTTGTCTAATTCATTCCACCAGACCAGACTACTTTACCGTATATTTTATAGTTTTTGAACTTGACCTCCAGGTTTTACCAAATATTCTCTTACAGGAGGAGAAAGCACATATGCATTTATTGGTTCTTTCTTTAAGCTTAAGTTCTTATCCAGGATAACGCCAAGACATTTCGCGTGATCTGATATTATGAGTTGGGTCCCTTTAATTAAGAGCGATTTACAAGTTGGTAGTTTGCTTTTGTTCCTAAGCTCAAGTGGGTTAGAACAGCACCTGCCAACAAATTTAGGAATTTTACTCAAGCTTTGGAAAAATAAAGGCCAGATAAGAAGGGTAGAAAAAAATTATGCATCGACGAAGGAAACCTTAACACTAAAGCAGCATTTTTGATGACGTCGAATATGTGGTTATTCCACACTGAGCGCTGTTGGGTATCCTCAATTCAAGTGCCAATCATGGATAGCGGCATGTGGGATGGGTAGCGTTTCAACTACTTCAACTTCAACTTTGTAGCATTAAATCTAAGCGGTTTCTGGTTTCCCATTTGACAATTCTATCGAAATCATTCGTCCGAAATCCACTGCCGAATAACAAAAACGTGAATCTGGAAACGAATATGTAAGCTGAGAGTACTGACGCTGACGCAGCAAAACATTTTAATATATGGGAAAGAAATTCAGAGATAAAACGGAGCCCTAGGGTATACCAGCATCTAGTTTATGAATAATGGACTGGTTATCATCCAATACAACTTACTAAGAATGGTTTGAAAGGTCGTTTCTAATGCAACGAAGAAGAGATTTATCAATACCAAATGCACGCATTAAGCTTGATGTCAAAGTGTACTCGTATCAAGTGTTTTTGAAATATCAAGTGCAATAATCTTACTTTCTCCAAAAGGACGTTAAGATTTGGGCCACTGTTCAGTGGGATAATCAACAGATCACTAGTGGACCTATTTCCATGTAACATAAAAAGTTGTACAATTTCTCGACGTTCAACAAAAGATCAATATTGCATCATTACCTAGGGCTGTTATCTTTTTGTAGTCCTTTGAAGTAGTCAATTAAAAGCACTTTCTTATACAGATTTATTTCGTTGGTTCTAATTAATACTTTAAATAAACAATAAAGAACAAAACCTAAATAAACACTAAATTGGCCAGAACGCAACTATTACAAAAAATAAGACAGCAACATATATTTTCTACATAAGGCCTTAGCTAAACAGATTCTGTTAAAATAAAATAATCACTTACAACAAATAAGCAAATCTTATAACCGCGGATTAAGTTTTCAGCGGCTGTCTCCATCAAAGTTTAGGTTTATCAGAATCGATTTGGAATTTGGGTTATCCCTTGCATAAAATCAAAATTCCCATTTAATCAACCCAAGAATATTGCTTTTCCTTTTCTGTTGTCAGAAAAATGTTGCCTACATTTTAAAATCGTCATTAATATAAGAATACGAATGCAACTGCATCGAACTAGAACCAATAACGATAATCGCTGAAAACAATAAGTTCGCAAACACTCTTGAGTGTAACGCCACATACATAATCCAATCGATTTTACTATCACTTCTATAATTATTATTATTACTGTAAACAATAAACAAATAAATATTTTAATAAGCCGTTCAACTAGTTTAAGTACCTTACCTTTAAATCTGCGTCACATTTATCAATTCTTTTCGAAATCGTTTCACTTCAAACTTAAGATAGCCATTTGTGAAGAATATAAAAACAATAGTTCCGTGAATGGTATCGAATAGTTCTAGTTCTGGACTAATAATAATCAGTCGTAATGTTGAAGCTAACCATAGCTGTGGTAATTTTGACGGTCGTAAGCACGGCTTCGGCCAGTCCAATTATGACCACGGTAAGTAAAAATAAATTTCTTAATCTCTGAAAACTTCTGAAAACCGTTTTTAAAGGCTCAAAGAATCGCAAGATATAATTACCCAGTGGAGACACATAAAGTTCAAACCTCAGATGGCTATGTCCTGACCATGTTTCGGATTCCATACTCGCCCAAGTTGAAGAACCAAAACAAACATAGACCAGTAGTGTTCCTTAACCATGGACTTCTGAGTTCATCGGATTGCTGGATTCTTAACGGACCCGATAACTCTCTGGCATACCTTCTGTCTGATGCAGGCTACGATGTGTGGTTGGGAAATAACCGTGGCAACATGTATTCTAAGAAGCATGCAAAGATATCAAGTCTTTTGCCAAGTTTCTGGGATTTCACGTGGAACGAATTAGCCCTCTTGGACTTGCCAGCCATGATCGACTATGCGCTGTTTCATGCTAACGAAAAAGCTCTGCATTACGTAGGTCACTCCCAAGGCACAACCATATTCTTCGTCCTCATGTCCGAGATGCCGAAATACAATGCCAAGATCAAGACCGCTCATATGTTGGCTCCAGTTGTGTATGTAGACCATATGAAAAGTCCCATGGCCAAAGTCATAGGTCCAATGCTAGGCCAACCTTCATGGATAGCCGAAATGATGGGTAATAGTAAATTCATGCCAAACAACAAGCTCATATCGATGTTGGGCTCTCAAGCTTGTGAAGATGCCTCAGTCTATCAGCCTCTGTGTGGGAATGTCTTGTTCCTATTGGCAGGTTGGGATTCAAAACATTTAAACACTGTACGAATGCTAATTCCATATTTTTGTGTAAGTTTTATAGTGTTTGAAATTATTACAGACATTGCTGCCAGAAGTTGTGGAGACTCATCCAGCTGGCTCATCCACCGGACAAGTTATTCACTACTTACAAGAATATTTGTCAGGAATGTGGAGGAAATACGACTACGGAAAATTGAAGAACAATCTAAAGTACAGCAAATGGTCGCCACCGAAATACACTGAAAAGAACGTCATCGCACCGGTTCGATTGTATTACAGTGACAACGACAATTTTTCTTCCATAGTTGATGTTCATAAGCTGCTGCGTTTATTGCCAAATGTTGTGGAGAGTTTTCATGTTCCTTATCCGACATTTAATCATTTGGACTTCTTGTGGGCCATCGAAGTGAAACCTCTGTTATACGATAAGATCATAGGTGCGGCTAATCGCTTCGAAAGAACTGGAAAACAGTGAAAACAATGAAACCTAATAAAATAATGTTTATGTGTTCAAATAAAGCAAGTGATAAATTTTCTTTTAAATTATTATGTTAATAAGCATGTGGCATGATTTTACTATATTCAAATAATATATTTTTACGGCATTGTGACGACTTAATTTGACAACGTCCTGTATCAATTTGATAATTTTCAGGAAACACACAAAATTGAAAATTTTTTCAAAGCAATAAAGACATAACATATCTCGAAAGATCGTGGAGATAAATCAATTTTGAGACTCTTCCATGCCTTGAAATTTCATCATAAAATACGTAAGTCAATAAAGCACGTGTCAAGATAAGTTGTTGGCTGACTTGGTGTAGTAATTTTGTAAGTCTTGCAGCACCTAAGTGGATAACCCTCTTTAGAAAACTAATTAAAATTTCTTAAGAGTGCTCAACGTCAGGTAATTCTAAAGCAAGTTATTTTTTTAACATTTTTTGACTAACGAGGTCTAGAATTGAGAAAAGATTAGTTTTGGATTTGGATGTCAGCCATTCCAGATCAGTCATGAATAGAAAGTTCTAAGATCGAAAAAATAAAGTACTTAATGTCTGTTGGATGCAATAATTCAGAAGAAATAAAATTCAATCAATTGTAATAGATTTTTTTTAAAGATAGTTTTGAAATGTCAAGGCCAAGTCACGATCCCATTCTGTCTATGACAGAAATGGCGAAGCAATATCTTGAACTGAAGACATATTAGAAATTATTCAACTTCATCTAGATCCACATAGCTCAATGAGTTTGAGCGCTGGCCATTATGCCAAATGGAAATATCTTGAAAGTCCTTTAGTAGTAACTTTTTTGTGGAAATTCCTGTACGAAGAAGATATCTCCATAAGCCTTCACGATTGAGTTAACCAAAAGCTTCGTTTAAATTCTCGAACATGAAGTATGATGGTGTACCATTGATTGATTCAAACATTTATCCCCTAAAGAATGATAAATGTTATTTGGTTTGAAAAAACAGAGTAGGTATAGGATAATACCACACTAGTTATTGAAGATTTTAGAATGGCCGTTCTTAAGCGTGTTGTATTTTGTATATACGTATAAAGTGCCCCAATTGGTATTGCGTCTTTTTTCAGGGATACCGCCTCTTGTGAGAAAGTGAAAAATCCTTGTTTGTATATAAGGTCTTCCAATGTGAACTTGACTATTTTTTTTAAATAAAACGCCAACTATTACAGACGTCTCCAAAGATTTAATTATTGGTTTGAAGTAAAATCGAAACGTATGTATATATAAAAATTCTACTTCTTTCATATGTTTCTTGTAGTCGATTCGTGAAATCAATTTTTTGATGATTTCGACGGAAATGACCCCTACATTTCGTTCAATATTGGCTCTGAACCCTTCTTATAATGTTCCGGCCGAATGGCCGTTTTTGAAAACATCATTTACAACAAAAATGCAATTGTAAGATGTTCTTAAACGCAAACTGAAGTCAGCTGTTCGAAAACCCAAAACGAAATTTGAATGGAAGAACATGATTTTGGACAACACCGTTTGCTTAAGTCGTTTGCATATTTGACGATATCAATATCCGCGCCAAAAAATGACGATCATTTAATGATCAGATTGACGTTTATTTGACGTTTTCAAAAAGGTCAATGATTCAACGTAGCCCCATAAAAATGTCTTTGATTGTTAAATCACAAGTTCTAGACGGCCAATGGACAGGAAAATGTCCCGATATAACACGTTCACTGAACTGAGTTTTTAATAAGTCGATTGTCTACTAGTTGAAATTGAAATCACATACATATATGTTTAATGTCTAATCCATGCAAGTAACCAAAGATGTAATGTAGCAAGCTGATGTTCATAAGGATACAATTTTTCAAACTCTTTTAGTAGTAAGAGATAAAAACAGAATGCCATGCAAATATATAAATTTATGCAAGGAAAAAATTATAAGTCATTGTAGTGGTTTCCTAAAAAAATAAGCTTTTTATATACAAAATGTTTAAAAGATTTTTAGGAAAATCCTTGGTACGCCAACTTACGAATAAAAATTAAAGTTCTAAAATACACATTACATTACATATTACACTACTCCGTATATAAATCTACGAAGTAGAGACACTAAAAAGCACAGGCAACTGAGGCCATCGGCTTAGACAATACAATAGAAAGAGACACACAGAAAGAAAGAACAACAGAAGAAACACATGTCAACAGCACACCGTTGGTATTTGAACGGTCACACATCCAAGTAGGTGTCAACCGCGCACAATGATGCTTGATTTCGCTGATCGATGGGAAGCATAATTTCATCAAAGCCAAGACAGTTGACTTCTAAAAAAATATTGAGCCGTTTTTGAGGTATCGAATTTTATAAAAAAAGATGATTTTTTATTTTCAAAAATTCAAAAAATATTTTTTTTTTAAGTTTTGAGATGCGATATTTTTTCAAACCTTTTAGAAGCTTCTCTATAAAAAATTCATTAAAATCTGTTATGTCGGTAATGACAAATTCAAAATTTGAAAAAATTGTTCTACGGCAGGTACGCTAGGTACAGTCAGTAATATCTTATTTTCAAATTTTTTTATTCAATTATAGATCTAAGAAATTAATCGAAAGAAAAACTTATTTTATCAAAATTCTAAGCGCGCCGTTTCCGAGAAAAATACGATTTTCGAAAATCTTTTTTAAACTTTTGTATCGTGAGTAACCTTATTATTAGTTAAAATACATTTTTTTTTGTCACATCTTGTAGATTGTGTTAAGAAACTTTTATTTGTCGAGAATAAAAAAAATCTAGCATGGGGTTTTCGAAATATTCAGTTTTGAAAAAAAAAATTAAAACTTTTTTTAAAAATCAAAAAAAAAAATGTTAACAATTGAATACACAATTCTATTCGGATTTTAAGGGAGCCTTAGCAGAAAAAAAAATTATCAAAATCGGTTGTGAACATTCTTTTTCAACTATTATCTAGGTTTTATTTATTGATTTTTTTTGTATCTTTGTTTTTCAAATCTGTTCAGTAACTTTTGAGAAAAAAAAAGTATTTATAAAATTTCGAAAAAAATGAATCAAATGACAGGTACCGTTATTTTTGGTCTTAAAAAAAAAAGTGTGTGAGGAAAAAATTAAAAATACTATCTACCAACTTTAAAGAAAATCAGCTGAGCCGTTTAGGCTGTAGTCGAAAAGACAGACAGACAGAATTGTGGGACCCACTTTTTTCGTCTTTGCTATCATAGTAATGTCAACTCTGATCAGAACATCGAGTTCGATTTTTTTTACGAATGCATATAAGTCGCAAGTAAAAAAAAATGAAAATGTTGTATTTACTGAATGTTCTGACATTGACAATTTGGTCATTGGTTTAAGATTGTGTTCGCAGTGAAAGTTCTAATTTTTTAAGTACTAATTGGAAAACTCTTTAGTGTAGTTTCTAATCACCGATTCAAAAAAGGTTTTTTGACCTTAAGTCCATAAAAATTCGGGTTCCGTGCCGGCGATCTCAAATTGATTAATCAGTTGACTAGTAACGACTTTGTCAATACGGAATTTTTGGTAAATTCACTTCATCTTGCATCAATTTTTTGAATTAACAATGGGAACTATATACAACCAAGATTAACGTTCTTCATCGCTAAGACTGGAAGATTTTGCCACCGTTTGGACTGGTCATAAAGTTTTTGGTGTCTTCCATTTTTGCAGATAACATACAAACAGGATTTTTTGAAAGCTGTCAATATTTTTGTTTTATTTCTAATACGCTTACAATAACTTCATCTTTCAAGACAGGTGGAAAGTGTTCATTTTCCAGATAAATAGAATGAATGATACGAGAATACCAGTAGTTTTGGCGAAATCTGAGTATAGCAATTTGCTCACCGGAATTTTGAATTCACCATTATGGTATTAAAATATTCCTTATATCTGCTTAACTGATGGTCAAGTAATAGAAGAAGATCTTACTGCATGATTGGTGTTCCTGTACTTCGTAGAGTGTTTGGGGTAATTCACTGATATTTTCCACTCGTGCAGTTTTTTTTTCACAAGCGCTTCCAATCTCGGAATCTTGAACGTCTCATACGGCACAATTCTGTTTAATGTGCTACCCGTAATATAACGCTTTACAGTTTGGCTTTTCCTTGTGTTTCGAAGTCGGATTTTATTGCAACTTTCAACGATCTACGATGCACGAGAGCTGTACGATTGTCTCAGAGCTTTGGAGAGAGCCTAGATTCTTTAGCTCAAGACTCTTGATTGGACACTGATTCGAATCCAATTTCCATTTTCATTAATGACCTTTGTCCAGCAACTATGTTTTTCAGGCGTATATTGCTTATGGCGGGAAAGTCGCAGATCCTCCAAGAGTATCTCTTTTCAAGAAAAGTGTCACTCACCAGCGGTTCGGAATCGGAAGAAAATTGTAGTTCACCTCCTAACACGCATACTAGGTAAAGGCTCTCCGCAAGACGTAATGGCCTGCAATTTATTTGTTTTAACCTATTTCCTAATAAACTTTTAAGAAGTCTGAATATTTTAATTTAGTTGGTCTGATTAAAGAAACATTAATTAACCTCCCTCAAACGATTTCTGCAGGCATTAAAAGTCTCCTTCGCTTCATCAGAAGCTCCAAATGGTTTTATTATTAGATCTTGGTATCACAATGGACCTCTACTGGTGTAAGTGGGTCAGATGCTTTAATGACAGCCACTTTAACCTAACCTAACCTAACCTAACCCTCAAATATTTCGCAAGAGAATACATTTTCTCCATACAAAATCACAGCTTAATGAAGACATTTTTCTAAGGAAATATTTTCGGGAATTGCTGAGATCGCTTAGATCCAGATCTCAATGATCTGCCATTTAATTTCGACCCGATCGTTTTCTTAAATGGTCACAGCCTGTCCAACCTGTGCTAAAGCTCACGACTGTCAGATTTTTCTGGTAGCTAGACTTTCCTACGCCACAAAATATATTGGTTGAAAGGCCATTCCCGTGTCTTCATTGATTAGACGTCGCCGTCGGTGAATACGTATACTTAAGAAGTTTACTGAATACCATCTCCCACCGAAGTGATGTTAGTAAATTTTACAACAAAATTTATGCAACAATCTCATATATTATTATGATATTTTAAATGTCGATTAACCAAGGTAGGACTAAATTCTTAAGGCTCTTAAGACAATTTCAACCACTTGATACATCTGACACCTACACAATTATTTTAAATTGTTGTTACCGATTTTCAACTGGTTTCCAGTATTTTCAAAATGATTAGCAGCCATTATGACCCTATCATATAGCAAAGGTTTCACTTCGTTGGCCCACAAGAAGTCCATGTGTGTAAATGTCGGATAAGGAACATGAAAACTCTCCACAACATTTGGCAATACGCCTTCCAGTTTTTGAACATCAACTACTGTAGAGAAAAAGTCGTTGTCACTGTAATACAATCGAACCGGTGCGATGACATTTTGTTCATTGTAACTCGGTGGTGAACTTTGCCCGTATTCAAGGAAGTTTTTAACTATACCGTAGTCGTATTTCCTCCACATTCCTGACGAATATTCTTGTAAGTAGTGAATGAGTTGTTTGGTGGATGCTCCAGCTGGATGAGTCTCCGCAACTTGTGGAAGCAATGTCTGCAACAATTATGAATAATAAATTAAATTAAACTAAGACAACAATGACGTTTGCATCCTTACAGTGTTAAAATGTTTTGAACCCCAACCTGCAATTAGGAATAAGACATTCCCACACATAGGCTGAAAGATTAGGGTATCTTCACAAACTTTTGAGCTTAACAATGATAAAAGCTTAGAGTTCGGCATGAATTCACTATTGCCCATCAAATTGCCCAATAATGAAGGCAGACCTAGCAATGGACCTACGATTTCGGTCAGGGGATTTGACATATGCTTTACATACACAATTGGAGCCAGCATATGGGCAGTCTTGATCTTGGCATTGTAATTTGGCTTCTCTGACATGAGGATGAAGAAAATGGTTGTGCCTTGAGAGTGACCCACATAGTGGAGAGCTTTCTCCTTAGTCTGCCATAGCACAAAGTCAATCATGGCTGGCAAGTCGAAAAGAGCTAGTTCGTTCCACGAGAAATCCCAGAAACTTGGCAGGAGACTTGATTTGCTTATATGTTGCTTGGAGTACTTGTTGCCACGGTTATTTCCCAACCAAACATCGTAGCCAGCATCAGCCAGAAGAAACGCCAAGGCATTATCGGGTCCATTAAGAATCCAGCAATCTGATGAACTCAGAAGTCCATGGTTAAGAAACGCTACTGGTCTATGTTTGTTTTGGTTCTTCAACTTCGGCGAGTATGGAATCCGAAACATGGTCAGGATATAGCCATCTGAGGTTTGAACTTTATATGTCTCCACTGGGTAATTATAACTTGCGATTCGTTGAGCCTTTAAAAAGGGATTTGGGAAATTTTTTCTCAGAAATTCGTAGAAAATAACTTACAGAGCTCATAACGGCATCAACCGAAGTCGTGCATACGACAACCACAATTATCACAGCTATTGTAAGCTTCAACATAACGATTGATTATTGTTAGACCAGAACTAGAATTTAAGAGACTTCTTCACAACAGAAAGACTGGTTTTATATACACCGCTCAAATGGCTATCGGAAGTTCATTCGTGTGACACATTAGTTGCACAGATCGTCCGGGTTAAAAAGTGTGTAATGAAGCTGTGCTAATAAGCCTGTTTAAATGTTTATTCTTTAATTGTTCCAATATGATTAATTTAACAATTTGTAATAATAATTATAGAATCGATTAAAATCATTTGGATCAAGTGGATGTCGTTATGTAATCAGTCATGAGTATTCACCAACTTATTTGTGTTCAGTAATGTTGTCTTTCAATATTTTTATAAAAATATTTATAAAGTAAAACCCAGTTAAAATCACATATTAACCGCTTAAGAAAACTTCGGCTAATAGCACACAACACGACGTTATTGTTTTGTCTTGTGCAATAGTGGCTAAACTGGTTGCGGCTGATCAGCACCCTAAAATGGTACCTACCCATACAAAAACTTGACTTTATTGCCTTTTTAAGGGAACAGTTTTACAAAATCAAAAACGCAAAAACTATATGAATTTGGATCGTCAGGGTTTTGTGAATTTTTGAAAATATGAGTGATTTTTGTATTGTGTTTTCCAATATTCGTGGGCAAGGAAAAAATGTCTTTAATGTGATTGATCTTTCAGAAATTCACCTTCCTGGCTATAACTTAATCTCATTTGTCTTTCGCAACCACGGCCTTAAGTCTGTGATAGATATGGTGTTGCTTGAAAAAGCCTTCCTCAATACGCCTATTGTTCTAATACGAACTTCAACTTCATGGAACTCAAACTCACTATCCGCAAGCTCAGCATCCATTATTGTTTTATTTATAGAAGTCCAAATCTTAATAGAAATGCAACCCTAAATGAGTTTGACGTGCTGTCTGATTCCATTTCCCTAACGGTTTCCCAGTACCCGCACACTGAAGTCGTTACTGCGGGCGACTTTAATTTACACTATTCAAGTTGGGTCCGCATTTTAGGACAGACAACATACGAAGGCAAATTTGTTAAGATCTTTGATGAGATGCCTAACTCGGTTTGTAGGTACGCCCACTCGAATACCTAATTCTGCTGAGCCAAACACCTGCTATAAACAAGTTGGAATCCATTGCAACGATGTTATAGAAAGAACCAAATTCTTAGTTGTCCAGAAATTAAAGAAAAAATCGCTTGATAGAAAATTCGACCTGGTTCAGTAGAACCTTATTAACCGAAAGGCAATGAATTCCCAGCGCACTCTACAGTTGAAAATTCATTTTCGTCTTCGGTTCCAACGCTCATCTACAACGACAACCCGATAAATAGCTCTTCAGATAAGGCGAATGTACTCCCAGCTCATTCTGCTGCTAGATCAACGTTGTCCCTCCTGTAAGTACTTGAGATCGTTAGTCAATCAATAAGACAGGTATATTTCCCCACTTGTACAAATGCAAGCCGGTCGAGATCTTGACATAAGCAAGTCCGCTGGTCGTGATGATCACCAGCTTTCTTCTGAAGAAGTATTCTTCTTCGCTGGCAAAACCATTGCATAACCTTTTCCACCGCTCCCATTGCACTGGAATATTTCTTAAAAATGGAAAACAGCATATGTCTAGCTTGTTTTTGAAAACTGTGAACCTTTCTGCACTTCCTCCTACATACGAATTGCACTTAAGTTGTTTTTTCGAAGGTCATGAAATCGATGATAAATCATCATTTCAAAAAATATCTCGAAGATCGAAAGCTTATTAGCAATTATTATTCCACTAATGACCTGATGGCATATCTCTCCGAAGAGTGGAACAGATCTTCACATTGTTTTGGAGAAAGTGAGATTATTGCGCTTGATATTTCTAAGACAATTGATAGAGTTTGGCACCAAGCTCTCCTATTGAAAATGCACGCATTTGGTATCAATGAAACACTTATTCTTAGGATTATAAATCACTTTCTGGATCATTCAATATATCTACATTTTGTTTTTGACAGTTTCAAGACCGATCCTTACAAAACAAATGCTGGCGTTCCGAAGGCTCCGTTTTGTCTCTGAAGCGTAGAAAAATTACTGTAGAGGGCGCTGGGAATTAATTGCCTTTTGGTTAATTGAGTTCTACTGACACAGGTCTAATTTTCTATCAAGCGATTTTTTCTTTCATGTAATATGCTTATAAGTGGCTTATACTGTTAAGATGAAAATATTAATGCATGGAATGAAAACTACTAACAATCATCACTGCAACAATAAGTTAGCAAATACTTTTTAGTTATTATACATATAATGTCATTCACTTGATTCAAATTCTATAATAATTACAATAATTGTTAAATTTTATTTGAACAATTTATAACAAACTTTTTAGCTCGAGCGATTTGTACGGCTATTGTGTCCCAGGGACAAACTTTCGAGTTCTAGACTTAATAATGATCAGTGGTTATGTTCAAGTTAACTAAAGGTGTATCAATTCTGGCAGACCACTGAAAGTAGTGGATAAGTGTTCTTAGAATTTCTTAGAATAAATTGAAGAAAACCCATTCAAAAGGCTCAGAAACTTGCAAGAATAAAATAAGCTAATACTTTCTATATTGATTATTTCGGAGACCAATTATTTCTTCTTGTTTTAGAATATCAAAAACGTTTTTCACTAAACAGTTTGCATTAGAATATGTCGAAAACTTAAACTTATCAGCGATTCAGTGGTCAAATTTGAATTCAGAAAAGTATAAGAATATTTTTGAAAGTATTCAAAAAAGATAAGTAAATAATAGGTGACTGCGTCTGTCGGATAGACTTGCTATTAATGTGCATGTGTATCAGAATAAATTTTACAAACATTTTTTTTTAATTACTTAAACTTAAATAATTTAAGCTAATAAAAAAGATTGCATCTAAATTCATGAAAAAAAAAATGAATGCAAGCAACTTAACTCTGTTAAGATTAGAATCATGCTCCACTTCGTCTTCTTCTTTCACAAGTACGTAATCTTTAAACAACTTCAATTTCTTACAATACTGAGAAAATTGCCAAATGTGCTAGAACTGAAAAAAATCCTATACGCGCTGGTTATAGTCCGTACGGAAATAAGTTAAATTTAAAACAGTCAAACGGGTTCCTGAATCTAAATAGTTCGGAAGACGATTTCCAAGAATCTTTAACACATAAATCTGTGGCCGCAAACCATAACCGCCTAACTCGAGTTATGACGAAATTGAGTTTTTATCATAATCGTACTGAGAATATAAAAATCTGTCCCCACTCAATTTTTTACGTCTGTATCTTTTTTTAAACAAAAGTTATAAACAAAAAACCTAACAACTTAACTCGCTTTTCAAAATTTATAATTAGCCATAACAACTTAACTCAATAAAAATACAACGGCGGTTTCATAACTTAAGTTAAGTTTTTATTATTCTGCATTTAAAAAAAAAATAATCGGGAATAACAACATAAGTCAAGTTAATCAATTTAAAATCTGCCGAGAATTAAAAACGCTTATTTTTCATTTTTCTTATATCAACATAGGCTCTTTTCCCTGATGTAGAACAAATATTTACTTTTCTTAACTTGAGTTAGGTTGTTATGGAAAACCACAATTCTATTTTTTGACCAACTTAACTGAACTTAAGTTCTTTTGGCTAACCAGACTATGATTGCATGAAAATCTTAAATCGAGTTAGGCCGTTATTCCGTGTTTCAATTTAAAAAATCACAAATCTAAGTTGACTTATGTTGTTTTGCCTTAATCAGTTTACTGTAAAAATGAGTCATAAGTGAAGATAGGTCCTAACGAACAGTTGCATCTGTAGTGTAAGTACTGTTTAAAATTGAAAGGTTTAATTAAAGAAGTGCGTAAGATATCGATTAGAGCTGTGCAAATAATGGAATTAGCAAGGATGCTTACAATTTACAAGATAATTATTATCTAATATCATTCTGATTACACGATATAGTTATGTGATGTATTTAGGAGCTGATATCACATTGGGGCAGTGCCCTACGAACAAAATTTGTATAGGTATTATTCAATAAGAGAAAGTACGCTTGTTGTTGTAATGAAACAACAAGCGTGGTTTCAGTGCTTTTCTATCTCCCCTTAAAAAAATTCCTATGTAAATTGGTGATCGAAATTAGAAAAACGGTTTATAAAAATATTTGTTTTTCATTTGTTCTTAAATAAATTTGGGGTGTCAAATTAAAACAAAATTCAAAAAGAAATATCAAAATAAGAAGTCGTAAGAACTGATCTTCCATTGAGCATTTTTTTTTCACTACGCTTGTGCAAACCTCAAAAACATTATTGTCTATTATTTTTTTTGTCAGGACAATGTAATAATAGAGATCAGCTTGTGCGTGAATAAAATGGAATGAAATTAAAGAATTCCTGTTGCCAATCCCTGTTTTCATGATTTGAGAGTGTACTTTTAGAAATGTATTTTTGCTTTAAATTAAAATATAATATTATGACTTTTGTTACAATTAAACCAAACAAAATTGTTTCCATATTTTGAACCGAGTATAACGAAATACAGTCATTAAAGAATGGCCAAACTCTTATTTTTAAGTCATCAGTTATAGCAACAAAACTTTCAATATTTAATAGAATTCTAAGGTTTATGTTAAGATATGCAAACAGAGTTTTGTTGTTCAGGTGAAATACATAATATGTACATGAAACTGAGAACGTTGAAAATGATCCCAAATTTGATGGTATTTTTTTAATAAACCAGAATAGATACACTTATTTAATAAGTCTATAGTAATTCAATTTCTGAGAGCTCAACTAGAAGAAACATTTGCAAGACCTAAATGCAAAGCTAAGAAAAAGCTATATATTAAACTTTCAATCAGCAGAAAGACTGTTAAGGTTAAGGCTTGCAAGCCTCTTTATATTTGTAGAAGTAAATACACCGAGAGCATTAAGTTTTAAAAACTTGAACTGTAGTTCAACAGCTACTGGTCATTAGAAAGCTATTACCAAAGATATTTTATATATTGGTTCCCTCCAACACATTGAGGATACAAAATTTGACACCTTGGTGTAGGCAGTTAACTGGAAGCCAAAACGCGACCGTAGTATGAAGAATACGAAAATATTTTTAATGTTTTTTGTAAAAAAATATTTTCTTCAGTTCTTTGACGAAACTGAGAGCTTCTTTAAATCCGTCATCAAAACAAAAAACTTCACTGTCGTTAGTGTCGTTCGATTCCATTTAAGGATATCAGAGAAAAACGTGCTCCTAACAATAAAACGACATATTTCGAGGTTTACTGCACATGAAAGCCACTTTATTTGAAAAGACTCGTGTACAAAATATTTAAACGCCAGCTTTAATCTTACATCAATACACGGCCATTATAAATCATAATCTTTAAATCTGGCAAGCTTATCAAAATACTTAAAAATGTTTGGATTTATCGGCCAAGAGTTTAATGCCCAAAAAGTAGACAAGTGTTCTTTTGCTTCGAAGAGAAAGTTTACCGAATCCGAGAATGAAAAGTTCGCATTGCAAGTGAAGCAAAACGCAACGAAAAAAAGAAGCAATAAAAACCAAACACTTTTAAATTAAAGCTTTTACCTTCATCGATCCTTGAACCAGGGCTTACAGATGTGATTGCGCCCATCACAAGCTCAATTAGCTTAGTGAGAAAAAAAACGAAGGTCCAAATTGATTTTTATTTCGTCAATCAGACTGATTTAATAGACACGAAGAACAACGACAATGATTTTTCTGATTTTGCCAAATTTTATAGATCTAAAGTTTCTTGGAAACGAATAGATGAAGATGGTAACAAAATAACTTGGAACTCTATTCGGTAGCTACGTTACTATAAAAACTGCATCAAATGCCCTACACAAATTTCTTGCACAAAGATGAGGTTTCTAAAATTATAAAAAGTAAAAAAAAGACGAGAGCTTCTTTAAATCTAAACAACTTTTTTCCCGAAAGAAAAGAAGATTTCATGGACTTAAAACATCAAGTCTTGATTTTCAGTCTTTCTATGACAATCTTCCATCCAATATGGACGAGCCAAATACTTATCCTCATTTAACAGGCCCTGACAACTCAGAAGATACTTAAATATCAATTTTGCTCAAAATTTAATCAATAATGTACAATACATAATTTAAACTTATGCATATTAAAAACTTGAATAGATAAAATATTCTTATTAGAAAATGTTCCTTTACTTGTATGATACTTTCACGACCAAAAGAAAACAAACATGGAAAATTAACTTAAGTTAATAAATACCCTGTTTTATTGGTAAGGAAAAAGAACTTAAGTCAACATATGGAACTTTTTCCCACAATCTCACACATGGAATAACGACCTAAGTCGACAAAAGAAATTTTAATCATTCTTTCTTAATATGCCATAACAACCTAACTCGACCTAAGCTTTTTATTTTTTTAAAGTTCAATAAGCCATAACAGCTTAAGTGTTTTTTTCCTTAATTACTCACTAAATATAAGACATACATTTTATTACTTCTAGTATATAAGAAATGTGTATTCTTTCTTCATTTCTGCATTTAAAAAATTTAAAAATTCATAATTCCTGATTCATAGAGAGATTATGAAACTTAAAACTGCTCTCCTGAAAAATATGAAAAATCGACTTAAGCGGTTATGCCTTGTGACCACTGAAATATCTAGCACAGTATAAAACTGCAATTGCGGAAGCCTAGCCCGTGTCTCTTCCAATATATTTGACGAACTAGAAAATCAATTAAATCCTTTACGTATAATCATAAACGTAGATCTGAAATCCTCTTTTCTACAATAATGAGTATACTAACCCTAATTTTAGGAGGAGAAACCTTTTCTACCAACTGGGGGTGGCCGTTGCGCGATGGATGTGTGCTCGCCTGTCAACCTCATGATGACAGGTTCGATCCCTGCCGTCGTCTATGTCGCTTTAATTCCATTAAAAACCTTCTAAAAATTGTCGTCAATGGGTTGCTGGTTTACTCATTACATGTTGTTCAGGCATAACACTAACAACATGTAATTGAGTTAAACTAGTATGCCCAACAAGGATGACTACGAATAAAAAATAATGTGAATTATGAGTGACATAGAAATAAGTCACGGCAGTTCTCCGCTTTAGCTCAGCCTCCATCTTTCCTATCCTTCTTTCTCTTCATTAACTTCACGCCCGCGCTGTGTTGAAACATTTAAAGGGTAATCATAATCCCTTGAGCGCGGGTAGATTATAAAAAAAAAAAAAAAAAAAAAACTGTTTTTTATCTGCAGTTATTCTGTTGATACTCTAAGGGCCATTTTCTTCACTCAAAGTTGAACTCAACTTGATTATTTTTATTTTCAACTTGTGATTTTATTTTTCTTCACTCAAAGTTGACAGTTTCAACTTCTGATTTTCAACTCTAGAGTTTATCAACTTTCGATTTTCTCAACTCCCGAAAAAAGTAGAACTAGGCCGAGCAAACTTGAGATTTTCCACTAGAATTTAGATTTTGTTTAACCAAAAGTTAAATTAATTTGAAACTAAATTATTTCGAGGAAACTGAGGAAACTTGAGAAGGACGGCTGCTTCGGAAAGCGAAGATGAAGAAGAAGAATTTTTGACTTGTGAAATAAGAAAATGTTAGAATCCACGTGTTGGAGTCGAGAAATGGGACAACCGTGACTTTACTTATCGTTTTTGTCTTTAAAAGACCACCACAAGAATAATAGAGGATTCTTTGCTTTGCAATGAGAGACGGTATTGGTAGCTCTCTAACGCCCTAGGTTATACCTTTTTTCGTCCAGAATTTCCAATTCGATTTTATGCTAAGTTGTCACATGTTACTGTCTTTCCTCTGACAATTTAGGAATCTTATTGGACTTCATTTGTTTTTTCCGTCCTTACTTATTTTTTAAAATTTTAGTTGCCAAAAAATTAAACCGAACCTTAAATTTTAATTTATAAACCCAATAAATTCAAATCTACAAATAGAAAACAACAACATATGACATATCTGTCACATAATATTCCAGGGATATTCTAAAAAACTCAAGTTGGCCAACTTTCAAATTTCAACTTCCCAGTTGAGAATTAAGGTATAGTGAAGAAAAGCAATTTTCAAATTGCCACTCAACTCTCGATTTTGCATCAACTCTAGAGTTGGCCTACTTCAGAGCTTCCAGCAAGTTGAACAATAGTGAAGAAAACCGACCTAAATCATTCTTCAATTTTCTATTCCTTCAGATCTACATATCTTCACATATTTTTCAAATTTTAAGCTAAATTTTCTCAAATTATTGAATATATCAACGGAGTTTCCTTTAATTTTTTTAGATGATGGAATACATATATTTCATAGAGAAATATTTTATTCTATAGCACTTGTAACCTTTATCGACGTAAAACTTCGTCTTCCTCCATATCTTGGTATAATCAAATACTACGATTATTGTTAAACAAGAGGAATCAATTTTGGGCAGTTTGCCTTTGTTCTCGATCTCAACCAATTTCTCTAATTATCTTGGTACTTGTCCTTACTTTACTGAACCTTACAACTTCCTCTTTCAAGTGTATTTAATCTTAACCTAAAGCATTCTTATTGAAGACACTCACTATAGTTTCTCAATTTTGAATGAAAGTCGGATAATTATTCCTCTTCTCTTTATTTCAATATCGAAACTTCAAACGAACCACAGTCACCGAATATCTCCGTTCGATCATTTTTTCCTCAAACCATTGACCCATTTCTAATCAAAAATAAGTTATTTCAACTTAAGTTTATCCGCGACATATTTCTCAAAACATGCTCTTTCACACTTCATATTCCTTTCTCAAAGATCTTCAGTTTATCTCTATCTCAAGGAAAATTCCCTCAGTTAAGGAAGAACTCTTTTATAGGAAGTTACAAACTATAGATTCCAAATAACATTTTTT